>OY987317.1:3617238-4217238 GCA_963920655.1 Geranium rotundifolium | reverse complement strand
TTTGAGAGCATAAGTACCAAAAGCATGAAATTTGAACTACCCTTGATTTAGGTTGTCACAAAAATTTGTCAGGGTACTAAAAAAGAGATTAAAATAGTTAAGGTATAAAAGTGTCATTTCGCTATAGTTAGGTGTAACAAACTGTCATTATCCCTTACTTTAATTCACCTAAAAGCATGCATAAACATTTTAATCCATAATTATAAAATTATCACAATTTAATTCAAGACCTAGCATCCATGATCAAGGGTGTTTAGCCCATGATCATGGTGGTAGAACTAAAATCCATAAAAAAAAAATATAGAAATCAAGTTTGAGAAGTAAGAACGATGAACCCTAAACCCAAATGGGTTGAAGAATATGAATCTCGACTCCTCTCGGTTGATGATGTGAAGCTCGATTGATTCTTGTGCTTTGATCTCCTTTGAATCCGATTCGTCCTCCTCTCGGAGTCATAAATCCTCTCCTTGGTCGATCTGGTGTGCTCTACTCTCTGCTCTCTCAAAACGTGGTGCCTCGCTTTGATATTAGGCAATTTCCCCTTCAATTTATCGTAAAATTGAGTTTTTAAATCTCAGTCCGCGCGCGCGTCACCGCTTGTGTGAACGGGGTGACACTGGCGGTGACACCCTTCAGAAGTTACGGTGCTCCGCTACCATCTGTCACCGCCTATGTCACGGCTGTGACATTGGCAGTCACACCCTCCAGAGTTTGGCTCCTTCGCGGCTATGCGTCACGAGGTGTCACAGTTGTGACAAAGTCCGTGACACTCACCTAAACTTCCTCATTTGTTGGTTGGAAGACTGTCCCTCGTCATGGCCCGTGTCAACGGGGTGACACTGGCCATAACACTTTCCAGCAAGCTCTCCTAAGCTTCGATTGGCTCTAGTAACTCGAGACCTACACAGGTAACACTCCAAATACTCTCGAAGTGATATATGACACAAAGATCAGTAATTTAACACATCGAGAGTGAAATAACACCTAGAATGGGGTACTAGATATTATGAACGTATAATTGATGAAACCACATCAACACCCCACACAAAGCATTTTCTCGCCCTCAAGAAATACAGATATACAACAGTCGTCGTTTTAAACCCTGAGGTTCACCTCGATAGGGGGAGTTCGACATCTCTCGAGGGTTCAAAGGTCCAACCCACAATCTCATGAAATGCTTACCTTCATGGCCGTCTTCAAACATTTTTATTTATAGCCAAATAATCAGTTCACAATTGAACCCAAAACATTGAATGCTGACAAATCACAAACCTACCATTCCACTAATCTTATAGAAACAAAGTAACTAACCAATTAATATGAATATCGGGTATGTCAGTTATGGCCTTTTTCTCACACTTTCAAAATTTTAAACAAGTGGTAAACTAGTCACACATTAGGTTTCTGTGATGCTCGTGTAAAAAGCAATGTGAACCCGGGGTAGCATATTTGAATAGATGCCACGAGATCGTTATTTTTTGAGTGGGCTTCTTTATTGCTTTTCTATTAACTTTGATTTATTTTCCCTCCCCCTTCAAGGTTTGGGCTTTAACCGTGGTTGAAGAGGCGCTTCTTCTTCAATTGGTTTTGTTACTTTGTATTTGATTTCACTTGTGTTTCTTTGGACACTCTTCTTTCCTTTGCGTTAATGGCGTTCCTCTTGTAGGGTTTTGAAGCGTTCTAGATCGTCGAGATAGCGGAAGTAATAAAAGATAATCTACTCCAAACCTTGTCCAAGAACATTTAAACCATTAAATCCCAAAGCAAAATCTATTCCACAAGATGTTTACCTTTAAGTCTTGTTTGAATCGATAAAGAAGAACGTTCGGATCTTCTTCTCTAAAGCTAGTCCACACCAAGAGGATGATCTTCAAGATCCTTCACTTAATTACCTACTAGAACAATTAAATGAAGAACAAGAGAGCAAGATGATGAAGAGGAGAGGGGTGGCCGGCCACAATGAGAGAGAGAGAGAGGATTTTTGTGTGTTTTGTGACTTAATGAATTAAAGTCTTGCATTATCATTCATCACCCAACTCACAAGTATGGGTTAAAAGTGATTGGTATGGGCTTAAAGGTGCTTTAACCCATACCCCTTAAATCACTCACCTCTTAATCCACAATCACCAACTAAACATGGCATTGTGTGGCCCCCACAATGACCCCACCAAGTGGGCCGGCCATATGGTCTTATTGGGCCCTTATTGGGCCGGCCATGAGGCTTCATGGGCCGAGCCCAATGGGCCCTCCCGTGTTGTCTCATGCCGCGTCCAAAAGTTGCCCGACCTTTTTGCCGTTACTTATCAAACAAAGTCCGACGCGATATCGACGAAAAACTCAATTTTTCTCGATTCGCTAATTATTCTCTCAAACCGAACCTATGGCACAAAACCTCCAGTTTTGTCCATATACTTCTCCTTAAGAAACATCCATGTTTCCTTGTCTCAAGTTATCCGTCTTGTATGTGTGTGACCCTCTAGGCTCATGCCACCGTTGGCAGATCAGCGCAAGACTCGCTCTTGCCCGATCCATCATAAGTGGTCTCTAGTAAAACATTATGATTACCCAAGGTGCACGATGATCGATAATTCGACTTAACCTTTGTGCGTACAAGTCACCATCCTTTTATCTCTAGATATCCCAATTGATCTCAAGGCATAGAGTCGTCTCCCTTGTTCAATCAATCATTGTTACTTGATATGCGAGATGATTGAGAAATGATAACCCGTATCATTTGCATGGCCATGCTTTTTCTCTCAGTCAGTCTCCATCAAGAGGCCTTCTAACGGATATCTTTCCCATACCGTAGTATGAGGGATAAATCCCTTAGCCGTCTTTCGTGTCACTCATGCAACCCATTCCGCCACCCAATCAGGCCCTTTATAGCAATCCTTTTACAGAAAGCGTTTGGCGCAAGTTAAAGCCGTACGTTCATTGCATAGTGATCACAAAGACTCCTTGGTCTAAGGACGTCGTGACAAGCTATCGCATCTGAATATGTTTATGGCTTAATCTATGAAAACACTATTCAATGCGGGTCGTCCGATATCAATCACCTCATGATATCTATGATATGGTTCCAGGATCCTACATCCTTATGACAAGTAGAACTACGTCATTAAGAACCATCCTCATACTGGTCGCTTTTAAGGAAGCATAGGTTGACCAGGGACTCGTTAAGTGTGATCCGTACAGATTTATGGTTCTACTACTTTAGTGGTCATAAATCAGATCATGCTTAACATATTACTTCAACACATAAGTAATATAAAGCCGTTTATATTTATACATTACAAACGATGATATTTGAACATAGACGTTTACAGGCTAATACCAATTGGACTAGGGCACAAATGCTATCAATCTCTCACTTGCCCTTAGCTCCAATCTAAGTCCCAGTCTATACCCATTGACCTAACATGTTTTTCATGTTTATCATGAGGAAGAGCCTTGGTCAATGGGTCGACTGTGTTATCATCAGTTGCAATGTAGTGGATCTTCACGTTACCTCTAGCAATTATGTCGCGGATGATGTGATACTTTCTGAGTACATGTTTGGATCTGCTATGTGCCCTGGGTTCCTTAGCTTGCGCAATAGCCCCGGTGTTGTCACAATATAAGTCTACTGGGTTAAACGAGTTTTTAATTACACCTAACCCAGCTATGAAACTCCTGATCCATACAGCCTCTTTTGCCGCCTCACATGTGGCAATGTACTCAGCTTCCGTCCATAATGTACTCCAGTGTGCCTCACCGGGTTTGGATTGATGTCTACTGGTACAGCTTAGGGCAAACGAGACATTCGGTCTCGTGCATATCATGGCATACATTATGGACCCTATAGCCGAAGCATATGGGATCTCATTCATTCTTGCTAGCTCTGCAGGTGTCTCAGCACCCTGCTTCTTGCTAAGCTTCACGCCATGACGCATGGGCTGCAATCCTTTCTTTGAATCTTGCATTGAGAATCGTCTCAACACCTTGTCTATATAAGTGCTTTGACTTAAGCCCAAGACCCGCTTGGCACGGTCTCTATATATCTTGATTCCCAAGATGTAAGAGGCCTCGCCTAAGTCCTTCATTGCGAAACACTCACCTAACCAAGTCTTCGTTAAGAGCAAGGTAGGGACGTCGTTTCCAATGAGCAGTATGTCATCAACATAAAGCACTAAAAAGATTATATTGCTCCCACTTGCCTTTTTATACACGCAAGGTTCATCATCGTTCTTGACGAAGCCAAACCGTTTTACTACTTCATCAAAACGTTGATTCCAACTCCGAGATGCTTGCTTCAAACCATAGATTGATTTGAGCAACTTGCAAATCTTTCCCTTATTCTTTGGATCCTCAAAACCCTCAGGCTGAGACATATAAACGTCCTCAGCTAACCTCCCATTGAGGAAGGCGGTTTTGACATCCATTTGCCATATCTCATAGTTGTGATATGCTGCTATGGCAAGAAGAATGCAGAGAGATTTGACCATAGCTACTGGAGAAAAGGTCTCTTCATAGTCAATTCTGTGGACTTGTCTATAACCTTTTGCTACCAGTCTCGCTTTATAGGTCTGAGGTTTGCCATCCATGTCAATCTCTATTTTAAAGATCCATTTACACCCTATGACCTTAACATCAGGGGTATGATCTACCAAGTCCCACACTTGATTATCTGAAATGGATTGCATTTCTTCCCTCATGGCTTCCAGCCATTTCTCAGAGTCGGTTCCGTCCAAAGCCTCTCGAAAGGTAGCTGGATCATTGTCCACTAGTACTAAACCATCACCTTCAGTTACTAAGAAACCGTATCTAACAGGTGCATGACTTATCCTTTCAGAGCGCCTCGGACCGTCCTCATTAACTGCAGCTATTGGTTCTTGCTCAATGACCACTTCTAGCTCTACCTCTTCTAGTGGGTCTTCTCGTGGTTCCCGAGTGACCATCTCATCTAGAACTTCATCAAGATGAATAGCCCTCCCACTGACTGTCTTGGAAATGAACTCTTTTTCCAAGAACGTCCCACCTCGAGCGACAAAAACTTTATTTTCGCTCGGTTTGTAGAAGTAGTATCCTTTTGTTTCTTTTGGATATCCGACGAAAGTGCATTTATCTGATCTTGGTTGCAAGCAACCTTTTAACATAAGCCTCGCAACCCCAGATTTTAAGGAAGGACAAAACGGGTTCCTTCCCGTACCATTTTTCAAATGATGTCCCTTCCACTGCTTTCGACGGAGCCCTGTTTATTATGAAAGCGGCCGTTTGCAGAGCATAACCCCAGAAGGAGATCGGGAGATCAGTGAGACTTAACATTGATCGAACCATATCTAACAATGTTCGATTCCTCCGTTCGGACACACCATTAAGTTGCGGTGTTCCTGGCGGAGTCCACTGAGATAGTATTCCACCTTCAGTAAGATAACTAAGAAACTCCTCGGATAAGTATTCTCCACCCCGATCAGAACGGAGTGCCTTGATAGTCTTTCCGAGTTGGTTTTCTACTTCAGTCCTAAACTCTTTGAATTTATCAAAAGCTTCGGACTTATGTCTCATGAGATAGACATAACCATATCTACTGAAATCGTCAGTAAATGTGATAAAGTAGCCTAAACCACCTCTGGCATGCGTACTCATTGGTCCACATACGTCTGAATGTATTAGACCCAATAAGTCACCTGCCCTCTCACCTAAACCAGTGAAGGGCGCTTTAGTCATCTTGCCCATCAAACAAGCTTCGCATCTTTCAATCGCTTGGAATTCGAATTGTCACGCCCCAAATTCGGTAGAGACCGAGCCCGGAACGCGAACGAGGAATCAGTGTCCGAAACAACTGAAACAATAATAGTAACCAAATAAAAAGAACACAAATACAATGAACCGCGAATTTTATAACTGCTCAAAAGAATATACAACACGAGTCAGAGACTCAAAGTATGATCAAGAAACAACAAAACGTCGACACTAAATTGTACGTCAACTAACACGCCCAAAACAACCCGGACTCTCCAGCTCCTCCAGCTTCGAGATGTCCTCCTATCCACAATCACGATCCTCACCTGTCTGCAGGAAGAGTAGCAGGGGGTGAGCATTTACGCTCACCGCAACGGATACCCGACTGACAACGGCATACAAGTAATTGACAGGGTGATACATAAGCACAGTTCGAAAAAGATCAATAGTAAAACTCAACCATTATCCAAACATTTCGTCTCATTCTCAATACTCAAATCATCACACAATCAACCAAGCAACATCAATCAAACAAACCTTTCACTCAAGGAAAGGCAACAATCCGGGTACTTCGTCGAGTCCATCTTGCCAAACACGCACGGTGTTGGACAAGGTCTACACGACCAGGTGATGCAACCTATAACACGCCAGTTTACAGTCGCAAGCTGTCTGGGCCTGGTCTGCCTCCCACTTTTCGATAGCTAGTCGTAGGCGTGAAACCTCTTCGCGGCCGCCAGTTTACAGTGGCTAGCTGTCTGGGCCTGGTCTGCCCCCCACTTCTTCGATTGCTAATCGAAAGGCGTGGACGCCTCTTCGCGGCATGGATGGAGAAGCGCGGTAAGAGCGCAAATCTACCCCACCCGAACGGAGATCACGGACGTATCTTTCCCACCTGGGCGTCAACCAGCAACAAACACAAACCACCACGCACACTGGGCTCCCGCCCGTAACCAACATCCACACACACTGGGCTCCCGCCCGTAACCATCATCCACAAAACATTTCAACCACAGGAGAGAAATAATCAACTCAAGTCATTTCGATTTACATGTTAAGGCACAACATCTTCAAACACATCAAATCGCATTTACCATTTACTCACAATACAGTTCAACCATAGTGAAGAATATACTCAACTCAAATCATTTCAATTTACATGTTAAGGCACGACATCTTCAAACACGTCAAATCACAATTTACCATTACTCACAATTGAACAAGCATAACACATTCAAACCAAACGCAACGAGTAAAGCGGTAACACCCCCAACAAAGCATACATCGGAATGGCACGTCGCTGTAGTATAATCAACCTATAGACACAACCAAGTGCCCACATGCAATTCTACACATACATATACTAAGAACACAGAAGGTGCCCACATGCAATTACTAGTAACTTTCCCAAGTCATGTACGGATATACGGCTACTTTTCCCTACCTCGATAATTATCCAACGTTAGCTCCAAGTCTCTCGCGACACCACGTCTAAATCCTTCCCTTTCCACGAGCGATGGAAGAATCTAATAACGACAAACGCACAAACTTTAGCAATTGATCGAAGTCCGATTCTAACGAAACTAACGCCCAAGTACACCCCAATGAGTCCCGATCACTCCAATACTTCCTAATTACACCGAGTTGCCAAAAAGGACCCGGAACGGCCCAATTCGCACACTTTCCCGAATCTGCCCGGAAACGCTAAAATGACCTCGGGACCCCGAAAAATTCCGTTTTCGCATCAACAAATCATAATTATATTCAAGGGGTCCAACGCAATCGACGGAACCAAATTCCGACGCCCGAGCGACTCAATCCCGTCATTAAGGTTCCTCAAATAATAAATAATCTTTTCCCACAATTCAATTCCAACAATTCTCAAATTTATTCTACGCGCATAATTAAATTTGAGATCACCAATAAAATTGACGGAATTACGTTCCGACCTCCGGGGGATTTAATTTCGACTTTAAAGTTTAGCGAAACAAACACATTTTAGCCAAATTAATTCCAATTTCTTCCAAAGTCACGAATTAGTGTTCTAGGGATTTTCCGGGATTGCATAACACGTAAAAACCCGAACTCCGGGCACGCGGGCCCCACCTCCGGTGACCGGCCGGAGCTCCGGCGAGCTCCCGGTCACCGGACAAACCTCCCGTTTGTCTCAAAACGCTCCAAACTACCCCCTTAACACTAATCCAACCTCAATCAATCCATATTCCACAACTCCATAAATCCAAACTCAAGGAAATGAGAATCCAAAACATACCTCTTGTAGCCCACGACGAGGAGAACCCGAATACGCAAAAATCAAGACGTTTGGACGGTCGGAACGTCGGGAAATCGCCACAATCTTTTCTCTTCTTCTTCCTTCTTTCTTCTTTCTCTTTCTCTTTCTCTTTCTCTTTCTTCTTCCTTGTGTTCTGCCGAGAATCAACCCCTCCCCCCTTCTTATAACTTAAATATAATTATTTAAACATTAAACTAATAAAATAAACCTATTTTCCATTTTCTTTTAAATCTAAATTAAAACAATTAATTTTTTAATCACTCAAAAGTCTCCCCCCTCTAGATACATGACAAGTGTAAAGTAGAGGGGTCCCGCAAGCCACTTTTGTCATTTCGGACCCGAAATCGTCCGAAACGGACACGTTTTTCGAAACCGTCGGAACCGTGATGTTTCGCTAAATTTTAGCTTTCATATGAACCTAATATCCATAGTATTACAATTCCAACTTAAAATGGCTCAAATAGTAGTCCTCGGTGACTCTCGGGTCAAAATTTGGTCAAATCGCGAATTATTAAATTTTCATCCATTTTTCACAAAATTGACCCAAATTGACCCAAATTGACCGGGAGCGGTCCTTACACGAATTGACTTAGAAGTCCGCGCTTATGAAGCGCTGAGATGCGTTTCTCATTTATGTGACCTAGACGACAATGCTAGATAAGAGTTTGGTCTAAATCATTAGTTTTAAACCTCTTAGCATTTACATTATAGAGCATGTTGGATTTCGAGTTTTGCATATTCAATATGTATAATCCTCCAACAGTGCGAGCATTGCCATAATATATGTTGTTGCGCATAATATCAAAAAACCTGTTCTTAATATTAAAGTAATATCCCTCTATTTCAAGAAGAGAAATTGAGATAATATTCCTGTTGAAAACAGGTACGCAAAACACATCATTAAGTTCAATTACAAGCCCACTGGGCAAAATAAGGTTCACAAAACCCACAGTAGTTGCGGCAACTCTGTTATTGTTCCCAACTCTTAGGTCCACCTCGTTTTCCTTTATATCTCTTCTACTGTGTAACACCTGCACATCAGCACAGACATGAGACTCAGCTCCAGTGTCTAGTACCCAGGTATTTATTGTAGAAAGATATAGCTCTAATGGAATACCTGATGAAGTAGCGGCCCCACCGCCCTTCTTCTGATCCTCCTTCAGCTGCTGACAGTCTTTCTTCCAATGACCAGGCTTTTGACGGTAGAAACAGACCGACTCCTTTGCCTTCCCTTTGCCTTGTACGGGCATGTGAGGTCTAGGAATAAATGGTCGTCTGTTCCTCCCTGCGAGGTGTCTTGGGCCTTTACCCTTGCCACCAACAGCTTTGAAGCTGGGTCCCTTCTTGACCATGAAGACATTTTTGGACGAACTGCCCCTTATGCTCTTCTCGGCAGTTACTAGCATGTTGTGCAACTCCGACACGGTCTTGTCCATATCATGCATATGATAGTTCATGACGAACCCACCATATGCATGAGGAAGGGATTGCAGAACAAAATCCGCAGCCATTTCCTTTTCCATAGACATACCGATACTAGTCATATGGTCAAAATGCCCCTTCATCTGTAGGACGTGAGGACCTACGGAGCTGCCTGCTGACATCTTGCAGGCTATGAGTTCTCGGAGAACAGTGTATTTTTCAATACGTACTTTCTCCTTGAACATATCCTTGATCTGTGCAAACATTGCAAACGGATCATGGGATAGCTCCATAAACTGCTTTTGGAGGTCCGCCTCCATGCAGCCCAGCATGACACACGCAACGTCGATAGAGTCGCTAAGGTGTTTCTGGTACGCATCCTTAACGACCCTCGTTGCGTTGGCAGCTGGCTCCTCAGGGATAGCCTTATCAAGGACGTACTCCCTGCGTTCCATTTTTAACACAAGTCGTAAATTTCTGTCCCAGTCTAGATAATTTGTCCCGTTGAGTTTACACTTCTCGAGTATAGTCCTCAATGACAAATTAGACGAGTTTGTTGAATTACTAGCCATTTCTACACGAAGAAAGTAAATTTAATCAGAATAGTTGAATAAATTTACGAAGATCCGAATTAAACACCAACCATTAGATTCTAAAATTTAGAATCTTTAAACCAAGATCCCTTATTCGTCATTTGAAGTGCACTAAGGCGCACCGCTCCAATTGACTTATTTAGGTAGGACATCCGTCCAATTACAACCCGTGTAACTCTTAGTCAGGGTATGTGTAAAACACACGGCTTACCCTTCCGATGCCCCAGCTCGACCTCAGGCCAAGAATCGTGGTTGAGTCAACCAACTTTCACTAACGAGTTAACTTTGTGCAGATGCTCCGCTAAGGCGCACGACATCCCACAAAGTTTACCATTCCCATCTAGAACCCATTCGATCGATGCTCCGCTAAGGCGCACGACACCGATAAAATGTTTCTACATGGGTGTGAATTTGGGTGGCATCTCACTTGACTCAAATTAACTTGTAATTTGGTTGTGTTTAATAATTCGAAAGTATTTGGTACAATTACGAACCCGTCATCAACAACCCGTGTTGTGACGTTTCTAATTCTATCACATACTATCTTCATTTGAATCCATCATTTGCAACCCGTGCAAATACGTTTCAAATTTGAACTCATCCATCACAACCCGTGTGATGATAGTTCACAACGCTTTAAAAATGCAAACAATTAAAGTTGATTTTAATCTTTGCATGTGAGGTGATCGCTTATAAACTTATAAACTAATCATGCAAGCATGCAATTAATTAAATAATTCAAGCAAGCATCCATAAAGCGTTAAATATGCATTTTATAGCCCATCCTAATCTTAGGATTCTACGAGTCTTCACATCTTCTCGTCTTTCTCATTCGGGCTCCCACTAGCTCTTGGACTTCCTCCAAGACCGTCATCGTGCTCGATTTTCCATCCTTCTCGTCTTTGAGTAATAATTACAATTAATACTCGGTTCGTAGACCGGATAAAAAATAATTACACTTTATGGGCTCGAATAAAAGAATAACTACATGCTAACACTAACGGTATGCAAACCGTGAAAGCGATAAATCTAATGGGCTACTAATGCATCATACATTTCATCACATCATCCAACATGTTATCACACAAACATGTTATCAAATAATATGCAATAATTCTGGTTTTAATTTTGCCAAGTTGCTTGGTCGGGTTTATCGAAACTAGACCTTTTCGAAAAACGGTTTATCGAAACCGATTAAATTTTGAAAGTTTTCGAAATATTGGATCGCGGGTTCGTGACATGGATCAAACACCACACACGAACCAAGTCGGGCCAAGCCAATGGGTCGAGGGCCCATTGGGCCGAGCCCAACTATGCACGGCCCGGTTTGGGCCTTGGAAGGCCCAAACCCGGCCTGCCGCCACTCTCGGCCTCGGCCAAGAGTGGGGACGGGCCCGGTCACCGCCGGCCTCACTGGCCTCCGGTGACCTCCGTCCGGTACCTCCGATCCGGCTCCCCGAGAGTCTCTTCTCGGACCCGACAAATCCAATAATTTCTGAAAAATTCCAAATTTAATATATTTTTCAAAATTAACATATTTCATGCAAATCTCCCAAAAAACATTAAAATCATGTTATCAACTTTTGGCATGCAAATAATCACAAAACCGAAATGAATTCAACAAGACAAAGATTAAGAGGGTAACCAACGCTCTGATACCACTGTAGGGTTTTGGAGCGTTCTAGATCGTCGAGATAGCGGAAGCAATAAAAGATAATCTACTCCAAACCTTGTCCAAGAACATTTAAACCATTAAATCCCAAAGAAAAATCTATTCCACAAGATGTTTACCTTTAAGTCTTGTTTGAATCGATAAAGAAGAACGTTCGGATCTTCTTCTCTAAAGCTAGTCCACACCAAGAGGATGATCTTCAAGATCCTTCACTTAATTGCCTACTAGAACAATTAAATGAAGAACAAGAGAGCAAGATGATGAAGAGGAGAGGGGTGGCCGGCCACAATGAGAGAGAGAGAGAGGATTTTTGTGTGTTTTGTGACTTAATGAATTAATGAATTAAAGTCTTGCATTATAATTCATCACCCAACTCACAAGTATGGGTTAAAAGTGATTGGTATGGGCTTAAAGGTGCTTTAACCCATACCCCTTAAATCACTCACCTTTAATCCACAATCACCAACTAAGCATGGCATTGTGTGGCCCCCACAATGACCTCACCAAGTGGGCCGGCCATATGGCCTTATTGGGCCGGCCATGAGGCTTCATGGGCCGAGCCCAATGGGCCCTCCCGTGTTGTCTCATGCCGCGTCCAAAAGTTGCCCGACCTTTTTGTCGTTACTTATCAAACAAAGTCCGACGCGATATCGACGAAAAACTCAATTTTTCTCGATTCGCTAATTATTCTCTCAAACCGAACCTATGGCACAAAACCTCCAGTTTTGTCCATATACTTCTCCTTAAGAAACATCCATGTTTCCTTGTCTCAAGTTATCCGTCTTGTATGTGTGTGACCCTCTAGGCTCATGCCACCGTTGGCAGATCAGCGCAAGACTCGCTCTTGCCCGATCCATCATAAGTGGTCTCTAGTAAAACATTATGATTACCCAAGGTGCACGATGATCGATAATTCGACTTAACCTTTGTGCGTACAAGTCACCATCTTTTTATCTCTAGATATCACAATTGATCTCAAGGCATAGAGTCGTCTCCCTTGTTCAATCAATCATTGTTACTTGATATGCGAGATGACTGAGAAATGATAACCCGTATCATTTGCATGGCCATGCTTTTTCTCTCAGTCAGTCTCCATCAAGAGGCCTTCTAACGGATATCTTTCTCATACCGTAGTATGAAGGATAAATCCCTTAGCCGTCTTTCGTGTCACTCATGCAACCCGTTCCGCCACCCAATCATGCCCTTTATAGCAATCCTTTTACAGAAAGCGTTTGGCGCAAGTTAAAGCCGTACGTTCATTGCATAGTGATCACAAAGACTCCTTGGTCTAAGGACGTCGTGACAAGCTATCGCATCTGAATATGTTTATGGCTTAATCTATGAAAACACTATTCAATCTGGGTCGTCCGATATCAATCACCTCATGATATCTATGATATGGTTCCAGGATCCCACATCCTTATGACAAGTAGAACTATGTCATTAAGAACCATCCTCATACTGGTCGCTTTTAAGGAAGCATAGGTTGACCAGGGACTCGTTAAGTGTGATTCGTACAGATTTATGGTTCTACTACTTTAGTGGTCATAAATCAGATCATGCTTAACATATTACTTCAACACATAAGTAATATAAAGCCGTTTATATTTATACATTACAAACGATGATATTTGAACATAGACGTTTACAGGCTAATACCAATTGGACTAGGGCACAAATGCTATCACCTCTGACACCTTAGTTGGAGAAGGCATGTACATAATTCACTTAGGATTTCCCACCCATACATTGAATTCGCTCATCCTGAAGTCTCGCCTTTTACCCTGGACATTCCCGAGTTTGGGGATCGATATATGCACTCGCTCTCCGCTTTTCTCACGCTCACTTCCCTTGCTCTTAATTTTTCTAAACTACGGTCTCTATTTTTCCAGCACCACCAACCCAAATAGACCTCTTCCAGATTCACGTGTGTGTGTGCCAAGTTAAAAAAATGATCTCTAACATATGATTTTGTGACCCCTTGAAAAATAATTGAAAGTATGATATTTGACTTCCAGTAGTGAACCTTACCTCAATACTAACTAATTAAACACTTCCACCAAACAAACACACTCCAAAGGGTGTTTATGTGGAATTCTAGCGCACAATAAATCTCAAGGACAATTGAATGACATATAAATTATTTAAGCCCTTCAGGCGGCCAATCGTCAAGCTCATGCAAATGAGTTCTAAAATTAGCATGCAATGCAACGCTACACCCCACACTAAAGATGTGCACAGTCCCTAATGCTACAAATAAAAACAAAATATGCAACATGCCTGCATGAAATTAAGGGGCTCAATAGTCACCCTTTTCCCCTATCAAAAACAATATACAGCCAATCAAATAATCTCTTTCCTATGATAGCAAAAGAGTCGATTAAGCACAATTGGATATTATGCCTTTCAAAATTTTCATCCCGGGGACGATAAACTCGAGGTTGCGGAGGTGATTACCAGGCAACACCGAGACAGAGAAGACGTTTGAACTCCTCCGGTGCTCTACTGGGGAGATTACGGAGCTTCGGACTGAGTTTCAGATTCAAGCAGAGGTTATATCCACTCAAGTCGAGCAGATTATAGAGCTCCAGATTCAAAAATCACAAAACCTGCATATGATGTGGTACTTCCAGGAGCAACTGCGATAGGTTAATCCGAATATGAATCAATTTGACCCGAATATGTTTAGAGGTCCTGGCCCATCATCATAGTTTCTCAATGTAATAATAATATTTTATTCAAACATTTGTAATTATTAATTATGAATTATTATTATTATTATTATTATTATTATTATTATTAAATTATTTTATAAGTTTGAATATTGATTTCAAAAAATAAAAATGAAAAAAAAACTAAAAATTAAATAAATAATATTTAGTGTTTAGTTTTTTTTTTTTTTTTTAAAATACAATTTGTAACAGCGCACGTGTTGTGTACGCCGTGACAATGGTAACGGCGCACGAGCCATGTACGATGTTAACTGTGTAACGGTGCACGTCCGTTGTACACCATTACATGAGTAACGGCGTACACAGCACGTGCGCCGTTACAAGTTTGTCGTCACTGTTCCCAATCGGACGGCGCTGTTTACTTTTGTAATAGCGCACCATGTTTGTATACCGTTACAAGCCAAACGACGTACTAGATTTGTACGTCGTTACGTCTGTAACGGAGCATATGTGTGCCTTTAGGAACTGTAACGACGTGTTTGTAACGGCGCACGGTAAAACAGCCGTTTGTGCGCCGTTACAAATTGCAAAGGCACAAATTGTGCGCCGTTATTATGTGAAAAAATATGTTAGTTGAAGAAGTGTCGGGCTCAAGTCAGAGAAATCGTACAGCAAAAACAAATCAGAAATTGGATGATGGTGACTGGCGAGGAGACTACTTTCCGGCGAGCTACTGTGTGTGGGAAGATATGAGCCTTGCTTAGGAGAAGCATTCAATGAAAACCCATATATACATTAGGGCCCACTTTTGACCCAAATGAATAAACTATTTGTTACAGATTCCAAAATATATATAAACTCTCCTCATACACGGTACCCTTCCAATCTGGGACTTTCAACTCACACGTGAACATAACAATTTTCCCTTCATATTGAGTCTCATCACATCGGGTTGGCTCCCCCTAAACTCATACTTTAACCTTGGTCCACTCTCCCACAATGGTCATTTTAATCCTACATGGGCTTCGCCATGAGAGGAGTCGATCTTGGTCATGGTCTTACCAGCAATAGGAGTACCCGGCCCACTTTACCAGGAGTCTTACCGAACCAAGGCTCTGATACCACTGTTTGGGGAGATTTGATTCTTACCCAGGAGGAGTATCCAAGAAAAAATTTATATGCACATTAGAGTCCACATTTATCTTAAAAGACTAGTCTTTTCCCAAATTGGAGTCTAGGTGTGAGCTTCCTTTGACATAAATCAACTTATCTTCAGCCGACCTAAATAAGAAAAATAAAAATAAAAAACTTCTAAGGTAGACCACAAGTCATTTGAGAGTATCTGAACAAAATTTAGACTAGGGATGTATAAGGATTTTCTTCTCATCACTAGCCTAATGGTGTTCCACTCTCATGTGACTCTCCTCTCATTCATATCTCCCCCAAAACATCATTTATTTCCCTTTGTATCACTTTGAAGTTTCTCATGTTCTTACATTCTCGTTTACATGTGAATTCTTGGTGTTAAATATGCCACGTGCTCAAGGGCCCAATATCTTGTGGATTTTGGGCTAAGCTCTATAACAAAGAAAAGTGTGCCAAAAACATGAACCAAGTGGGCAAGGGTAATTTTTCATTAATTAAAAAATGTTAATCTGAAGAAAAGTAGGGACATTTAATCGGACTGAGAGTCGTCGAAAGGTATTTACAATCCTACTCTTAACCAAATTGCGATAACACACAATCGAGGATACGAATAAAACCGACAACCTTAAGTGACACTAAAACCGTACTCCGATTCGAACTAGAATCTCCTAATTGTACGTCCGCGCATTACATTAACACCTATATATACACATAGCACTAACATCGTAACACCAGAAAACAACAGTAGTTCTGAATCAAAAAAGAAGATAAAATTATATGGTCAACATGAAGTCAACTGTATACTTGTCGCTCCTCCTCATGATCTGCCCGGTTCTCGGAGCCATAACAATGCCTCCCTCCTCCTCTCCGAGCCCGAGCCCGAGTCCCAATCAAGGTGCTTGCATAGAATGGGTTCATCAATTTGGCTACGAATGCCATGAACATACGGTAAATAAATTTATCACATTTGATCTGTTTTCAACTATCAGTATAAGGTTTTTATCGAATATCTATTCTAACTATGAATGTTAACGACGATTATGTTTAGGTTACAACCAAAGATGGCTTCATTCTGAGCCTCCAGAGAATTCCAAGTGGGTTCAATACAAGTTTTGAAGATGCTTCCATAGCGAAGACACCAGTTCTGCTCCAGCATGGAGTGTTTGTGGTTAGTATATATTTAAGTTTCATATACTTACCTATCAGTTTTAACTTTTAAGTGAATCGTGCAGTTTCTTATATATTTTTGTTAATTGCAGGATGGACTGTGTTTTATGTTCATAGGCCGAGACTCTCTCGCCTTTTACCTGGCCGATCAAGGGTTCGATGTTTGGCTGGTGAATTCTAGAGGAACCGTGAATAGTTTAAGCCACGAATCTCTCAATCCTTCCGAGAAGGTTTTTTTTCATTAATTTTTGTTTCTTCATCCAGAAAAACCATACATTAGATTTTGTACTAATGTACCGTTTTGTTGCAGAAATTTTGGGATTGGTCCGTTGATGAATTGGTAGAGTACGATTTCACTGCCACCGTCGATTATGTGCACACCGTGACCGCGCAGAAAGTACATTTCATTGCACATTCTATGGTAAGTACCGATTAAATTCAAATTTTCATGTATACATAGTCACAAACTTGCCATTAATCTAAGACACTTACATTAATGTTTCATTAAAATTCACAGGGGACTCTGATTGGTCTGTCTGCGCTTTCGAGCAATGTTCCGGCCGTGAGTAACCTCAGATCAGCTTCCCTGCTTAGCCCGATCGGTCACCTTAACCACATTTTCTCCCCGTTTGCAGTACTCGCCGCAGACCTCTTCTTGGCTGAGGTAAATATGAATTTAGATTGTATCGGGATTTAATATGGTATCAGAATTTATTTTTTTTCCTACCTTTAACAAGATTTTTCTTATTGACACTAACTATATATTTTTTTTGCAGACTGGGGAATTGATTGGTCTACCCTCCTTTAATCCAGCAGGGTAAGTACAGAAAAGAAATTATTAGAACAAAAAATCAAGTTTTTTTAAATTATAATTATACAAATTAATTTAATTAATACATTTAATTAATCTATTTTGCTAATATGCATATTGTAGAAGACCTGCTGCTGAAATATCACAAAAGATTTGCAATATTCCTGGTGTTGACTGCTCCTTCTTGTTCACTCCTCTCACCGGTAAGTAAAATTATTCATTTACAAATTAAGATCTTATATTAATTAATCAAGAATTTACAAAACTTAGCCTTAAACCTTATAATTAGTTTATATTTGGAGACTAACTTGGGAATTCATATATTTTTCAGGTCCGAACTGTTGCCTTACCGATGCTGGAGTTGAGAACTATCTCTCACACACTCAAGAAACTTCAATGAAACTTCTTGTTCACTTGTCTCAGAGTAAGTATTGTCAATTCAATGTATTAATAATTTGTTTTGAGTTGTGTAGATTGAAGTTAAAAATTAATCTATGTGTTTAAATTTGGGCAGATGTTAGGGGAGAGGGTGTGACGAAATTCGATTACGGAGCTATTGAGAATATGAAACTGTACGGATCGATCGATCCTCCTAAATACGACATGTCGAAGATACCTAAGCAATTGCCGATGTTGTTGAGCTACGGAGGGAGAGATTCTCTGGCTGACTTTGTCGACGTGTCGTTCTTGCTCGATGAAATGAGAGATCATGAACAAGGGAAGCTCGTGACGGATTTTCATATGAGCTACGCTCATGTGGATTTTCTCATGGCTACTGATGTAGTACAAAATGTGTACAAGCCATTGCTGTCTTTTCTACAATCTTATTGAGAGATGTAGCCAAGACTGACACTGTACTAGGTCTATATGCGATGCTATAGTTTGGGTTGGAATTTTATAATTTTTAGTTTATGCGAGTTTGGGTTTGGATTTTATAAATTTTAGAAATAAGTTTCAATAAAATTTGTATTTTGGTTGATCTTTATTATTATAAACAACCACTGTTTTCTCCTATTTATATTGTTGTTATTAAGGGAAATTGCGTATCACCGCTATGAACTATCTATGATTATCGTGTCACAACGATATGATCAAGAATTTTTTAGGATAAAAAACGTGAAGTAGTAAATGAAAAACATTCATTTCTTGTTTACATGACACATATATATGTAAGAGCATAGTGTTACATAATGACCAAATCGCCTTTAATTGAAAATCACAATAATTTCATGGTGGCCATCTCCGAGCTTGCCATCAAGATGCTAGCAAAGACGGCTGTCTCCACCGCTCACATCCTAAAATGTTATTTTTAATTTTTACATTGTTCGGGTGAACAATATATTTTTTTAAACATTTGAAATAAATTGTGACACCATTAAAGCTATTGAAATATTAAAATTATTGACTTTGGTAACATGATAAGCTTTGAAATTGGACCTTTTTTGTCTCAGCAAAGAAGAATCGTAAGGAACACAACTATAGCCTCTCCCAAAATGAGAGAGAAAAGCAGGTCAAAAAATCAATACAATCTCAAGTTGACTATATTTGGTGACACGATAATCATGTATATATAATAACACACTGTCTTGAAATGAAATTTAGTTTATTATGATATGATACACGTATTTAAATTCTTGGATTCTAATATACAAATTAATAGGGCTTATTAATTAAACAAATTAACAGGGCTCATGAGTTTCAAATCAATTTGTTGGTCTTTGTTGATTGGGTCACAGATCCGAGCGGGGAGGGTGGTGGCTTTGACTATGCACCGATTCTCGATCATCAAAACCTCCAATCAATGTAGAGAACGACACGTTGCATCTCCGTAAGTTGTATATATAGCACCAATATATCGTAGTAACATCACTCAACTCAAAACAAAACAAAACAAAGGAAAAAGGAAAAAGGAAAAACAAGAAACATCACAAAAACAATAATTGAGAAGAAGAAGAAATAAAAAAAAAAACATGGTTAGTCACATGAGTTATTGTATATTTTCGATCCTGCTGATGATGTTGTTGATGGGTAGCTTGTCGAGGCCGGTTGTCGGGGCGAGGAATAAGAGCCCGCCGTCGTGGGCGTCGTCGTTGGCTAAGCGGCTAAATTACACGGTGGGACCAAACCCATTCCCATTTGTGACCAAAGGAGCTTGCAAAGAATGGGTTCACAAATATAAATACACTTGTGAAGAACACAAGGTCCGTATGTATATATACACATTGTCTTCGCATTATACATATCATAGAAGAATTGTTACATTATATATTTATGTGTATAGGTGACGACCAAGGATGGGTTCATTTTAGGCGTATCGAGAATTCCCACGGGACTTACTTCCAACAACGGCTCCTCCCCGAAGCAGCCGGTCCTATTGCAACACGGGGTGTTAGTGGTATGTATATATATATATGATGATTTAAAGAAGATTAATTTGGTCAATCACTTCGAATCTCCCATAAATTTATATTTTTAATAAATGATTTCTAGGATGGGATATCATTTATGTTTATCGGTCGAGACTCTCTTGCATTTTATTTGGCGGATCAAGGGTTCGATGTTTGGGTCACCAATTCTAGAGGAACCATTTACAGCATGAACCACAAAGATCTCAACCCTTTCCAGCAGGTTTTCATTTTTTCGTTTTCTTAATTAAGTTTCAATGTCCATTGGTTCTACATGGTTTAGGCGTTATACATGAGTTTGTAGCTGAATGCGTCCCCACCTAATAAATTGATGTGTAGAAATTCTGGGATTGGTCCGTGGACGAAATGGTGGAATACGATTTCAGTGCGGTGGTCGATTATGTGCATAACCAAACTGGACAGAAAGTACACTTTGTTGGCCATTCTATGGTACGTAATTTCATTACAACATGATTGATTGGAGACCTAATTAATAATGTATTAAGAATTTACAAGTTATGGATCATTAATGACGACGACAGGGAACTCTGATCGGCTTGAATGCTCTTGCAAGTGGCATTCCGTCGACGAAGAAGCTGAGATCAGCTACAATGCTTACCCCTATTGGTTATCTCGGCCATATCACCCCTTTTGCTATCATTGCCGCCGACCTCTTCTTGGCCGAGCAAGGGCGATTTGCTGGTCTCCCTTTGTTTGATCCCATAGGGTAACTAATTTTACATATTTAATGAATATTATACCATTGAATTTAAATTCTTATACATTATTACAATGCACATTTGGTGATGGTAATGTGAAAAACGTGAGCAGGAGAGCCGCGGCTGAGTTGTCTAAAACAGTTTGTGCAACTCCTGGTATCGACTGCTCTCCCCTTGCCGTTGGTTTTACCGGTAAGTACGTAATTAACATGTATCTCTTTTAATCACTATCCAATAAATTTTACTAGTTTGTATCTTAGTAAGCAATGATTATTTCTTTTTCAGGTCCAAATTGTTGCCTTAGCCAAACCGGCATTAAGAATTATTTGTCGCACGAGACTCAACCAACTTCAATGAAAGTCATGATTCATCTTTCTCAAAGTAAGTCGATATATTTATATATATAACAAATATATAGCTAGCGTCGTTCAATCGATTTAATTATATTTTATTTGATCGATCGATGGAGTAGATGTGAGGGGAGGAGGCAACAGAAAATTCAACTACGGAGAAAAGGAGAACAAGAAACGTTACGGGTCGCCCACAGCTCCCAAGTACGACATGGCAAAGATTCCCAAGAACTTCCCGATCATGATGTCTTACGGGGCTATGGACTATCTCTCGGACTTCATTGACGTCGTGACATTGTTCATGGAGATGAGTAATCACAACGACAAGAAGCTCGTCAAGAACTTCCACATCGATTACGCCCATGGAGACTTCATCATGGCCACTAACGTCATCGAGAGGGTCTACGAACCCATGGTCAAGTTTCTCAGATCTAACTGAAAATGGACCCTAGCTATGTGTAGGGTACGGTCTATTTCACAAATTGTGGTTTCGAAACTTGTGCTCTGAAATTGGAAATAAAAGCATAATGAATTCGAAGCTGGTTTTTATTCATCTCTTATGTTTGGTTGCTATTGATCTCTCATATATAAAATCGGCGTGGAATATAAATTTTTATGTTCTTACCAGAGAACATTTTTAAGTGCACCAGTGAGGTATACATTTGACCGATGTAGTGATGCAGCGTACGTGGTTAGGAAGAATTTTTCATCAAGATTTGTTGATTTGCAAGAATACTTAAGATGAGAGATTTGAAGAAAACCTCAAATTTTTTATTAAACTTCAAAACTATATAACAGAAATGTATAAGAGCGCTTAAATAGGCAAAAGCTAATTGCAGAAAAAAAAAATCTCTAAACTTATTAGAAAATGAAACAAATTATTAAAATTGCAAAAAACTGCCTGAAACTTAAGAAACTGCTTCTGTATACCGACTTCCTCGACCGCAACGTATCATGTAGAGAGACGTGTGTTTTCCTCATTTTCCCAATCTTCAGTGTGTTGTAAACTAAAAGATGCATCAAGTTTCCTTACCGTTTGTAGGTAGGGTGGCTTTAAACTTCAACTATCGATTTCTCCTTCGTCAAAACGTCTTCAATTTTTTACTGACTTCTTAGCCTGAAGAGGCACCACAATTTCCACATATTTCACAAGCCTCCTCCGTTGGTGATTTAACATATGTCACTTGACCTTCCATTAAAATTCACTCTTGATATTTAGCTTCTCATAAAATTTTGAAAACTACAAGAGGGTAGAATTACCGTTCATGTAATTGGAAGTTATTGCTCACATGTGTCTATATTTGTATATGCCACAGTGGGATCTTTAGTCATGACATGACCATTTTGTTGGGACTCGAGAGTGTTTTACTCTTGACACTAGCACGCAAATGCACGTGATCTAGAAGTAATAAACTAAATAAGTTCGGGTCGAATTTCACAAGAATTATCCAGTGTCATTAATTGGTTAATTCACGTGTATACAAATAATGTGTGCGCGCTAAATAAATAACATCAGTCAAGCTATCTAGGGTAAAATGTGAAATTCAAGACGGAGAACAACCAAGGGTGCTAGGCTACGACTTTTGCTATTTAACTTATGAGGATATGATTATTTAAACATGCAATTTGTTGATTGTCTTATGTCTTAAAAGTACAAAGTCCGCCCCTCGACACTGGAAATGGCATAATCCTAAGTCGAATTTTATCATCTTGGGATCAAATTCATATCAAGGCCGCAATGAACCTGACAATGTCTGGCCAATGTTAATTATTGTGTCGAACAACAAGCCTTAATCCAAAATAGAAAAGTTGAAATAAGAAAAAGAAAGAGTCAATCAACCCAAACATGCTTAATGAAAATACATTGATAAATTAACTAACTAATCATCACAATGTCTACACGCATGGTTATAGGAGATTACCCCTAATCACGGAAATCAAAATCAAATACATCAAAAATTGAAAATGGGTTAGCAAACCTTGCTTCACTTCATGAGTCATGACTATGGCTTGTTGACTCCAATCTTGTTGAAGGGCTTGATGGAAAATGGTCCTCAGCAAGATTTCAAACTCCCAACAATGGTGAAAAGTGAGCTCAAAACGTGAAAGAAGAGGCTGCTGGAAAATCGAGGTGGTAGGTGGGCTCATATCCCAAAAAATGACATGTTAAAATGACCTTTGTTTAATTTAAAAACCGGGAAGTTATGGATTCGAAAGAACACTATAATGACGCTTTCTCCCCCATAATTTTATGGTTTTGTCGTAACCTGAGCTTAATCATGAGATATTAGGAACTTGATGTTGCGAGATGTTTGTGGCATGTGCAGGACAAGAGCGAGAAATAAGCTCTAGAATTGGATAGTCGAATCGGGGTGGTTTGGGTGTAAGAAAGAATGTTTAAATTTCCCCTCCACTAGAGCTTCTGGACCGGAGTCCAGATCGGAGGTGGCTTCATTCTCCGTTTTCGCCTCAGGAGTCGTGGAACCAGGGGAGTGAGCTCCTGAGACCTCATCCGGTTCGGACTCCCGAGCGGAGGCCAGCCATCCGATTCACTATCCAGTAGCGGAGGCAGACCCAGAGTTTGTTAGGACCTCCGCTGTAGCAACCAGAGGTGGAGTCCAGATCAGAGGCCGTCGGGGCCTCCTCCTATATAAAGTCTCACGTTCTAATTTTTCAGGGACACCGATTTTGGGAGTTTTCCACTTCTATTTTAGGCGATTTTGAGTGTTCTTGAAGTGCTTGAAGATCTCTAACTTGAGACTGGAGTGCTTGGAGCTTGGGATTGAAGGTGGAAGCTTGAAGTACTTTGGGAGAAGAAGTTAGAGCTTGAAGAAGGACTTGCAACACCCTTCCACGAGCCTTTATTCTCTATTTTACTTGTTTTTAGTTTTTGAATTCTAAATTTGCTTGTAATTTATTTAGATCTCCATGGATTGTAGTTACATTTACTTGATTTTGCTTGAAGTATCCATGGTTGAGGGCTAAAATCATTCACCATGGATGCTTGATTTTGTTGGCATGATTTGAGCATAAATTGAGGTATTTTTTTATTTTTTTATTTTTGATCAGCGAAAGAAAAGAGAGTATTATAGATGGAACCAACTAAGGCTTCTAAGGGAGAAACAAAAGACATCTAATTACATCAACAAAAAGAAAATAGGAGAAAAAAAAAAGAAAAAAGAGAAAAGATAACACAACTAGGAAAGAAAAAGAAACTATCAAGGACAGGAAAGAGGGGTCAAGAATCCCTATTCCTAGCCTCCATTTCTTCGAGAATCGTGATCATTTGAGATTCGGGAATGTCGCACGTAATGCCTATAGATTTGCAAATGTCCCAAGTTTTAGTGGCATTGGCCCGATGATCAAGAGGGTCAGGAAGTTGTGAAACGCGAGGGCCCAGGGACCTCCATCTTTTATGCCTCTGAGAACGAAAGCAGATTTTTTTCAGCCTGTCCTTCGATTTTTTCATCACATAAGCCAAGGGAATATTCGAGTCGATAGTCCCTGAAGAACTATCCAATAGGTCACTCTTAGCTTGAGGATCTTCTTGGTCTAAATGGGATGGGATAGACCCAAAGTTCTAGATATTTTGATGTTGGTTGAATGGATGCTTATGCTTATTGTAAAATTGCCATGAGTTAGTTGTTTGTGAGTAATAGACTAAGTTGAGAACCGATTTTGAGAGGATAGGACTTGATTGAACTAGCATTCATCGCATGTATGAACTTGTAATCTAGAATTGTCGGAATTAATGTGGTGATAATTGTAATCAATCTCGAGAGAGTAGAGAGCAAGATGTCATTAGGCTAAGCTCAATGTCAAGAGACGAGTTTAGTAGTTTGAGGCATAGATTAATCATTAACGAACCTAGAATCGTTACCTCACCTTGAGAATTATGCATGTTGATATGTCAAGTGTTAGTGGTTTCTTGAAGTAATTTGTAAACTCAATCGTGTGTGAAGTAGCTTGTGAGTTAAGAAATCGAGAAAACACCAAAAAGACTCTGAAATTTGATTTACATTCATATTCACACTTTAACCGCACAATCACATGATTTACAATATCATAGTTCTTTGTTAATCCTCTAAGAAATAACTAGGATTTAACTACTTCTCTGTATTACTTGTTAAGTGTTCATAACACGAGACGATAATTCGTGTCGTTCTCACAACACGTTTTGGGTCGCACATAAGTCATGGGATATGTCATGTCCCGTGGCATAAAGCTCAAGCTTAGCCCTAGCTCGTGACACAACTCAGGACAAGTTTTCTACCTCAATTTCACAGGCCTTTTCAAGGGCCATGTCTTGTCCCGTGACACTACTCGTACCTCCTTTTTGCTCATTTTTCACGTGCCACATTGTGTCACTCTATTTTGCCCAAATGTCATGGGTCATGTCGCGACGTGTAACATGCATAGTGACAAGCGTGATTCTGTTCAGCCCAAATGTCACGAGTCATGTGGCCGCGTGTGACATGCATATGTGTGACTCTGTTCTGCCCAAATGTCAGGTCATGTCGCGGCGTGTGAAATGTATAGTGACAACAACTCTTCGAATCACTCTTTTCGTCTCCAAGTTGTTAGGATTGTGCCCTAATCCAATGTAATAAGTTAATCTACATTGTAATGTTTTATCATTTTTCAAACTAATAAAACGGCATCATATTACTAATGTGTTGTAGTAATATATTAAATGTAATTTGATCTATATCATTATGTGTGTCATCACTAATAGTAGAACTGTAGATCAGAAAGAATTACATTTAATGAGTCCCTGATCAGTCAAGCTTCATTAAGAAGCGATCAGTATGAGGCTAACTCTTTGTGATCACGCTCTACTGATCATGGCAAGGAAGTGCTAGAGTTAGATCATAGGTATCATCAGAGAGATGGTATTGGATGACCCGATGGTGAGTATGCAGCATAGATACTGTCATGAGCATACTCACATATCGTAGTTTGTCATTATATCCTAAGACCAATGAGTCTTTGTAATCACTGTGTAATGGATCTCTAAGTTTAGTCTAACGTTACCTGTAAAAAGGTAGCCATAAGGGCTCTGATTGGCTTAGTTATGAATTACATGAGTGAACTCGAAAGACGGCTGAGTGATTTATCACTCATACTCCGATATGGGAAAGATATTTGTTTAGGCCACTTGATGGGTATGACTGAAGAAATAGCATGACCATGCAGAAGATACTTAGTATCAGTTTTCAGTCATCTCAGATATCAAGAAACAGTGATTGATAAATTAGGATGACGGTTCTATGCCTTTTGATCAATCTAGATATCGGTATGATAAAAGGATAGTGACATGTATGAAAAGAGGTTAAATCCAATCATCGATAATCACGGACATTGGGTAATCATATTGTCTTGCTAGAGGCCACTTATGATCGAAAAGGTAAAACGGTAATTTTGCCAGTCTGCCAATAGGTCGTGAGCCTAGAGGATCACACACTTTAAGCATAGTATATAGCAAAACATACTTGAATGGAAAATTGGGAGAATCCGCTTTTCAATTTAGTCAAATTGAAAACGAACCGGTTGATTTCTGGTCTAGTTTTATAACTAGGTGGTTGAGGAAATAAGATTAAAGAGATTGGATCGGTTTAGCTAAACCGTTTAATTAGAACTCAATTTAAATGGGTTTAATTGGACTTTAGCTAAATGGGCTTTAAGCCCAATCATAATCTTAATTAATAATTTTAATTATTATCAAAATTAAGATAATTGGGGAGAGTTGTTTTAGGAATTGATTTGTGAAAAATCAAGATAATTATATTTGACTTTTGACGAAATCAATTCCGATTAATTCCCTCCCCTATTTTGTCTACTTCCCTCCTTGGTGTCGTCCCTCCTCTCTCTCCACCATTGCTAGGTTTTTCTTTTCTTCTACTCTCAAAACTAGTAAATTTGAGTGTAGAATCCTAAAGGGTTAAGTGTCTTGCGTGTGTGGACGATCTAGAGAACACATACTTTTGTGTTTAAGTGATTCAAAAGGTAATTTTTAGATTTCAAGTTCATGTTCATATGCTGAAATTTTTATCACATGAAAATCTTATTATGAATTCCATGGTTAATTTATTTCCACTGCATGAAATTTAATTTATGGAACCCATGAAATTCCTTTAGTGGTATTAGAGGCAGGTTGATTTGTTATATTGATTTTGAGCATGATTAGGGTTAGTTAAATTCTCTAATTTTTCATGTATGATTTGGATTTTATTTTTCCACGAAAACATGAAAAAAAATCATATTTTTATTAGTTGATTTTGAAAGTAAAAATTAATTGTTAGGGCTTATTTGGGTTAGCCATGGCTGAGCCATTGCTAACCGGGGTCGAGCCCCTTGGTGGACCATGGAGAGCCCTCGGGTCGACCATGGTCAGCACCAAGGGCCAACCAGGTTGCTTGCGAGCAACCATGGTGAAAGAGATCACCACGGGTTCCAAACAATGAATATCATGCAGCGGACTTTATGTAACCGTGGTCATCGTAAAAAGCTTGATCTTAATGCTATTTGAACATGTTATAAACATAATTAAAGATCTGATATTTACCTCTAGTAATCGACAAGAACACAAGTGTAGTGTTCTCTCTATCAAGTCCACACAACCACACAACCGAAATGGTTTTTCACTCAATTTTTTGCTAGAAATTTTGAGAGAAAACAAGAGCAACAATGGAGGAAGAGAGGGAGAGAATTTTCAGCCATTAGAGGGAGAGAATGAGGGAGGAAGTTGCTGAAAAAATCAAGGATAAAATGAATAGATATTATGTGATTTTAATTTGAAATTAAATTGAATTTCAAAATTAAAATTGCATTATCTATCCCTTTATTCTTTCTTATTTGCATTTGTTCCCTCCCTTATCTTAAATCCCTAAATGGGCTTTAAGCCCGTTTAACTAAAACCCAAATTAAACCCATTAACTTGATTTCTAATTTCGGTTTAGTCAAAACGGCTCAATTTCCTCGAATTGATTTCTTCAACCGTCTGGTTAAAACCTTAGGCCAGAAAACTACCGAATTGTTCTCAATTCTCATCCATAATTGTTGTCATGTATCGTGCTTAATGCGTGTGACCCTCTAGGCTCACGAATAATTGGCAGACTGGTAAAATTACTATTTTACCCTTTCCATCATAAGTGGCCTCTAGCAAGACATTATGATTATCCAATATTCGTGATTATCGATTATTCGACTTAACCTGTTATCGTACATGTCACTGTCCTTTTATCAAACCGATATCCAGATTGATCAATAGGCATAGAATGGTCATCCTAATTTATCAATCACTGTTTCTTGATATCTGAGATGACTGAAAACTGATACTAAGGTATCACCTGCATGGCCATGCTCTTTCTTCAGTCATACTCATCAAGTGGCCTAAACGGATATCTTTCTCATACCGAAGTATAAGTGATAAATCCCTCAGACGCCTTTCGAGTTCACTAGTGCAATAAACGCCAAAGCCAATCGAAGCCGTTATAGTTACCCTTTTACAAATAACGTTAGACTAGGTCAAACTTAGGTATTTGTTACATAGTGTACACAAAGACTCCTTGGTCTTAGGATATAATGACAAGTAACGATGTGTGAGTATCTCATGACTGGATCTATGCAGCATACTCACAATTAGGTTGTCCGATATCATCGACCTGATGATATCTGTGATATAACTCCGGCACATACTTTGCCATGATCAGTAGAGCGTGATCACAAGGAGTTAGTCTCATACTGATCGCTTCAGAAAGAAGCTTAGCTGATCAGGGACTCATCAAATGTAATTCTTTCTTATCTATAGATCTACTATTAGTGGTTACACACATAATGACATAGATCAAATTACATTCGATATATTATTACAACACATTAGTAATATATGCCGATTTATTTATTCGGAAAGATGATAAAACATTACATCTGTAGATCACTTTTATATTGGACTGGGGCATAACTCTAACAATCTCCCACTTGCCCCTGGTTCCAATTTTAAGTTCTGATCAACTCCCATAGACCCTGCATGTTCCTCATGGCTAGGCTACGTGTAGTTACGACGTTTTTAGAGATTGGTTAATTTTTAAAGGAACCGAAGAAACATGTTACAAAGAATGTCGAAGCATCTTCTACGACATCTTGTGTGACATTGTTGACGGCGTCTCGGCAAGCATCCTGATTGACAGAAATCAGGAAAGTGCAGATTCGGCAGAAAATCAAGAAGACGATTAGGAAAGTGCAGAACGACTCCTAATCTAAAAAGAAGAAAGACGGTGATTAAGAGGAAACCCTTTAGGGTTAGTACTCATCCACGATTGCTGTAAAAGCTTAGGCTACCCCCTTAGCAATTGTGTGGTTCTTTATTTGTTTCCTAGCAACAATTTGCAAGGTTCTTAGACGTGAAGGTTTGCGGGCTGAGAAATTGCAGATTGAGCTTAGGATATTGTGTATCACATAACTATAGAGAGTTAGGTGATTGAGGGTTTACCGAAGTCGTGAGTTGAAGACTGCACGCAACCACCAAGCTTGAAGAAGACTTGAAGACGACAGAGCAAGGTGATTGCTCGAAGAGTGGAATCAAGACGTTCTTGGATTCAGGGGGAGACCCTGAGATAGATTGCACTGTAAGACGTAGCATAAAGTATAGATCTAGGAGGGATCACAGGTACTTGTATGTTCTGACGGATTACTGATAAGTGAAATCTTTCCACTAGGCTGAGAGCCCCCAGACGTAGGTGACGTTG
This sequence comes from Geranium rotundifolium, assembly GCA_963920655.1. NCBI lineage: Eukaryota > Viridiplantae > Streptophyta > Magnoliopsida > Geraniales > Geraniaceae > Geranium > Geranium rotundifolium. Next base: position 4,187,523 of record OY987317.1, on the reverse strand, counting down.
CACCGAACTGGGTAAACAATCTGCTGTGTCATTACTTGTAGCTTTATATTTACTGTCCTGCATTGTCTACGCAAGAAGTCAGACACAACGTTGTAGCATCCTGTACAACATTGTGTGTGGCATCTTGCACGACTAAGTGATCATAATTTCAATTGGTATCAGAGGGGGCACCTATAGCTTTAGGTGAGTTCCTAAACAAATATTTTGATCAAAGATGGACAATACCAGAGAAGGAGGATCCATAAATCGACCGCCTGTCCTAGATGGAAGCAACTATGGCTATTGGAAGGCTCGAATGTGTGCCTTCATGAAGTCACTAGACAACAAGACATGGAAGGCTGTACTCAATGGTTGGAATGCACCACAACTCAGTGACAGTAATGGCAATCCTATCGGCCCAAAACCAGAAAAAGACTGGACCGATGATGAAGATGAAGAATCACTGGGAAATTCTCGAGCTCTGAATGCTATCTTCAATGGTGTTGACAAGAACGTGTCCAGACTAATCAACACATGCACAACTGCCAAATCAGCATGGGACATCCTGGCCGTAGCATATGAAGGAACAACTAAGGTTCGAGAACAAAAACTGCAATACTTGACTACCAACTTCGAAGCCCTCATCATGAAAGAAGACGAATCAATTGCAGATTTCAATGTTCGCATTCGTGATCTAGCCAATGAATCCTATTCTCTGGGAGAACCAATGTCTGATGAAAAATTGGTAAGAAAAACCCTACGTGCTCTTAGCCCTAGGTTTAAGATGAAGATCACAGCAATTGAGGAAGTTCATGACCTCAAGGTCTTGAAATTTGATGAGTTGATGGGGTCTCTAATGACCTATGAGTTGTCTCTACCCAACATCGACAAAAGGAACAAAGGAGTTGCTTTCAAAAGCTCAACACACAAGCAACCAGATCCTGAGGACTCCGATTCTGATGAAGACATCGAAGCTACAATGGCTCTTCTCACAAAAAATTACAATAAAGCCATGAGAAGATTTAGTCAAATGGGTGGACCGAATGTCATAGCAAATGCCAGAAACAAAGCCCCACAAAAAGCTTAGGTTGGAGGAAGCCTTGACAGACCAAACAGGAGTGGGGAAGAAAACAAAAACAAAGGACTTCAATGTCATGAATGTGAAGGATTCGGCCACCTCCGTAGAGAATGTCCAAATTTCCTCAAACAACAAAAACGGGGATACAATGCCACCCTATCAGATGATGACAATGAAGATAGTGGATCTGAAGAGGTAAGCAACTTTGTTGCATTCACTACTACTACTCCTACACGTAATGTTGATAATGTTGTCGATATCAATGATGATCCAACTCCAAATGAGAATTGGACTAAAGAACAACTAGTCGAAGCATACAAAGGCTTGCATACCAGATGGATCAAGGAAACTCTGATACTTGATCAACAAGGCGAAAGGATCATTAGTCTTACCTGCGACAAGTCGAGACTTCTAGAGACGATCGTGGAGCTGAAACGAGAGATCACCAGACTGAATGGAGAAATTAGTCTCATGACTAAATCGGTAAACAAAATGAATCCGAGCACTGAAAGCCTTGACAAGATTTTATCAGTGGGAAAACAGTCCAAAGATACAACGGGACTAGGGTACACACATGCTGTCCCCTCAACGACAAAGACAAAGTTTATCCCACAACAAGCCTTGGCTGACAAGAAACAACAGGATGCCCCAACTCATCCTACAGGACGACCTACAACAAAAACCATAACATCGTCTACAACCTGTTCTTGTCAAGAAACTGACAGAAGACATCCTCCACGCAGACAACAAAGCTACAGAATACCAGCCTATCAATATCAATGGATATGTCATTACTGTGGTCAACTAGGTCATATCAGACCTTTTTGTTTTCAACTTCGTAAGAGGAAGCAAGCTCAGAAATATCAAAGGCATCTCCCTTCTCCTCCGAAGACAACTCGCCTTGAATGGAGACCTAAGAACCTGACCTATCGAGCTAATGTTGCATATACATCACTAAGTGCTTCAACAAACAAGGACTGGTATCTCGACAGTGGATGCTCTCGACACATGACAAGTACTCCAGAGTTTCTCTCCAATCTTAAATTATATACAAAATGCTTTGTTACGTTTGGAGATGGTATCCGAGCTTGAATCATTGGAAAAGGAGTGCTCAAGCATCCAGAAGCCACCTGTCTGACTGAAGCATTACTTGTAGAAGGACTTAAGGCAAACCTGATTAGCATCAGTCAGATCTGTGATCAGGATTTAGTAGTGAAATTCACTAAAGAAGCCTGTATAGTTAACAACATCGATCAGGTGACTATTCTACAAGGAGTTCGCTCGACAGACAATTGCTATATCTGGTCTCCCGAGACACATATCAAAGCAACCAAGTGCCTTGTCTCCAAAGCAGAAGAAACCAAACTATGGCACCGAAAGCTTGGACATCTAAACCTTAGAAGTATGCAAAAGGCAATCTCAGAGCAGGCTATCGCCGGAATCCCAAACCTAAAAATAGTAGAGGGAAAGATCTGCGGAGAATGTCAGATTGGAAAGCAAACCAAGATGTCACACAAGAAGCTTCAGCATATCACCACTTCTCGAGTACTTGAGCTGATACATGTTGACTTCATGGGACCAATGCAAGTTGAAAGCCTTGGAGGAAAACGATATGTCTTTGTATGTGTAGATGATTACTCGCGATACACTTGGGTTGACTTCCCTCGTGACAAATCAGACACCTTCTCGATCTTCAAGAATCTATGCATCCAAGTCCAACGAGAAAAAGGAGAAACAATTGGCAAAATCATCCGCCTTCGTAGTGATCATGGTCGAGAGTTCGAAAACAACAAGTTTGAAGATTTCTGCAACTCAGAAGGGATAGCACATGAATTCTCAGCGCCAATCACTCCTCAACAGAATGGCATTGTTGAACGCAAGAACAGGACTCTACAGGAGATGGCGGGAGTTATGATGCTGGCTAAAGACATACCAACTCACTTCTGGCAGAAGCACTTAACACTGCTTGCCATATCCACAATCGAGTCACTCTCCGACCAGGTATGTCAGTAACTCATTATGAAATATGGAGGGGGAGAAAGCCCAATGTTAAGTACTTCCATATCTTTGGCTCCACTTGTTATATACTGGCGGATAGAGAGCCTCGCCAAAAGCTTGACCCAAAAAGCGATGAAGGCATCTTCCTTGGCTATTCAAGGAATAGTCGTGCATACCGAGTTTTCAACAAACGAACCAAGACCATGATGGAATCAATCAATGTTGTTGTTGACGATGACTGCAGAGATGCCTCAGAAGATGCGACGGACGAAGACGGAGCCTATCCGCCCAACAATGTCAGGAAGAATGCTACCCCAGATGTCAGAGAAGATGCTAGCAGCAAAACCGAAGATAATGTCGCCAATGACGAAGTAGTTTCTGAAACCAGCAACAAGAATCCCTCGCGAAGAGTCCAGACTAACCATCCTATCTCTGGAGTTATTGGAAACCTGAATGAAGGCGTATGGACTCGGTCAAAAGCTCCTGAAGATTATAACGAGATGATCGGAAATATTTGCTTCGTTTCAAAGACAGAACCCAAAAACATCAATGAAGCCATCAATGATGAGTATTGGGTCAATGTTATGCAAGAAGAGCTGATTCAATTTGAGAAAAATCAGGTATGGGAACTGGTGCCCAAACCAAGTGAAGGAAACATCATAGGCACTAAATGGATCTTCAAGAACAAATCAGATGAGCTTGGCAACATCACTCGCAACAAAGCCAGGTTAGTTGCTCAAGGGTATACTCAAATTGAGGGTATCGATTTCGATGAGACCTTTGCTCATGTTGCAAGACTTGAAGCAATCCGTCTCCTGCTAGGGATATCATGCCATCTACAGATAAAGCTCTACCAGATGGATGTCAAAAGTGTGTTCTTGAATGGGGATCTCAATGAAGAAGTATATGTGTCACAACCCAAAGGATTTGTTGACCCTCACTATCCTGATCATGTGTATAAACTCAAGAAACCTCTCTATGGGTTAAAACAAGCACCAAGGGCTTGGTATGAAAGGCTCACAAAATTCCTCATCCAAAGCGGCTACACTAGAGGGGGAGTCGACAAGACCCTATTTGTGAAGAACGAAGACGGGAACCTAATGATAGCTCAAATCTATGTTGATGACATTGTCTTTGGAGGGATGTCAAGCAAGATGGTAGAGATATTTATTCAATAAATGCAATCAGAATTCGAGATGAGCATGGTGGAAGAGCTTACTTATTTTCTAGGCTTCCAAATCAAACAACAAAAGGATAGCATCTTCGTATCTCAGAGCAAATATGCGAAGAATATTGTCAAGAAGTTTGGGCTAGAGAAAGCCTCATATAAAAGGACACCAGCAGCTACACATGTCAAGCTAACTAAAGATGATCCAGGAGAAGCTGTCGACCAACACATATACAGGAGCATCATTGGTAGTCTCCTCTACCTCACCGCGAGTCGACCAGATATTGCCTACTCTGTCGGAGTATGTGCACGATATCAAGCTAATCCTAAGTTTAGTCATCTATCCCAAGCCAAAAGAATTATTAGATACATCTCTGGGACTACCAACTTGGGTTTTTTATATTCATTCGACACATCCTCTACCTTGGTGGGGTATTGTGATGCCGATTGGGCTGGGAACACATCAGACAGGAAAAGCACATTTGGAGGATGCTTCTTCCTTGGCAACAACCTCATATCATGGTTTAGTAAGAAGCAAAACTGTGTTGCCCTTTCCACTACCGAATCGGAGTATATTGCTGCTGGGAGTAGCTGCACATAACTGCTTTGGATGAAGTAGATGTTAGTCGAATACAATGTCAGACAGGATGCCATGACTTTATATTGTGATAATGTCAATGCTATCAACATCTCCAAAAACCCTGTCCAACACAGCAAAACCAAACACATTGATATTAGACATCACTTCATTCGAGAATTGGTCGAAGACAAGAAGATCATCCTAGAGCACATCCCAACAGAGAAGCAACTAGCTGATATTTTCACAAAGGCACTAGACGCGAACAGATTTGAGGATCTCAGATCATCACTTGGTCTGTGTTCCATCAACTACCAGTAAAGGAGATACAGAAACGGTTGAGAGGAAGTGTTGGTACCTCTTCATGAACCGGTCTAAAAACCAACGAATGTCATTGGGTCGGGCATATCAAAAGCCCATATAAAAGGAAAGGAAAGATACAGTCAGACGCTAAAGAAGATTTGAATCGTTTTCAAAAACCTAGGCTGCCTCCTCTCAGTGCTCGCTCTCATCTCCTTCACCATTCACTCTCTGCAAATCTCTCAAACAACAATGGTGAAAACTAGAAGCACAGTAGCCCCAAAGGAAGCCACCGCTTCAAAGAAAGCTGAAGCAAAAGGCTCCACAAGCTGTAGAGCAAAGACAAACAAGCATGGAGTGCGAATCAAAAGGCCAAAAACCCTGAAAAAGTCAGAAGAAATTATCAAAGAGGCTTCACCAGAGAAAGCCCCAATACCAGTTTTTACTCGAGTTCCCAAGAAGTCCCGGACCGGAAGTGCTGCCTTCTCAATGTCTGACCTAACTGGGCCAGAAAGAGAGAATGATCTTGGCCAGGAAAATCGAGAGGCCTCCATGCAAATCATCGCAGTTCCAACACCAACAGGTAACGATTTCTCTGCCGATACTTCTAGAAACAGTGATCTGTTAGAATCACTACTGGAAAACCAGGACCCACCTAAAGAAGGTGTGGTAGAAGAGCTGATACGTCCGGAAGGAGAAAAGGAGGATCTGACTCCAGTCAGTCATGGGCTGGAACGCATTGCGGAAGGAGAAGGAGGAGAAGAAGAAGGAACAGATGTCATACCGAAAGCCACTGAAAAAGTTGTAGAAGAGGAAGAAATAGCTGACTCGGAAGAAGCCGAGGAAGAAGATGAAGAGAAAGAAGAAACCAGAAACGGAGAGACCGATCTGGAAGAAGCTGAGAAGAACAAGGATTCCACCACCAACAACACAGAAGAAAACACTCTGGATGCCAGAGAAGATGTCATGGAAGAAGCTGCTGAGACGGCACACACAGTACTGTCGACCCTGAAGAAAAAAGTTCTAGAAGAAACTGAAAGTTTGGCTGTCATGGTTGGAAAATTGAAAGAAACAAGGAAAAGGAAGGAGGGAAAGGAGGCTGGAGGACCCAACAACAAAAGGAAAAAATCGCATGTCAAAGAAAAGGGGAAGAAAGTAATTGCAACAAGGAGGTTGATAGATGAATCCACTGATGATGACCTTGAAGAGGTCCCTGCTGAGGAAGAAAGGAAGAAGAAGGCCCTGAAGACGGCCACAAACACCATGAGTGTAACTTACGACAACGTGTCGTTTCACTCAGCAGAAGGCGCAAAGAGGTGGGAGTTTGTCTTTCAGAGAACAGCGTACCCAGAGAAGACATTGTCAATAGAGCTGTTTGGGCTAAAGGCCATTATACAGCTCCTGGAGAAGGCAGAATTGATGAGAACCGTCTCCGACATTGGCAACCACTATCCCCTTCTGGTTAAAGAATTCATTGCAAATCTGCCTACCACGTTTGGTACCCCAGATGCTCCAGAGTTTGATAAGGTATATGTCAGAGGCATCCGCTTTGACATCACCTCCGACATCATCAATGAATTCCTGGGAAGGAAGAGGGTTCGATCTGTGCCACCACCCGATATGAGCAAAGTCCTCCGAGAAATCACCGGAGATAAGAGCAGAACATGGCCATCCAAAGGGACAGTGGCAGCTTCAGATTTGACTTCCAAGTACTCCATTCTCTTTCGGATTGGAGTTGCAAACTGGGCGCCCTCAACTCACGCATCATCGATCAAACCTGAGCTAGCAATCCTTATCTACCAAATAGGTACTGGATCTAAACTTGACTTTGGACAATTTGTGATTGATCATCTTGTTCGCCATGCTAGATCTCTTGCTGTGAAAATTCCCATAGCCTTTCCATCCCTTATCTCTGAATTACTCGTACATCAACACCCTGGCGTGTTGAAAACATCGGATAAGGTGGGCAAAAGAGGAGGAATAATTGTCGTAAGCCACAAGTTGTTTGAAGGGAAGCATGCTCCTGATCTTGTCAGGCCGGAAGCCACGGCAAAGACCAGTAGAGCCACAAGTGTCGTCCCTCTCACAAGGACTACCAGCAGGGATGCCGTCATGCTCAAACAAGAAATTGAAGTGCTTGATGAGGACATTGCAAACTTAAAGACTTCCCTGAAGCACCTCTCGCAGCGCCAAACTCACTGCGCCAACCTGCAGCACTCAATGTCTCCTCCAGGCTCTGAAGATGATCCCACAAATGATCCAGAAGATGTTACCCAAGAAGCCTCCACAGAAGCTACAGAGACTGCAAGTTCCAACAGCAGCTCTATTTGAAAAGTTTTATGAAATTCTCTGACTTTTGAACTACTAAACAACTTTTATGGTCTGTAATATTTTGTGAACAATGTATCACGCTTTCTCTCGACAGCTGATCGAGAGCAAGTGTGAGTTATGTGTGGGTTTATTTTGCTTATTTTCCGGACTTGCTACACATATTTGTTTATAGTTTGGCTCTTTTCGACCCAGCAAGGGGGAGTAAAGTTTAAGTTAGATAACGCGCGCGATCACGACGATACAAGAAAGGAAGATAGAGACAACGCAAAGACGCAAGACGCAATACGCGCGACGCGACGCTGCCGATCTACGAGACGACTAATGCGATGCAGAATGCGACGCAGAATACGATGAAAAATGATGTCCTTAAAAATAGCCAAAGGGGGAGATTGTAGTTACGACGTTTTTAGAGATTGGCTAATTTTTAAAGGAACCGAAGAAACATGTTACAAAGAATGTCGAAGCATCTTCTACGACATCTTGTGTGACATTGTTGACGGTGTCTCGGCAAGCATCCTGATCGACAGAAATCAGGAAAGTGCAGATTCGGCAGAAAATCAAGAAGACGATTAGGAAAGTGCAGAACGACTCCTAATCTAAAAAGAAGAAAGACGGTGATTAAGAGGAAACCCTTTAGGGTTAGTACTCATCCACGATTGCTATAAAAGCTTAGGCTACCCCCTTAGCAATTGTGTGGTTCTTTATTTGTTTCCCAGCAACAATTTGCAAGGTTCTTAGACGTGAAGGTTTGCGGGCTGAGAAATTGCAGATTGAGCTTAGGATATTGTGTATCACATAACTATAGAGAGTTAGGTGATTGAGGGTTTACCGAAGTCGTGAGTTGAAGACTGCACGCAACCACCAAGCTTGAAGAAGACTTGAAGACGACAGAGCAAGGCGATTGCTTGAAGAGTGGAATCAAGACGTTCTTGGATTCAGGGGGAGACCCTGAGATAGATTGCACTGTAAGACGTAGCATAAAGTATAGATCTAGGAGGGATCACAGGTACTTGTATGTTCTGACGGATTACTGATAAGTGAAATCTTTCCACTAGGCTGAGAGCCCCCAAACGTAGGTGACGTTGCACTGAACTGGGTAAACAATCTGCTGTGTCATTACTTGTAGCTTTATATTTACTGTCATGCATTGTCTACGCAAGAAGTCAGACACAACGTTGTAGCATCCTGTGCAACATTGTGTGTGGCATCTTGCACGACTAAGTGATCAGAATTTCACTACGGCCGAGCCTCTGTCAAGGGATCGGCCATATTATCATCACTTGAATAGTGTTTAATCACTATATCACCTCTATATGTGATAACTCTCACGAGGTGATTCCTGCTGAGTATATATTTGGATCTGTTGTGGAATCTGGGCTTTTGAGCAATAGCTACGGCACCTGTGTTGTCCCACAACAAGCTTATCGGATCAGACGCTCGCGGCGTTGCATCTAATCCGATTAGAAAGCTTCTAATCCATACGGCCTCTTTAGCTGCTTTTGTTGCAACTATATACTCAGCCTCCGTTGTAGAGTTGGAAATTTTGTCTTGCTTAAAGTTTATCCAGCTGAAAGCGCCACAACTCAACACAAAATATATCCTGACAGAATTTTGAAGTCAACTTGATATGTCTGAAAACTAGCATCGATTTGTCCTTTGACTGCTAGTTCTCTATCTATATCCCCATACACTAGGAATGCATCCTTGGTCCTCCTCAAATATTTGAGTATGACCTTTGACAGCAATCTAGTGTAATTGGCCAGGGTTAGATTGGAATCTGCTGGTATAGCTTAGTGCAAACGAGACTTCCAGTTTCGTGCACATCCTGGCATACATGACGGATCCCACAACCGAAGCATAAAGGATCTTACTCATCCTGCTCAGCTTATCAGAAGTACTAGGACTCTGTAGCTTGCTGAGCTTAATGCCATGACTCATGGGTATATATCCTTTCTTAAAATCAAGCATTGAGATCTTCTCAACACTTTACCTATGTACATGTTCTGACTTAGCAACATGTTTTGACTTAGGCCCAAAATCCTTTTGGAATGATCTGTAGAGATCCTGATGCCTACATTAAATGTAGCATCACCTAAGTCCTTCATCGATAAGTACTTCCCTAACCAAGCTTTGGTGGCAAGGTCGGGATGTCATTCCCGATGAATAAATATCAAGAATACAATATTACTCCCACTCGCTCTCTTATGTGCGCAAGGTTCACTTTTGTTTTTGATGAAGCCGAGTTCCCTTACAGCTTCATCAAAACGAATGTTCCAACTCCGTGAAGCTTGCTTTAATCCATAAATGGATCTAAGCAGCTAACAAATCTTTTCGGGATTCTTTGGATCTACAAAACCCACAGGTCGTGTGATATACACGCCATCTAGTAAGTTCCTGCTAAGGAAGGGGTTTTGAAATCCATCTGCCATAGTTATGGCTAAGAATAATCCGGATCAATCTGACCATTGCTACTGGTGAAAAGATGACATCATAATCCATGTATTGAATCTGACGATAACCTTTTACAACCATCCTAGCCATATTGGTCTGAGGACTTCCATCTATGTCGGTCTTGATCCTATAGACCCACTCAGAACCGATGGGTTTTATCCTAGAGGTTTGATCCACCAAGCACCCGACTTGGTTTTCATACATGGATTTCATTTCCTCACTCATGGCATTCTACCATTTTTCGGAGTCTGGACTGGTTAAAGCTTGTCTGCAGGTTTCTGGATCATCCTGATCCACCAACATCACGTCATTTCCCTCAATAGCTGTGAAGCCATATCTGTCTGGAACATGACGAGATCTTTCAGACCTCCTTAGACCATTTGGAATTCCTGTAGGGATTGATTCTTCATCGGCGACCATCTGAGGCTCCAGTACTTCTACATCTTGCATAGCAGGCTCCTGAATTGCTTCAGGCTGTTCCGTATCCTCTTGAATTTCTTTGAGATGCACGAGACTCCCACTAGCTATTTTGAAAATAAAATATTTCTCCAAAAATACCCCTCCTCGAGCAACAAAAACTTTGTACTCGCTGGGTATGTAGAAGTTGTATCTCTTAGTTTCTTAAGGATACCTTACGAAGACACATTTGTCTGATTTGGATGCCTGCATCTCTGCTACCCAAATCTTTCAGGAAAAACATACTAAACTGTTTCACACACCATATATGACTATAGTCCATTTCTTATTTGGCTACTACGCGAAGGCGCACGCATCCAAATAGAACTGACCATCTCATCCCGCTCCCATCCCAATGAATACTACGCGGAGGCGCACGCATCCACAGTAACGGGAGACGTAATGAGTGTCATGTGGTGTACCTTCTGTGACTCTGGCCCAACTCTTATTTGGCTACTACGCGGAGGCGCACGCATCCAAATAGAATTGATTACCTTATTCAGCTCACATCCCAATGAATGCTACGTGGAGGCGCACGCATCCACAGTAATGGGAGACAGAATGACTGTCACCAGGTGTACTATCATTGTCTTTATCGGAGCTCGATTCAAAATGAATGCGGCCGTTTCCAGAGTCAAGTATTAGTTCAACTCTCTTCTGGCCTGAGTACTCATAGGTCCACATACGTCGGAATGTATTAGACTTAATAAGTCACTCGCCTTTCACATAAACCTGTGAAAGGTGCCTTTGTCATTTTGCCCATTAGGCGAGACTTGCATCTTTCAGTTTGAGTGAATTCAAACGGACTTAAAAATCCACACTTGTGAAGTGTTGAAATGCGTTTCTCGCTCATTAGGCAAGACTTGCATCTTTCAGTTTGAGTGAATTCAAACGGACTAAAAAAGTCCACACTTGTGAAGTGTTGAAATGCGTTTCTCGCTCATTAGGCAAGACTTGAATCTTTCAGTTTGAGTGAATCCAAACAGACTTAAAGTCCACACTTGTGAAGTGTTGAAGTGCGTTTCTCGCCTATGTCCCTTAAATGACAATGCCAGATTATAACTTGGTTTAAATCATTAGATATAAGCCTTTTCTTATTTACGTTATAGCGATTAAGCTTACCAACGTAAATATCTGATCCTGAAGACGTGGATACCCACTCTTCTTCACATGATCCTTTTATTACTTACAATCCCTTATTCCCGTGTCCTGGCTCATTGCAGTGATAGCATATCTCCTCCAATTTGTCCTTAGAATTCACAGCAGTTTTGGGAGCTGCTTGAACCTTTGGACGCTTGGGGTGTCTGATCTGCCCTGCAAGGTGCCCAGGAGCCTTACCCTTACCCAGATCAGCTTTCTTGCCCTTGAAGCTGATCTTCTTGTTGACCATAAGGACCTCCTTGGTCTTGCCCTTGAGGTTCTTTTCAGTGGTCACAAGTATCCCGTGAAGCTCTGTTAAGGACTTGTCCATGTCATGCATATTGTAATTTACTATGAAATCACTATATGTATCTGGAAGTGACTGCAACATAAGATTTGCAGCCATTTCAACCTGATCATCAAAACCGAGTCTGGTTAGATGTTACTGAAGACATTAAATCTTCGTGACATGGGACTAACAGGACTCCAGCCTTAAGTTTGCAGGAGTTAAGTTCTATGAAAGTATCATATCTTTTGACACGAGCTTTCTTCTTGAACATTTCCTTGACCTCTGCCTTACAGGTATGAGGGTCATCTGAAACGTTCCTGAACTGCTTCTGCAACTCTGGCATCCTACTGCCCGCCATAATGCATGACTCGTCGATTTGGTTACTAAGAAACTTTGATAAGTATCCTTAGTGCCCTAGTGGCGTTCAACGGTGGCTCGGCAGGAGGTTTGGTAAGGATATACTACTTGCGTTCATGCTTGAGTACAAGCCTCAAGTTTCTATTCCAATTTGAGTAATTCACGCCCTTGAGTCTGTCCTCAATCTGGACTCTCAGTGCGCTATTACTCCTTGGTGTTGTGTTTGCCTTTTAGTTCTACATGGTAAAATTAATTAAAATTCAAGTTGGAGATTAAGTTACAAAACACTTGTCTGATTCTAACATTAGAATCTGAACCAGGATCCTATCATACTCTCAATTGAAGTGAACGGAGGCTCACTGCTCCAATTGAGAGCATCAAGGTAGGAATACATCCATTTACAAAACCATGTAATTCCTGGCTAGGGTCTGTACTAAAAGTACACAGCATACCCTATACTGATACCCTAGGTCAGCCCTAGCTAACAATCGTAGACAAGTCTACCAAGCTTGAACTATGGATAGAACTAATGTGACTACTACGCGGAGGCGCACGCACCCACACAAAACTACCCATCTCATCCAGACTTTTTCTCTATGAATGTTACGCGGAGGCGTACCGACATCCATAGGGTTAAAGCCCTTTTGAGTGCCCAAACTTGGATGGTATCACGCTTGACTTGTAATTATTTGCGTTTAAGTGAATTATAAAAGTCTGATTGTATATCGATACAATCTTAATCTGGAATAATCAATTGCAAATCCATGCAAAGATGATCCCTTAGCCGGTTACATGCGAGTCTGATTAAATTCCGATTTTAATCTTTGCATGTGGGTGATAGCAAATCATACATAAACTTGTATATTTAAACTATCATACATTCATACATTCAAACTTATAAATGTAACGATAAAATATGCATAGCTAAGCCCATCTTAAGTTCCTAAGAATCTAGCAAAACCGATCCTAGAGACATGGTCTTCAAGATTCAAACTTGCTCCATTCTTGTGAACTCCCACTGGCTTCGAGCCTCCTCCAATCCGAGTCTCCCTCTTGGCGTGATTCTTTTGTCAGTCTACGCGATTACATATTAAAATAAATTAAATAAAATACAAATCACGACACGCAGGCCGTATTTACTACAACCCAAAATTAAGCAACAAGCAGGTTGCAAAACCGAAATTAAAATGCAAATCTAATGGGCTTAGCTAACATCATGTGGAAAACATCATGTGATCAAAGATCATATTATCAATCAATATGCTGATCAAACAAATAATTTTTCCAAATTTTATCTTTCTTAAGTGTGGAAAAATTCAGGTTTATCGAAACCGGACTATTTAATCGATTAATTGAATTTTGGACCGGTTCTCGCTGGTTTAACGAAACCGAACCAAATCTGAAAATTAAATTTTTAGGGTTTCCAAATATTCTCGCGAACCAACCGGTTCAGCTCGAATCTGGTCGAGCCGAACCGGCTCAACCGAAGGTCGCCCGCGGAGGCAACCACGGTGGCCTGTGAGGGCTGCCGAGGGCTGCCGAGGTCGCCCGCGGGGCTGACCGTGGTCGGCCACGGGAAAGACCATGGTAGCCCGCGAGGGCAGCCATGGTTGCCCCTAGGGCAGACCCTGGTCGCCCGCGAGGCAACCATGGTGGCCCTCACGGGCTGCCATGGTCGCCCGCAAGGGCAGACCGTGGTCGCCCGCGAGGGCTGCCATGGTCGCCCGTAGGCGACCCTCGTCGGCCCATGGTGCTGACCATGGTCTGCCCTAGGGCATTCCATGGTCCACCAAGGGACTCGACCTGGTCGGCCATGGCTAAGCCATGGCTAACCCGAAAACCCCCAAAAAAATATTTAATTTTCCAATTTCCAAAATCAATCAAATCTGAAATTTTTTTTGATTTACATGCATGCTAATGATGAAGAACACATATAAACATAAAAAATATCAGATTTAAACATATACAAATAAACATAACAACTATGGCTCTGATACCACTGAAAGAGATCACCACGGGTTCCAAACAATGAATATCATGCAACGGACTTTATGTAACCGTGGTGATCGTACAAAGTTTGATCTTAATGCTATTTGAACATGTTATAAACATAATTAAAGATCTGATATTTACCTCTTGTAATCGACAAGAACACAAGTGTAGTGTTCTCTCTATCAAGTCCACACAAGCACACAACCGAAATGGTTTTTCACTCAATTTTTTGCTAGAAATTTTGAGAGAAAACAAGAGCAACAATGGAGGAAGAGAGGGAGAGAATTTTCAGCCATTAGAGGGAGAGAATGAGGGAGGAAGTTGCTGAAAAAATCAAGGATAAAATGAATAGATATTATGTGATTTTAATTTGAAATTAAATTGAATTTCAAAATTAAAATTGCATTATCTATCCCTTTATTCTTTCTTATTTGCATTTGTTCCCTCTCTTATCTTAAATCCCTAAATGGGCTTTAAGCCCGTCTAACTAAAACCCAAATTAAACCCATTAACTTGAGTTCTAATTTCGGTTTAGTCAAAACGGCTCAATTTCCTCGAATTGATTTCTTCAATCGTCTGGTTAAAACCTTAGGCCAGAAAACTACCGAATTGTTCTCAATTCTCATCCATAATTGTTGTCATGTATCGTGCTTAATGCGTGTGACCCTCTAGGCTCACGAATAATTGGCAGACTGGTAAAATTACTATTTTACCCTTTCCATCATAAGTGGCCTCTAGCAAGACATTATGATTATCCAATATTCGTGATTATCGATTATTCGACTTAACCTGTTATCGTACATGTCACTGTCCTTTTATCAAACCGATATCCAGATTGATCAATAGGCATAGAATGGTCATCCTAATTTATCAATCACTGTTTCTTGATATCTGAGATGACTGAAAACTGATACTAAGGTATCACCTGCATGGCCATGCTCTTTCTTCAGTCATACTCATCAAGTGGCCTAAACGGATATCTTTCTTATACCGAAGTATAAGTGATAAATCCCTCAGACGCCTTTCGAGTTCACTAGTGCAAGAAACGCCAAAGTCAATCGAAGCCGTTATAGTTACCCTCTTACAGATAACGTTAGACTAGGTCAAACTTAGGTATTTGTTACATAGTGTACACAAAGACTCCTTGGTCTTAGGATATAATGACAAGTAACGATGTGTGAGTATCTCATGACTGGATCTATGCAGCATACTCACAATCGGGTTGTCCGATATCATCGACCTGATGATATCTGTGATATAACTCCGGCACATACTTTGCCATGATCAGTAGAGCGTGATCACAAGGAGTTAGTCTCATACTGATCGCTTCAGAAAGAAGCTTAGCTGATCAGGGACTCATCAAATGTAATTCTTTCTTATCTATAGATCTGCTATTAGTGGTTACACACATAATGACATAGATCAAATTACATTCGATATATTACTACAACACATTAGTAATATATGCCGATTTATTTATTCGGAAAGATGATAAAACATTACATATGTAGATCACTTTTATATTGGACTGGGGCATAACTCTAACACATGGCAGCCCTCGTGGGCCACCATGGTCGCTGCCGCGGGCAACCATGGTTGCTACCGCGGGCGACCACGGTCAGTCTCGCAGGCGACCATGGTTGCTATCGCATGGGACCTAGGTCGGGCCGGTTCTGTTCGACCAGTCTCAGGCTTGAACCGGTCTAAATCTTGACGGTTCACAAGAAAATTATAAACCCTAAAGTTTTAATTTTCAAATCCGGTTCGGTTTTGATAAACCATGGTGAACTAGTTCAATTTCAATTAATTAATTTAAACCGTCCGGTTTCAATAAACCAGAAATTTTTCCCACACTTAAGAAAGATAAAATT
Source organism: Geranium rotundifolium (assembly GCA_963920655.1). Classification (NCBI taxonomy): domain Eukaryota; kingdom Viridiplantae; phylum Streptophyta; class Magnoliopsida; order Geraniales; family Geraniaceae; genus Geranium; species Geranium rotundifolium. The sequence continues at coordinate 4,171,536 of OY987317.1, read as the reverse complement.
TGGAATTAATTTGTTATTTGATAAGCACGATGTATGATCACATGATCTTTCACAACACATTGTTTTCCACATAATATATAGCTAAGCCCTCTATACTTGTATGATTTTAATTTTAGTTTTGCAACCTGCGAGTTGCTAAGTTTTTTGTTGTGATAAATACGACCTGAGTGTCGTGACTATTTTTATTTATTTATTTATTTTAAATTTTTAATTACGAAGATCGACGCAAGATACAAGTCAAGAGGGAGATTTGAAGGCTGAAGGGGACTCGAAGCTAATGGGAGTCCACAAGGATAGAGCAAGCCTGGATCTTGAAGACATAGTCTTTAGGATCAGTTTTGCTATAATCATAAGATCCTTAGGATGGGCTTAGCTGTATATGTTATATTTACATTTATATATTGTGAATGTATGAATGTAAGGATAGTTTTATATGCATTAGTTTATTTTATGTTTAGCTATCACCCACATCTGAAGATTAAAACCGGAATTTAAATCAGACTTGCTTGTAATTGGTTAATGAATCATCTTTGCATGGATTTTCAATTGATGATTCAAGTTAAGATTGTATCGATATACAATCAGGCAGTAATAATTCACTTATACGCAAATAATTACAAGTCAAGCGTGATACCATCCAAGTTTGGACACTCAAAAGGACTTTGAGCCTATGGATGTTGGTACGCCTCCGCGTAACATTCATAGAGGAGAAGTCTGGATGAGATGGTCAGTTCTATGTGGATGTGTGCGCCTCCGCGTAGTAGCCACATTAGTTCTGACCATAGTCGGAACTTGGTAGACTAGTCAACGAATGTCAGCTAGGGCTGACCTAGGGTATCAGTATAGGGTATGCCGTGTATTTTTAAGTACAAAACCTAGCCAGGAATTATATGAACTTGTAATTGGATGTATTCCTACCTTGGTTCTCTCAGTTGGAACGGTGAGCCTTCGTTCACTTCAATTGAGGGTATGCGAGGATCCTGGTTGAAATTCTAATTTTAAAATCAAACAAGTGTTTTATAACTAAATCTCCAACTTGAATTTTAATTAAATACTGATTAAAATTTTTTTTACTGTGTAGATATAATGGCAAACACGAATCATTCTGGCAACAGTGCACTTAGGTCTTTGATCGAGCAAGATAAGCTTAACGGCATTAACTTTCTCGATTGGGATCGGATCCTGAGACTAGTTCTCAAGCATGAACGTAAGGATTATATCTTTACCAAGGGACCACCTGTTGAGCTAGCACTGAAAGCCGCAGGGGCACTAAGGGATGCTTACCAAAAGTTCCTTCGCGACCGGATCGACGTGCAGTGCATCATGATGGGCAGTATGGTGCCTGACTTGCAGAAATAGTTCTTGGACATTTCAAAAGATCCTAAGGCCTTGATGGTAGAGATCGAGAAAATGTTCAAAAAGAAAGCGCGTGTCGAAAGATACGACACTTTTAGTGAACTGATGTCCTGCAAGCTCAAGGTTGGAGCTCCTGTCAGTCCCCATATCCTTTAGATGAAACGTCTTATGGAACACTTGACCAGACTCGGTCATGTTGTGGATAAGAAAATGGTTGCAGACTTTGTGTTGCATTCACTTCCAGATACATATCGTGATCTCGTTGGAAATTACAATATGCATCACATGGATAAGACAGTGACAGAGTTCCATGGGATGCTCGTGGCCACGGAAAATAATCTCAAGGGCAAGTCCAAGGAGGTTTTTATGGTTAACAAGCAAGTAAGCTTCAAGAAAGCTAGCTTGGGCAAGGATAAGGCCCCTATGCATCGGGCAAGGAAGATTCGACATCCTAAGGGTCCAGCAGCTCCCAAGGCTGTTGTGAATCCTAGGAAGGATGTTGTTTGCTTCTATTGCCAAGAGCAGGGACCCTGGAAGAAGGATTGCAAGAAACATAAGCAGTTTCTAAGGAAGAGTGGAGCTTCCACATCTTCAGGATCAGGTATATATGTTATTGAGCTTAATCTCATTTAAACTACTTCAGATTCTTGGGTACTTGATACCGGTGCAGAATCTCACATTTGTATTCATGTGCAGGCTCTGGAAAGTAGAAGAGATATGGGCATGGGCGAGGCAGACCTACGAGTTGGTGATGGCAGTCAAGTCTCAACAATTGCAATAGGAAAGATTAGTCTCAGTTTTCCCATTGGGCTTGTTTTATGTTTAAACAATGTTCATTGCGTACCTGCATTTCGCAGTAATATTATTTCTATTTCCTTGCTTGACAAGGAAGAATATTGTTTTTCTATTGATAATGGATTGTTCAATATTTATAAGAACGATATTTATTTTTTCAATGCATCATTGGTTGGTGGTTTGTATATTCTTAATACTCAAAACACTAACACAAAGCTCTATATATAACATAAATAATAAAAGGATTAAATCCTATGATTTAAACTAGACTGTGATATGGCATTGTCGTTTAGGCCACATAGGCCAGAAACGCATCTCAACACTTCACAAGTGTGGACTTTTAAGTTCATTTGAATTCACTTCAATCGAGAGATGTGAGTCATGCCTAATGGGCAAGATGACAAAGGCACCTTTCACCGGTTTAGGTGAGAGGGCTAGTGACTTGTTAGGTCTCATACATTCCGATGTGTGTGGACCTATAAGCACTCAGGCCAGAAGGGGTTTTCACTACTTCGTCACATTTACTGATGACTTCAGTAGATATGGGTGTGTCTATTTAATGAGACATAAGTCGAAAACTTTTGACAAGTTCAAAGAGTTCCAGAATGAAGTACAAAACCAGCTTGGAAAAAGTATAAAAGCGCTTCGATCTGACTAAGGCGGTGAGTACTTGGACCAAGAGTTTCACAGTCATATAAAGGAGTGTGAGGTCTTCTCTGAGTTGACTCCGCCAGGAACACCTCAATTGAATGGTGTGTTTGAGCGGAGAAACCGGACCTTGCTTGACATGGTTCGGTCAATGATGAGTCAGGCTGACCTCCCTATCTCTTTCTGGGGTTATGCCCTAGAAACGGCTGCATTCATTTTGAATCGGGCTCCTACAAAGGCAGTGGAAAGCACTCCATACGAAGTGTGGAACGGGAAGAAACCCTTATTAGCTTTCCTTAAGATCCGGAGATGCGAGGCTTATGTCAAGCATTTTCTAGACGATAAGCTCGAACCCAAATCAGATAAATGTGTCTTTGTAGGGTACCCCAAGGAAATAAGGAGGTACTATTTCTACAAACTCAGCGCGAACAAGGTTTTTGTTGCTCGATGACGGGTATTTTTGAAAAAAATAATTTATTTCCAAAACAGCTAGTGGGAGTTTCGTGCATCTCGAAGAAATTCAAGATGATACGGAACGGCCTGCTATAAAAGATGTAGAAATACATGAGCCTAAAGTGGTCGTAGATCAAGAACTAATCCTTACACCAATTCCAGAGGGTCCAAGGAGGTCTGAAAGATCTCGTCAAGCTCCCATCAGATATGTCTTTCTAGCCACTGAGGAAAATGACTTGATCTTAGTGGATCAGGATGATCTAGAAACTTTCAGACAAGCCTTGGCCAAATCCGACTCTAAAAAATGGCAGGATGCCATGAATGAGGAAATGAAATCCATGTATGACAACCAAGTATGGAGCTTGGTGAATCAAACCCCTGTGATAAAACCTCTCGGTTGTAAATGGGTCTATAAGCTCAAGACCGATATGGATGGAAAACCTCAGACCTATAAAGCTAGATTGGTTGTGAAAGGTTATCGTCAGATCGAAGGTATCGATTATGATGAAACCTTCTCACCAGTAGCCATGGTCAAATCTATCCGGATTACTCTATCCATAGCAACATATTACGACTATGAGATATGGCAGATGGATGTCAAAACCACCTTCTTAACGGGAACTTAAAAGAGGATGTGTATATGACACAACCTGAGGGTTTTGTTGATCTAGAGAATCCTGGAAAGATATGTAAGCTGTTTAGATCCATTTATGGATTGAAGCAAGCTTCACGGAGTTGGAACCTTTGTTTTGATGAAGCTGTAAGAGAATTCGGATTCATCAAGAATGAAAGTAAGCCTTGTGTTTATAAGAAAGCGAGTGGGAGAAACATTGTATTCCTAGTGCTATATGTCGATGACATACTGATCATCGGGAACGACATCTCAACCTTGCTTGAGGTCAAAGCTTGGTTAGGGAAGTGCTTCTCGATTAAAAACTTAGGTGATGCTGTTTTTATTTTGAGCATCACGATCTACAGAGATCGTCCCAAGAGGATTTTGGGCCTAATTCAGAGCACTTACATAGATAAAGTGTTGAGAAGATTCTCAATACTTGATTCTAAGAAAGGATACATACCCATGCGCATTGTATAAGTTCAGCAAGCAACATAGTCCTAGAATTCTTGATGAGCGGAGCAGGATAAGTAAGATCTCATATGCTTCGGCTGTGGGATCCATCATGTATGTCATTACATGCAGGAGACCGGATGTCTCGTTCGCGCTAAGCTGTGCCAGCAGATTTCTATCTAACCCAGGCCAAGAACACTGGACTGTTGTCAAGAGCATCCTCAAATATTTGAGGAGAACTAAGGACGAATTCTTAGTGTATGGCGGGAAAGATGGAGAACTAGCAGTCAAGGGATATGTTGACGCTAGTTTTCAGACAGATCCTGATGACTTCAAATCTCAGGCAAGATTTGTGTTCGTGTTAAACGGTGGAGCATTCAACTGGAAGAACTTCAAGGAAGCCACGACTGCCGATTCTACAACAGAGGCTGAATATATAGTTGCAGCAGAAGTAGCTAAAGAGGCCGTATGGGTTAGAAGCTTTCTAACCGGGTTAGATGTAATGTCACGAGCGTCTGATCCGGTAAGCTTGTTGTGTGACAACACGGGGGCCATCGCGCTTGCTCAAGAGCCCAGATTCCACAACATAACTAAACACATACAGAGAAAGTATCACATTATCAGGGAATATGTAGATAATGGTGACGTGGAGATTACTTATGTACCGACTTATGATAACATTACTAATCCCCTGACGAAGGCTCTACCGCAGCTTAAGCACGAGGCACATGTGAAGTCTATGGGAGTAGATTGGAACTTATGTTGGAACTAGGGGCAAGTGGGATATTGTTAGGATTGTGCCCTAGTCCAATGTAATAAGTTAATCTACATTGTAATGTTTTATAATTTTTCAAACTAATAAAACCACATCATATTACTAATGTGTTGTAGTAATATATTAGATGTAATTTGATCTATATCATTATGTGTTTCATCACTAATAGTATAACTGTAGATCAGAAGGAATTACATTTAATGAGTCCCTAATCCGTCAAGCTTCATTAAGAAGCGATCAGTATAAGGCTAACTCTTTGTGATCACGCTCTACTGATCATGACAAGGAAGTGTCGGAGTTAGATCATAGGTATCATCATGGAGATGGTATTGGACGACCCGATGATGAGTATGTTGCATAGATACTATCATGAGCATACTCACATATCGTAGCTTGTCATTATATCCTAAGACCAAGGAGTCTTTGTGATCACTGTGTAATGAATCTTTAAGTTTGACCTAGTCTAACGTTACCTGTAAAAGGGTAGCCATAAGGGCTCTGATTGGCTTAGTTATGAATTACATGAGTGAACTCGAAAGACGGCTGAGAGATTTATCACCCATACTCCGGTATGGGAAAGATATATGTTTATGCCACTTGATGAGTATGACTGAAGAAATAGCATGACCATGCTGGAGATACTTAGTATCAATTTTCAGTCATCTCAGATATTAAGAAACAGTGTGTTGGGCCAAAATGTGACGTGATAACGTCGCACAATGGTTTCCACGTGCAAGTGCACACGGGTCGCAAGTAATAATATTTATATGATTCGGTAAGATACCGAGTCGAATCCACAGGGATTAATATGGGGTTTACGACTAGTTAATAAAAGTGTTTGCAATTATGACAATGATATTCGCGCGTGGTAATGATAACGTATGATTAAAACGCCTAGGGTGCTAAACAATCATCAAGTGAATAAGTTCGCGAGATAAACAAGCTATCGATTAAACGCTTGGTCGAGCCTATGTCTTAGATACCGACCTCGCCTTTCGGTAATGAGGTTGGCCTAATCCCGAGTGTTCCCGTGCCCTTTCGGTATTGAGAAAACTCGAGACCGCATACAATCGACAATAAACGGCTAAGGGTTAATAGAAGGTGCCAAGACACGGTCTTGAGCCTTCAACCCTCGGTGGTTGCTAAGTCCGGGTTCTAATCCTTCCCTTTCGGTATCGGATAGAACTCCTCAAACATATATTGTAAAGTGTCACTTAAACAACACAAGCATTCAAACAACAATCCACACAACACATTTTTTCATCAATAAATCGCTAATCTCATTAAACGTTACATTCACATTATATATTGTCTAGCACCCATGGCTAAGGGGTTTAGCCCATAACCATGGTGCTCAAGCTTAGCATCAACATGGTGGTTACACTAATACACTTGAAGAACAAGAAGAACATAAAATAAAAGGATAGGAAATGCTCTTGGAATCCCGAGCAAGGTGTGTCTTCAATGCGCGATGAAGACCGGTGGAACTATCGATGCCTTTGGTGTCGAGGAAGATGAAGAACGCTCGAGAAACCACGAAGAACACTCAAGAACGCTTGAAGAATGGCTCAAAAGCTTCTTGGTCTCGTTTTCTCTTTCTATATTTCTCCCTCCTCTTCACAAAGTGTCTCTTCCCCATTTATACTTTTTTTATTCTGAGGGAAGGCACGATCGTGGCCTGAAAGGCACGATCGTGACTATGTATGGGTCACGATCGTGGGAAGGAATAGGCACGATCGTGGCTTGGTCATGGTGGCGATCGTGGCTTCGTCAGGCACGATCGTGGCTCGGGGTAGGTAAGATATTTTGAATCGCCTCGATCCTCTACCCCATAAAGCCACGATCGTGGGTCTTCGAGGGGCGATCGTGCCTACCTGGGACACGATCGTGACTCCCCCGTGACTGAGATCGGGGGAGTCCACTGTAAGTTGGAATTAATTCACCAATATATTTCAAAGGGGGGCCACGATCGTGACTGGCTGAGTCACGATCGTGCCTAATGAGCCACGATCGTGACTAGAGCTCTCTGTCCGGCTGTTTGGTCAACGCCCTTTGACTTTTTGCTCGGTGCCTCATTTTTTGGCCCTTTTTCCTCCCGAACCTGCGTACGTACCTCAAAACACCAAAAAGCATAAAATATGCACTCCCGGGCCTTACTCGGCCACTAACGGACGCAATTGCACCGAATTGTGAGGTTAAACGGTCTCGAAACGAGACCTTTTGACCCCACAACAAACACACCCCACTTAAACACTTATCGTCCCGATAAGTCAACAAGTGTACTGCAAAATTCACCGAGTTAAGAACCCTGAGTCAACTCACTAGGAGGAGCTCGGCATCTCCTAGGGGTTTTAGGCAAACACCCCCGAACCGAAACAAGTAAAACAAACGGAACAACTTACCACTATCCTACAACGACAAAACACGACACTACTAGACTCAAGACAACACTATTCCTAACACACACATTGAGACTCCATAAGCACAGTTCGTAATGACAATCAAGTACTCATGTGAACTCGAAATACTCATGCAAAGGACACCGTGCACGAAGGGTATCATTTTCACTCCACATACATGTTAAGCTACACTTGCCCTTACACAACATGCATCACATAAATCCCTTTTCCTCAATACTTTGGTGATCATACCTTAATGGTTCGGACCGATCCCGATGATTTCTAGACCATAGCCAAAAGTGAATCCATACGGTAGGGCTTATTTGGCTTGTAGTGTAGGTTAGACTCGGGTGGGTGTTTTAGAGGGATAATTTAGGAAGATTAATTGTGCTCAATTCCTAAGTTGCCTCAACCTCACAAACCCATTACACTTCAATCTCTCCCCAAGACTCGTTGTCAATCACTTGTTACCCCTTTTTACCCCAAATCATCCTTTCCCATCTTTTCTGCTTTGATCACCGACACTTTCTTCTGCTTTTGGTTTACTCCACAATGCTAAATTTCGACCACTTTGGCGATTTGCATTTGGGCTTTCGTCCGGGTTCGGTTTGTTGGTTTTCCTTTCATAGTGCTTTTCTTTCCTTCGGCATTTGCTCTCCTTCTTAGGATCTTCCGGCATGCCAAGTACTTCACTTACACTATCTCATTTTCTTTTGTTGTCCTCAAACCCGAAACGCATCAGTTATCGAAGTGTCACATTTGGTGTCTTCCTAGCAGTGATTTTGTCTCCCAATGGCCCTTCTATCTTTTCATTTCCCCAAAACCCCATGTCACCGCCTTCATCCCTATACAATTGACTATCCCTTCCCCCCCACTCGTTGAAGCAACTAAGCAATGAGAGACTCGGGTTCGTGTCACGTTTAGGCAAATGAATTTAAGTTTCAACATGTGAGGTTCATAAACAAGGCAATTTGGCAAGAGAGGGTACTATGGATGGCGGGTAATGCCTACGAATCTTTTCCTTTGGTCTATGATCTTTTTGGCCGAGGCCACATGGTCAATCCATTAATCATATAATCACGAAGCATTGATGAGGATGCATATAGTGTAAACAAAAAGCATGGCATTCACACATAACGTGTTATAATGTGTTCATACCCTTTGGCGCACAATGGCCTTTTCCACACTTATCCCAAATTCGACATTTACACTATCATGCCATCAATTCATCATGCTCACAACAATCTCAACTTGGGCAAATGCCCCACATACTCGAAGTCAAACAACCATCAATTTTAGCAAAGTAAACTAACATGTCAAATGCAATGAAAATAAACATGTAAAGTCATACATCACCAAAATAACAAGGTCATCCAAACCTACCCAAAATACACAAGTTCAACAAAAATCTCTAAATGACAACAAGTCTCAACAAGTTCCAACAGTAAACAAGTCTAAAAAAAACCGACAACAGCAGATGATACCTCTCAATATGTCGGGTCGTCGAAGAGGAAATCACCTGCTCCTCCATCTGCCTGGTCATGCTCACCACTCGGGCCTGCTCCTCCTGGGTCCGCTCCGCTCTGGTCTGGGTACTGGAAGTGCATGTACGGGCCGGCGGGGGCCGGGAACACAGCTCCCTGGAAGGCGGGATGCTCCTGGAATCGGGACTGGTAGAAGCTCGCGAGGCCCCACACGTCGTGGTGCTGCTGGTACAATGTCTGGTCCACATGCCCCTGGAAGGCATGCATCCTCGCCCACTCGTACCTGGACCGCTCGGAGTCCTCCTGCTGCTGGATACACATCGCCCTCATCATGGCGAGCACATCCTCATCGTGTCTCGGCATCCTCTCGTGCTCCGGCTCAGGCTGTGGCTCCTGCTCAGCTCCCGCTCCTGCTCCTCCTGCCTGGGCCCTATCTGCTCATGCTGCAGCTGCTCAAGCTCTCGCTCTGTCCTCCGGTGCAGTCCTCGTCAGCAATGGTTGCCTGTTCTGGATTTTCACCCGGATCCGCTCTAAGCGAGGGTAAGTCTCCTTCACTATCTCCTCGAAGGTCGACCCCCTGATCTCCTGGCCCCTCACTGCGTCCCTCTCGAAGATCGGAGGACCCGTGGGGTAGTTCACCCCACTAACAAGCCCCCAGACGATCGTGGTGACTAAACAGCCCGCTCCTATGCCCCCCGGCTGTCTCGAAGGCATCTCGAGCAGCTGGTCCCAGATAGTCCGCTCCCACGGCGCCCTCGTGTCAGTGCGATAGGCGTTCAGAATCCATAATTCCTTGAGAGTAACGTCATACTGACCGTTCTCTCTACAGAATATGGTTCCCGCAAGGAACCGCTGTAGCATGAGCATCCCGGGTTGGTCCTCGGGGATGTCCTTCGCCTTATTGGTCTTTTCCCAATAAGGGTTCAGTGTGATGTGATGCCACATCTCACTGTTGGACGTACCAAACTCAGGTGCTTCTCCCTCCGAGAAGCCAAACATCGCCTTGAGGTCATCCCTCGTGATCTTACACTTCCTCCCACAAACCCGGAAGCTGATCTCGGTCTTCTCTTTGTTCACCGGCTCGACGGTGGCAAAGAACTCCCGGGTCAAATCCTCGAAGACCGGGGGTCTCCAAGTCATCATCCCGGGCCATCCTAGCCAGATGGCCTTCTCATGAAGTTCTTCCCAAATGCCTAAGCTCCGGCATAGGAATTCATTGAAGAACCGGCCGGTCATCACCACCCGGTCTTGAAAAGCCTCGTAACGTCTCTTATACGGGCTTGGGCATGCAAACCGAAGGCACGCCATATTGGGCATCTCGGCCGGGATACGGGCCCTTGTGGGGCCGGGGGTGCTCGTGACACCGAGGTGCCGGCTCCGGTGGTTCGAGCCTTCTTGCTCATAAGTTGAGCACGGGTTTGTTCCGCGGGTTTCTTAGGTGCCATTGGAGTGAGTGAGCGTGAGAATGCAAGTGAGCAACTACGATTGCCGGCCAATGTCGCCGGAAAAAGTCACCGGACAAGAACAAGGTAAGCGTTATGTGGAGGTGTGGGTAGTGCGTGGGGTAGGGTAGTGTAGTTGGTCTCTTCAATAAACTCCGGCGAGAAGTGGCCGGAATCTATGGTGGAAGTGGTTTTTGTGGATGGAAAATGGTGAAACTAGCAATTAAAGGCTAGAAAAGGAGTGGGGAGTGAGGGAAATACCTTGTTCCTGATAGCATTTGTGCCCTAGTCCAATTGGTATTAGCCTGTAAACGTCTATGTACAGATATTATCGTTTGTGATGTATAAATAAAAACGGCTTTATATTACTTATGTGTTGAAGTAATATGTTAAGCATGATCTGATTTATGACCACTAAAGTAGTAGAACCATAAATCTGTACGGATCACACTTAACGAGTCCCTGGTCAACCTATGCTTCCTTGAAAGCGACCAGTATGAGGATGGTTCTTAATGACGTAGTTCTACTTGTCATAAGGATGTGGGATCCTGGAACCATATCATAGATATCATGAGGTAATTGATATCGGATGACCCGCATTGAATAGTGTTTTCATAGATTAAGCCATAAACATATTCAAATGCGATAGCTTGTCACGACGTCCTAAGACCAAGGAGTCTTTGTGATCACTATGCAATGAACGTACGGCTTTAACTTGCGCCAAATGCTTTCTGTAAAAGGATTGCTATAAAGAGCATGATTGGGCGGCGGAACGGGTTGCATGAGAGACACGAAAGACGGCTAAGGGATTTATCCCTCATACTACGGTATGGGAAAGATATCCGTTAGAAGGCCTCTTGATGGAGACTGACTGAGAGAAAAAGCATGGCCATGCAAATGATACGGGTTATCATTTCTCAGTCATCTCGCATATCAAGTAACAATGATTGATTAAACAAGGGAGACGACTTGCTTTAGAGAAGAAGATCCGAACGTTCTTCTTTATCGATTCAAACAAGACTTAAAGGTAAATATCTTGTGGAATAGATTTTGCTTTGGGATTTAATGGTTTAAATGTTCTTGGACAAGGTTTGGAGTAGATTATCTTTTATTGCTTCCGCTACGTCGATGACGATCTAGAACGCTCCAAATCCCTACAGTGGTATCAGAGGGTTGGTTACCCTCTTAATCTTTGTCTTGTTGAATTTATTTCGGTTTTGTGATTATTTGCATGCCAAAAGTTGATAACATGATTTTAATGCTTTTTGGGAAATTTGCATGAAATATGTTATTTTTGAAAAATATATTAAATTTGGAATTTTTCGGAAATTATTGGATTTGTCGGGTCCGAGAAGAGACTCTCGGGGAGCCGGATCGGAGGTACCGGACGGAGGTCACCGGAGGCCGGGGAGGCCGGCGGTGACCGGGCCCGTCCCCACTCTTGGCCGAGGCCGAGAGTGGCGGCAAGCCGGGTTTGGGCCTTCCAAGGCCCAAACCGGGCCGTGCATGGTTGGGCTTGGCCCAATGGGCCCCCGGCCCATTGGCTTGGCCCGACTTGGTTCGTGTGTGGTGTTTGATCCATTTCACGAACCCGCGATCCAATATTTCGAAAACTTTCAAATTTTGATCGGTTTCGATAAACCATTTTTCGAAAAGGTCTAGTTTCGATAAACCCGACCAAGCAACTTGGCAAAATTAAAACCGGAATTATTGCATATTATTTGATAACATGTTTGTGTGATAACATGTTGGATGATGTGATGAAATGTATGATGCATTAGTAGCCCATTAGATTTATCGCTTTCACGGTTTGCATACCGTTAGTGTTAGCGTGTAATTATTCTTTTATTCGAGCCCATAAAGTTAATTATTTTTTATCCGGTCTACGAACCGAGTATTAATTGTAATTATTACTCAAAGACAAGAAGGATGGAAAATCTAGCACGATGACGGTCTTGGAGGAAGTCCAAGAGCTAGTGGGAGCCCGAATGAGAAAGACGAGAAGATATGAAGACTCGTAGAATCCTAAGATTAGGATGGGCTATAAAATGCATATTTAACGCTATATGGATGGTTGCTTGAATTATTTAATTAATTACATGCTTGCATGATTAGTTTATAAGTTTATAAGCGATCACCTCACATGCAAAGATTAAAATCAACTTTAATTGTTTGCATGTTTAAAGCGTTGTGAACTATCACCACACGGGTTGTGATGGATGAGTTCAAATTTGAAACGTATTTGCACGGGTTGCAAATGACGGATTCAAATGAAGATAGTATGTGATACAATTAGAAACATCACAACACGGGTTGTTGGTGACGGGTTCGTAATTGTACCAAATACTTTCGAATTATTAAACACAACCAAATTACAAGTTAATTTGAGTCAAGTGAGATGCCACCCTAATTCACACCCATGTAGAAACATTTTATCGGTGTCGTGCGCCTTAGCGGAGCATCGATCGAATGGGTTCTAGATGGGAATGGTAAACTTTGTGGGATGTCGTGCGCCTTAGCGGAGCATCTGCACAAAGTTAACTCGTTAGTGAAAGTTGGTTGACTCAACCACGATTCTTGGCCTGAGGTCGAGCTGGGGCATCGGAAGGGTAAGCCGTGTGTTTTACACATACCCTGACTAAGAGTTACACGGGTTGTAATTGGACGGATGTCCTACCTAAATAAGTCAATTGGAGCGGTGCGCCTTAGCGCACTTCAAATGACGAATAAGGGATCTTGGTTTAAGGATTCTAATTTTTAGAATCTAATGGTTGGTGTTTAATTCGGATCTTCGTAAATTTATTCAACTATTCTGATTAAATTTACTTTCTTCGTGTAGAAATGGCTAGTAATTCAACAAACTCGTCTAATTTGTCATTGAGGACTATACTCGAGAAGTGTAAACTCAACGGGACAAATTATCTAGACTGGGACAGAAATTTACGACTTGTGTTAAAAATGGAACGCAGGGAGTACGTCCTTGATAAGGCTATCCCTGAGGAGCCAGCTGCCAACGCAACGAGGGTCGTTAAGGATGCGTACCAGAAACACCTTAGCGACTCTATCGACGTTGCGTGTGTCATGCTGGGCTGCATGGAGGCGGACCTCCAAAAGCAGTTTATGGAGCTATCCCATGATCCGTTTGCAATGTTTGCACAGATCAAGGATATGTTCAAGGAGAAAGTACGTATTGAAAAATACACTGTTCTCCGAGAACTCATAGCCTGCAAGATGTCAGCAGGCAGCTCCGTAGGTCCTCACGTCCTACAGATGAAGGGGCATTTTGACCATATGACTAGTATCGGCATGTCTATGGAAAAGGAAATGGCTGCGGATTTTGTTCTGCAATCCCTTCCTCATGCATATGGTGGGTTCTTCATGAACTATCACATGCATGATATGGACAAGACCGTGTCGGAGTTGCACAGCATGCTAGTAACTGCCGAGAAGAGCATAAGGGGCAGTTCGTCCAAAAATGTCTTCATGGTCAAGAAGGGACCCAGCTTCAAAGCTGTTGGTGGCAAGGGTAAAGGCCCAAGACACCTGGCAGGGAAGAACAGACGACCTTTTATTCCTAGACCTCACATGCCCGTACAAGGCAAAGGGAAGGCAAAGGAGTCGGTCTGTTTCTATTGTCAAAAGCCTGGTCATTGGAAGAAAGACTGTCAGCAGTTGAAGGAGGATCAGAAGAAGGGCGGTGGGGCCGCCACTTCATCAGGTATTCCATTAGAGCTATATCTTTCTACAATAAATACCTGGGTACTAGATACTGGAGCTGAGTCTCATATCTGTGCCGATGTGCAGGTGTTACACAGTAGAAGAGATGTGGGGGAAAGCGAGGTGGACCTAAGAGTTGGGAACAATACCAGAGTTGCCGCAACTGCCGTAGGTTCTGTGAACCTTGCTTTGCCCAGTGGGCTTGTAATTGAACTAAATGATATTTTTTGCGTACCTGCTTTCAGCAGGAATATTATCTCAATTTCTCTTCTAGAGAAAGAAGGTTATTATTTCAATATTAAAAACGGGTTTTTTGATATTATGCGCAACAACATATATTATGGCAATGCTCACACTGTTGGAGGATTATACATATTGAATATGCAAAACTCGAAATCCAACATGCTCTATAATATAAATGCTAAGAGGTTTAAAACTAATGATTTAGACCAAACTCTTATCTGGCATTGTCGTCTAGGTCACATAAATGAGAAACGCATCTCAGCGCTTCATAAGCGCGGACTTCTAAGTCAATTCAAATTCCAAGCGATTGAGAGATGCGAAGCTTGTTTGATGGGCAAGATGACTAAAGCACCCTTCACTGGTTTAGGTGAGAGGGCATGTGACTTATTGGGTCTAATACATTCAGACGTATGTGGACCAATGAGTACGCATGCCAGAGGTGGTTTAGGCTACTTTATCACATTTACTGACGATTTCAGTAGATATGGTTATGTCTATCTCATGAGACATAAGTCCGAAGCTTTTGATAAATTCAAAGAGTTTAGGACTGAAGTGGAAAACCAACTCGGAAAGAGTATCAAGGCACTCCGTTCTGATCGGGGTGGAGAATACTTATCCGAGGGGTTTCTTAGTTATCTTACTGAAGGTGGAATACTATCTCAGTGGACCCCGCCAGGAACACCGCAACTTAATGGTGTGTCCGAACGGAGGAATCGAACATTGTTAGATATGGTTCGATCAATGTTAAGTCTCACTGATCTCCCGATCTCCTTCTGGGGTTATGCTCTGCAAACGGCCGCTTTCATAATAAACAGGGCTCCGTCGAAAGCAGTGGAAGGGACATCATTTGAAAAATGGTACGGGAAGGAACCCGTTTTGTCCTTCCTTAAAATCTGGGGTTGCGAGACTTATGTTAAAAGGTTGCTTGCAACCAAGCTCGAACCAAGATCAGATAAATGCACTTTCGTCGGATATCCAAAAGAAACAAAAGGATACTACTTCTACAAACCGAGCGAAAATAAAGTTTTTGTCGCTCGAGGTGGGACGTTCTTGGAAAAAGAGTTCATTTCCAAGACAGTCAGTGGGAGGGCTATTCATCTTGATGAAGTTCTAGATGAGATGGTCACTCGGGAACCACGGGAAGACCCACTAGAAGAGGTAGAGCCAGAAGTGGTCATTGAGCAAGAACCAATAGTTGTAGTTAATGAGGACGGTCCGAGGCGCTCTGAAAGGATAAGTCATGCACCTGTCAGATACGGTTTCTTAGTAACTGAAGGTGATGGTTTAGTACTAGTGGACAATGATCCAGCTACCTTTCGAGAGGCTTTGGACGGAACCGACTCTGAGAAATGGCTGGAAGCCATGAGGGAAGAAATGCAATCCATGTCAGATAA
This sequence comes from Geranium rotundifolium, assembly GCA_963920655.1. Taxonomy (NCBI): domain Eukaryota; kingdom Viridiplantae; phylum Streptophyta; class Magnoliopsida; order Geraniales; family Geraniaceae; genus Geranium; species Geranium rotundifolium. The sequence continues at coordinate 4,155,764 of OY987317.1, read as the reverse complement.
TCAAGTGTGGGACTTGGTAGATCATACCCCTGATGTTAAGGTCATAGGGTGTAAATGGATCTTTAAAATAAAGATTGACATGGATGGCAAACCTCAGACCTATAAAGCGAGACTGGTAGCAAAAGGTTATAGACAAATCCACGGAATTGACTATGAAGAGACCTTTTCTCCAGTAGCTATGGTCAAATCTATCCGCATTCTTCTTGCCATAGCAGCGTATCACAACTATGAGATATGGCAAATGGATGTCAAAACCGCCTTCCTCAACGGGAGGTTAGCTGAGGACGTTTATATGTCTCAGCCTGAGGGTTTTGAGGATCCAAAGAATAAGGGAAAGATTTGCAAGTTGCTCAAATCAATCTATGGTTTGAAGCAAGCATCTCGGAGTTGGAATCAGCGTTTTGATGAAGTAGTAAAACAGTTTGGCTTCGTCAAGAACGATGATGAACCCTGTGTGTATAAAAAGGCAAGTAGGAGCAATATAATCTTTTTAGTGCTTTATGTTGATGACATACTGCTCATTGGAAACGACGTCCCTACCTTGCTCTTAACGAAGACTTGGTTAGGTGAGTGTTTCGCAATGAAGGACTTAGGCGAGGCCTCTTACATCTTGGGAATCAAGATATATAGAGACCGTGCCAAGCGGGTCTTGGGCTTAAGTCAAAGCACTTATATAGACAAGGTGTTGAGACGATTCTCAATGCAAGATTCAAAGAAAGGATTGCTGCCCATGCATCATGGCGTAAAGCTTAGCAAGAAGCAGGGTGCTGAGACACCTGCAGAGCTAGCAAGAATGAATGAGATCCCATATGCTTCGGCTATAGGGTCCATAATGTATGCCATGATATGCACGAGACCGGATGTCTCGTTTGCCCTAAGCTGTACCAGTAGACATCAATCCAAACCCGGTGAGGCACACTGGATGGCTGTCAAGGCGATTCTCAAATATTTGAGAAAAACCAAGGACGCCTTTCTTGTATACGGGGGCAGAAATGATGATCTCGTCGTCAAAGGATATGTCGACGCTAGTTTTCAGACAGACCCCGATGACTTTAAGAGTCAGTTGGGATATGTGTTTATGTTGAACGGTGGAGCATTCAGCTGGAAAAGCAAGAAGCAGGATACCATTGCCGACTCTACAACAGAAGCTGAGTACATTGCCGCATGTGAGGCGGCAAAAGAGGCTGTATGGATCAGGAGTTTCATGGTTGGGTTAGGTGTAATTAAAAACCCGTCTAACCCAGTAGACTTATATTGTGACAACACCGGGGCTATTGCACAAGCTAAGGAACCCAGGGCACATAACAGATCCAAACATGTACTCAGAAAGTATCACATCATCCGCGACATAGTTGCTAGAGGTGACGTGAAGATCCAATACGTTGCAACTGATGATAACACAGCCGACCCATTGACTAAGGCTCTTCCTCAAGATAAACATGAAAAACATGTTAGGTCAATGGGTATAGTCTGGGACTTAGATTGGAGCTAAGGGCAAGTGGGAGATTGATAGCATTTGAGCCCTAGTCCAATTGGTATTAGCCTGTAAACGTCTATGTACAGATATCATCGTTTGTGATGTATAAATAAAAACGGCTTTATATTACTTATGTGTTGAAGTAATATGTTAAGCATGATCTGATTTATGACCACTAAAGTAGTAGAACCATAAATCTGTACGGATCACACTTAACGAGTCCCTGGTCAACCTATGCTTCCTTGAAAGCGACCAGTATGAGGATGGTTCTTAATGACGTAGTTCTACTTGTCATAAGGATGTGGGATCCTGGAACCATATCATAGATATCATGAGGTAATTGATATCGGATGACCCGCATTGAATAGTGTTTTCATAGATTAAGCCATAAACATATTCAGATGCGATAGCTTGTCACGACGTCCTAAGACCAAGGAGTCTTTGTGATCACTATGCAATGAAAGTACGGCTTTAACTTGCGCCAAATGCTTTCTGTAAAAGGATTGCTATAAAGGGCATGATTGGGCGGCGGAACGGGTTGCATGAGAGACACGAAAGACGGCTAAGGGATTTATCCCTCATACTACGGTATGGGAAAGATATCCGTTAGAAGGCCTCTTGATGGAGACTGACTGAGAGAAAAAGCATGGCCATGCAAATGATACGGGTTATCATTTCTCAGTCATCTCGCATATCAAGTAACAATGATTGATTAAACAAGGGAGACGACTTGCTTTAGAGAAGAAGATCCAAACGTTCTTCTTTATCGATTCAAACAAGACTTAAAGGTAAATATCTTGTGGAATAGATTTTGCTTTGGGATTTAATGGTTTAAATGTTCTTGGACAAGGTTTGGAGTAGATTATCTTTTATTGCTTCCGCTACGTCGATGACGATCTAGAACGCTCCAAATCCCTACAGTTCCGGTGATTGGAGGCAAGAAACGGCGAGTTCTGGCGGTTTTCCGGCGAAAAACGGCGGCGGCGGCGCTCTCAAGGCGTAGAGTTCGCGAAAAAGTGAGGAAGAAAGGGTCTGAAAACCCTATATACGCACAGAGGCACGATCGTGCCTGATGAGGCACGATCGTGACTCGCCAAAATTGCTGGGGTCACGATCGTGACTCCCCCGTGACTGAGATCGGGGGAGCCCACGGTAAGTTGGAATTAATTCGAATATTTTCAGGCACGATCGTCCCTAGGGAGGGCACGATCGTGCCTTAGCGCGTTTTCCCAACCCACGATCGTGCCTTCATGGTGACGATCGTGACTGGGCCCTTTTTCTTGCCTTTCTTCACTCTTTTCTTCTTCTTCTTCATTCTAAGACACTCGAACCCATACCTGCACTTGGACTTGTTTTGAAACTCGTTAAATGACTCTATTGTGGTGTGTGAGACACACACCACACTTAACTCCGAACACGGGGTTACGACATACAAAAGACTCAAACACACACAAAAACTCAAAAACCCACTATAAACATTTCTACAAGTAGGTGCATCTTACCCACAATTCAACGGTTTGGAGGCCCTCTTCGAGGTCTCTCCCGGACTAGCACGGTCAAGTTCATGAGGAGCTCCATGATCTCCTCCAATTTGCTGGAGGTCTCGGAGCGAAACTCCTTGAACTCTTCTCGGAATTGCATGATGTCCATCGTGACATCCGCTATCCTTGCTTCTAGGAGCTCCATTGGGTCCGGCGGCAAGTACGAGCTACTAGTCCGGGCGGGTGAAGGGGCCGGCCATCTTGGCGGTGGTGAGTTCACCTCATCATCGTCGGACGATGAGGAAACTTCCACCGGATTTCTTCTACGGCTCATTCTCTTGGGTGCAAGAAAACTTGGTCGTTGAGTGTTTTCGAGGAGGGAGTTTCTTTTGTGAGTGTGGGGATGGAAATGGGATGATGATATAGAGGGGTTGGTGGAAAAGTACATAATTCCCCTCTATGATTGGGTTCCCCACACTAAAACTCCCGTGAGTCTTTATCTCACCCTTTTTCTTTTCTTCTTCTTTTTGTCTCTTTATCACCCAAGTCTCCTACCTTCTTGTGATTATCAATGCACCTACTAAGATACTTAAAACAAACACATTAAATGACTCAATAAACCGAAACTACACACATATGTACAAAAGATTGGTGTTACCTTCTCCCTTCTTACCGGGCCGCAGGCGGCCTCATAGTTCTCCGGTGCAATGTCGCATCCAAACTGCTAATCATCTCCATTATGTCCGTTAACTGTTGTTGCAAATCCTCCTTAAGGTCCTTGATATCTTCTCTCACCGTCATGATGTCCACGATGATTTCCTCAAACCGGCTTTCAATGTGGATCATCGGATCCTCCGGCGGGGTGGGACTATCTTCGGATGCCGGCGAGTTCACCGGCCACCTTGGCGTCGGCGATCTTCCCTCATCGTCATCCGATGACGACGAGGCATTTAGGCCAATTTCCCACTGATTCATGTTGGCTTAGAGAAATATGAAGTTGGTTCTCGGAGGATTCTTTAACTTGCAAGACTTCTAAAGCAATGATAATGAAAGAGAGAGAGAGAGAGAGAGAGAAAGGGGTCCTTTTAATGACCAAAGGGTGATGGGTGGGACCCTTGCTTTTTCCCCCAAAACTCTCCCGTGACTCTCCTCTCAAGTCTTGCTTTGTACATCTTTTTCATAATGAAGGCACATCCAATCACCTGCACAAAAGTAACACACACAAACTCTACAAATTCTAGACTCAATAGTGGTGTGTGGGACACACACCACACTTAGGGTATTATTATACCCGAATTTAACTAAACCCGACAGTGGTGTGTACCCCGTACACACCACACTTAAGACTCAACTGCGCCTAACTTTCACGGCGACACCCTTATATAAAATAAACCCGACAATACTACTAATCAAAGCACAACAACCCACATAGAGGGGCAAACCATTCAAGGTTCCACGGCGATCACAAGCCTTAAGCAAGATCAACTCCACTCAATAAACTTAGGAGAAAGTACATACTACCTTTCTCGAAATAGTGTGGTTGACTTGGCTTGATGGGTTGACCCGGGTGTTGACTTGCTCGTTTTGCGAAGGAGAGGTGTACGCCATAGGCGTCGTGATTGCACCAATTCCTTCATGCGAAAAACAGACAAAGATTAGTGCATTGCTATTACCCAAATAAACTAAATTGCGGGAATTTACACAGATAAGGTTAGAAACTTGGGCTGCCTCCCAATAGCGCATTTGTTTAACGTCGTTAGCCCGACGAATAATGGGGTAGTCTACACACTACCCTTGACCTAAGCCGCCTTCTTCGGGCAACTTTCCTCCTTCATCTTCTCCGAACCCCCTCACCTCTTCTTCCACATCCGGCTCAATGTCCTTGCCGTCAATACCATGATACAACTTCAAGTAGAGCCCATTTGCGAAGAACGTTGTCTTGTCCTTTGGGTCCAAGATCTCCATCACTCCGTGGTTCAAACATGTGATGATTTTAAACGGACCCGACCACTTGGACTTGAGTTTGCCGGCATGGAGTTTTAGCTTGGCGTTATAGAGCAACACCAATTGTCCCGGCTCGAAGCTCCTCTTGATAATATGCTTGTCGTGCCAACGCTTCGTCTTTTCTTTATAGATGGCGTTGCTCTCATACGCCTCTCTTCTCCATTCTTCAAGCTCCTCAATGTGAAGCACCCTGTTCTTCCCTGCTTTTCCCAAATCCATGTTGCACCTCATTATTGCCCACCTTGCCATATACTCAATCTCCACCGGCAAGTGGCACGCTTTCCCATATACCATCCGATACGGTGACATGTTTAGCGGGGTTTTATAAGCGGTGCGATAGGCCCAAAGGGCTTCATCAAGGCGCTCCGACCAATCTTTTCGGTTTGGGCCAACCATCTTTTCCAATACCCCTTTGATTTCTTTGTTGGCGCTTTCCGCTTGGCCATTACATTGGGGGTGGTAGGCGAGGGCCATTTTGTGTTTCATGCCAAATTTCTTGGCAAGAGCCTTGAAGAGCTTATTCTGAAAATGGGCACCTCTATCGCTTATGATAGCTCGGGGGGTTCCGAAGCGTGCTATGATGTTTCGCTTGACGAACTTGATAACCGTCCTAGCATCCGCTGCAATGCATGCTTCCGCCTCAACCCACTTGGTCACATAGTCCACTGCGACGATAATATATAGCTTCCCGTAAGATGATGGGAAAGATCCCATGAAATCCATGCCCCACACATCGAACACTTCCACTTCTAAAATGCCGGTAAGAGGCATCTCGTGCCTCCGAGAAACATTTCCCACCCTCTGACACCTATCACACTGTTTGATGTGCTCGTGACAGTCCTTGAAGAGGGTTGGCCAATAGAATCCCGATTGCAAAACCTTTCTCGCGGTCCTATCACCCGCGAAGTGACCTCCATATGGAGAATTGTGACAGGCTTCCAGAATTCCCGGGATCTCGCTCTCCGCTACACATCGGCGGAAGATTTGGTCATTCCCTTGCTTGAAAAGGTATGGCTCATCCCAATAGTACTTGTTACACGAGTGTAGGAACCTCTTCTTTTGTTGAGAAGTAATTCCCAAGGGCACGATCCCACATGAAACATAGTTCGCGATATCGGCATACCAAGGTGATGCGCGTTCTATCGCCAACACATGCTCGTCGGGAAATGCATCCTTGATTTCCTCCTCGCACTCCTTCTCTCCATTTGTCACTCGAGATAGGTGATCGGCCACTTGATTTTTAATGCCCTTCCGATCCATGATCTCAAGCTCGAACTCTTGCAACAATAGCACCCATCGAATCAACCGAGCTTTAGCCTCCTTCTTGGCTAGCAAATACTTCAAGGCCGCGTGATCCGTGTGCACTATGGTTTTCGACCCAATCACATATTGCCGAAACTTCTCGAAAGCAAAAACCACTGCCAAGAACTCCTTCTCAGTGACTGTGTAGTTTTCTTAAGCATCGTTCAGTGTTCGGCTCGCATAGGCTATGACTCGGAATATCTTATCATGTTTCTGGCCTAAAACTGCTCCCAAAGCATAGTCGCTCGCATCACACATGATCTCGAATGGTCGATCCCAATCTGGAGCTGCTACTATTGGAGCCTTTACCAACCTCGCTCTCAACTCGTCAAAAGCAACCTTACACTCCCTTGTGAACTCAAAGTTTTTCTCCTTCTCGAGCAATTTGCATAATGGCTTGGCCACTTTTGAGAAGTCTTGGATGAAACGCCTGTAAAATCCCGCATGGCCAAGAAAACTTCTCACCAATCTCACAGAAGACGGATAGGGAAGAGTCTCAATGACACTAACCTTGGCCCGATCCACCTCAATGCCTTCTTTTGAGATCTTATGGCCTAGAACAATGCCTTCCTGCACCATAAAGTGGCATTTCTCCCAGTTAAGCACCAGGTTAGTCTCCTCGCATCTCTTCAAAACATTCCCCAGATGCTCCAGACATTCGTCAAATGACCTACCGAAAACTGAGAAGTCGTCCATGAAAACTTCTACATAATTCTCGGCCATATCGGAGAAGATGGCCATCATACACCTTTGAAAGGTAGCCGGGGCATTGCAAAGCCCAAAAGGCATTCGTCGGAAGGCAAAAGTTCCATATGGGCACGTGAAGGTTGTTTTCTCTTGATCTTCTACGGCAATGTGGATTTGATTATAACCACTGTAGCCGTCTAGGAAGCAATAGAACTCATTCCCGGCCAACTGATCCAACATTTGATCGATGAAGGGTAGCGGGAAATGGTCCTTCCTTGTCGCCTTGTTCAGCTTTCGGTAGTCCATGCATATACGCCACCCGGTCACGGTGCGTTGAGGAATCAATTCATTGTTCGCATTTGCGACTACCGTCAAGCCTCCCTTCTTCGGAACACATTGAACCGGGCTAACCCACTTGCTATCTGAAATGGGATATATCACCCCGGCGTCTAGCCATTTCAAGATCTCCTTCTTCACTACCTCCTTCATGGCCGGATTTAGCCGCCTCTGATGCTCAACTGAACCTCTGCACTCTTGCTCAAGAATAATTTTGTGTGTGCAGTAACCTGGATCTATACTCTTGATGTCGGCAATAGTCCATCCTAATGCACCCTTGTGTTTCTGCAGCAAACTCATCAACCTCGCTTCCTGATCTGGGCCTAAAGCCGAAGAAATAACAACTGGAAGCGTCGAGTCCGGTCCCAAATATTCATACTTCAAGTGCTCGGGAAGCACTTTCAGTTCAAGCCTCGGAGCTTCCTCAAACGATGGCTTGGTGTGGGGAACAACTCTATCTCCCGTGAATAATGGTTCAGAGCCCCTATACCCTTCTCGTCTCTCAACAAACCCGAGTGCATATAATTCCCTTTGCTCAACCCTTTCCTCTTCTTCTTCACACTCTAATTGTTTAAAGAAAGCACTAGAAAAATCATTAGTACTTAAACAAATAGAAGGGAGAATGTGTTGTACCTCTTGATCAATTACGGAGATGGCCGCTATTTCCGAATAATCCATGTCGGGCGCTTTAAGCCCTTTCAGAATATCGAAGATAATGGTTTCTCCTCCCACCGTCATCTCCAATACGCCTTGCTTAACACGGATTACCGTGTTGGCGGTCGCGAGGAAGGGTCGCCCTAGAATTAGCGGGACCGCATGATCAACTGGGAAGTCGAGAATAATAAAGTCGGCCGGCAAAATGAATTTCCCAATGCGTACTAACACATCTTCAACTACCCCCTCGGGGTATACCACTTGTCGGTTAGCCAAGTGCAAATAAACCGACGTCTTCTTCATGTGGCCAATTTGAAGTGATTTGAAGACGGAAAGCGGCATAAGATTAATACCGGCACCTAGATCACATAAGGACATCACTTCCTTTGCCCTTCCTATCCCGACGGGGACTGTGAAGCTTCCCAGGTCTTTCTCCTTTGGAGGCAACTTATTCAACACTAGTGCACTACGCTCCTCATTTAATGCAATCTTGGAGCACTCTTGCAAGCGTTGACGGTTGGAGAGGATTTCCTTGAAAATCTTGTGATATTTGGGCATTTCATCCAACGCCTCGATAAGAGGAATGTTGATTGAAACTTGCCTAAGTACATCAAGGCATCGGGCGAATTGAACATCATTGCACTTAGCCTTTCTTTTCACCCGTTGAGGGAACGGGGGTCGAAGAGCGGGAGCATGAGATTTTGCTCGAGGGGGTTCAACTTGGGGTCCCTCTTGAGACCCGTCTTGCCTTCCTTAAGGTGCTTCTTGTTCCCCTTCCTCATTCCCGATATCTTCATCCCCAAATCCCAAATTCTCAACAACGGCTTCCTCCTCCTCTAGTTCATAATTTACCGGGATCGATGGCCCGGGTAATGTGCTTCCGCTTCTCAAGGTGATTGCCTTGACATGGTCTTTGCCGTGATTTTTCGGCACCTCGGTGTTTGAAGGAAGAGTACCCATTTGTCGTGGCGCACTGTTTTGCTCTCATCGAGCGTCATTGTTCCTTTGATTTCTCCTTAACTCGTCTGTCACCGCCGTTTGGCTTTTTATGAAGGCCTCTAACACATCTCTGAGCGACTCATCGCCCTTGGAGTTGGAGTGTTGACCCTTGTCGTAGGTTGACAGACGGTTATTTTGGCCATTGTTGCCACCTTGGGGACGATCCGGATACACTCTGCCGTAGCTACTAGCATTGGCCTGTGGTCTCGCTTGGTAGTTGTTTCCATATCCTTGGGGGTGGTTCTGCACCGGACGATCCTGGTATCCCCGTGCATTTCTCGGTCCCCCAAAGTTTCCTTTGTTGTTGTTGTTGTGTTCCATGCGGTTTACTCCCACTTGGGGCCTCAAGTTCCTTCCTTGATCTCCTTGCGCCATGTTCAATAACCGGTTCATCTTGTCGGAGAGACTTTTGAGTGTCTCTTGATCTTCTCCTCTTCGTGCCGGTGGAGGTCCTTGGTTGTTTTGGACCGCTTCGGGTTCATTGTATTCATAGCTTTGGAGCGCAACTTGCTCCACCACATCGAACACTGCGCCCGGGGCTATAGATAGAAGTGACCCTCCAGAATCGGCATTCACCGCCATTTGAGATGCTTGATTCAGACCCCAGTAGAATGTCTTGTTCAAGACCTCATCACATATTTGGTGGTCCGGACACTTCCTCAGCAACTGCTTAAACCTCTCCCATGTCTCTCCAAGAGTTTCCCCCCAAAATTGGGTGTAGTTGTTGATGTCCTTCCGAAGCAGACCCTCCTTTCGAGGTGGCACATATTTTGACAAGAATGCTTTCTCGAGACTCACCCAATCTCGCTTCTCGCGAAGAGGTAGCGTCATGTACCATGCTTTTGCCGCCCCTCCCAAAGAGATGGGAAGTAGCTTGGTCTTGACTAGATCCTCAGGATAGCCACTGGCCGTAGTATCCACGACGTCTTCTAGAAGCTTGAGGTGATTGTGGGCATCGGTGTTGTTGCCCATAAACTGCGGATTTGTCCTTAGTAGACTCAGCATTACTGATGTGAGCTCGAAATCCGGAGCTTGGTGGTAATTGTCTACCCGTCTTCTATGTCTTGGTTGACGAAACCTCGGAGTTTCTCTCCCCCGCCTCCCTCGCGATCCTCTAGGGGGAAGCGGAGATAATTGAGGCATGTCGTCATCCTCGGCATCATAGTCTTCGTGATCCTCGGATCCAAAGTACGACCTTTCATTATTATTTACCTCCACGGGAACTTCTTCTCGATCTCTCCCCAGAATGGGAGGTCTTTGTTCCACCCTAGCGGCAGTCTCATCCATACTTCTTGATTGAGCCATACTTCCACTAATACGCTTCCTCAAAGCGTTGTTTCTCCGGCACAAAGCTTCGATTTCTGGGTTGCAATTAAACTCTGGCACTCCCGAGCTTCGGGTCATGTACCAAGTAAGTACCTTCAATTAAACTAAACAATATCAATATCACAACAACACATACACAAGCATTTACCAATCGTAGACCGATTAATCCCCGGCAACGGCGCCGAAAACTTGTTGGGCCAAAATGTGACGTGATAACGTCGCACAATGGTTTCCACGTGCAAGTGCACACGGGTCGCAAGTAATAATATTTATATGATTCGGTAAGATACCGAGTCGAATCCACAGGGATTAATATGGGGTTTACGACTAGTTAATAAAAGTGTTTGCAATTATGACAATGATATTCGCGCGTGGTAATGATAACGTATGATTAAAACGCCTAGGGTGCTAAACAATCATCAAGTGAATAAGTTCGCGAGATAAACAAGCTATCGATTAAACGCTTGGTCGAGCCTATGTCTTAGATACCGACCTCGCCTTTCGGTAATGAGGTTGGCCTAATCCCGAGTGTTCCCGTGCTCTTTCGGTATTGAGAAAACTCGAGACCGCATACAATCGACAATAAACGGCTAAGGGTTAATAGAAGGTGCCAAGACACGGTCTTGAGCCTTCAACCCTCGGTGGTTGCTAAGTCCGGGTTCTAATCCTTCCCTTTCGGTATCGGATAGAACTCCTCAAACATATATTGTAAAGTGTCACTTAAACAACACATGCATTCAAACAACAATCCACACAACACATTTGTTCATCAATAAATCGCTAATCTCATTAAACGTTACATTCACATTATATATTGTCTAGCACCCATGGCTAAGGGGTTTAGCCCATAACCATGGTGCTCAAGCTTAGCATCAACATGGTGGTTACACTAATACACATGAAGAACATAAAATAAAATGATAGGAAATGCTCTTGGAATCCCGAGCAAGGTGTGTCTTCAATGCGCGATGAAGACCGGTGGAACTATCGATGCCTTTGGTGTCGAGGAAGATGAAGAACGCTCGAGAAACCACGAAGAACACTCAAGAACGCTTGAAGAATGGCTCAAAAGCTTCTTGGTCTCTTTTTCTCTTTCTATATTTCTCCCTCCTCTTCACAAAGTGTCTCTTCCCCATTTATACTTTTCTGATTCTGAGAGAAGGCACGATCGTGGCCTGAAAGGCACGATCGTGACTATGTATGGGTCACGATCGTGGGAAGGAATAGGCACGATCGTGGCTTGGTCATGGTGGCGATCGTGGCTTCGTCAGGCACGATCGTGGCTCGGGGTAGGTAAGATATTTTGAATCGACTCGATCCTCTACCCCATAAAGCCACGATCGTGGGTCTTCGAGGGGCGATCGTGCCTACCTGGGACACGATCGTGACTCCCCCGTGACTGAGATCGGGGGAGTCCACTGTAAGTTGGAATTAATTCACCAATATATTTCAAAGGGGGGCCACGATCGTGACTGGCTGAGTCACGATCGTGCCTAATGAGCCACGATCGTGCCTAATGGATGCACGATCGTGACTAGAGCTCTCTGTCCGGCTGTTTGGTCAACGCCCTTTGACTTTTTGCTCGGTGCCTCGTTTTTTGGCCCTTTTTCCTCCCGAACCTGCGTACGTACCTCAAAACACCAAAAAGCATAAAATATGCACTCCCGGGCCTTACTCGGCCACTAACGGACGCAATTGCACCGAATTGTGAGGTTAAACGGTCTCGAAACGAGACCTTTTGACCCCACAACAAACACACCCCACTTAAACACTTATCGTCCCGATAAGTCAACAAGTGTACTGCAAAATTCACCGAGTTAAGAACCCTGAGTCAACTCACTAGGAGGAGCTCGGCATCTCCTAGGGGTTTTAGGCAAACACCCCCGAACCGAAACAAGTAAAACAAACGGAACAACTTACCACCATCCTACAACGACAAAACACGACACTACTAGACTCAAGACAACACTATTCCTAACACACACATTGAGACTCCATAAGCACAGTTCGTAATGACAATCAAGTACTCATGTGAACTCGAAATACTCATGCAAAGGACACCGTGCACGAAGGGTATCATTTTCACTCCACATACATGTTAAGCTACACTTGCCCTTACACAACATGCATCACATAAATCCCTTTTCCTCAATACTTTGGTGATCATACCTTAATGGTTCGGACCGATCCCGATGATTTCTAGACCATAGCCAAAAGTGAATCCATACGGTAGGGCTTATTTGGCTTGTAGTGTAGGTTAGACTCGGGTGGGTGTTTTAGAGGGATAATTCAGGAAGATTAATGGTGTTTTAGACATTGTGATGATTAGTTAGTTAATTTATCAATGTATTTTCATTAAGCATGTTTGGGTTGATTGACTCTTTCTTTTTCTTATTTCAACTTTTCTATTTTGGATTAAGGCTTGTAGTTCGACACAATAATTAACATTGGCCAGACATTGTCAGGTTCATTGCGGCCTTGATATGAATTTGATCCCAAGATGATAAAATTCGACTTAGGATTATGCCATTTCCAGTGTCGAGGGGCGGACTTTGTACTTTTAAGACATAAGACAATCAACAAATTGCATGTTTAAGTAATCATATCCTCATAAGTTAAATAGCAAAAGTCGTAGCCTAGCACCCTTGGTTGTTCTCCGTCTTGAATTTCACATTTTACCCTAGATAGCTTGACTGATATTATTTATTTAGCGCGCACACATACACTTACACAACAAAATTGAGTCCTTATTTGTATACACGTGAATTAACCAATTAATGACACTGGATAATTCTTGTGAAATTCGACCCGAACTTATTTAGTTTATTACTTCTAGATCACGTGCATTTGCGTGCTAGTGTCAAGAGTAAAACACTCTCGAGTCCCAGCAAAATGGTCATGTCATGACTAAAGATCCCACTGTGGCATATACAAATATAGACACATGTGAGCAATAACTTCCAATTACATGAACGGTAATTCTACCCTCTTGTAGTTTTCAAAATTTTATGAGAAGCTAAATATCAAGAGTGAATTTTAATGGAAGGTCAAGTGACATATGTTAAATCACCAACGGAGGAGGCTTGTGAAATATGTGGAAATTGTGGTGCCTCTTCAGGGTAAGAAGTCAGTAAAAAATTGAAGACATTTTGACGAAGGAGAAATCGATGGTTGAAGTTTAAAGCCACCCTACCTACAAACGGTAAGGAAACTTGATGCATCTTTTAGTTTACAACACACTGAAGATTGGGAAAATGAGGAAAACACACGTCTCTCTACATGATACGTTGCGGTCGAGGAAGTCGGTATACAGAAGCAGTTTCTTAAGTTTCAGGCAGTTTTTTGCAATTTTAATAATTTGTTTCATTTTCTAATAAGTTTAGAGATTTTTTTTTCTGCAATTAGCTTTTGCCTATTTAAGCGCTCTTATACATTTCTGTTATTTAGTTTTGAAGTTTAATAAAAAATTTGAGGTTTTCTTCAAATCTCTCATCTTAAGTATTCTTGCAAATCAACAAATTTTGATGAAAAATTCTTCCTAACCACGTACGCTGCATCACTACATCGGTCAAATGTATACCTCACTGGTGCACTTAAAAATGTTCTCTGGTAAGAACATAAAAATTTATATTCCACGCCAATTTTATATATGAGAGATCAATAGCAACCAAACATAAGAGATGAATAAAAACCAGCTTCGAATTCATTATGCTTTTATTTCCAATTGCAGAGCACAAGTTTCGAAACCACAATTTGTGAAATAGACCGTACCCTACACATAGCTAGGGTCCATTTTCAGTTAGATCTGAGAAACTTGACCATGGGTTCGTAGACCCTCTCGATGACGTTAGTGGCCATGATGAAGTCTCCATGGGCGTAATCGATGTGGAAGTTCTTGACGAGCTTCTTGTCGTTGTGATTACTCATCTCCATGAACAATGTCACGACGTCAATGAAGTCCGAGAGATAGTCCATAGCCCCGTAAGACATCATGATCGGGAAGTTCTTGGGAATCTTTGCCATGTCGTACTTGGGAGCTGTGGGCGACCCGTAACGTTTCTTGTTCTCCTTTTCTCCGTAGTTGAATTTTCTGTTGCCTCCTCCCCTCACATCTACTCCATCGATCGATCAAATAAAATATAATTAAATCGATTGAACGACGCTAGCTATATATTTGTTATATATATAAATATATCGACTTACTTTGAGAAAGATGAATCATGACTTTCATTGAAGTTGGTTGAGTCTCGTGCGACAAATAATTCTTAATGCCGGTTTGGCTAAGGCAACAATTTGGACCTGAAAAAGAAATAATCATTGCTTACTAAGATACAAACTAGTAAAATTTATTGGATAGTGATTAAAAGAGATACATGTTAATTACGTACTTACCGGTAAAACCAACGGCAAGGGGAGAGCAGTCGATACCAGGAGTTGCACAAACTGTTTTAGACAACTCAGCCGCGGCTCTCCTGCTCACGTTTTTCACATTACCATCACCAAATGTGCATTGTAATAATGTATAAGAATTTAAATTCAATGGTATAATATTCATTAAATATGTAAAATTAGTTACCCTATGGGATCAAACAAAGGGAGACCAGCAAATCGCCCTTGCTCGGCCAAGAAGAGGTCGGCGGCAATGATAGCAAAAGGGGTGATATGGCCGAGATAACCAATAGGGGTAAGCATTGTAGCTGATCTCAGCTTCTTCGTCGACGGAATGCCACTTGCAAGAGCATTCAAGCCGATCAGAGTTCCCTGTCGTCGTCATTAATGATCCATAACTTGTAAATTCTTAATACATTATTAATTAGGTCTCCAATCAATCATGTTGTAATGAAATTACGTACCATAGAATGGCCAACAAAGTGTACTTTCTGTCCAGTTTGGTTATGCACATAATCGACCACCGCACTGAAATCGTATTCCACCATTTCGTCCACGGACCAATCCCAGAATTTCTACACATCAATTTATTAGGTGGGGACGCATTCAGCTACAAACTCATGTATAACGCCTAAACCATGTAGAACCAATGGACATTGAAACTTAATTAAGAAAACGAAAAAATGAAAACCTGCTGGAAAGGGTTGAGATCTTTGTGGTTCATGCTGTAAATGGTTCCTCTAGAATTGGTGACCCAAACATCGAACCCTTGATCCGCCAAATAAAATGCAAGAGAGTCTCGACCGATAAACATAAATGATATCCCATCCTAGAAATCATTTATTAAAAATATAAATTTATGGGAGATTCGAAGTGATTGACCAAATTAATCTTCTTTAAATCATCATATATATATATACATACCACTAACACCCCGTGTTGCAATAGGACCGGCTGCTTCGGGGAGGAGCCGTTGTTGGAAGTAAGTCCCGTGGGAATTCTCGATACGCCTAAAATGAACCCATCCTTGGTCGTCACCTATACACATAAATATATAATGTAACAATTCTTCTATGATATGTATAATGCGAAGACAATGTGTATATATACATACGGACCTTGTGTTCTTCACAAGTGTATTTATATTTGTGAACCCATTCTTTGCAAGCTCCTTTGGTCACAAATGGGAATGGGTTTGGTCCCACCGTGTAATTTAGCCGCTTAGCCAACGACGACGCCCACGACGGCGGGCTCTTATTCCTCGCCCCGACAACCGGCCTCGACAAGCTACCCATCAACAACATCATCAGCAGGATCGAAAATATACAATAACTCATGTGACTAACCATGTTTTTTTTTTTATTTCTTCTTCTTCTCAATTATTGTTTTTGTGATGTTTCTTGTTTTTCCTTTTTCCTTTTTCCTTTGTTTTGTTTTGTTTTGAGTTGAGTGATGTTACTACGATATATTGGTGCTATATATACAACTTACGGAGATGCAACGTGTCGTTCTCTACATTGATTGGAGGTTTTGATGATCGAGAATCGGTGCATAGTCAAAGCCACCACCCTCCCCGCTCGGATCTGTGACCCAATCAACAAAGACCAACAAAAACTCCAACAATCTCCTCCAATATCATACTAGTTCTTAAAGAAATGATGTGGATTTTTTTATAACATAATGATCATGATCATGATCAACCATTTCTTTCTTATGCTAAAATCTGGAGTCGATAATATTAATATGTATATGTTTGGATTTAAATGTCTGGTAATTAAAAAAAAAATTATTGATATTTCAAATGCAAAACATTGAATTTGGTTTGTGGTTATAATGTTTTTCACTCTTTTAGAGTAATCCGAAACTTAGACCAAACCCACATCCATGTTGTCATCGTTTGAGCTCATGCTTGGGTACCACTTTGGCCTAGACTTGGGTACCACTTTGGCCTAGACTAGTTTGGTTGAGCACATGTGGAGCAACAATTTAGATCTCTCTAGTTTTACAGACTTTGATTTTGACCTTTGCTTGGGTGTTAAAAAACTGAACCGAACCGAACCGAACCAAGTTTGATCTCACTAAATTAAAACCAAACCGATTATCAATCAATTTTCTCTAGAATCGAATCGACTATAAGAGAGTTGGGCTATAAACATAAGAGTTTTGAGAGAGTTGGGCTATAACCATAAGAGTTTTGAAATATAACCAAAACAAATAAGCACGTGATAAAAGAGCTCAATATAAATCCTAAATCTCTCAATTTAACTTAGGGTTATCAACCGATAACACACAATCTCGTTTCTTCTCTTTGACTTACCATCGAATCAGTCTCGTTTATTCCCTTCAACACACAGATAATACAAAACCTCTTCAATTCGGTTAGTCTCTTTGGTTCACTAGAAACGTGGATTCCATTTCTCCTCATTGTCGGCCTATTCGACAGTTTGTCCATAAAAATCGAGCCAAGGTCAGCTGAGCTTGCCGTCAATTTTTCTGATGCAGTGCAAATTAAAGAAATGTTGGATTTCAACAAAGGACTAGTGTTTTTCGGGCAGAAACGGTGTTTTGAGCAAAACTCATAATTTCGTCATGACGTACGATGGATTTTGGCGTACGTGGCTAGAAAGAACTCTTTATCAAGATTCGTTGATTCGTAAGAATACCGAAGATGATAGATTTGAGGGAAATCTCGATTTTTTATTAAACTGCAAAAACTAAATAAAATAAATGCACAAGAGTGCTTAAATAGCCAAAACCTAATTGTTGAAAAGGAAATCCTAAAACTTATTGGAAAATGAAACAATTTATTAAAATTGCGAAAAGTGTCTGAAACCTTTACAAGTGTGATTTTGACCCCCAAGATGACCTTGGATGGCCGAAATTCATCGTAAGTTAAAGCTATGAGTTTTACTCAGAACGTCGTTTCTGCCCGAAAACACTAGTACTTTGTCGAAATCCGACATTTCTTCGATTTGTACTACATCATTTTCTCTTCTCATTGATTCAGCATCGATTATCTTCTATTCAGCACCAATTCCCCTCGATTCAACTCACCGTCGACTGACTCGGCCTTCAAAGGTCAGCTCAGCGGTCACCGTTGACTGATTCGGCCTTTCTCTCAATTTTTTTCTTTTTTGTTTTGCATTTGTGGCTTTGCTTCGGTCCTGTTCAATTTAAACTGATCGAAATTAGTCAAATTAGTTTTGGTTTAATTTTTTGAAAATCGAACTAGTCAGTTCAATTCGGTTTTTAATTTTTCTTGGCCCTTGAGAATATATGGAAACAAAGCTTTCTCTAAAATGGCTCTCATTATGAGGTTCTCAATTGTGTGATCTGACGATTGCGATATGTTGTTAATTTAACTGGTTTGATCATTCTTAACGAGTTCAATCATACCCTATTCCAGACTCTATTGTCTGAGTAGGAGCACATCAGGGGGACACAGTGGTAACTTCAGAGGAAACTGACATACGTTCTCCACCATGGTCTAACCGGAGATATTGCTCTCAAATTAGTGGTCACCATGCCACGGCATGGTTTTATTTCCAATTCTAGTCATCTTTGTTTTGTTTGCTGATATAGACATCTAGATTCTAATACATATTCGATGGTTACTATTTTTGTTCCTCCCAACATACATTATGTGTTATCCAAACTAGAAGTATCGTCTTTGGTTCTAGAAATTATTGATGTTCACTTAACAAATAAACTTATATTATGTTTTGTTGCATGATGCATATGTTTCTTACATTGTCATATATTAAATCTCTCTCTAAGTGACACCGAAGCGTCGCCCAAGCCAAGCCACCCGAGATTGGATTCTAGGTCGCCTGTTACGCCCTCTGCGCGTTGGCAACCCCCCTTCCTTTTCTCTTTCTCTCTTCTTATTTTCTTCCCCGGCCCATCCCTCCCTCTACCCTCATCCCCCTTCTCCTTGCTTCTGTTCCTTCTTTGCCCCCCAAACCACATTTCAATCATCTGAGATCTAATCGTTCTTCGATCTGGTGGTCTTGGGTCGGTCTTGGAGGTCTCTAGAACAAAATTTGGAGGGAGCTCGGTGGTTATGTATGGCTCCGGCGGCGGTAGGACTTTCGACGTGTCAAGTAGGGGAGTTTCCCATCGTGGATCTCGGTCAGTGTTGGCCGACATCGTCTCTCACTTGATGCTCTAGTGTGCGTGCGGTGATGACCGGAGGTATTGGCCTCCTTTTACCCGGCGGAGTTGGTTCCTCTTCAACGGCGAGCTTTATGCGGTGCGGTGATGACCGGAGGTGCTGGCATCCTTACACCTAGTGGCGTTGGTTCATCTTCAACGGCTCTGGCTGATCTCCGGCGCAACGCTGGACTCCGACCCGCTCGCCGCCATTGGCGCTGAAATCCGTCCGGCGGCCTTCCAGTTTGGGGACAGCGACGCCTTGTTTTCGGGGCCTCGTTGTCTGCGACGCGAGGTGTCATTTCACATTCCTAACTCTAGTTTTTGGGCTATATACCCATCAACATATTTGGGCCAGGTTCTTGGGCCTCACACTGGCCCATGACCTTATGCCCTCATTTGTTGGGCTGGGAGGATAGTGGTAGGATTTTTCTTTTTCTTTCTTATGCAGGTTACCGGTAGAGTGATGCTCGGAGTTTCTCATGTACTGCTGACGAAGGGGTAGCTGTTGGGTTTTTGTGCCCTAGCACAATGTATTTTCAATAACATGACTAATTAATTATAATCTAATTAAATAGATTTAATTAATTTAGCTAAACTGGGCCTAGCCATAATGGGCTAAGCTAGAATGGGCTTCTCTATATAATTAATTAAAAGCCTTGGGCTTTAAGCCCATTAAGGCCTTTAATTAATTATTGCCTAAAATGGTTTATAAAATGGAAATTTTCAGATCTGAAAATTAAGGGAATTATTTTCCAAAACCCTAGCCGCTCTCCTCTCTCTCTCTCTCTCTAAGCCGACCGGCCAACCCCCTCCCTCCTCTCTCCGTCCGTTTTGCTTGCTTCAATCTTTTAGTAAGGATCGTTGTGAGTATCCCCGGATTTCTCTTCCTGTGTGGACGATCTTTAGAGGTTACTAAATACTATTTAGTAACAAAGAGATTTTAATAAAAGGTAATATTTAATTTTATTCTAGCCTAGATCTCATTATCAATTCATGATCATGCAAGATCCGTATTAAACATGGAACTTTGAGGTTAATTTATTGTATGGGCATGAAATTAATTGATTGGAACCCTCAAATAATTCCTTCAGTAGCTTCCCACATAAATTAGAAGTCTCGAAGGTCGGGTTCTGATCTGAGATGTTCTTGGTCCAGCACGCATTTGTTCCTTGCTTTTCAATTTTTTTCAACTTCATTGTAAGTAGGTTTGTCTGTACTTCAATTTCAATTTTTAGTTGCTTCATTGTAACCTCATTTCCCCTGTCTCTATTTCCTTTCGGAAACTTTGGCGGGCTCATTAAAATTCAATCACATCGATGAGCAAAAAAGGTTTCTTATATTGTTAATGATCCAAATTTTCCCGAACTAACCCCCGATCATTGTCATCTTGAGGAAAAACTAGGGTGGGATTAGGGAATTCTTGAAAGACAACAAACCTACTAGGTACCATATCTTAAGTCAAATGACCAATACGTTATTTTACTTATTTATTATATACAAATCGACTAAGTTTATCTATGAAGCATTGGAGAAGAAATACGGGGCTGATGTTGTTGGCAAGAAGAAATATGTCATCAGCAAGTGGCTTTCTTCAAGATGGTGGATCCAAACCCTATCACGGAACATGTTTACGAGTACGAGAACCTATCTGTTGATGTGTTCAACAAGGGGATGAATATATGTGAGGTATTCCTCGCAAATATCCTGATAGAATCAGATTGTGTGATTATATGTCTTTATATAGATTATATGTTAATCCATGATAGTAATATTGTTGTTATAAACAAAGTCAATAAGTTTCTATCATCTTGTATTAAGATGGATGCTTAAAAGAAGTAGATGACATCTTAGGAGTCAATGTTTTGAGGAACTTTGATGGCATCTTCTTAAGTCAATATCACTACGTTGAAAATGTATTGAAGAAATTCAACTCTTTAAAGGTGGTATCTGGCGAAACTCCTTAAAATTCTTATGTGCAACTGACTAAGAACTTGGGTGATAGTGTATCGAAATTCGAGTATGCTAAAATCATAGCAGGTGTAATGTTCCTCATGAATTGTACACGACCAGATATTGTCTGTGTAATGAGTAGGCTGAGTCATTACACACACAACCCTATTAAAGAACATCGGGGAGCTCTTCATCACTTTCTAAAGTACTTGAAAGGGATCATTGACTGGTCATTACATTACTACGAGTTTTTTACGCTTTAAAAGGATTCTATGATGCAAACTAAATATTGAAATCATGTATCTTTTCATTAGTGGGTCAAGAATCAGTTAAGAGGAAGCATGATTGTAAGTTTTCATGAATCGCTCAAAACTGATTAGTTAAATATTCTGTTCGAACTCGTTAGAATTGAGCTCGAGCAGAAATCGAGTTTAAGGTTAAACTTATTTAATAAACAATACGAGTTCAAAATTGTCTATTTTTTAGCTAAGATTATAAATTTTTTCGAATGTGAACCAGACTCAAGTTAAACATCTCTTTGATAAGTCGAGCTCTATCAAATTAAGAATGACCAATGTACAATTTAGTCTATTTCAAATAATAACTTTATTACCTTAGGGGAGGCAAGTCGACGGTTTCCTCCATCTGGCTCCGCCTCTACTGAAATTTCTTCAGGATCTTCAAGGATTTAATCTATTCGGTGATACGAGTGGTACTCTGGCCTTCATAGTGGCATCGAAGCAAGCGATTTTTGGATGAGGTTCGATGTGTCTTTTCTTCTCCGACGTTGGTGACGTCGACGTTTTCTGGCTCTGGTCGTCAAAGCTCCCTCGTTGTTGTCGAAGATTTTGCGCGGTGCGTCCGTTAGGATCTAGGGCTCCGGCACCTTCGTCGGAGTTGGAAGTGGGTCTCCTCTGTGGGACGTTGTTCAGGATGACGATCTCTGTGCCCATTTAGGAGTCGTCGGCGAGAGCAGGGGTTGGGATAGACGACAAAGTCTAGGAGCGGAATCAAACCCAGATCTCGATGTTTTTGGGATTGGTAGCCACGGAAGCTTCGGAGCAGTAGGTAAGTGGGAACGCCCTCGCTAGATTCTGTCAGAGTCGATGACGATGGGGTTGAGATTCCCGTGGAGGCCGATCATCGTCTTTGGAGATCATGTATCTATTTTACTCTTAGTATTATGTATGTATCGCTTATGTGCCAACTTGTTCACCCGATTCGTGTCGCGAGAACGACACGAAACAAGATCAAGTAATATAGAGTAAGCAATCAAACCCCAGTCATTTTTCACGGGGACTAACAAAGGGCTAGATTTCGTTTTGGTGCGATTAAGTTTGTTGTAACCGATTATGTATATGTTTTTGTCTTTCTATCTATTTCTTCACATGCAAGTTACTTACCAAATGTTGATGTTTCAAATTACTTCAAACAACCTCGGATACTCAACGTATTAACATGCATAATTCTCAAGGTTAGGGTATAATTCGAGGTGCGATTGTGATTAATCTATGTCTTAAGGTAGTAACACTCGCCTCTAGACTTAGAGTGCACCCTAAAAATTGATTGTGCTTTACTCTCTTAGAATCAAATGCAACCTATCTCCGCACTTAGTTCAACCATTTTAGATTACGAGCTAACTCGCGATGGATACTAGATCAATTAGGCCTTATCCTCTCGGAACTCGATTCCTAACCTAGGTAATTGCTCACAACTAGCTCATTCATGGAAATTGCAAAATGTAAACAAGTATACATGCAATCAACACTAATTCACCTAGAACTCATACCTCTATTAACGTTCAAATCATGTCAACAACGTGAAGCATCCATGGTTAAAGATTCTAGCCCTCAACCATGGCTACTTCAAGCAAATTCAAATAAAAGCTACTACAATCCATGATGAACCACAAGCAATTACAATTCTCCAAACTTGATGCTCTTTCTTCCTTGTCCTCCCTTGATTTGGTGCTCCAATCTCTTGAATCCAGCTCCTTGAAGCTCCTTTACTTTGCTCTCAACCTCCAAGACTCGAGCTCTCTAATCTCTCCAAGAGTGACAATGAAGTCTCAACTGAAAAATGGCTCAATCCCCCTCAAATTTGAGCTCGAAAATGCTTAAGTATGGCTTGGAGAAAGTGCATATCCGTTTCGGATAACGGATCGGATAGTCTGGTCATTGGGCCACATTCGGTGGCTTATCCAGTGCGGATATTGCACCGGATATGCTCTCTGAGTGCACATCCGTTGCCCTATCCGGTCCGGATATGGCACCGGATAGGCTTTTAGGGATGCTCTTCCGGCCTGATATATGCACCGGATATCAGGGTGGATGTCTCCTCTGCTCTTGACTTGCCCTCCAAGCAACCTCCTCTTCAAGCCTTCTTTACGCTCCTAATTCGTGCTCCTGCAATGAAGAGTCCAAAAGCTCTCATAACATCAAAATTCCTTAATGATTCTACATTTAGGCACACACGAGAATAATAAACCTCTAAATTATGGGTGAAACGCGTCAGTACGGTGTCCTTTCGGGCCCATAACATTTGTGTATCGCGTTATGCGATTTGTGTATTGATGTATGTGATTTGTGTCCCTTGGTGGAACAGAGAGTTATTGTGAGTGAAAGGTAGACTCGAGTGCATAGCCTTTCTTTTTTTCATGTGATCGGTGATGATTGTCAGTGTCGGTAGGGGCTTTGAGAGGTGATCGACAAATTTTTAGTTTTGTTGGTTTAAGAGGAAGAGTATGGTTGGAGATCCGATACCGACTATCCCTTGATCTGGGTGCAAGGGGACCTCCGAGGGGTGTGACCCAGTGATCCAAGACTCACCGGTATCCAGTACCGCAACACCTTAGTGAGGAACCCTGGGAGAAGCGCTCACTTGGCCCTAGAACGGATGTTTAAGGTTGGTTTTGAGCCTATGGGTTCTTATCCAATTTTACTTCGGGATGGGGCTGAGTTGAGGGGGTTCGTCAAAGTCTTGCGAACGTTTATGTCGAGGAGTATGGAGTCGGTGACTAGAATTTGGAAGTGACAGAATCGATAGATGATCAAATTGACAAGAACAATGGGAAGATGGTCGAACTGTTGGTTCTTCATAATATTCTCTCTGTTATGCTTTGGAGGATTTTTTCCCTTGTCTTATATCATGTTTAGATTATAATTAGTCATCATGTTTAGATTTTAAGTAAGTCATGTCATAGGATAGTTTAGAATTAGACCATTTTACTCGTAATAGCTCTGGCTTGGAGTAGTTATGGGTGATGTCATACTACTTATTTGTATTTTTCAAACAGTTTAATAAAATTGATCCGATAATTTCATAAAAAAACACCACACTATGTCACTTAAACGTTAAAAATCTCCATGCCTCTTCCATACCAAACGGCGTCGTATTGCCCAGTCAGGTATAAGAGGAAAAGGAAGGTGAAGAACCAGACGAGATCTCAAAAGCCATTAACACGGAGCAGCGAAGAAGAAGAAGAGAAAGCCACCGCCATGGACACTGACGAATCGGCCTCCGCCGCCAGAAACGCCGCTCTGATCGCCTCCTTCTCGGAGATCACCTCCGCCACCAAAGAAGAAGCCCTCTTCTTCCTCGAGAGCCACAACTGGGACCTCGACACCGCCGTCTCTACCTTCTTCGACAGCTCCGCCGCCCCTACCGCCGCCGCCGCACCACCAAACCCTAGCGCCCTCTCCCCCAACTCCCCCTCCGACTCCTACTCGCCGTCGCCGTCTCCCACACGCTCCCGCTCGACCTCTCCGACCCCTACGCGCGCCCCTTACGAGCTCCGAGCCAGGAGGACCGCCGATAAGCAGAAGAAACCGGACCGAGCCTCCGCGAGCCGACCCAGAGGTGGCATTCGCACTTTTGCCGATCTCAATCGACCCGCTGGGTCCGATAGTGACTCTGATGAAGTGCAGGAATATTATACTGGGGGAGAGAAGAGGTACAAACAATAAATTTCCCTGTTTCCCTTTATTTCGTTATTGAAATTGAAGAGAATTGTGAATTTTGGGTATTGTTGGTTGATTTTGTTGTTGTTTTGAACTGGGGTTTGCTTTTTTGTGAAATTTTCCAAAAAAAAATTCAGCTTGTTTCTTGATCCAACTGCATTGTGTTTCCTTGTGTGCTTGTTGAGATGAGTGTGAGTTGCATTGTTCCTTCTCAATCTTGTGTGTTTGGTGCTTTTCTTCGGGGTTGGTTGCTTAAATAATGGTGACAATTGAGTTTTGAGAATGTGTATTGTGTGTGTTGTTCTGATCATTTTTATATGAATGTAATGTTTGTTTCAATTACTACATGTGAAACAGCAATCTATTTTTTTGTTGGAGCCTTGTAGTATTTACTATTTCATCTCCATCCCTGTTGTTTGTTGGCAACCAGAAGATAATCTGATGTTATAAAGTTTACTATGGCTTTAATGAGTAGAAGGTACTGATTATCCAATGAGAACTGTAAGTGTTAGTTTAGAGCTAGTTTTTAATCGTCAATCCTCAATCGAACAGAATTCATTACCAATACCAAGATGGAGGAGCTAGTCCATCATCAAGTTATTGGCTTGATGATTATCTCTCGATGATAATCGTTAGAGTTGATGATTAGTTGTGTACAGCTACGGGTTGTAGATTGTGGGTTGTCAATATGTTTCTTTGATTCACAATTTAATATTTATGATGTACAAGTGACAATCCTATACTTACGTTTGCCTGCTATGCCATGTTGCTGTTCTCCAACATTCCCTTGATGATTTTGGTGCTTTGTGGATATTATTGCAATGATGTCTGTGATCCAACAAAAATTATTGTCTTTACCATCTATTTGAGACAGAAGCCTTTTTCTGGGGGACACATTCAATTAACATGTGGATAGAACAATACAAGAAGTGTGTCATAGCAGATTATCTTAGTTAATCACATTCTCTATCTTAGTAGAAAAATTGTCCACCAACTTTCTTTGAACATGAAGAGAAGTATCCTAAAACATTGTATTTGCTTGTAGGATTTTAAAGCACTTGATATATTCGTTTCAACTGTCTTTATAACTGGATTCATCAATTATAAATTGTAATGTTCTACTTCCAGTTAATCCTGTATTCTAAAAGTTTAAAGTTTTTTTTGTGTCAGTGGAATGCTTGTCCAAGATCCTACCAGAGGGAATAATGTAGATGCAATTTTTAATGAAGCTAGACATGCCGGAGCTGTTGAAGGGCCTGCCGACCACCTCCAACCATCTGCAAGCTCTAAAAGTTTTACTGGAACAGCAAGGATGCTTTCAGGTGAGACAATATCAGCAACCCCTCAACAGCGCCAACCTGAGGTTATCACCCACACCATAACTTTTTGGAGGAATGGGTTCACTGTGGATGACGGTCCACTGAGGAGGATGGAAGACCCTGAAAATGCTCCATTCCTGGAGGTAATATCTAACTGTTCAGAATAGTGTGTACATGCAGATAATTACCAATTTCTAGAATGAGCAAGTCAACAATCCTGAGTTTCTTTTCTTTCCTAATTTGTAAGTTTTCGTACTTAATGCCGAGACATAAAATTCAAGTTGACTTCTATGTTCACGTGACTGATAACCTTTATCCGCATAGTGAAAGGAGACTGTTATGGACAATATACACATATTTTACATTTTTTAGGATCTTATGCTATAAACGTACACAGACTGAACTATTCAAGAATTTTACCCATCGTGATGAATAGTTTGAAACAGGGGCTACTTTTAAAGTTTCTAATTAGGACCCTGTTCTATATGTATGGTAATTCAGTAACTTTTGATGGGCTTCTTCTAAATGATGAGTCTGTGCTTTAAATGCTTTATGCTTATGAATGGGACCATCATTTTGTACGGACATCAAGACACGCTCTTATTCCCTTCAGCCGTTTCCTGTTCATGCTTGCTGCCATGGGCTACTTTTCCAAACCTGATTTCAGTTGATTCATTTCATAAAGTTTTCTTCTTTTACTCTTACTTTTTTTAGTAGACTTAAAATGTATTACCTCCATTCTAAAATTAGTTTTAACTTTGTTTTTAAAAAATTGTTCCAAAATGAGTGTCCAATATTATTTTTTGTAGGTTAGTTATGCATCAAGTGTCACTAGTACCCAAGACATAATTTATCTCCCTTTAATTTATGGAGCGCATAGGAACATTTGGAGGAAATCCATCAATATATAGTGTTTTGTTAATATATATATATACACAAAAAATGGGAAAGTTGTGACACGTATAACAGAAAGAAGGGAGTGTATAATTAGGTTTTCATGTATGTATTTCTATGAAATAGTTTGCGTGTCAATGTGCAGAGTATCAAGAAGTCTGAATGCCCAGGGGAGCTTGAACCTGTGGATAGGAGGACCTCTGTGCATGTTAATCTCATGAGGCGGGATGAAAACTACAGTGTATCTCTTCTTAATCTCCGTAGTGCATTATCATCTCGGTATTTTTGGTCCATCCCATCAAATTAATCCTCGCTTATCTTGTTTTCACTTCAGGCACCAGAGAGGAAACCAGGCTCATTCCAAGGAACTGGAAGAACTTTAGGTAGCACCAACACCGCCACCCCAACAGCCTCTGAGCCAACCACCGGCACCTCCCTCACCACCGCCCCATCCCCTTCTCTGGGTTTGGTTGTGGATGACTCGCTGCCATCAACATCGATTCAGCTCAGGTTGGCTGATGGCACGCGCATGGTTTCACGCTTCAACTATCACCACACGATCGGGGACATCCATGCTTTCATCAACGCGTCAAGACAGGGTGGGATGAGAAACTATCAGCTGCAGATGATGGGGTTCCCTCCCAAACAGCTCACCGATCTCAACCAGACTATAGAGCAAGCCGGCTTGGCCAGTTCTGTGGTTATTCAGAAATTCTAAATGGGTATTGCTTTCTCTTGCCCAGAACAAATGGTAGATTTTGATTAAATAGATTGAATTTGGGTAAGGTTTGGTTCGGTTCGTTGGACCTCTCATTTATAATTAAACATGGATATATACCGTGTTCAACTTTGCAGTTGTGTATTCACATTTCATTGCTGCCATAGGATTTCTGGTAAATCAAGCCAATGTTGCATGCTTCTTTCTTGTCATTTCTCAACAGCTGTTGGATAGAGACAGACAACCAATTTCTTATGCTGCAGCAAAAAACTGAGAACTATTTTGGCAAAAACATGTTCATAATTTGAACTGGTAAATCAAGCCAAGTTATTTTTATGAGTGTTTTACAGGATGTTAGATGCTAGTTTGGCGGATAAGAGATTAATTAGAAACTAATTAAAATTTATTGAGCATTGAATTTTATACAAAACGGAGTATACAACTAAGTAAGAATGTATCAGGGACTCACGGTGGAATGAAGGGGTTAAAGTGCCTATTGGAGTTAAACGTGATTCCTGTAGAAAGGTACAAATAACAACAACAAAACTAAGAAATAAGAAATTGTTAAGGCTTATGAGAAGTTATTTACAAGGGAAGTGTATAAAAGGATGCAAATGAATGAGTTTTTAGTTAGGGTGAAGAAGTTATATGATGGAAAAGTATTTGGATAAGTTGTTCAATCATGGGTTTGATCAAGAGATAAAGAATATTGACGTTAAAAACAATTGGCACAGATGAAATAGCCATTAAAGTTGAAAATAAATTTTTATATAATTGTTATTAGACTAGAAAAATTGTATGAGACCGAATGTCGGGCTGTATTGAAAAGTCATATCCACAAAATAAAAGTGAATGAAATATGTATGTTTCATTGAATATGAGTATACAATAGTGTACAAAGTCATAAACATGCGTGTATCTTATACAAATCATGAACCTTAATAATGCATACATACATAATAGATATAATTTCAGAACTAAATGATTTTCACAAATCAATAATAGATTAGTAAACATGCATTCATCTATGAGAGCGACAACATGAGCACTTGATAAAGAGGAAATGATTTCTCCCTCGACCCCTTAAGCATAATAAGTTTTCAATAATGCCTAAGAGAACTAACATAATGGGTAGAGAGACGACAAATTCTTAGGATTTACTTTATGTATACCCACCATCATAGCTTATTAGAAAAATAAGCTATGATGGTGGGTATACATAAAATAAACCCTAAGAATTAGTCATCTCTCTACTTAACCAATATAATTTATCTTATTTCCATTAATTGAATATTCACTTTGGCCAAATAATATTTCACGTACAAATCCACTTAATGAGTTTTGGAAAAAATAAAGTCTAAGAGAACAAGCATGTTCGAAATAATGTTGGTGTTTCTTGATTAAGAAGGTGATTAGTAAAGTTGATGGCCTAATCTTTTTGGTTTGGAAGCTATGGCCCAATCTTAATTGGATGGAGAAGTGGTCTAATCATACCCTTTTCCATATGATGATGATGAGCATAAAGTGATCCTTTTAAGTACTATAACTTGTCAAATTAGATTAGGAACTCAATTAGTGGGTCTAATCTTACATCAAAAAGAGATCAATGATGTTAATCCTTCCAAATATCCATAAAGTACTGCATCTTCTCTTTCAAAATGACCCTACTGATGTCTCACAATAATTGTTTATTTGTTTTATATCATTATTTTTGAATAATTCTATTTGTTTTCTTATTGTGTCTTGTATTGTTAATAAAATATACCATAAGTCAATTATAATAATTTGAAAAGAAATAAATATTTAAATTAGTGGTTAAACAGAATATTTACATTTAGACTAGGGCAGTATTATTTATGTTAATTTCTAAATTAATTTGTAAACATAGAGTAAAGTGGATGTGTGCCCTTTTGGTTCTTGTGGAAATTGGATTCTTTTTGTTGGTCATTTTTTGTGCACAATTAATTGGACATGACTTAAAGCAAAGTAGCAAAAAAATCCTGATTTGTTTGGCCTCCTCAGAGGGTGTATATGCTTCCCAATGGCTCCTCCACTACCCTTCTTCAGGTCACTAGTGCTCTCTATCCTCATCCCCATTTTGCACATTCCAAGATTTTTATTTTATTTTATTCTTTTTCAAATTTTGTTCAATAAATCAGTCAAAATTGTTGGTCCATTAGTCAAGTAATTATTTATTATAAATATGTGATATTTAACAAAATATAATACATGTATGGGATTGAAGCTGTTAGATGATAGAAAATACATATCAAGTAAACATGATTTTAGAATTGAGTTGATAAATTCTCTATCACATGTATTTTATTTAAAAGATAAAGTAGCATATATATATGATTCATAAAGTTTTAAATAAGTAATATACTAAATTTTAAACTCAAAATCTCTTAACAAGTGGAACTCATCTTAATTAATATAGTAATATCTTGTTAAATGACCTTTATAATATTGATTTTCGGAAACATACTTTTAACTTATTATAGGAGCTAAAAGTGATCTCAATTAAGGTAGGAAATGCTATATAAACAAAATTATTGAGAACTTAATTAACACTCGTAGCACCATACTTCTCAAAGTAATCATCATATCAATATCATGTTATAAATGAGTCTCTCTTTTGTAGTTGGTATTGTTTGTGTTTTCGGGACGAAATTTTTCTCAAACTGAACTTTAAAAGTGTATTGACAATAGAAAATTTGTATATATAAGTGAAATAATAAAATTTTATATTCAAATCACTCTTTAAGTAACCTCTAATAAAAAAATGATTATTTATTGATATAGTCGAAAGAAGAGAGAGAAATATATTTAAATTCAATTTGTCTCGAAAAATATTCAAACTCGAATGTCATTCAATTTGTAGAATTTGTGACCAAATAAGTGTTATTCTTAAATTCTTAAATAGATTACAATTTACTTATTTATTTATTTTCACACATTATTATTCATAAAAAAATATTATATTAAATTAATTATCTATAAAAAAATATTGATGTGGGTGATCTATGCGAGACAAAAAAACACCGTTTAGGTGACCTCGGAAATTAAAAGAAATAGTATCTTATATGAAAATCGAAACCTGTTAAGCGACCCAAATAAAATTATCCCTATAATTTATTTTAAGAGGAAAATAAATTTCAATAACAAATTGATATTTTCCAAATATAAAAATGACATAAAATCTTGCTAAACAATGATGATATCTTATTAAATCTTTCTCAAACAAACCTCATTTTATGTACATACAATCTTCCAATCAATTTTCACCTTATCAAATAACTCTTTTCACCTTACATACAAGCATGTCATGTTTTAAATAATATATACATCTTTAATTAACATTGTTTCATGTGAATTTATCTCTTTCAGTTCACATTTTTAAAAACCAATTAATCACGTTAAAGAGAAATGCAATTATAAATTATTCATAGATCTTCTGTGCAAGTAATTTTAAAATTCAAATTCACACTGTTATGCATGGGAAACATATAATTAAAATAGGAATAAAATTCATGGCATTTAGTAGGTAAAAAAGAATAAAAATAAAATGTTGTGTATATATATATATATACATAGTCTATGCATCGTAGATGAGATAGTACAGCATATTAAATTGTTTATAAGTATGAACTAAAAGGCCAAACGTAAGAGAAGAAATCACAGGATGAAGACAAATGTTTGTATACATGAAAGTAGAAATAATTTGATCAATATCAACTGATGTTACTTGACATCCTTCTTGTTTTCTTGTCCAAACCTCAATCATTTCTGGTCAACACACAACTTACATATTTATATTTACTATGTATATGAAATTTACATTTCAATTTAATCTCCACCAATTCATGCCCTCAACCAAGAAGCATTTTATAAACCCAACAAAAAACAAGCATTTCAGGACAAAACTTAATCAATCATACTAACAATTTTATCTCTTTGCCCTAAACTGCTTTTATTACTATTGGAAAAATATACCAAACTCATGGTCGAGTTAATTTATTTTCTTTAGAGATTAGGGAGTGAATTAAGTTTTAAGTCAGGCTGAGTGATCATACCATATCATTTTGCCCCGTACCAGATATGTAAGAATAATATTTTAATGTGTATTTAACTAAAAACATTTTTAAACATGTACTTGATTTTG
The DNA here is from genome assembly GCA_963920655.1 of Geranium rotundifolium. Classification (NCBI taxonomy): domain Eukaryota; kingdom Viridiplantae; phylum Streptophyta; class Magnoliopsida; order Geraniales; family Geraniaceae; genus Geranium; species Geranium rotundifolium. Next base: position 4,123,952 of record OY987317.1, on the reverse strand, counting down.
TAATATCTTTATATAGTTTGGCTCGTGTTATGGGAAACTACCATGGCTCGAAAGTTTTATTTTCAACTTTAATTGGGGGAAACGTTCAAGGCTGGGTGGGAAAATCCGTCCAGAACTCACGTAATATATTATATAATATATACGGTCTCTATAATATTTACCATTACATTTTTCGAAATAAAAAAGTATATAAATAATATGTTTGAAAGTAAGTGACATGGTAGAACTCACTACTAACCATTCAGTCCACCACCTATTGAGTTTAAAGCGTCGCACAGGTTTTTGGTTTAGAAAAATGGCTTCGTCTCAACTCGTTTTCTTTATTTTCTTGTGTTTTGGTGCAACTTTTCATCTAATGTAATTCATGTATTTGAATAGCTCTTACTTCTAAAATAAACTTTTTCTAATTTCATTAATGTCGCCGAATAAAGATGAAAGTGTGATGGTAGAAACAAAATAATTAATTTGTAGCCTAAATACAATTTTGACATGGTTTGTGTCATGTAAGCAACATAAGAACATATACATGCATAGATACCTAAAAAAGTGGATAAATGTTGATGTTGTGAGAAGGAGAAAAGGTTGAAAGAAGAGACATTATTCGGAGTGTCCCGCCATTTGTTTGATCTTTGTAACATCTTTAGTGTCTTTTTTACCCTTTTTTTTTCTACTCTCAAAATTATATTGATTGGACCTTTAGTTTTGATTGATTGAGACTCCTAAAATATACATCTTTTGAATATATTTATGTTGGTTGGGTTTTGATACGAACGCGAACGAGAGCTCATGTATTTAGGAACTAGGGCTAATTTTATTTAAAAATTTATAGGTTCTATTTCTACACTTTACATGATATTTTTATATGTGGGTTAATTATCGAACAAAACTAAACTTTTAATGCGTGAATAAACTTTAACATCATTCACAAATAAATTATTGACTTTTTAACGTTCAATATATACAAAAGTGTAATATAATATTATAAATAAATTATTTGTTTTGTTTATCATATTTAGGGAAAATGTTACTTAACTTTCTCTTGGTTTATACATTCTTCACTTAGTTTCCTCGCCCAACAAATACGTTTTGAGAGACTCCTGAACTTTTCAAAATTCTCACAGCAGTCCAAACCGTGTTACTTTTGTTGTGAAAAGTCCAAAATACCCTCAGCTCATATTTTACTAATTATTGCAATAGTTAAATTATTTTTATATTTAAATAAATTATTTGTTTTTTTATTATATTTATTAATTAGTTGTTTTTTAATCTTTTAACCAAATGTAGGTTGAGATGAGCAGAAGATTGAATCGTTTGATGAATGAATGAAGCTCGAGTCAAATCTATCAAAGTTTGTAAAGCTTGCAATTTGATTCCTTTCGTATTTATATACTAAATTTAAATTCAAACTCAACCAAAGATAACCAATCAAACTCAAATTAGTTATTATTATAAAATTTTAATAATTATTTTCTTATTAAAATAATTATTTTTAATTAATTATGTCAGAATTAAGTTTTGAATATAAAATTTAATTTTGGATCCGCCATGGATCACATGATAGGTAGTAAATAAATTAGATGAGTAAAACTAAACTTTACAAGGAAGCTAGTTATTAAATTTAGGGATAATTTCAGGTGGCTACACCTAGATTTTGTTGTTTTTCACCTGGGTACACCTAGAATTTTTTTTTCAGCTGACTACGCCTAGAATGTGCAAAATTTTCACTTTGCACTTTCCGTCCAATTCTGTTAGTTTTTAACGTTTTTTTCGTGTGAAATGACTAAAATGCCCTTACTTATCCTTCAAATTTTCAAACATGTGCCATTATTCTCTCCAGACCCTCTCTCTTCCCTCTCTCACTCATCTCCATCGTTAGTTCCATTCAGAAATGGAAAACCCATATAAACCTCTTCCTCACGATTCGTCATGGCTGGGATGCGATTTCTGCCGGAGGATTCGGACGTCTCTTAGCAAATCCATCCCTCCGATCACGTCTCTAACGACGACCGTTCCATCACCGCCGATTCGTGTTCAATCAAGAGCAATTACGACAGCACCCTCGACGACGACCAGCGCCACGCCGACACCGCCAAAGCTCTCTCATCCGCCGCTCTCAACCCCTCCGATTACAGGTTCTGCGAGTCCCAGAACCTTCGATTTTGGTTAAATCTTTTGATTTTCATTAATGGGCTTGAATATGAATTAGGTTTTTTGTGTTTTGGTTTGTTAAGCATCGTATGTTGTGTATTGGGTTCTGGGTAAATTTTGAGAATTGATTCAAAAATGGAAGTATGAGTCAAGTTTTGGGTTTTTGGAATTGTTTAGATTTTGTTGTGTATTGGGTTTTGGATGATTTGTGGCAATTGATCTGGAAATGGAACTAATACTGGAAGCTAAGTTTTGGGTTTTTTTCATGCTTTGCTAAATTCAGATTGTGTTTGAAAGTTATGTATCAATTTAGTAATGAACTGGATATTTGAATTTTATTCTTATGAATATTGGCTTGCTTGTTGTTTAAAGGACTAAAATCAGGATAAGAATCACTTGAAACAATCTTGATTCCAGCAACGACAATGTTGGAGTAATTCCAGCAGCGACTTAGAGCCTTCACGTCGTCGATCCTGTTGAAGACCAGAGAGAAAGAGCGTGACTTTGGTTGAAGAGAGATGGAGTGGCATTGGTTTGAAAATTAAATGAATAGGTGATGACATTTTAGTCATTTCAGTCCAATTTCAATAACTCATTTTACCCTAAGGGCATTTTAGTCATTTCACATGAAAAACGTTAAAAACTAACAGAATTGGACGGAAAGTGCAAAGTGAAAATTTTGCACATTCTAGGCGTAGTCAGCTGGAAAAAAAATTTTAGGTGTACCCAGGTGAAAAACATCAAAATCTAGGTGTAGCCACCTAAAATTATCCCTTAAATTTATGTTGTTTAATAAACTTGTATACGTAAATAGTTTAGGGAAGAGATCGGCTACAAACCATCTACCTGCTTCAAATTTTAGAATGCTTAGTGTCCATTAGATTAGTTTCATCAACGGTTCTGATTAATAGCATTATTTAGTGGTTAAAACAAATAGAAAAAATACAAAAAGGGTAACGTGGTAATTCTACCAAATATATATATATATATAACAATTGCAGAAACCCTACCATTATATTGTAGCCTCCCAAATCAATATAAACGCATCCACATCCTACTCTTGCAACCACTACAGTGATACAGACGATGGCAGCGCTTCAGGCGACGACGGCGATCTCCACGGAAACAACGATTCACGGTGATTCGTCTCCTTCCCCACGACGACGACTAGCGAGAGAGATTTACACGACAACGATTCAAACAAAGGAGAAAGGGATTCAAAAGTCCAGGTTCACGATTTCGCATTTTTTTGCTTTCTCCGATCTCGATCTTGCAATTTATTACGTTCTCTGATGTCCAATTTCAGTGATGGAGTGGGAGAGGTTGGGGCTGAGTATGTCGATGCAGGTGGAGATCTCAAGGTTGGTGTCTGCGACGAGCCTGGCGAGCGCGTGCGAGACATGAGATGGTGGCGGAGTCGGAGAAGTGGAGGTTGGATCTGATGTCGGAACAGACAGTGTGCTAGAGATCTGCGGCTACGAATTTGAGGACGAGAAGGGGAAAGAGAGAGAGAGGCTTTGCTTGTTTTAGGGTTTTATAATTGCTCTTCAAAATTTGATTTTCCAGCCAAAAATAAGGTGATCTTCGCATTTCGAACTTTGATATTCGTTAATTTCATGTTATTGAGCTTCTGATTTGGATTTGCTCGACAGATTTGAGCTTGAGCAGTCGATTTTGTATAAATTATCTTATTTGTTGATTGTTTTATTTTTGGTTTTTTGATTCAATCTTTTGTTCCTATGAAACATATTCAATGGCGCATATTCGATGCATATTTGATAACACGCGGTCGATGAAAAAGATATGAAACATGAAAAATATATAAAACATAAGATATAAAACATAAGATATGAAACATAGTATATAAAACATGAAACATATCTAATGAGACATATCAGATTAAACATACCAGATGAAACATAACACATGACATATATTAGATGGAACATAACACGTAACACATATTAGATAGAACATAACATATGAAGCATAATAAGAAAACCGATAGAACATAACATATGAAACATATTTAGAAAACTGATTAAACCATCACAATGAACCGGTAATATAAAATATTCAACTAGTAAAAAAAAATTTAAATAAGATTTTCAGGTAAATAAATAATATTCAAAATAAATAGGGGTATAAAAATACGTTTATACCCCTCTGATGGTATAAAATGACCAAAAGAAATTTACAATTAATTTATATTTACGTTAGTATGCCATTGATGACTCACCATTAAATCTCACCATTAATTGTTTCATCCAACAGCCTAGATGTGTTCTAAAATTTGTAGCAAATCAAGGTGTTTGCTCCTGATCAAGACCCAATAATTTATACGTATACGTGAATATTGTACCTTTACATTTCAACTATTTATTTATGGGATGAGTTTCTTGGTATTATGTTGTTAACATGTATGATATAAACAGAAAAGTTAATAGTAATGGAAAACGAAATAAGGAACAAATGAAATGATGCATAAATAGGTAGGGTAGGTAGGTGGCTTTATTAGGGTCCTAGCTTAGGGCAGTATCAATCACCAGATAGCAAAGCACTACCAGGGAGGGAATATGTAGAGATATGATATGATCAAAGTTGAATGGACGGCTGAGATTAGAAACCCATCAATCATGATCATATCTAACACATCCACACCTACCCACCAAATTATGCCTCCATTATATATCCACCATCACCAAGGTTACTTACGTTATATATGCCTCCTTGTCAATCTATAGTGCTCCTTTCCTATGGTAAAATTAACCATCATTTACCCTAAAAGATTAGGGATGGTCCCTCTCTATCTAGTGCAGCTTGGGTTTTTTTTATGAAGGGTATTTATTAAAGTTCTTTTGAAAATAGATGAACAATATTATTGTTTGGTATGCTTTTGATTGAATGTACAAATAAAAAAATACATGATAAGAGTTTTCGAGGAGACCGCAAAAGCTAAAGTCTCACACTAATAATAGAAAGGTATTAATTTCAAACCCGGATTAAATGATAGACTTATGATGTATGATGTAATTCTATAAAAAAAAAATAATACATCATAAAAATGAGATATATCTATATTATGTTGAATATAATTTCAGTAAGTACCTTTCACGTTTATCGAACAATTTATCACAAAAAAGTTTATAGGCAAACATAACATACTAAGAGGTCGATACCTTTTTCCGTCCTTGAATCCCCAAAATAATGTTTCGCATCTAAATTTCGACTTACTGGTCGGTCTTCGAGACTATCACATTAATTAATCTTAATGAATCTATACTCATTGAAGACATATCCAATAATTTGAATACTATATAATATTTTGATGTCTTGAACTTCTACAAGTGCATAGCAGTACGAAATAATCTCTCCCATTATTCTATATGTCATGAATATTATCATTATATATATAAGGCTGGTTCGGCTGAGAACCAAATGTGCAGTGAGATCATGAGAACACTGAACATTCACTTATTCTCGTTGGACATTCATCTTAATCAGATATCACTTACTTTTATTGAACACTCACTTATTTTCGTTGGCCGAAGATAAGTTCTCAAGTTCTAACAAAAGAGTTTAGTTCTCACCTGATCCATCCTCTATATATATATGTCTTCATCACTTTGTGAACATTTATTCATAAATTTGAACTCCTATACACGTCAATTAAAATATTATAAAATTTGCGCATATAGGCGACTAATTATACAATGTGAGTACGAGAATAATAAGGTTAATCATCTTAATATGCAATGAATTAGGAAATCTGGATTTTTTTTTCTTTATATTTTTCTATTGTATTGTACAATAAACACATGTAACCTAAAAAAATTTCATGAGTTGTAAGAGCAATAATAAGATAATATTGTGATCATGGACGTAGGCAAATTGTTGAACCACATAAGTCATTTGTTTTGTGTGAGTGTTCTTTATTTTTCTTCATCATTCTTGCTAGATTATAGTTCCAAATTTTTAATACCCCGAAAATTGGTATCATAGTCATCTTTATGGTAAATGAGAGCAATGGAAGAAGAAGGGAAAGTTTAAATCGAAAAGTTCGGTAAAAGTGATTTTGGATTATGGAAGATACAAATAGAAGACTATTTGCACTTTAAGAGGCTACACGAACCTTTGTCGTATACTAAATCGGAGAAGATAAGTCCGAGCAACTTATTGTTTCTAGATCGGCGTGCTTTGGGTGCAATGAGATTAACATTGCGGATAATGTTACATACAACGTCATGAAGGAGAATACTACCTATGGGCTCAGTAAGGCAATATCAAACATGTATGTTTAGATAAGATATATTTGATTTTTTAATTGGTTGATACAAAGATGAACGGAAGTGCTATTGTTACTCATCATGTCAACGATTTTCATACAATAATATCAAGATTATTGTCCATGGATATTAAATTCGATGATGAGGAGCATACTCTACTATCGTTAACTTCGTTGCCTGGAATTTGGTTAGGAAACGTTACGAAAGTTAGTAGCTAATCTAGAACTACTAATATATCGTTCCAATGAGTAAGATATTGGGGAGATCTGTGCCTTACCTACGAGAAGCACTCAAGGAAGGCCACCGATACATATAGCCCGTATTTGACCCAAAAGACTAGTTTAGTGAGTCTTTAGTTCAATGCGTAAATAAACCCTCATTTACCCAGTACCCTTCCGATATGAGATTTTGAACTGGCGTGTGGACCTAACATTGAGTCTCATCACATTGGGCTGACTCCTCCTAACCCCATACTTTAACCTTGGTCTACTATTTCACAATGGCCATTTTCATCCTATCTGGGCCTCACCATGAGAGAAGACGATCATGGTCTTACCAACTATAGAAGTACCCGACACACTTTAAAATAAGCGTTTACCAAACCAAGACTTTGATACCACTGTTGTTGAGAACTGAGTCTTACCTAGGAGAAACACCCAAGGAAAGCCCGTAAACACATTGGAGCCCACCTTTTACCAAAAAAATTAGATTATCAAGTCTAGGATTTTGAGTCCAATGTGTATATAAATCCTCCTTATTATACCCAATACTTTTCCGATGTGGGATTTTGAACTTACACGTGAACCTAATATAAGAGACTTGATTCTTGGTAAAGATATTTGGAGAAGGAATTGAAAAGAATTGTTAAGCTCTACGTTATATTTAGAAATGAGATGTAGGAAGTCTGAAAGGAGAAAAAGTAAGGCGAAAAGAAGGTATTTTGTATTAAGGAATTGTGAAGAAATATTAATCAAGGTGACTACAACTAATAAGAAAGTCCTTAAGGTCAGATATCAAGTATATGTCGAGGTTCAGCTAGCCTTTGTGGTTAGTTGAAGGGAAGACGCCAACTATGATCTCGACTTTCATGAAAATGGGTCCAGATAGGATCAAGTGAGTGCGTGAAGTATTTAGTAGAACAAGTGTAACTTGAAGCTTATTAAAGAGATAGTTTGAAACGTTACCAGAGTTATACGAGTAAGGGTGAATGTGTTTGTGTATAATCTCCAAGTGAAAGACTGTTAGGTTGTGGAGACATCCTATTTAATTTTTAAAAGTCACAATTTTTCTAATTAATTGATGAGTGAATTAATAAAGGATTTACTAAATATTGTACAAGAGTTTAAAAGAATTTTCTGATTGTTCAGTGAATTAGAAAATGTAAACTTTTTATATTTTTTCATTGTCTTTCACTGTATCATGATTCATGAGTTATGAGAACAATAATCCAAGGTAATATAGTTGTGGACATTGATAAATTACAAATCGCATAAATCCTTTTTTTTTTGTGACTATTCTTTATTTACTTCTTGCTAAATCGTTGTTCCTCGTTATATACCTAAACATACAAAACTAGCATAAAACAATAAACAACTATATTGGAAGATAGACAATTGATATTGTATTCGATGATCATAATATAATTGCAGGGGCCTATATATAGACTAGATAACTAGGATTACACGTAGAGAGCCATGACGGCTAGGGTTTATAGTAATAAAATACGATACAACACAACGGGCCTTGGCCCATATATTAGCACGCCCCCTCAAACTCAAGGTAGATGATTCAAATTGAGTTTGGAAACTAATGCACTGAACCGTCTTGGGAGTAGAGTCCTTGTGAAGATGTCAGCAATCTGGTTGTCTGAGGAGACGGTGTGTAAAATGATCGTACCATGTGTGAGGTGATGTCTTACGAAGTGACAGTCATTCTCGATATGCTTGGTTCGTTCATGGAAGACATCATTGTGAGTAATCTGAATGGCGCTCCGGTTGTCACAATAGATAGAAGTGGCTGAGTTGTGAGCAATGCCCATGTTAGGAAGTAGCAACCGAAGCCAAATGAGCTAAGAGGTAGTTTCGGCAAGAGCACGATATTCGGCATATGTGCTAGAATGGGCAACCGTCGTCTGCTTCTTACTACTCTAAGAGATGAGAGATTTACCAAGAGAGAAGCATTATTCCGTTGTGGAACGTCGATCAATAGAATAACCAGCCCAATCTGCATCTGAAAATGCCTGCAACACCATAGGTGTATCACACGAGAAATGAAGACCATTAGATAGAGTGCCTCGTACATAGCGGAGTACTCGGAGGACGGCCTCATAGTGTGTGGTTCGCGGGGTACTCATGAACTGGCAGAAAATGTGGACTGCGTAGGCAATGTCTGGACATCTGACAGTGAGATTAATAAGGATGCCTACGAGATGTCAATACAATGTAGCATACTAGAGAGGTTTTCCATCGGAATGTGTAACCTTCTCGTTTGTCTTGATGGGACTGGAAGCAATCTTCCTGTCTAGCAATCCTGCTCGAGAAATAAGGTCAATTGTATACTTAGTTTGAGATAAGTGATAACCTGAAAAGACCGACGAAATTTCCAGACCAAGAAAATATGTGAGTTTGTCGAGGTCCTTCATCTCAAAATATTTGTTGAGCTGGATCTTCAGGTCAGAGATACCGGATTCATCATCTCCGGTGATAATCATGTCATCCACATAGAGCAGAAGTAGAATGTGACCACAAGAAGTCTTCTTGACAAACAAGGCGGTGTCATACAGACTAGGGATAGGGCCAAAATCAGACATCTTCCTACTGAATTTTGAGAACCATGTCCTCGGAGCTTGCTTGAGTCCATACAAAGTTTTCTTCAGACGACAGATTGTGTTTGGCGGATGCTCATACCCAGGAGGAGGCTGCATGTAGACTTATTCTGTAAGATCTCCATTGAGAAAACATTCTTGACGTCCATCTGAAAAAATTCCACTTTTGTCCGGCTGCAACGACATTTAAACTGCGAACTGATGTGAGACGAGCATCTAGTGCGAATGTCTCCTCATAATCGATCCCATATTCTTGAGAGAATCCTCAGGTAACGATGCGAGCTTTGTAGCGCTCGACGGTCCCATCAGCCTTAGTTTTCACATTATATACCCACTCGCAACTCACTGCGGACTAATTGTTAGGTAATGGAACGAGTTCCCATGTACGAGTCTTCTCAAGCGCCCGAAATTCTTCAGTCACTGCTTGCTGCCACAAAGGATTAGTGCATGCCTCGCGATATGTACAAGGTTCATAGACGGACAGGGCAGTGTACATGACTCGAAAGAGGTTGGGCAATGTTACTTGGTAGTCTTGAAAGTGAGACGATGGTCGTGTTTGACGTTGAGGACAGGGGAGAAGCACGTGATCTTCAGGCGGGATCGGATATATGGGAGGAGTCGGGACATGAGGCGTTGGAGTACCTGTAGGGGTTATCTCAGAAGACGATCCCTCAAAATCATCATGAAAGAGATTAATATCAGGATTTGAAAAGAAAAGAGTTGATTGAGACACGTAAAAAGAATACATGGACGAAAACGTTTTGTGTTCTCAAAAAGTGATGTATCGAGATATGCGAAGACGTTTGGAAATAGGATCCCAACATCTCCACCCCTTATGTTCGATTTCATACCTAATGAAGCAACAAAGACGTCCACGGGGCTCAAGTTTAGTTCGTTCGTGAGGCTGCAACTGAACAAAATAGGCACACCCTAAGGTGCGAAGAAGATCATAGTTATGAGGACGACCATACAGACATTCGTAAGGAGTTTTATTACAAATGACAGGAGAATGGACTATGTTGATGGTGTAGACAGACGTGAGAGCCGCTTCACCCCAAAATTGTTTAGGGCAAGCCGTAGAGATGACCAACGTGCGAACAGAGTCAAGAATGTGACGGTGTTTGCGTTCAGCCCGACCATTTTGTTCAGATGTACATGGACAAGACTTTTGTATAACAGTCCCATGAGATCAAGAAAATATGTTTACATAAATTCTGCCCCATTAACAGTACGATAGATTTTGATGATTTTGAAAAACTGTGTAGGAATCATGATACATAATTTAGAATAAACGACATTTAGGTCAGATTTATTACGCATCAAGTAAATCTAGGTAAAGCCAGTGTAATCGTCAATAAATATGAAAAAGTAATAAGAACCACTCATAAAACGAGTAGGCGACGAGCACCACAAATAAGAGTGAATTAAATAAAAAGACGCAGATGAACGTGACTCGTTTATAGAGAAAGGAAATATATAATGTTTACCGAGTTGACACAAAACACAATCACTGATTTTTGTGTGTGAGACTGTCCCAAGAAGACCACGAGTAAGTAGATGACTTAACCGTTGAGAAAAATGATGCCCGAGACGAGAGTGCCAACGATCAGCAGATATGACAACCCCGCATTGACGTGATGTGGATTGTGGTAGTTGCAGATATGTAAACTCAAACAGATGGCCTGTCTTACGCCCCTTTCTATATATTTGTCTCGTCTTCGGATCCGGTACAGTGACAGACAAGAAAGAGCCAGAGAACTTAACGTCAAGACCCATATCACAAAGCTGACCCACAAAGACAAGATTAAGAGACAATTTTGGAACTAGAAAAGTATCAGGTAACGACACATGTGGTGCTGATACAATATCATAATGAGTAGCAAATATGTGTGAGTTATCAGCAGTACGAATAATAGGAGTATTTGATATAGGTTTAGTATTCGAAGATAAGGAGGAATTCGGGCTCATGTGATTGAAGCATGGAGAATCATAATACCGAGGATCGGATTTACCTAAGGGAATCGAGGAGCGAGAAATACCTGAATGATTTGATTGAGGTGATTTACCGGGATTGACTGACTGTGAGTTGTTTGAGTTTGTCGAGAAGTGTGGAAATCTTACGAATGAGATGAGTACAAAATTATGAGGTGCACTAACACTTGAGGCAACAACAACGATGGTAGAACTTGAGCGAGCTCTAATTGTAGAAGATTCATATCTAGAACGACGAGCTGGGTAAGGCCCATATATTGCTCGACGCAGTGGACAATGTCCAATCCAATGACCCGATTTCTTGCAGGAATTGCAAGTGGATCTCATGTTAAATGGGTTCCTGGTAAGATCAGTCATGTTGGAAAAATCTGTAAAACAATTGAAGGTAAGTTTTTTTTTGGTTAACAGTGCGGAGACGCATGGAAGACACGCACGCGTGGGCGGAGGCGACGCATGGGCTTTACATGCGGCGACACGTGGACTTCATGCGCTATGTGGAGAGATCAGACTGATGCAGATCGGCGGATTTTGGCCGAAGAAGCCTCACTTGCCGGCGGTGAGAGCTGATCTTGGCTGGAAAGAGTTGGCCGAGAGCTCCTGAGATCGGATCTGTTGGGAGGCGCGTGAGCTGATTCCGAGCGACGGTTGCTTGCGGCGGCTTTGCATATCGGCCAAAAAACTCCCAGAGGCATGTACGTGCTGGTGGTGAGGGAGTAGGATCGATCGTTGTTGCTGACGAATTTTTCAATTGGTTTAAACACAATTTGAGCTGTGCAGCGAAGACGCGATGAACATCGGTGGTTGTGATGAGCCTGAGTTGTTGCGATGGAGGCTTGAGTCGAGTTGCTGCGATGGATTGAATTTTTGCGATTGATTGGTTCGTGGTCGTGGAGCTTGTGCGACCGACGACGGATACAATGTGTGATGTTGCTGATGATGAGTGATGGTTAAGTTGAGTTGATCGATAGATTCAGGCGCGAAAGTAGAGGATCGAATTGGGATATGCCTCTGATACCATATTGAAAGATAGACAATTGATATTGTATTCGAGAATCATAATAGAATTACAGGAGTCTATATATAGGCTAGATAATTAGGGTTACACGTGGAGAGCCATGGCAGCTTAGGGTTTATAGTAATAAATACGATACAACACAACGGGTCTTGGCCCATATATTAATTGACTCTATCCATAAATTGTTGATAAATTGTACTTTAAATGGCATACATTCAACATACATTGTTTCTGAAACTCTAATAGTAAACTTGAGCAGAAGAAAAATGAAACCCTGTTGTTTACACATTTGAGCCGGCAGGTTAAAGAAGAGGGTGAGATGTGTAGAATAGCACATGAAAAGTAGTGAACAGTGATTGGTGTATGGGAGAGGTACAGAGTACAGGTGCTGAGCCATCCACCACCTTTCATTTTCTGCCCCAAATATCTTCTCTTTCTCTCTCTATGAGCAACAACAGTGTCAGTTGTGGGTTGAGAGGGCATGTTCAGATATGAGAGCAAGTAACAGTGCTACTACTACTAGTTGTTGTAGCTATATAGCTAGTGCACTATACGAGGTCACCAACACCAAAGACCAAAGTGAAGAGAAGAGAAGTGAAGTCAAGTGTGAAGATGATGATGATGATAAAGCCTTTTGGATTTTTTAGTTTTTACCACAAACCCATTTACTAGCTGCACTGCACACTCCTTGGGAACCCAAAGACAGACCAAAAGCAAGCCTCTTCTTGGTTCTTGCTCTAGGGTTATCACAGGGTGCGCACGTTAGCCCCGCGTGCGCTCTGGGTACTAGCTTGCACTCACTCCGTTTTGTATTGCCTACTATTGGTTCACTGTTGCTGCTCAGATTGGCCATTTCCAACGTTGCTCTCTCTCAATTGCTTCTTCTGTAAAAAAAAGACTGCTACACTCTTTTTTCTCTTTTCTTTTCTTGTTTGAGTTTTGCTTGAAAACCGGGGGGTCCAACAAACCAAGGGCTTTTATTAGCCTTGTTTTGTGTGTTCCTTTGTTTTTGTTTTCATTTGTTTTGTTTTGTGCGTTCTTTGTGTGTGTGTGTGTGTGTGTGAGAGAGAGAGAGCATTAATTAACATGGAAGGTTGTGGTGGTGGTGGTCATGATTACTATAACAGCATGAGCATGAACGCCAATATGGGTTTTGGAGGAGACAACAACAGTGATGTTGGTGTTGGTGTTGGTGTTGGTGTTGGTGTTGGTGGTCTCTCTTCCATGGCCAAGCTCATGCTCATGACCTCTCCTTCTTCAACTACTACTCCAAGTGTTGGTGTTGGTGCTGGGGGCAGCAAGAATAACCAGTTTCTTCCTCTTCCTTGGAGCAGCAGCAGCAACAACAATACTCTCTTGAGCTCTATGAATATGAGGGCTAAAATCATGGCTCATCCTCACTTTCCTAGACTCTTGGCTGCCTATGCCAATTGCCAAAAGGTCCTCAATTTCTTCTATATTATATACATGTATCCTCTTCATACCCTAATTAAATCCATCTCTCTCTCTCTCTCCTATATGTCAAGTTTTTTTTAATAAAAAAACATTTTCTTGACATGATTCTTGGGGGAAATTAATTTATAACATCTAGCTTCAAGAAACCCATGTTTTTTCCCTTGCATATTGTCACTTGTCTTGTGGAAAACAAGGTTTGGTGATCTTATTACAAATCTATAAAATTAAAGGTTTTGTAGAACCCTAAATTTATGTATTGGGTTTTTTGTTTGTTAATGGTTTGTGTAATTTATTTTAGGTTGGTGCACCAGCTGAGGTGGTGGGTCGGTTGGAGGAGGCATGTGGATCCGCAGAGGCCATGGCCATGAGAGCAGGAGCATCATCATCATCATCTTCCTCATCAACAACAACTCTTGGTGAAGACCCAGCACTTGACCAGTTCATGGAGGCCTATTGTGAGATGCTCACAAAATACCACCAAGAACTCACCAAACCCTTCAAAGAAGCCATGATCTTCCTCTCCCGAATCGAGTCACAGTTCAAAGCCCTAACCCTCGACCACGACCATCACGGTCACGGTGACCACCTCATCAATGTCATTTCTGGTGATGACCCCTAAATTTCATCGTTTATCTTGGACTAATTAACTTCTTGATTAACCCTAACATTCTTGAATTGTTTCTTTGGCCGAGTCCGTGATGCATGTGTAGCTTTCCCATGATGGTGAAAAAGTGGCTACATGTGTGTGTACATATAATATATTATAATTTTCTTGTGAATGTATGTTTGTATGTATATATGGGTTGGAGATGATGAAGGTACTTAGGGCAACATATTCCTTGTTTGGTTGTATGGAAATGGTAGGAAACCTAGCTATGTAGGTACATCTATATCCATGCAGCTTTGATTCTCATTGTTTATTGTCTCTTGTTTGCTAGCTGCTGTTTTTATCTCCTCCAAATATTTTTTTAATTGTTTTGTTATTTTACACATGTTCTTGCTAATCTTGTTTTTATGTTTGAATTTTTCTTTATAATAAGATATGGGATTGGGAGATGCAAAAATTAATATGATCATGTCTTTAATGCATTGATATAGGATCATATATATCTTGATGGCTGAGATTGTTGGCTCTTGATTCATTAATTTCATGTCAATCATCTATCTTGATTTTTTATTCTGACATAGTGACATGTAATAATTAACCAAAACAGCTATAGATTTTTGTTTGTTTTTGCAATGTTTTTTTTCATGAGACTCACAAATGTATGTTATACATAAAATATTGTCTAGAGATACCTAGGACTGTGAACTTGGTTTGGTAGAGTTGTTTTTTCAGTGAATATTCAATAAGTATATATGTACCTGTGGAATCTATAGCAATAATGAAATTATTGAATTTGCAGTAGGTATGCAGAAATTGAATTCTATAATTTTTTACAGATATTATAAAAATATTTGTATAATACCGACGGTATTTTCTCGGGTATATTTACATATATTTTGGGGAAGAATGATGTCTCATTTTCAATCCAGGCAGTCACTTTATAATGCCTGACCATGTGGCTTCTTTATTGACCGTGAAATATATCATTACATAGTTAAAATACATTCAATTCGGTTTCCTCAGTAAAGGAAGTTCATAAATCGCATCCTTTTTTTGTGTGTAGTTCATATTGAGTATGATTTTTTTTCATTCCGTTTTGAGTATTTGTGGAATGAGACTGATTCGAAGACGACAAAGTGCAGTTGTTTCATTTACAAGGTTTGTAGGTCAATGAAATACAATATATTGTTTGAATGAATTTTTGGCCATGTTAGTGATTGAACCAATATCAGTGTTTTGAAGTTGTAACATATGTTTTAGTTTGTAATTAGTGTATAATTGATTGTTGTTATTTTGTTACAGGTGGCAGACATGGGTCTTCATCGGAAGAAGCCGATGCAAATGATAATTTCATAGACCCTCAAGCCGAAGACAGGGAGCTCAAAGGCCAGCTCCTACGCAGATACAGCGGATATCTCGGGAGCCTCAAGCAAGACTTCATGAAGAAGAAAAAGAAGGGAAAATTACCAAAGGAAGCTCGGCAGCAATTGCTCGAGTGGTGGAGCAGACACTACAAATGGCCTTACCCATCGGTTTGTACCTTAAACTTGTGCACATTATGTTTGGAAGTTTTGCTAAATATTTTTTCATTCTTATTGGTAAGACATCAAATTTGTTTGAATTATTATTTATCAGGGATTACTTATTAGGTTAAAATAATTGTTGTGGTGAAAATTAGAACCCAATATCAAGCTGTTTGAGTAACAAATTATAGGCATAAGATTAAACCTCAGTTTTGTAAAGCATAATTAATTTTGGGGACATTAATTAAACTACAAGTATTTATCACTAATGATGTTTTAATCTCGGCCCTTTATTTTATCAATTTAATGTTTGAAACAGTTCCTAGTTTGTACCATAAGAGGTTGTTTTCACCTGAATAATTTATTAATTGTTTTTCTTTATTTATTTGGGGATTATTCAGGTGAAAATAATTGCCTAGGTGAAAATTAAAACATGTTGTTTGAGTAACAAAATATAGGCATAAGATTTCCCAAGTTTGGTAAAACATACGTAATTTTGAGAACCTTAATTTAATTACGTAATTTTGAGAACCTTAATTTAATTAAAATACATTTTAATCTCAGCCTTATATTTTATCAATATCTATTTGCAATGAAAAACTTTTGCATAAAATGTTTAATCCTTTTCACCAAATATTTGCCTATTTATGTATATCAGGAAGCACAGAAGCTGGCGCTGGCGGAGTCAACGGGTCTCGACCAGAAGCAGATAAACAACTGGTTCATAAACCAGAGGAAGCGCCATTGGAAGCCGTCCGAGGACATGCAGCTCGTCGTGATGGATGCAGCGCACAACCCGCATTACTTCATGGACAGCGTCATGGGAAATCCATATCCCATGGATTTCATGCCTACGCCGACTACGCTTCTCTGAACACTCTGAGGAAGTAGGGTTTTTACCGGATCTTATGTTATATCTTAGTAATAGTGTCGGATCTTATGTTGTCGCGGTACATATCTATATATTTGATGATCAGTAGTTTTCATCAGTAACTGAACTTAATTTATTGCTGGCTATTCTAATGTGTAACATAATTATATGTAGTACACTTCAGTGCCTATGTATTGATATTTTTATTACTACCTCAAATCTATTAAATATGTCAAATGTACTAGAAACAGGTTTCTTTACTGATTCTTTAGGTACACTTCATTCTGAGTCTATCTTTAACTGAATGAACAATAGTTCTTATTAGTGAAAACGCAGTATTTTTATGTATATATTGATAAAATGAATGGTCTCATGATAATGTTTTGCAATGACCTAAAATTCTCTATGAAATCGATCTATCTGACTCGATAAATAATAAATTGAAAATAGTAACTAGTGTCATTCCTAATTGAGTATAGGAGGTGGTGAAATATTTTACAAACAAAATAAATATAATTGATGATGCTATTTGATGGTAGATTTAATCATAAATAAGGTAATTTGATGAGAAATTGAAAGATTGTGATGAAGTGACAAATGTCTCATATAATAAACATGAAGTAATTAGTGATATAACAAATAGGAGAAATTGCGAAAAGTTACGGTAAACTTTACACATTTTGCATAAAACTACGGTTAATTATTTTTTTTGCATCATGTCACGGTTAACTTTACTTTTTATTGCACTGGTGTTAAAAGAAACGAAATTTTGTAAAATAATGGCATGTGCTCCTCACATGATGGTTATGAAATAATTAGTATAGCTTAAATTACCCTTATATGAGAATTAAATAATTTTCTCTAAAATGTGATCTTATTTGTTCGTGATTTTGTTTTGCAGAGACCAAAGGGTAAGTGAAATTCGGAGGGCGAAAATTGTTGTTGTTTGCTTATTGTGTTGTTGACGAGTTGATTATTGGGTTGTGGATATAGGGTTTTGTTAAGAAGAAATATTAGAGTTGTCTACTCAATCTGATGAATGTATTTTTTTAAAATCCAATTGTAAAATTGTTTTTTAATTTAAATGTTTTTTGCGGGTAGTATTGATGCTAGAAAGAACCAATTTTATTTGTAGTAAATGTAAGTTATTTAATGAATGATATAAAATTGAATAATCATGGAATTGTAATTTCAACTGATAAAAAAGTTGTGAATTCTTGCAAATACATATGTAGAATTATAAATGTGTTTTGTTCACTTGTAAAATTAAAGGGGTTAGTTTGGTAATTAAACAATTAATTTGAGGTTATTTTGATTTTTTAACAATTACATTAACGGTTGTGCAACTGGTGCTATAAAATGCAAAGTTAACTGTGGCATGATGCAAAAAAAATAGTTAACCGTAGCTTTATACAAAAAATGTAAAGTTTACCGTAACTTTTTGCAATTTCCCCTAAAAGATAATAAGAAATTGATTAAATAGTTACTACTTATAGTATTAAAAGGAATAATTAAAATTTTCAAACTCAACAAGGATTTGTTGTTCCAAATTTAACAACTAGAAAAAAAAATCATCTAGCCTGACTTGTTGGACTTTTATTTTTACATATTACATCATTTTTTTTATTTACTCATAAACCCACCTCACAATTCTGATCTGAAGTCAGGGAGCGATCAATATCAATCACTAAACTACGTTCAAGTTAATAATCGTTAGACTTAATATACACAATCTAATACACAGATAGCTGATAATAGTTAGACTCAATATATGCAATCTAACACAGATAACGAGGACTAAATATGTCTTGAATTCACTCTATTATTATTGTTATTGATGAAGGGTAGATTGAGATATAGGACATGAATTACACATATAGTGTATAGAAATGGAACTGGAGGGTGACGTGTCTGTCTCCCATGTTGATGAATGGTCGTTACCGTATCGAAACAAAACCCATAATGTCTGTCTCCTCCTTCCTGCTGTGTTGGGTTGGGTGTGGACAAACAAAGGTTTGTTTTTTCCCCTGTTCCAGAGACCACCATAGCCACCTAGGGTTTTCTCTACCTCCCAATCCCTTTTCATTGCCAAGACCAAGCCTGGCAAAAAAGACCTCGACTCCTACTCCATCCATGGCACCAACAAAACCGTCAGCCGTAAGCCCTCTCTCTCAATTTTGGATTCTCTTGCTTTTTCACGCCTGATCTCGAAAACCCAGATTCTCATTTTGATTAATTTCGACCCAAAGTTTCAAATTTTGATATCTTGTGTGGTTTTTGGGTTTTGTTTGTTTGTGGCAGCTGGAGATTGTGTGTTGATGCGATCGTCGGACTCGGACAAGGCACCGTATGTGGCGCGCGTGGAGAGGATCGAGGCGGATCATCGGAACAACATCAAGGTTCGTGTGCAGTGGTACTACCGGCCGGAGGAGTCGATCGGGGGTCGGAGGCAGTTCCATGGGGCTAAGGAGCTGTTTTTGTCGGATCACTATGATGTGCAGAGTGCACACACCATTGAAGGCAAGTGCGTAGTGCACTCCTTCAAGAACTACACCAAGCTCGACAATGTCGGGGCTGAGGATTACTTTTGTAGGTTCGAGTATAAGGCTTCCACGGGAGGCTTCACTCCCGACCGAGTTGCCGTGTGAGTTTCAATTCGTGATATGGATATGGGAATGTAGAGTTTAATCCAATTTAGATTGATGAATTTCGGGTTTTGTTAAAAAAAATTTTGTAGGTATTGTAAGTGTGAAATGCCCTATAACCCGGACGACCTCATGGTGCAATGTGATGGTTGCAAGGACTGGTAAGCTAAGTTTAACATTGGTTATTTTAACTCTCGATTTGCTACATTTGCAATTAGTGGACGCCTTTACAGTTGGATAGGTTACATGTCATTGGTTCTGTGCTCAGAGTTCAATCTTGGTTCGCATTTACCAACTTTGCAGAAATAGTGTTTTAAATCGCAAAATTATTTGAATTAGCCTTTCTTATGTCTTGCTTGAAGTCTGTAGGGCTTTTGTATCTGGTTAAGTTAGGTGCCTAATAACTGAAAGCAAAAATAACTAAGTTTGGTAGTGCCTCATGAATCAGTGGTTATTGCAGTGGCTTTTAAATGTTAGTGGCTCTTCATAAGAAGTTTTATTGCTTATTCAAATAGAGTGTCATAAGATGGATCATAAAAAATGGTTTATAGAGAATGCCAAGAGAATCTTAATTGTAGATGGAAGTACTGTGGTTATGAAATGTACACCGGCATTTGTGAACTTAATTTGCTTTTCGTGTAAGCATAAAGAAGCTCGGTTTGTGTTATCAGCTCTTGTAATAAGTTTGCATATTAACAAGAGTATGTGCTGAAATCTAGACTACATGGCTCTGACGTACAAGTGTAAGCCTTTTGGATGATCGTAAGATATTTTCTTAAGAAGCATTCCCAAAAAGCACTTCAGTTTGGTTACTCTCAACTTGCGTGTTGGCATTTTTGACTTTCTGAGTCTTGAGTGATAATCCAAAGAACATATTTTGACTGAAGCAACTTCAAGGAAGAGTATGCATGTAACTCCAAAGATAACTAAAAAGAAGCAAGGACTAGCTGCTTTTGGAGAACGTAAATGTTTATTTTATTTTAATCTTGAAATTATTTGCTCAAGCATCCATTTCAAGAAGCCTAGATATATTGTTGAATCTATATTCACATATATGCATTCATTTAATTATGTAAAACATGTGTAGGTTTCATCCTTCTTGTATGGGCATGACTATTGAAGAAGCAAAAAAACTTGAACACTTTTTATGTTCCGACTGTTCTTCTGAAGGTGATGCTAAAAAACCCTTGAATGCGTTCCCAGTATCAACATCGCTTGAAGCTGAGGTGAGGTTTTTTGATTCCTGGCTTTACTTTTCCCACTCCCTCCATCTGCATTCATTTGTCGTCTTATTGTTTGAGTAGCAACATCGAACTGATAATGATCGTCTACAGTTGGACTACTTGCATATGTATGCTTTTTTATTTTATTTTTAAAATGTACTATTTTGTTATGCATTATACTAGTAAGCCAGTCTACAAGGTGCTCATTATGATTGCAAAGGTGATGACAATCAGTGCAGTGAAAATGTATTGAAGTTTCCTGAACTTAGGGAAGATCTTGCTCAAAATAAGTGTCAGTTCTTCAAAAACAATTGTTCCAAAGCGAGTGTTCACTTTCCTTTTTGACGATTAAGCTACGCGTGAAGAGCTACTAATATCCCGAAGATAAGTAAACTCTCTTTACTTAGAGCGCGTGGCACATATGGAGGAAAGTCTCTCGTTAAATAACGTATCCTTAATTGCTACAAAAACTGGAAAAGTAGACTCTTATTTGGAAACAGAGTAATAGGGATAGTATAGCCCACATTCAGAGGTATTTGGGTGCATCAACATGATGTGGAAGAAAATGGACTAGAGCAATCAAAGATCTGTGTTTTGACTCTACATTTACAAACCAAGTATTCAATGAAATAGACCGAACACCGTGGGTGAGGAAAGTGACAGAGACCTCAGTCGTTGGTTTCAATCCCCGTGTCGGTGGTATTGCTGGTAATAAAAAGTATTCAATGAAATAGAGTTCTCTTGTTAACTTGGAATACTATGCGTGCTTGTCTGAGACACCATCAAATTGTCATATTAGTTCTTATGAAACAATTTTGAAGCCTTGTCTTTGGTTTTTTTCCTTGAAGGTGGAGCCAAAGCGCAGGAAGAGGTAGCTGAGCGATCATAATACGCAGTGAGGAGCTACCCTTGGAGCCAGATGTTGGTTGGTGCTGTTGTTGTTCAGTGGAAATGTACAGTGCAGAGAAGATTCTGAGCCTGCACAAACCAGAGGTTTTTCTAAATTCACCGTGTTGTGTTCAAATGGCCGTTGTTTGTGTGCTATACACTGTCTTGGATAAACAATTCTTGATGATGATGATGATGATGATATTGCCTTGACTTTGTACACTTCAGAAGGAACTTACATATTTATGCATGATTTGAAACCATATGAACAAAACTGTAAATGTTTAGGAAAAATCAACTTCATTACCCAATATAAAAAATAAAAACTTCATTACCCACTCTCTTGTCATCATGTCCCACAATTGTTGTTTCTGGCAAGTAAGCAGTTGTGTGTTCTGTAAGAAATGAAAAGGGTACAAATTACCTTAATCTGACTATCCCAGACTGTTTCAAACATTAAAATGTCAACTCGCATTGCAGTAGACTTGTTCAGAAAAATTATCTGTATCATAAAAGCTGATGGTTAATTTTGTTGGAACATTGTTGTCAAACCAAAGGCATTTGACTTCTGAGTTCAAACCCAAATCTGTGACATTCTTTTATCTCATAAACAAAGAGAACAAAGACCGGCTAATTCCATTTCCTTCTCATTACAACACAAGTAACACACAATGTTAAAAGTCAAATCTAGCCTATATTTGTTAGGGTTCGGCTTGGAAAAATGATCTCTCAAGCTCAAACAAATTTATGTAATTAAGTTTGAGTTTAGTTTGAAAAAAAGAACCAAACCTAATTTGGGCTCGACTTAAATATTTATTAAAAAAATTCTTATTTTTATTATATTATATTATATAAAAAATATTGACCGGATATATATGAGCTATCTCGTAAATCGAACGAAGCTTAAATAACTATATTTGAGTTTGACCCAGTTATTAAATAAGTTTAACTTGATTTTGATTGACCCTTTTCTGCTGACCAACACCATTAATAACCTAAGACATTATGATATATTCATGTTTATTTTAAGTTTATAATTTGTTTTTCAGTTATAAATTTGAAATAAGAATTGTAATTTACTTTTAAATACTTATCAATAACATGTTTTCAGTCAGTTTAACTTTAACACCGTACCCATCAAAATAAATAAATAAATAAATACAAACCATTCAAAAATAAGAATAACACATAATTTCTTATTTTAGATAATTACCAAATCAGAACAGAGACCTGGACTGGACCTAGTCCACAATTAGTTCCATTACCAAGCTTTCGTTAAAGTATAATACTGATTAAAATTGGTTAAATAAGTGAGAGCAATAAAATTAAATAATATGGTTGATGTTGAAATAAATTAAAAAATGAAGACAAATAAGATTGACCTGAAAAACAGGGAATTGCTATAGGCCGTGAAGAAGCACAATCACAGTGTAGGGTCAAATTTGTAATTTCACACCCCACCCCTTCCTCCTCAGCTCTTGCTTGTTTCCAACCCAAACCCACAACCTCTCAAATCCTCCATTTTTGTTCCCAATTTCCACAGAAACCACTTCAACACAGCACAGCTCATAGCTGAGAGAGAGAGAGAGAGAGAAATTTCAATTTTTTTCTGTTTTCAATTCATTTCTGTGTTCCCTTTTACGCGTTATCGGTCTTCTTCTTCATCATCAGCTCAGACCTCTCCTCCTTTTAGGGTTAATCGATTTGTTTGATATATCTTCCGTTTCCAGCTCCGATCTTGTTGCGAGTGTAAGTTCGTTTTCTCGATCTGTTTCTTCAATTCAGAGCATTTGGTGTATGTATAGATCCTATCTCGTTTCTGGGTCTCTCGGAAATGGTCGCTGTGTGTTGTTGAGCACTGGTGTGTTGGTGTGGGATTGTGATTGGGTTTGATTGCTGATTTCCTTATTTGCACATACATTATATTTAATGGAGCTGATTGGTGAATTTTGAGGAATACCCTCGATTTGGGGGTTCCAAGTTGGGAGCTTTGATTGGTGAATTTTCTGGAGGGTCAAGATCTTTGGTTAGGGTAGAGTTGTGAGTTCTGTAATTATGTTTAAGCAGATATTAGGTAAGTTGCCTCGGAAGCCTTCGAAGTCCTCACATAATGACTCTAACAATGATGGAGGGGTCAATCCATATTCCACTGTGAACAGCTCAAAATCCGGTTCAGGTGCTGCGAAACCTTTGAATTCGGGTTCTGGTGCTCCTCACGCCTACAATGGCACTGTCGGGCCTCTGCCTGCAGTGAATCAAGGGAAGAAATCTTCGGCATCTCAAGTGGGTCAGGTTATGGTACCTGGTGGTGCGTATGAGGCACTGCCAAGTTTCAGGGATGTGCCGAGCTCGGAAAAGCAGAGTTTGTTTATAAGGAAGTTGGATATGTGTTGTGTTGTGTTTGACTTCAGTGATCCTACAAAGAATCTCAAGGAAAAGGACATAAAGAGGCAAATTTTGCTTGAACTTGTTGATTATATTTCCTCTGCTACTTCAAAGTTCAATGAAACTGTGATGCAAGGGATCACAAAGATGGTGGCGGCCAATTTGTTCAGAGCATTTCCGTCTGCCAATCGTGATAATAAAGGCCCGGAAACATATGATCCGGAAGATGACGAACCAACTATGGAACCTGCTTGGCCTCATCTTCAGATTGTGTATGAGTTCTTACTCAGATTTGTGTCTTCATCAGAGACTGATGCCAAGCTTGCGAAAAGATACGTTGATCATTCATTTGTGCTGAGGTTGCTTGACTTGTTTGATTCTGAGGACCAAAGAGAGAGGGAGTATCTAAAGACTGTCCTCCACCGCATATATGGGAAATTCATGGTACATCGGCCCTACATTAGGAAAACAATCAACAATATATTCTACAGATTCATTTTCGAGACAGAGAAACACAATGGCATTGCTGAGTTGCTTGAAATTTTGGGCAGTATAATTAATGGGTTTGCTTTGCCTTTAAAGGAAGAGCATAAGCTTTTCCTTGTTCGTGCCTTGATTCCTCTTCACAAACCAAAGTGTGTGTCCATGTATCATCAGCAGCTTTCCTACTGTATCATTCAATTTGTGGAGAAAGACTGTAAGCTGGCTGATACTGTAATTCGAGGTCTGCTGAAGTATTGGCCCATAACAAATAGTTCGAAAGAAGTCATGTTCCTTGGTGAACTGGAGGAAGTTCTAGAGGCCACCCAAGCAGCAGAGTTCCAGCGATGCATGGTCCCTTTGTTTCGTCGAATCGGTCGTTGCCTCAACAGCTCACATTTTCAGGTATTTGGTTTCATATACTTATTTTTACCATCACATGGTATGTTGTTCTTACTACAGTATATTGCTTAATTGATATCTTCACGGTGATGTGACCCTTTTTCTGTCCTAATTATTTTGTTCCTAAACATAATCTTCTCATAGTTATCCCTTTTTTTGCCATTCTTATAGAGGATTTGTTTTTATCTCTCTTTCCAACTCCTGGTTTTCAACTTCTAAATAGGTTTTGTAATGGATAGTATATGTCTTTTGTGTGTGTGAGAACTATTAGTTTGTTGAACAGAGAGTTCAATTGATATAAGAATAGTCATGCCATTCCTATCTTACCAGTCTATATATCCCTTATTTTCTTTGCCTTGTCAGTTGGAAGATGTTGTCATATCTTCTTTAGTTAAGTTACTCCAAGGTTCTGTCATAAATGTTGTCCCTCCCCCACCCCCTTTTCCTGTAGGCATAATGTATTTTCTTTAATTTTGTTTCTTTCTGTGTGGATGGGGGTAGGATCCAAATAGCTGGGTTACAAATGGGTTTTCATCCACCTATAACCTATTAGCTGACACCTATGTTGGGTTGCTTGCATCATTGTTTGAATAATCCTGATTCTGTTTTCTTTTGTTTGTTTCATATTATTATCGTTGTATGACCATTTCGGTAAGTCCTAAGATATGTATCATTTAAACTATATCCAACTATCTTGGATCCTGAGTCCTGACTGATGACGTCTGTAAACAAACTTCTGTTTTATGTGCTGTTACTATTTAATTGTCTGCATTGTGTAGAAAAACCATATGAAATGTGATTAGAGAAACATCCAGGTTAAATACTTTTTTTATTATGAAAAATGGCATGAATCCCTATATATTATACGGCCAAAAGATCAGCCTAGTGCAATCTCATAAATACAGTGGCCGGCTAGTTACCTTAGACTTTGGAGTGGGAAATGTTGATTCTATGTTTTTTTAATCTAATGACCTTGTTCAAGAAAACCGAACACTTAACCTCTTTGTCAATAGACATTGGTTTAATCCTATGGAGTTGCATGCTTTTAAATCAAGAAAGAATTAATTGTTTGGCTAAGTATTTGTTAAACGATATGATATTTTCTACCGTTAGAAATGCACATTGTGATGATCCACCGGAAGTTTTTTTAGACCACCTCTGATGATCAAGTTTTCTTATCTTTCTGTGTCAGGTTTCAGAACGTGCATTGTTCTTGTGGAACAATGACCACATTAGAAACTTGATCACGCAGAACCGTAACGTGATATTGCCTATAATCTTCCCAGCTTTGGAGAGAAACACGAGAGGTCACTGGAACCAAGCCGTGCAGAGCCTCACACTGAATGTCAAGAAGATATTTGCAGAAGCGGACCAGGAACTCTTTGACGAGTGTCTGTCTAGATTCCAAGAAGATGAAGCCAAGGAGGACGAGACACGGGCAGGGCGGGAAATGACATGGAAACGCTTGGAAGATGTGGCAGCCTCTGGAACTGTTAGCAACGAGGCCGTGTTGGTCTCAAAGTTTGTATCCTATCTGGCCATAGCCAATCACACTACTCCAAAGTCTGTCACTGGCAGCTAACACCTGCAATGCACGAAAGCTGTACAAGCTCATCCTCCCGTCATATAGCAGCAACACGGAAATTGGCTTCACTTCAGGGTTTCTTGCTATGGCTGTAGAAATACAAGTTGCTCATATTCTTGGGTTGTTGGGTAGTTCCTTTTTCCTTTTGCATCAGCCATGGAAGTGCAGCTATGTATTGTATGATAAGTTTATCTCTATAGAGGAAGTGCTCTCTACCTCCTACCACCATAGTACTTGTATTCATTTTCTGTAACAAGGCAAAGAGATTCTCTTTTCAATGTTTAGCTTTCTTGATTATTGTCAACCTACCTTCTATTGCTGTATTTGCTATTATTAACTTTGTACTCTGTAATGCTTGGTGGGACAAAAAAAAACATGTCTTGCCTTCATTTATAATAAAAGGAGCTTGCTTTTGTTCTATTTTGATCTAAATGACTTGCACCAGGTTTCTCAATTCATAAATGTTTGGAAACTTACCAAGAATCTACATTGCACATTCATAACAAGAAAATATCCTCCAAATCTGAAGTTTAACCCTAACTGATCTAAGAGAGATACATAATACTCTATGCTATGCTTAGTTATCATCCCCATATGCTCTGAAACTATAGCGCTCCTGGTAGGGGGCATTGAAGTAGAGATCAGCTTCAAACCACTTGGGATAGCGAACTAGGTCTCCCGCGAGAAACTGCATGTACCTTCTGCTCCCTTCAGGCACAACCCTCACCTCGCCTTCTTCTATATAAACCAACTGGTCCACTTGCCAATCCCATGGAAGCCGGCACTTGCCTGTTTTCCACAATGTCCATTCGGAGACCCTTAGCTCTTCTAGTCTCTTTTGCGACACTTTACGCTCCACCCTCACACCATACAGTTCCTCTAGGCTTTTCTCTACACCCACGGGCTTTATGCAACATCGTGCAGTGCTGCTCGACTGTCTACATTTCTTGCTGCTTCTGTTGCCAGGGAATAATAAGGCGGTGGTCGGGGCCAGGAAGACACTAGCCATTCTCAACAACTGTTCTGTCTCTCTGGTGATTAAAGCATTGGGGAAAGAAAGAAACATATATATCAACCATGGACATCAGAGGATTAAATATATAGCGGATCGACATCATGATACCCATGACATACAAATCTTTGCTAGTGAAAAAAGACCTTTTTACATTATTCATCAGCCAAACAAGTTCATTATGTAAATTTGGTGGAAACTGTTTATGTTCTAAACCAGTGACTATAGTGTACTAGAAAATTTCGGACACGAAACATTTCTTGATTAGTTGTCAGGGCTAGTGTTCCAATTTTGTCATTTGAAGTATTCACTATCTTATGATTTAGCCCCTCGAAATTAACCTAAATTAATCCGAACTGTATGTTGTTCCGATATAGTCCTCCAACTATCTAAATGGTCATTGCATCATCTACATATGCTGCAAGCTAACCTAGCGACCAAGTCGGAACTATTCCATAGTTGAGAGATTAAATTGGGACAAAACAAAATTAAGGAACATTCAAATTGCTATCAAGCATACTAACATCGAATCGGTAGACACTTGATTATAACATTCTCCTTAGTTTTCATGCACACACACAAATTCAAACTCAGTGAATCATATCTCCCTGTTTATTTGTAACTTCAACATCACAAAAAAAAACTTGTTAATGTTATCTCATCATATCATTCTGGGAAAGACTAAAATTTAAGTCAATAACTATTCTTGCACAGGACATAGCATTTCGTAATTAATCAGAAACTGAACTTGCTGGTGCAAAAAAAAAACTGAATCCACGAACCCAAAATTAAGAAACATTTATAAGAAAATCTCCAATTTTACTAAACATAAAACCAGAGTCACAGTTGGACTATGAAATATAAGAGAGAAATTACCAAATCCAAACAAGAAGGTCGGAAGTTGAAGTCGGAGGTTGATGTCGGCGACAGTGAAGAGGAGGTTCGGTGCTTTAGGGCTTTGGTCCTGACCGAGAAGAAAATAGCTTACCAGATAGCAGCAGGAGCAAAGTGATAAAGATGAAGATAACATACAAGGGTAAATCTGGAATTTAACATTAAACTTTGATGAATGTTCATTTCGCAAATTGCAAACAAATTTATACGTCGTCGTTTTGCTTCATCTGCAAGCTCGCTTTCAGAATATAGAGAACAAATACACATCTTATTCTTATAATTTTACATTACATTGACACTTAAAGCAACAGTATATACAAAAACTGCAGCAAAATGTTGTTGGACTTAGTTGGTTGGCTTTGATCCTAAGATTTGAGAGAGTTGCTTGATCATTGGATTGTGTTTGATTTTGTCCTGCCTCTCCATGTGCCATTTCTTTGAAGTGCTCTCAGCCTGAAACAACACAACAATTACTTAGGCTAAAACACATATATCATTCAGGTTAATTATAAGTAATCGGATTCGGGGTCGAGACTGGAGACATACCCAAATTCTTACAGGAATCAACTGTTCTCGGAGAATGTCAAATTTCGGTTGAACCATATTCTTCATTTTCTTATGAACATCATTACTCTGTCAAAACAAAAACAAAAATGTTCTCCAGACATTATAGTAATATTATATACAAATTTTGATATTTGTGCTATGAGAAGCGGAAATATACTTACAGTGTGAAGCTCGAGTTTGGAGGCGACCGCTCCAAGCATTAAGGTTGAGCCTCCAAAGACAAGTGCAGTAGCGATAGCGAACGCCTTTCCCACTATAACAAAAAAATGGAAAACTTTATATACACTGCAATATGGACTCCATAATTTCAGTTTACATCATTGTATTAAACATGTTTATATATATATTTTTTTCCTTAACCCATTGATTCTAACTATGAAGTTAACATAACTCTTTAACTTCAACAACAGATAGTACTAAACTAGAAAGGTCTCATTTTAGGACAACAATCCACATTCAGCTGTTCTCAATGCCATTTTGTCTTCAAAGTTAGTTGTTTTCATGTGATATGTGAAAACACTTAAGAGCTGAGCTTAATTTCATAAATTGAATCATGAACTCCGCGACAAACTAAGCAATCCGATTGTATACAAAGTTGAGGAAATAAAAAGCACTTACTCTGTGAGAATGCTCCAGCTGCCGCTTTCACCTTGTCTGGATTAAGATACACCTCTTTGTCTTGACGCATCGCATTTGCAGTTGATGCTACAACATTGTGCTCCATTTCGGGCAAATCCCACCTGCAAACAATTCAATACGACCAGTGTTTTAGAAAACGTTAGACACTAATCGGGCAGGATTAATTGTGAATCAGTCGAAAAATAAATCGAATTGAAAGATTAATGGGATAAGATAGAGATTCTTAGAACACTGAATACAACCCAATCAATCAAAACTAGTTCAAAACAATAGACTAACTCCACCCAAATCATCCAAAATCAATAATCTCTATGCATATTACAAACTCAACCTCAATTCCAACTTGATTACTCACTCACTACAACATCAAGTTTATTGGACCTAAAGTCCAAAAGATACTTCATTTCCAACAATTCATCACAAACCAGCACTTGTTCTTCAAAACCCGCCAAACCTAACCAATAACCACCATTCGGCACACAAAACACAAACCAATTCACAAGCACTAATTTTTCCTCCTCCCCATCATCTCAAATCAATCAAGTTCATTGAAACTGGGCAAGCGAGCACCAACTCACCAAACCCACCAAAAACCGAACCAAACAAAGCAAGGGAACACACACACACACACCTTCTGGGGCCAAAAGTGACCTGTGGCAGAGAAACATAAGCCCTGAGAGGGTTCAGAGCATCGGGAGAGACGAAGTTGGCAGAGTCATGGTCCGGTTGAAGAACCCACTTGGACCCAGTTGACAGGGTCGACGATTCCGAGGTCGGAGACGAGAAGATCTTGGAGGGCAGAGAGTGCCTCAAGATCTCCGGCAGCACGTCCGGTTGCGGTTCTTGCGGAGGAGAAGAAGATGGGACATTTTTGCCGGAATGTTTCTCGGCGAGGCGGCCGACGGCGTTTTTGGACTCCTGGAGGAAGTAAGCTCCCTCTTTTCCGGCCAATCTTCCGGCGAGAAAGCTCATTTTTTTCTGGTTTATCTGAAATGTGTGAGTAGATGATTTTGGTTTGATTGACTAGTTTTCGAATGGGTTGCTATATATACTAATTGGGCTCCAAAATGTTTCTTGATCATCAAACAGAAGCCAAATGTTTTTTTAGTTCTTTTCTATTACTTGCGACTCAAGACCCGAATACATTACAATTTTTAATATTATTTCGTCGTTTTCTATAGAATAGAACATGAACAACTATTTCAAGTGAATTATTAAATGGAGAATTGCAAAAGGCTTACGTATACAGATAAATCTCTCCACGTAATGTTTATTTCAAAATTCCGATGTTCATTTTATAAGAAACCATTAGTACAACTTTGTTAAAAGAGATCGAAAACTCTAAAATAAAATTAGTAATTATCACTAAGGGTATATAGTTGCAAAAACTTATTTTTACAATTTTACGAGGAGTTTTCATGTACTTTTTTTTGCCAAACCTCTCTGGCCATAGACTAATAAATTTTTGCAAATGCTTCAAAACAATATTTTTTTCAAAAACTTTCCTTTATTATATTCTTTTACATAAATAACTTGTTGTCTACTCTTTAATTTTTTGCACGATCAATCAAGTAATAATCGCATAACGAGTTGTCTACTTTGTAATTATTGATAATTTTTTGAACCATTAACGAGTTTTGCATTGTGTTAAAACTACTGAGTTCTTGTCAAGGTTTCCCGGAACTCGGTTTCACCGAATCACAAAAAATGATAAGTTGAAATCAGTTTAAAATTCGGTCAACTCAATCAAAGTCGTTCTATTTATTTTTATTTTTCATAATTAATACTAGGGAAAATGATATTTTTTGTGCACTTAAATATACGTTTTTGTCACTTTCATACCCTAAATTTTTTTTTCTTTTTTTTCAGTACCCTGAATTTCATATTGGGACAACTGACCATTCATTTACCAAAAATACCTAAGCTACCCCTGAATTAGAACCAAAATTAAATATGATCCAATTTCAATTGTTGAAAATATCAAAATGCTCTTAAATTAACTTCAAATTTTCAAAATATATCCCTCATTCTATCGCTCTCCACCTCCCTCCCTCCACTCCTCCTCCTCCTCCTTGAAGACTTCGGCGATGCTGACGGAAGTAGCCGAGCTGGAGGCGGACGTGGTGGACCCCGCACTCGACGGAGACGACGACGCAGGACCGTTGGAGGTGGCCGGAGTGGTGGTGGAGGTCACCAGAGCTGTGGTAGTGGTAGTGGTCAGCGTCGGAGCTGAGGCGGTGGTTGTGGGTGCCGGAAAGTGTTCAAGAATTCAAAATTTTCACTCGCCGGAAAGTGTGCCGGAAAATATGTTCTAGCACACTTTCCGGCGAGTGAAAATTTTGAATTCTTGAACTCATTTCTTATCCCCTCTCTCCTTACATGATTATGCGAGACAAAGCCTTAACGAGATCGGACAGTCGGAAACCTCCAATCCAGAAGAAGCAATGCTCGACCGGAGAGCTCCAAGCGCCAGAGACGACATGAAACACATCGGATTTGGCCACCAAGCTTTTAAGGTTAAAGAGACGGTCGTAGTGAGCCATGCACTTGCCCACGAACAACCTCACCTCATCATCTCCCACGTGCTCTTCAATTGCTTGTCAGAGATCGCACGTGACCCTTTAATGCTCAACCGGAGAGGGACGTAGGACTGCCACTTGGAGCACACGCCTCGGAGGCAGAGAAGGTCGAGCTGTGACAGCAAAGTCTCGGGGCAGATGGACGCCCACCGGAGAAGGAGAGGACAAAGAAATGGAGAAAGGAGAGAGAAAATAAAAAAAAAATTAGAAAGGATGACATTCACTTGAAAATTTGATGAATAGTTGAGAGTAATTTCGTCTTTATACACTCTTTAAAAATTGGGCCACTTCTCTTCATTAGACTAGATTTAATTTTGGTTCAATTCAGAAGTATTTTGGGTATTTTAGAATTATTGTCCCAAAATAAAATTCAGGGTATTAAAAAAGGTAGGGTATAAAAGTGTATATTTAGGTGCACAAAAATGTCATTTTCCTTAATACTATTCTTATTGTTAACAAAAATGGTGATCGACTTATTCATATGAATTGGTCAAATGTGAACATAATTTTAACTTATTACATGTGTTTATGGTTGTTTGAACTTGTTTCTCATATTATTTCTTCTTGAAATATAAGTAGTTTTTTTTCTCTTAACCTTTTAAATTATTTAACGTCTTATTTTATTAAAATATTATCATTTTTTCATATATATGATAAAACGAGTTTTGTCAATTTCTCAAAATATTTATTTTTCGACTCACCGAACTTTATACCAGAGTTGATCTGATCTCAATTCTACCCTTACTTCAACTGTAGTTATAGACTATTATTATTTATCTTCCTAATGCCTATGTTTTTAGGCTACTGCTAATTCAAATGTTGATACGGAGTTTTAGAATTTTGAGTTTTTGAAAAAAAAATGTAGACATGGATATAAGGATATTTTTTGCAAAGAAAAAATTATATATAAAAACTCTTTGCAAAAAGTATAAATACCTAGTATAGACGAGTTTTTCCGAATTCACCCTAATTTCTTAAAATCTCTATTTTTCTTACTAGCCGGGTTATTTAGGTCGATTAACCGTCGACTATTTTTATTAACTGATAATAATTATTTAAGATTGTTTATTCCAACAAGCATATATAATTCTACGTCATGCATGGGACCACCTTAATAAATTGCGTGAACATTAAATAATGTTGACCGAGTTGCTTGATTATTGGCCAAGGCTAGCAAAAATTTAATGGTCATCAACCTATAAGTTAAAAACAATTTCTTAAAGTTTGTCTTATTAATTCTTTGGTGTGCATATATATATTGAGCTGTTTGTGAACAGACACACTTCCTTTTGGAGGGAGAAAAATGGAATCATGTTTTATATATAATAGCAGTCAAAAGTACTTGGAGGAGAAGCTTCAAATATAGTCAAAGTTTGCCCATAAGTTTACTCCACAACCAAATACATATATTGAATTAAATTTGTAATATGAATTGTAAAACATGGAATTATTGGAATGACAACTGTTAGAAACATAATCCCATTCACATTTGACGGCACAATTTGTAATGACACATAAATTGTTACATAACAGCGCACAATATACGTCATTATTAATGTAAGAAACTGATAGTGTAATATTATCATATCAATTAATAATCAAATATTATCACACCTCTAATTATGTTTAATCTAAATGATAGATTAATCTTAATATAACATCACATAACTATTTGTATATACATTCAATCATCACAAAGTGATTGAAATAGACGTATTTAGAAAAATATAAATATCTTTCATGTTTTCGCATCAGCCTAAACAATAACATAAATGTACACGCACACAATTAAACAACATCTCAATCTAATTAGAGATTAAAATTTTGAAAATTTATTTTTCACCTACATAATATTTCTTTCTGTTAGAATATTACATTTGAAAGATGTGAATCTGTGTCATCAGATTGTTATTTAAACTGGTCGACGGATTCATATCTTTTAGATGTGGTACTTTGACACCTCCTCTCACGTGCAAGTCGGGTTGAGATGCACGTGGAAACAATGAGCGGGAGTGCATTGACGACCTCTGATCCATAGATCTTAGACCCGAAACGAATGACATGAATGTTCGGTCTAAATCTAATCAGATTCTAAAATCATGATAGAAGTCCGACCTACCTAAAAACTCAAACTACATAATTTTATTATATTCTCTCGTATTTGAACTTTGTTAATGTATTGTCATACTCAATATTATCTGCGTATATTGATTTCTTTTGTCGGATTTGAGAATTTAAAGAAGGTTAGATCATGATCAGTCAATATATGAGTATGTGTTGAGCAAATTTGATATGGACTCAATTTGTTGTATCAACCATCATTTATCTTCTAATACTAATAAAAATAATAATTTGATTAGACACGTTATCTAATCTATTTTAATAATAATATTATTATAAAGACAAGACGATGAGTTCGTATCTATGTATGAGGTTGTGTACTTGGTACCAATTGGAACACAATTATGTCCTTCTGCAAAATATTGGAAAAGAGCAACATCAATTTCAACAACATGTCCTAATTATTATTAGGACACTTTGATAAACCCTAGAGAGCAACCAATTCAAAACTCCAATACATCTGCCATGTAATCATCTCAATTAATTGCACATATATACTTTGGTTGTTGTGTGAAATAAATTGAATTTAAACCACACTAGCTAGCTATTCATGTCATGTAATTAATTCTCTTTTCTTGGGGACCAGCTCATAAAACCCACTTCATATCATTGCTCCTCACCATCATCAATCCCACTCTCTTGTTTCTTCTTCTAATACCACCATTGCTACTCTACCCTAAACTCTCAATATACCATAAATTTTGCACAGAAATAAATAAATCTCAACTTGGTTTCAATCATTGGGTTTGAATTATGGTTAAATTCTTGATTTTCGTGTAGAACTCACCCCAAATATAATTAAAGAAGTTTATATAATATATGTCGGTCTTTCGTGTAAATAAGATTTGACATTATTATTTGAAATATATTTTAGAGGTAAATCTACTTATCGATTTAAATTTAAAGGTGTTTGAAATTTTACAAATATGTGTAACCCTAATTTTACCAAGAATTCAATTTGCAACAAAGAGTATGAATTGGTCCCTTAATTTTATATTTTAATGATATGATAAGTTGTGTACAGTAAGAAATGAGCGGATTATAACAAAAAAATCAGTCATGATTGTACAAAATAAACATACATGAAGCTAAATTCTTCTCTCCATATGTACAAAATAAATAAACAAACCTCAATCTACACAAACTTAACAAGTTATGTGAAAATCTAATAATTAATCACTACCTCTAGATTATAGCTCAAACTATTCCATCACAATTCCTAAAACACATATATGGTAGCAAAAAAAATCATGGGAACATAAATTCACGAAAACCTTGTCGCCGCCGGTCTAAGCTCTTCTCGTTTGAAATGGTAGCTAAAATTATGAGACAATTCATATATTTAATTACCTCCGTCTTGAAAAGTCTCTCATCTCTTGTTGTGTAATGGGTTCGAACCGGTCGGGACCCTCCTCATCTCCGACTCGAACCGTGAGGCCGAGGAACCACCAAAGTCTTGTTCTAGCTGCTGGTTTGTGGTGGAAGGGCTCGATAAGCTCGCGAACCGTATGGCATGGATTCTAGGAAGGGTCAAAAATAGAAGAATATGAGTGAGAGAAAGAAGAACAAAGCCAAAGCGACTCATGTCTTGTAAATTTCTCGAGAATGAGAGAGAGAGAAGAGCTCAAAAGGCTTGCTTTGGTTGTGCCTTTTTTTTCTTGATTTATACGGACAAGTTGTTGGTCCAATATTTTCTCTTTATATGGTATAGTTTTTATTTTATTTCGTGAGTCCATTTTTGTCGTGCCATCTCACACGTTCACGCCCAATCACGTGGGTACATTCGAGTTTTGGGTAATCAAATTTTCACACATTTACTGATTTACAGCATTTAAAAAAATTATATTTAGTGTATTATCTTTAAACCCGATTATGATATATATACAGATATAATATAATACCAAACTTGTAATTCAGATAAATATAAAATATGTAGATATTTTATTTAAACTCAAATTTAAATGTTTAACTAATTGTTTAAATAATGATATTTTTTTGAATATTAGTTAAAATATATTAGTCGTAAATAAATTTCACGAATCAATTATTTTAGAATTATTGCCGATTAACATGGCCGTCCATGGTGACCGGCCATGGCGGTGGTGGGTAATGACACGTACAGACTTAATTAATCACATAATTAATTGTCGAAACTCATTAAGAGTGTTGAGAGGGATGTGACTTAAATTTGTGGGTGGTGTTGGTTAAGATGACCAAAATGCCCATTCCTTATGCATTTGGATCCAAGAAATGTGAGGGTTATTTTCGTCACAAGAGAAAGTCAAATGTGCAATGCTGGCCGACGTATTTGATTAGTCTCGTGGAAAATATAAACAGCATTAAGTGTTCATATGATGGAATGATTAATAAAACTCGATTATTATTTTAGTATTTTGTTGAATTTTGAGGATGTTGTTAATTTTTAAATATTGACCGAGTATATATCTCAATTTCAGATTAAATGGTAGATATAAATAGTTTACCAACTTTGGCCAAGATGTACCTTTTTCATGATAATGCTTATGCCAAACTGTAATGGATGGAGATTGATAATAGTCAAGGCAGTGATACACTCTGCTACAAACAATTGTAGAACGTTTGAACGTTCTACGGTTATTGGATTGTTGACGATCTGAATACACGTCATGTTAGTGCGTGATACAAGGCAACAAAGTTCTGTCGGGTCAATCACGTTATACCATTTCGCATTATACAATGAGTTTAATCACGCTCTATCATTTCGCACTACACATTCTACCGGTTCGGACGTTCAGTCAAAATATCTTTTAATTTTAATATGATAATCTATTTTCTATCTAAATCTTTACCTAATAGATAATCTCATGAAATTGAGTTTAATCTGAACAAACATTTAAAAATAATTTTATTTGACCAATTATATTGAAACCTTTCAGGTTGCAACTAAAAAGATTGTTTTCAATTGCTATTTGTGTATGTAGATTGTGATGACTTGGACTTTAAGGAACACAAAATGATTTCTTGCATGAATTTTAGCTCATTTTAATTTGAATTCCATAGCCCCTTGCCGTTTTCGTTTCGACAAGCAAACAAATCTAATCTCTAGTTACACTTTAAAAGAAAAAATCTTCTTAAGAATTAATATAGCACAATTTATAATATGGTGGTATATATAATAATCATTACCGATCCACCCAAGAATAGTACCACAATTAATTAATCCACCAACCCTATACTATACACACGGTAAGTAACACTATATTAATCAATGTCAAATCATCATTCATTACAATATATAATAGTTATGTAAGTGATTTATTTTTCATCGTCAAAATGTATTTAAATAAGTGATCGACTGCATTTTTGCCATCATAACCATGATTTGAATTTCAACAATAATTTAATCAAGAAATATACTACGGGCATGAATATCGAAAACAACATCATATTTACTATACAAGATATATGTCAATCTGTTCGTTTTTTTAATTAATCTGTAATTTTTTTTTTGCACAATCAAATATGAGGGCCTTAACCTAACCCTAACCCATGTGCATATATTTTATGCAACTTGTTATGGATTGTGTGTATGTATATGATGATTGCAATCACCAAATATGAGGGCCTTAACCTAAACCTTATTAGCCAATGACCTTAAAAAGGGGTGACCCTTCCCCTACCTAACTTAGCTTAGGTACCAACCCTAACCCATCATTCTCTTCCTTATCAACTTTACAAAATGGCCTATCAATGTGTATGGAACATACTTCTATCCTACTTGAGACATCTTACCCATAATATTAAACTAGATTTAGGAGTGGAGTTGGAATAAATATAAGGGTTAATTGCATGAGTACAAGTATGAATTGCCCACTTTTTGTATAGAGACAAATTAAAACTGTTGTCATATACCTACTTTATAAAATGACAAATTTATCATTGATATGTTGGGAGAAAAACAAATTTAATAAAATAATTAGATGCAAATGAATTAAATAATTCTCTCTACTTATGCAAATCTCGTAGAAATCTATTAAGTAGAGCAAATCAAGCAAGCTAATAAACTATAGCAAACAAGAACACAATAGACACGCACAATTTTAGCGTGAAAAACTTTTTCAAGGTGAGAGAGGAAAAATCATGGGACTCTCGAGTCCGCTTAATCACCACTATCAATATAATGAGTTCAACGAGTTCTCTCTAAATTTAATTAGAGGATCACAATATCTCAAGATTGTGATCTCCCCAACAGTAGTATCAGAGTCTTGGTTCGGTATACTCTCCTAGTTAAGTGGGTCGAGTATTCTCCTATGACTGGTAAGACCAGGATCATGATCGCGATCTTTTATGGTGAGGCTCAGATAGGATGAAAAGAGTCATTGTGAGAGAGTAGACCAAGGTAAAAGTTGGGCTTAGGGGGGGGGGGGGGGGGTCCAGCCCGATGTGATAGGACTCAATGTGAAGTGAGAGATTGTTATGTCCACATGTGAGTTCAAAGTCTCATATCGGAAGATTACAATGTATAAGGAGGGTTTATATACACATTAGACTCTAGACCCAATAACATAGCCTTTTGGGTCAAATGTGAACTCTAATGTGTATGTGAGCTTTCTTTGGATGCTCTTCCTAAGTAAGACCCAGATCTCCCCAACATGATATACATTCTAACTTTCAAAATTTTGTCAACTCTTACTTTCCTATTTGTTTTTCTCTTTGAATCTAAGCCAAACTTGAGATTTCAACCAAATTCAATTCAAATTAATTATATTCACAAAATCAACATAACACCTTAGCAAATGTGATCAAATGGGATAAATAAAATTCGTGCTTGAAATTTCATGAATACTTAAATTATCCTTCTTGGTTTGATCTTCATTTGGGTTAGTCTAATTTTATATTAATTTATTGAGGAAATGACATATTGATATACACAAAATAATGTGTTTCTAACTTTGATACACCAAGTATTAATTTATCTTTTTGTGCACTCAAGTTCCTACTTTTGTCCATTTAAGTGCATCAATTCATGACTAAATATAAGAAGAATGACAACTTAGGTGTGCAAAAATGTGAAGTTAATACTTGCGCGTCTTTTGGGTACACTAACATTTTATTTCTCTTTTAACTTTATTGCATTTTGTTATATAATTAGTTCTCGAGTTCTTTGAATCTTATTAGGTTGACATTTTTGTGGATTTTAAATATAGTAATTCAAGTTTTTAGTTTCAGTTATTTAACATAATA
The DNA here is from genome assembly GCA_963920655.1 of Geranium rotundifolium. NCBI lineage: Eukaryota > Viridiplantae > Streptophyta > Magnoliopsida > Geraniales > Geraniaceae > Geranium > Geranium rotundifolium. Next base: position 4,084,588 of record OY987317.1, on the reverse strand, counting down.
CATAATTAGTCTCATTTAAATGACCAGCTATTTTGTCATCTAACTCTTTGGACGAAACTGATCTCAGTTATGATCAAGACACGGAACGACCACCCATATTGAAACACTTCGTTTTCTCAATATATGTAGATAAGTGAATTAAAATTTCATTATTCGTATGCTCGATTTGTTACCGAAATAAAATTTGTTTTCCGCTAGATCTTTCATTCCAAAGTAGTTGTTCAAATATTTTGTAGCATTTAGGATTTCTCTACAAATCTTAATTAAGTTCATATAATTTCTACGTGCATGCTTGGCTTTACCAATCTTCAAAATTTGCGTGATGAATTATTGTACGGTACACTTAAATGGGCCCGTTAGCTCGCCAAACTCACAGGTGGGCTAGTGGGCTCTACCGGTTGGTGAAAGGCCCAGATCCTTCTCGAATTTTCTCAGCAAAACAAAATGGAATTGGAATTGGAATTGGAAACCAAATAAATACGAGAAAAAGGAACGCTTTTTCCAGATTTTCAATCCTCCTGGGTTTGGGGTTTTCTTGATCAGGAAGTTGAACCAGAGAGAGAGAGAGAGAGAGAGAGGGTTTTTGGATATGGATTTCGAGCTTCGAAGAGCGAGAGAGAAGATAGAGAAGGAGCAGAAGGAGAGGAAAGAGATCGCCAGGCGGAGATTGGAGAGGGAGCGCAAGGCCAGAGAAGAGGCCAAGCGCCAGCGAGAGGCTCTCGAAGCTGCCCAGAGATCTCGCAGGCTCGATGCTCTTGAAGCTCAACTCAAGGTACTATATTGAAATTGGAACTCTCCCTTTTCATTTTCGTGCTTATTGTGCTCCGATGTTATGTCATGGATGATATTTTTGTGTGTAATGATTATGATTTCATTTGCTTGCTTATGGGTCCTGAGATTTGGTAAAAAAAACATGTTTTTTTTTTCTGGGTAGTGAATATGTTTTTAGGTTTTATAATCTGATGAATAAGTTGATGTCATATTGTTCAAATTGGGGAAAGTTTTTTTTTGTTTACTTTGGGTGTGATATTGAGGTATGTGAATCAGAATCAGTCTATTCCATTTAAGGAGCTCATAGTGCTTTGGTCTACAAAATAATGCATGCTTCAATCAGGAAACTGATTTTTGTTTTGAGACTCTTCCTATTACTTTGATGCTTACTCAATAATCAATGCCACAGAAGGAAATAATTTTAACTGCAAATTTTATGGAGGTGTTACAAGATTTTCATCAATGTTGTGATGTAGTATGTAAAAGAGGGATCAAACTATTATCGGCATGTTGGCTGGCGTTATGTAATTAGGAACATATGCAATGGGCATTGTACCACTTTGTTAATTTATCAGAGTTCTTCCAAACTTTGTGGTGGGTGACCATTGTGCACCTCAAACTTTCATGCATATCATCCGATGTTGGGTTGCTTTGCTCATTGAATAGCCTTGTAAAATGCACGCTAGTTCCTTTTGCTATTGCCATTGTTTGGCGGATATTGATAAATCAGAGTAGAAATTGCATAATGATCTGATTTATATCTGTCAGTTTGCAGTATTAGGATCGGGATATGGGAGGCTGTAGGTTTAAATCTTGAAAGTCAGTTAACAGGCACAAAAAGAACAGTAGTAACAGTCTCCCAATCATTAGTTTTCAGTATGTATAGGTCAGAATCATATGCATTCATACATGCACAGATCTTCCTATCCATATGCATTCATAAAAATCAAAGTAGTACTTAGCAGAATTATCCAAATGAAATCAAAATGATTGTCCTGTTTATGGTTTATGTGTCAAGTGGTGAGCTCAGAATTGATAAAAAGTTTTCATTTTTTTTTCAGGCTGATCAGTTAACAGAAGAAAATTTGCTCGTCGGAAGGGGAATCAGCTTTTACCGAATATTAGAAGCTGTTCCTTATCAGGGTCATGGAGATAAGATCAAACTCCCATCATCCTGTTTCACGGAGTTGTCTGATCAAGGCGCGTTTGATAAAGGCCCTCTATACTTCCGGCTGTCAGTTGTTCATCAAGAGGGTTCTTCAGACTCTGGAACCACCCATTCAGGTGTTTTGGAATTCACCGCAGACGAAGGTTCCGTTGGGCTTCCGCCTCATGTATGGAGCAATCTATTTCCCAAAGATGCCCCAGTTTCATTGATTGAAGTTCGGTATGTCTGGCTGCCGAAAGGAACTTACGCAAAACTTCAGCCGGATGGGATTGGTTTTTCAGACCTCCCCAACCACAAGGCTATTCTTGAAACAAGTCTTCGCCAGCACGCCACACTTTCTCAAGATGATGTACTGACTGTAAATTATGGGGAGTTGGTGTACAAATTGCGAGTCCTTGAGTTGAAACCCTCCTCCAGTGTATCTGTCCTGGAAACAGACATTGAAGTCGATGTAGTTGGTCCTGATTCAGTTTCAGAGAGCACCAGCAAGTACGTCTTAAATCCCCTCACATATGGGACTTCCGAATCAGGAACAGTTGAGGAAGGAAAGTTTATGTATTACAAGTTCTCTATTGACAATGATTCATGGGTGAAAATTGCTTCTGGTGATGCAGTAGTTGAGGTTAAAGTAGAAGCAGAGGCAGATGGTGGAGATACCGACCTTTACATATCCAAGCATCCCCTCTTATTCCCAACCCGGCACCAGCATGAATGGTCTTCCCATGACATGGGTTCAAAGTCTTTGATCCTTAGCTCTAAGGATATCAGCTTAGAGGCTGCTACATACAGCATTGCGGTTTATGGCTTTAAGGGAACAACCAAGTACCAGGTATCCGTCAACATTCAGGATAACACCAAACTCAAGGGTCAACAAGCCATGTCTTCCTCGCCAGCATCAGCAGGGGTAGATACCGTGGAGTGTAGGAACTGCAAGCACCATATACCCAGCAGGACCATAGCACTGCACGAAGCCTACTGCAGCAGACATAACGTCACCTGTCAGCATGTTGGTTGTGGAATTGTGCTTAGGGTCGAACAGGCCAAGAACCATGTCCACTGTGAGAAATGCGGGCAAGCGTTTCAGCAGGGAGAGATGGAGAAGCACATGAAAGTATATCACGAGCCCATCAGCTGCCCCTGTGGGGTGGTCCTCGAGAAAGAACAAATGGTATGTGACAAAGCCTATCTGTATTTACTAACTGTCACAACTTATTCTATGCATGCACATAAACTTATGATCACATTTGTTGTTGTGTTGGGCAGATGCAACACCAGGGCTCGGTCTGTCCATTGCGCCTGGTTCCTTGTCGTTTCTGTGGGGATATGGTTCAAGCGGGTAGCTCTGCAATGGATATAAGGGACAGGATGAGAGGGTTATCAGAGCATGAAAGCTTATGCGGGTCGAGGACTGCCCCTTGTGATTCATGTGGACGATCGGTCATGTTGAAGGAGATGGACATCCACCAGGTGGCTGTTCATCAGAAGAACTAGCAGCAGTTGCTATGAGCTGGAAGGACAGATTTATGTAGTAATACTATGTTGTTTGTGCATGTGAAGAATGCAAATACAGAAATTAAGAATCATGTGAGCCCCAACATTGTTTCCTGTATTGTATTTATCCTGAATTCCTTATGTAAATGACACCCTGGTTCTGTTTGTCCTCATTCATCACTTTCTTAAAACATGATTGTCTTGTTTATTTTCTTTTATCTTAATCATTTATTTATGTGCCGTTCATATATATACAATATAATTTATAATCTGTAATTATTGTCTAATATCTCATATGGAAAATATTGTATTGTATCTCTAAGCCAATGCCAAACTGGAATATCTAAGATAAAATACAATTTCCACTTCAACTCAACTGCAAGCATCAATTGACCAAACAAGTATTTGTAGTTTAGTTTAGGGGTAATGACTTTGATTGGAGAAGATGCGTTATACAAAAAAAATTAATAATTTTTTTTATTAAAAATGGATTCAAAATAATTTTATATAATAAATCATGAAATAATTATAATGAATTAAAAAATACTCTTAAAAGTAAAAAAAGCCAGCCTATGATGTGGGCCCAGGCCCTTTCTCATTGGTCGGCCCATCTTTGACCCAACGTTGTTCACACCTTTCTTCCTCCTCCGTTGGTCTCATCAATTCAATTCATCACCATGATTTCTTGAGAGAGAAACATTGACCTCAACCAGAGAGAAAAGCAATTACATTTACAATTACATCAGCGATAACCCAGATAGAGATCGAGGTTTTGGGTCAATTTATACTCCTCGAATCGATTTGGAATGGACGAGGGTCTCACGGCGGCGGATGCGGCGGCGACAAGAACTCCGGCGAGCGGCGACGCGCCGGTGGTTCTACCCTACAACCTTCCCCTCATCACCGCGTTCCTCGCCTTTGCCATCGCACAGTTCCTCAAGCTCTTCACCACCTGGTCCGTATTTTTCAGCTTGTCTTTGTATTTATCATTATTCAATCTTAATTCATTTTTTCGTTTAATCTCTTGAATGAAATTTGTATCTTTTCCCTTAAGATTTTAGGTAGAATTGGTGTCATCATTTCAGAGATTTTGTGCATTGTGATGTTCATGAGTTCAGCATTCTGTTATTGCCTTTGAGAATTGGAGGGGGTGGAAAAGAATTTGTTTGGGGAAATCCCTTTTATGCTCTCTCTAAGGAATTAGATGAAAGCTCATAACTTTTGACAAGTATATGCTTGTTTATTTGTGGATTTGTAGTATTTCATTAGTTAGATGAAGGTGGCTCTACCAATGAAAGTGGTTATGAGATGCTATTGTTAATGATGGGTTGTGACCGCAATACTATGTTGCATAGGAGAAGAATGATGAACTATACGTGACTTAGGGGTTCATTTCGTTCTCTTCAGTTATAATTTTTATTATCTTCTATTATTTCCTTTATTTTCGTTTTCATTTAATGTAATACATATCTGCTCTATTGATCAATTTTGTTATGCTCCTCATGTTAAATAGTAACTCTCATGCTTTCCAAATTTTGTGTGTTACCATAATTAGGATGTCAAAGCGAGAGCAAGCTTATTTTGCGGTCTTTGGTGATAAATACTAAATTAGATGGCAATTTTGGAAATGTAGAAGTAGGCATAGAGCTGTAAATGTATTCATTCCTTCCTGCAAATAAGTTTCTATGAGCAAGATCATCTTTCAAGTGGTTTTGGCTTTCTTCAATTCCATAAGAGCTATCATGCATGTTTGTAACGCATACTCAAGTTATGGAACAGTATCTCAGCATTTGAATATGTTTCTCCTAGGTGCTCAGGTATAAGGAGAGGAGATGGGATTCTAAAAGACTGGTTGGTTCTGGCGGAATGCCATCTTCACATTCTGCAACTGTTACAGCTCTAGCTGTTGCTGTTGGTCTAAAAGAAGGGATGGGATCAGCAGATTTTGCCATTGCAGTGGTCATGGCATGTGTTGTATGTGCTTTCTCTTCACTCCTTTTTTCTTACCATGATCGCTCCCGCTACTTTTGTCTTTTCTCTCATTCATTATGGTCTGGTTATTTGGAATTTGTGGATACTGTTTAGATTAGGCTATAAATATCAAACATGCCTTCTGAATTGGTAAGTCAGATATAATTGGTCTAGATCTATTGGTTTTATTTAATGAAATGATTTTTTTGCTCTTAGTCTTGGGTAATTACTAATTAGTATTCTGGAATGTAGCATATTCTGGCGTTTAGAATGCAATTTAGTTATACAAAGACTACAGTTTGTTGCTTTGAGATATATCTACAAAGTCGCTTCACTTATATGTGTTTCAATGAAGTTATATTACATGTCAAATTTTTGAGTCCCAATTATAGTTAGGTCAATGTCTTAGAAGTTGTCACTAAAATAGCTTACAGTATAATCTGTTAGTATGATATTTATAATAGGCACCTGTTGGTTCAGGGCGTAGTGTCAGTTGACTGTACTATGTTTGCAGACTACTCTAGTTAAAGCCATTTGGATATTGATATTCAATAATGTAGCATTAAAAGCTGTCCATGGTGGTTCGATTTGGCTCAAGATGATCAAGGATGCCAAATATTTATTTGTTTGTTCGTAGTATACTACTCTTCTGTAATTATTGTCTTCAACTTCGAGAAAGGTTTCCGTATTCTTATTTTACAAGATGGGTTAAAGATATATTGCCCATTATTTTCAGGTGATGTATGATGCCTCGGGGGTCAGACTACACGCTGGTCGGCAGGCCGAAGTAAGTTATCCCGATCAACTGCAACTGACTTGTTCCTATTTGCGCTACTATACTTGATGGATTGTGCAACTGTTATCTAATAACTTCATATATTGCGTTCTAAATTTTCATAACATTCAATGTCTTGTCACAGTTGCTGAACCAAATTGTCTGCGAGTTTCCACCTGAACATCCCTTATCCAGTGTTAGACCTCTACGTGAATTACTCGGGCATACTCCATTTCAGGTCCTGTGTTTGAGTTATAATAATTACTGCTTTCTCCTTCAAGCTTCTCTTAATCCAAAGGAAGTTCACTAGCTCTATGAACCATTTTCTTTTCTATCAGTGTGACATTCAACTTCTCTACATTAATTCTTCAAATATACACATGCTACTATGGTTCTATGCACAAAATATTAGAATGAGATTCGTTTTATTAGTTTATTTGAATAATAAAGAAAAGTACCGTTGATTGTGGAACACACAAAAAAACGGTCTTCCATTTTTCAGTTTGTAGTAGTTGCCCATTAGTACCTGGTACTCTAAATAATGGGGTTCCATGTCACCGAATCTGCAGAATTTGATCTCCTATGGTGTGTTGATTTCTTCATAAATTTAAACATTGAAAGTGGATCCCACTTATATACAAGGAAAACTGATACTGCATGAGACATGTAATGTTAACACAATATCCAGGGAAAATCTGCGGAGAACTAGTATTCCATCATACTGAACACTGGTGTTCCATGTAGCGGAAATTTTGTCAAAACGTGCGTATATAATAGACATTATATCACTATAATATAAACATGTGTTTTTTTGTCTTGTTACAGGTCGTAGCTGGTGCTGTGTTAGGGTGCATAGTCGCAGTACTGATGAGAGATTCTTAAAGACATGCTATCACCTATGCCAATCCCTTGGATCTTGCCGGTAATGACCTTATGATATGTGCAGCATCAGATTTCGCAAGCACAAAAAGGCGCACATACACATTTGATCAAATTGATGGTCGAGAAAAGCTTAGCTGAGTGATTAGGGGAAACTACATTACGCTGCTGTGTTGCGTATTATATCTTTTGTGGATTCTTTCAAGATTCTAAGGATGTAAAGTAAATGCAACATTCTAAACGTTTGTGATTCGAAAAATATATGATTTTCAAATGTCAACATTTATGAGGTAACATAAATCAAGAAGTGGAAATTGTTTCAAATTTAAGCAAATTGATAAAGCATTGACATTGCAAGAGTTCTTTTTCATACCAAAATGATAAGTACAGGCATTAGCCAAAGAAACATACAGAAAACACAATGCATAAAAATCATATATCTCATTAATCACAACAACCGAAATTCAAAACCCTTACAGGTTGTAAGCTCACTTCTCTTTGAAGAAAAATGAGTAGCTTCTGTTTTGTCCAGCCCTAAAAAATGAAATAGAATAAGAGTCATATATAATGAATACTACAATTTCGTAGGTTTGACATACAAAAGGCGGTTGATTCCTTTACACAGCCTGGGCTTGTCCTTGAGCTTGTGTGCGGGGCTTGGTGGTTCCTTCCTTCCATCCTTTCTTGCGAGCCCTTGCTTCCCATGTGGCCGTCAGTTTCTTTTGTGCTTCCAAGGCCGCCTCTGCCTTCTCCCTCGCTTCTTCGCATGTTTCCATGCCAGAGTTGCACTTATCTGCTTCCTTTTGGTACTGTGAAGCCACCTTCTTTGCCTCGAGCAAAGCCATGTCCCCCTTACGCTGGTTCTCTAAAGCTACAGCCTCCCTTTCCTTCAGTTCTTCAGACAGTAGCTCCACAAAGTTCTTTTCAGTATCTTCGCTGACCTCTGGATCACGTTTCGCGCAATCTGAATGCCAATATAACAAAATATAGAAGATTGAGCGCACTGTTGTGAATACATAATGAAAACAAGGCAAGCACATAACCATCGGCCGCCTTGAAATTCAAAACAGGTTCCATTATCATGAGAGATGCCATAATTTCCTGGTATTAGTTTATCCATGTTTTTAAATGAGGAACTCAGGAATAAAAGACACCAGAGAGCAACGGTTAAAATGAAAACTTAAAACTATGCCAAGCACTCAAGTACCCAACTTGAGAGTCTCACAAAGAACTCCACTCTCATTAGTTTGATTGGATTTCACATATAATACAACAGGAAACAGCTATAAAGGTATCCGAGACCATAAATGGATGTAACATCAAAGCAGATTTTTTGTTCAGTTGGAATAGTGTCAGTACATTCAACATTTTGTTTCATTTCTGTTTCATCACATGTTGCTAATCCAGTGATTTATAGTATTCATTTATTTAAGTTTCATCCCGTTATACAAAAGAGAAAATTTATTTTGCACAGAGAAAAATCACTATAAATGTGCCCTTTCTCATAAGGTAATGTTAGGAAACTGACCTGCAAAGGAATTGTTGCCAAGACCTGCAACAGAAATAGGAACTTAAATAAGTAAATTGTTTCACGAATCTAAAAGAAGTAAAAGGAAAAGAAATATAGCAGAAAAGGAAGTATATTTTTTGTTAATCTTAATATGGAGATACAATCGATAGAGGGGAAGTTCTAGGCCAAGCACACCATAAGCAATAAGCCCAGCATGTAAAAATGTATATCAAAAGACTATTCAAGAAGCATAAAAAACGAGACATAGCCTCCCAAATTTTGTTCATAACTAAATACAAACAGAATAGTTGGACGAGTAAATAGCAACACTAGGGTGCCTGTGGTGCATAATATGGTTCAACATAATCAAACATGGCATATATATGTTGTTTCAGGTATGACGCGGCTTAGACAAATGAAACTTCAATATATGTAGTAAGGTAAGAGTGTTGATCATTATGCTTTTGTAGAAAATGCACGAAAACGAAGACTGAGGTCATTCTGGGAAAAGGGTTAATGGCTACAATAACAAAGGGAATCCACTTCACCACTCACTCAAGTATGCCTCATCCCCGCCGTGATTCAGGTCGATACTTTCCAAATCGTCCTTAGAATAAGTTTTAATCAAAACGGCCAGTTAAAGGCAACAGGGGCATGAGAATATCGTGGAAAGGAACAAAGGGAGAAGACACGACTTCAAGGCCGGATCCCCTAGGAAATGAAACTAAGTACACTTGATGTCCTGCTGATTTATTCAACTGATCACTCATACCTCACTTCTAATTTTCACAATTCAATTGTTTTTCTTCCTTATCAGGCCACTAAACTTTCTTATAAGCTATTGAATTATCATAAAATTAGTTTCTCCTTAATCCACAGCTTTAGATCTAAGTTAGTAACTGAAACTGAAACTGAAACTACTGATTTGTAACACATAATTGAAGTCTTTACAATCATCTGCATATGCTTAATCCTCATAAACAAAAGGACACGGATTCATCATTTGACCACCCAAAACAATCATTTTCTCTGTGAAAACCAAATCCACAGTTCTTGTACTCCAAAACCAACCTATTACCAGAAACAAAACAAAACCCAGAAAACCAAAAGGCTTATTCAGCAAAACCCATATCCACAAAAACCCAAAATCAAGACCCAAGAAAGCAAATGAGATCAAATCAGATCTGGGTATACAGGGAGAGATCAGATCGAACCTTCAGGGAAGGAGATGAGAGGTTGGGAGGAGCAATCGCAGTCGCAGGGAGGGCACGTGGCGGAGGATCGGCTCACGGCGGCCAAAGCCTCCATGGAGTGCCAATACAGAGGAGGACCCACTATGTACCCGAACAAGCACAGACCCAACAGCCCCAGCGACGCCTTCAACACGCCCGGACTGCACGACGAATCCGAATGGTTCGGTGCCATTTTCGTCACCGATCTGAGAAATTGGGAAACGAAAGTGAGAAACTTTTCTGAAGTAGCTCAAGACGAAGATGGAGGAAGGTGAGTGCGGAGTCGGCAGCAGTGTCAATTTGGTAATTTAGCGCCTGCTTCTTTTATATGGAGATGAAGCCGACGACCTTCACAGTGGCGATTTATTACAGTTAACAATCACCAGTTTTGGTTAATCTCAACAATGGAATAAATATTTGTGGACTAAATAGACTTTTCATCTAGGGCTAACCAACCACTAGCCAGCCACGGTTCCAGAACCGTCCCAGACCGCCCGGAATCGGGGCGTGGCCAGAAAATTACTTGTATCATCGAGGCCGGGTTAGAAAGCAAAATATTAAGAAACGGGGATGGTTCAGGCAAGATACGAGTTTTGAGGCATATTCTGAAATTACTGAACTCGTCCAAGTAATTTGATTTTAACTACGATTCTACCTAGTTAAAATTGGTTAATCTTCAAATTTTAATTTAGTCTCAATTTATGAGTTGAATCAGGTTAATTTGAGCCAAATTATCGGTCTTTTAACTCCTTTTTCAGATTTCGAAGAGAAAATCTGCGTGTATGAAGATTCGAACTCAGACCTCACATGTGTTAGTGTGAGCTCTTTACTACTTGGTCCAACTTGTGTTAGTCAAGAGATTTACTTATTAAACCTTAATTAAAATATAAAGTTTTTAAACAAGATAACATACGTGAGGAGACAAGAAGTGAGTACGTGACAACATGGCCCACCAGTTCTTATTACTTCACCGGTATTTTTAAGTTTTACAAACTAGAATTGAATTTAAATTGAATGATTTTCTTAAATTTAGATTTAAAAGGGAATCTTTAACCACGGTCTCTAGGGGAACCGAACCGAAAAATGATCGGTTCGGTTTTGGTCATGGTCGGTTCAGTTTCAGTTCAATTAATCAAAACCGATCAAAAACCAAACCGACCGACTCCGGTTCAAATTATGATGAATACTCCGGTTTATGATTCAATTTAGGGTGTTTTTCAATTGTATTTTTCTTTTTGAGCTTTATTAACGTTTTATTTCAATTAAAGTAAAATTATTATACATAATTACTCTAAAAATCGACCGAAATCTAATCATTTTTTGTTTGATTTATGAAACTTTTTGGTTTTGTGGCTGATTTTCGGTTCAATTCCGTTCAAACAGAAAACCGACTGAATTTTTTCGGTTCGGTTTTGGTTTGACTTCTTCAAGAACCAAACCGATCGGTTCGGTTCGGTTTTGTTCGGTTCAAAAACCAAACCGTGAACACCCCTAACAGTGTCATTTTTCAATTCCGAATCCGGTTTGTTTCTCGGATTCGACGACCGGTTTAGGTCCAAAGGGCCCACCACTAGACAAAATATGATTTTCAGAGCTTCGTAAAACGACACCGTTTGAATCTTCACCTTCGCTCCCAAACCCATTGAAAGTTACATAGGCGTAGAAAATGTCAGCGACACTGTCCTCCTCAATCTCACATCATCGACCTCCAAAGTCTTCTCCATAACTCTCTCTTGTTCCTTATCTCTCCCGAGTGAGTCTCTCTCTACTCGCTTCCAGATTCCAAGTCCCAGCAATGGCCGACTCAGCGTCTCCGTTCAAGAAACTCCAAATCCAGAGGGACGACACTGTCAGTACCACTCTTTCTTTCGCTTTTCAATAAATTTCACTTTTTTCGTCCATTTTTTGTTTCCATGACACGTTTCGTAAATGGGTTTAAGATTTTTTTTACGATTCTCAATCCAATCAATGAGTTTGTGCCTTTTTGGGGCTAGTTTTGTGTGTGTTTCCCTCTAAAATGGTCAATACATTACTTTCTTGTTACCTTTGACCTTAGATTTCGTTTTTGTACATGTTATTTGGTCAGGTGTTTGATGTGTATGTGGTTGGAAGAGACGATGCTCCTGGGATCGTCGTGCTTCAAGAGTGGTGGGGTATTGATTTCGAGATCAAGAACCATGCCTTGAAAATTTCTCAACTTGGACCTGGATTTAAAGCCCTTATCCCAGAGTAACCTATCAGCTGTCACTTAAATTGATATTTTCAGTCTTCTTTGTTTGATGATTCCATTGCTTCTGATCCATATCGATTAGATTGATACATGACTATACCATTGTTAATGATGTTATTTCAGTTTGTATCGGGGAAAGCTCGGTTTGGATGCTGCTGAAGCAAAACACTTGATGGACGGTCTCGACTGGCAAGGCGCTGTGAAAGACATCCGCGCTTCTGTCAACTGGCTCAAGGCCAATGGCTCGGAGAAGGTGCATTTTCCTTGCTCAAATTCATTCTTCTTATAATTCTATTGATTATGAGTTTTAATGTGTAGAGATTTTAGTACCATGAATGTGAATGGCAATTTGGCACGCCTTGCTTTTTGAAAATTCTCAAAAGTTATGAACTCGGTGTGATCTGTGTCACACTACTAGTCTATTACAATGTGTGCTTCATTGTTAATGACCGTAATTGGCAACATAATTTAGAGGAGAAATTATATATATTGTAAAGGGCATTTTGGTTTTTTTGCCTCAAAATTCTGTTAGATTTAATCCCGTTAGAATTAAAAGTAGCAGAAAATTAGTTCGGTGAGTGCAAAATAGAGTTTTTTAGTTAGGGATAGTGATGTGTAATTTCCTCTAATTTAGAGTAATGAAGTGAATGGTTTAATGTAATAGGTTGGTGTGACTGGCTATTGCATGGGGGGTGCTCTCTCCATTGCTAGTTCCGTTCTGATTCCTGAAATTGACGCTGCTGCTGCATTTTATGGAACCCCTTCATCCCTCCTGGCTGACCCCGCCAAGGCAAGGGCACCAATTCAGGCGCATTTCGGGGAGCTTGACAATGTAGTTGGTTTCTCAGATGTGACGGTATGGCACTTCCTTTATCATGCATTGACACGACATTTGGTTAGGCGATCATAAGTAATTTTCCTCGGGGTGTTTTGCAGGCTGCCAAGGCGTTGGAGGAGAAGCTGAGGGTGTCGGGAGCTGAGTACGAGGTGCACATATATAAGGGGATGTCGCACGCCTTCATGAATGTGTCGGCAGATGGAGTGAAGAGGAGGCGGGACATGGGAATGGGCGAAGAAGACGAGGCTGCGGTTGAGTTGGCTTGGTCTCGTTTCGAGTCATGGATGGCTCGTTACTTGTGTGGTTGATTGAGCAACGTTCGGTGAGGAGTAGAACAGTTGAAAGCTTCTTGCTTTGTTGTAAAATGAACTTTGCATGAATTCTCAACTTTACGTGAATACAATAAAGTGGAACTATAAGTTGTGTGAAATTTGAATTGCTTATGATCACAATATTCTCAAACTCGAGAGACTTGGTATTACCGACCAGATGAAACAGAGGACAAGATCACAAAATATGTACTAAACAGTCATGCTGCCACTCTGATATAGAGACAAAATATCTCAAACTCGATGAAATTTAATATCTCTAATTCGATATAACAGAGATGAGGATCACAAAATTTGTCATGTTTTTATTTAGATTTGGTGCTTCGCCTAAGCAACTGACTTGATTGATATTTAAACACTGTTTTTCTTAAAACCTCACCGATTAACGTCGAGGTTTGTTTGTAGTTTATATAGAATCATGACTTTTAGATGATTTTAGTCCAAGGATCAATTCAGTTATGTATTCATTCAATACTCAATAGTATATTGTGGATCAAATTTAATGAATTGACTGAGGATGTCACTTGTAACACAATACATTGAATCAGTTTGCACCCAACTACTTGTAATAACTGCATATACAGCTTCACAGGTTTCGTGGGTGTGTGTCACTTTTTTAATCCACCAATTCAATAAATAGCCTGTGATCGATCAATACTTTGTTGTCGTTGAACTTAGTCTTAACTTTAGACCTGGAATCTATTCTGAACCGAGATTCGAGTCAAACTGTAAATAAAAATCAAAACTGTAAAAAATAGATCGATTTTGGTTTTGATTTTTAGTAAATCGATTAACTTGATTCGATTCCAATTTCAACAGTGTGCGAACCGCAGCTAACCAGTTCAAAATCGAGCATGAGTTCAATTTCGTCTACCCCATCCTATAAGTCAAGCATGAACTTAAAATAAGAAAAAGAACTAATTGATTTTATTGAGATAGAACCGATGAATCGAACTAAGGAACTCAAACTAAATCAAACCGTTTCTCAAATAATGGTTCAAGATATGGTTTTTATAAATTATGAACAGAAGAGTTTAGTTTGGTTTGAAACCAATCGATTTGGTCTGATTCCAAAATTGCGCCACACCTTGCACACGATCTTAGTCAAGACAAGACATAACACAGAGATCAAATTGAATATTATTATTATTATTTAAAGAAGTATTATATGAAGATATGTTCTTTAGGCCCTAGGTTAGTATTTGGTAGTTGGGCGGTGGAGACAACCTCAGATCATAAGATGAAGATCACATGGTTGGAGTTGAAACTCAAGGGACAAGTTAGTGGTTAGGTTGACATGATCAATAGTGGAATTTACACTCTTTTTAACAGCTGATCAATTTTCTTAATTACTTTTAAACTTAACTCACCCTAACCTTATATTGAGTTTTTAACTATGCCCTGTAGTTAAGTAAGAAGCAAAACCAACAGTCGTGCCAAGTTCAAGTTGGTGGAATTTACACATTTTTCTTAAATTAATAAAAGTGTCTCTAAATAATCACTACAGTAGTTGAGTCGAAAAGTCTGCTTTAAAAGATATAATTTTAATAAAATAAGAAGTGATAAAAAACATAATATCAATAAAATGGGAGACAAATGAAGAATAATAGATGAAGATAGTTTCATTAAGCTTACTAATACTTCAGTTACACTATAAGATTTATTTTAAATAGTTTTGTAATGAGAATCATTAATATATTATCATCTTATATACAGTGATAGTTTCAATGTTTCTACAGAAATAATGATTTTCTAAATAGTAACCCATACATTTAAAGTTAAATTTTCATTTAAATTAAAATATGTGAGAAAGAAATAGAAACAAAAAATTGGGAAACAATATTATTCCATGAGAGAAATTCCAAATTAGTAGAGTATTGTTGTCTGAACTGAAGTCATGGCAAGATCTGTTCCTCATCGTGATTCGTCAAACTCGGATTTGTGGGTCCTACCTAAACTCTTGTTTCGTCATATATAACGTGGGCCCGAGTCACACCCAAACCCGTTGACTCTGACATGTATCGCCGGTGAGTCGGTGACGGTGGATTATTATTATTATTATTTATTATTATTATTATTACTATTATTATTATTATTAATGGTGAAGAGTTCCAAGCTATTCTCTTCACCTTTCAGTTCACTCCAATGTGTGAAATTTTCAACATCATATTCATGGTCAATCGCCTATTATTTAAGGTCACAATTTTCTTATTTGTTGATTTAATCTTTTGTTAATACTACAAAATCTTATGTCCAATAAAATTAAGAGAAATATTTACATATAGAAGTGAAATTACTGACCACACAATAATGTAGGCATAGAGTCTGACTGCCACTTATTTATTATTAAGATAAATACAATTTGATGCACTTATAATAAAGCATTTTACGACTTATTATAAAATATTTATTCAAGTCACTTAAGTACGGTTTTGTTACAGTATGTTTTAAAGGAGTTAAATTTTGGACTTAAACTTTGTTTAAAATGTAAAATGTATAAATTACCTTCAACTAATTATTAAGTAAATTACTGTACAAACTTGATTATTTTTATTAATATTTTCAAAATAAGAATAGGCGTTGAGTGAAGAGGGAAAATAGTCTACGTCCTAATTAGTTAGGTTAACACCGTCCAATAAACAGCATACGAAGAGCTTAAGATATATTAAAGTTTAAGATAAAAGTTTTGTACAAAATAAATAAATATAAACAAGCAAATCAAAATTACGTGGAATAGTCACAATAATATGCATCATTTTCATTTTTGGAGGCCTCTTGGGAACATCTCCGAGTTTTGTTTGGAGAGGCATTCATGCATGTTGGTTGATAGTTCAAGAGAAGACCTAAAGAAGCATCAGTCCGAACAACTGCCCGATTTTGGGGATACCTTAGATAGCGGGAGAGAATGTGAATATTAGTTTAAGGTCGAATGTCCCACCATATATGTGTGTCTGAGCTTTTTAGACCCAAGTGTAGGGCTTGGGGTAAAGAGAAGGTGAGGGAGCTATTTGATCATGTCACGTGTGACGTAATATTTTCTATTGTCCCCAACATGTATGGAGATAAGGACCACTGGTATTGAGAAGTGAATAAGTTATTTGTCTATGCGGCGATGAGTGCTTATAGGGTGCTCTGCTTTTTGGATAATCTCTTGGCCCCTTGACGAAAGCCTCGGAATGGGGAGTGAAGACTAAAGGCACCGCCTAAAGTCAAGATCTATGTGTAAAGGTCGGTCTCGAACCTCCTCCCGACTAATTCAAAAGGGGGTTCCAGCGAGTCCTTAGTGCCCCCTATATGTGGAAATGGAAGATATAGTGGACCATCTGTTTCTTGAATGCCAAGTTGTGGCTCCCATATGGAGAGACAAGTTGTTGGATGAGATCCGGAGCAGAATTGAGCTAAGCCCGAAGTTGAGTGACTGGGTATCTTGGGTGAAATGAGAGGATGAAGCTAGTCTATTAGCTCTTATTATTTGGGCTATATGGGGAGCCAGAAACTGTTGTATATGAAGGGGGATACATTCCTTCTGGCTAGGGTAGCGGTACTGGATAAGGGGTTTCAAAGACTTTGGGTTGCAGTTAGACCGTCGGCAACCATCTCGGTCCCGAGGCATTCCGCACCTAGGCCAGCTTCGGCCCCTCCCGAGCCGGGTTTCTTAAAGATAAATGTTGACGGGGGCGTGGATGCTGAGAAGGGTTTTTAGAGCGTATGGCTCGTCTGAAGAGATTCAGAGGGCTGGATCATATGGACTCTTTGTAGAAGCTTTCCGGGACATCTCCACTCGTGGGTGTTAGAGAATCCCTCTCATGGGCGAAAGGGAATAAATGGCATGAGGTGTTATAGAATCTGATTTCCTTAGGGTAGTAGATCATATCCGGCGCATAAAGCAGTCTAGGAACATTTTCGAAGGTATCATTAGAGTTTGTCGTTGTATACTATTTATTTGTGGGGTAGGCATTTCCATTTCTTTTGCTCGTCGTTTTTGTAAATTTGTGGCTCATGAATTTGTCAGGTATGTTATAACTAATAGTAGTTGGGATAACATTGCGGAGTCTGTCCCAATACATGTTGTTTCGACTATCCGGCGTAATATCGGGTTAGTAACTTAATAATATTTCGTGTTTATTCTAAAAAAACATACATCATCCCATGCATACATTATCTATATGTAAATACTTTATATATGAACTAGTTTTAGTTGTGCGATATTATTTGTAATATTTTATAAAATACCTATGACTAATTCATAATAAATGTTTTAGAAGATCAAAGAAAACAATGAAAGCCGTGAATAAAAAAATTAGAGTCGTTCTCATCCATTTTAAGCAATCAAACGAATCAAACATAGAATAAAAAGGCAATAGAACATAGAACAAAAAAAGCAATAGAATTAACGTTTGTCAAAGAAAAGTTGAGCAAAGAACTATAAACAGAAAACTGGAACTGGAAAATGCCACCCGAAGAAAAATGCACTTTTGGACATTGGTCAAAGATCATGACATGGAGATGTCGTGTAGATGAATCTCCATTATTTCTTCCATGAAAATTAACATAACATATTAGATCGTATAATCAAATACATTATAATCTGATGAATGTGACAGATAAAAACAGAAGATTTTATTTGGTTAATGAATTAGATTTTAAATAATGATATGTAATTAACGTGTATTGAAATTAGTTTAAAAAAGAGTTGTAATACAACAAAATACTAATTAATATTAAATTTGTTTGTTATTATCATTAAATATTCAAATCAGTTTAGGAAAATAATTGCAACACAACAAAATCATAATCTATATTAAATTTGTTTATTATTTTTAAAAAAGAACAAAAAAATTATCAAATTGTTTAAATAAAAAATTCTAAAAAATCGAATAATACTCCTTCTATTGAAAATGGATGTCACGTGGCATATGTGAAGATTTTTCTCATATATATATATATATATATATATATGCAATTAGAAGAAGAGATGATATCAAAGTCAAATTAAATTGACAATACAACTAAAAATAAAATTGATGTAATAGACATTTGTATTTGAATTCTAAATTACTAATTACTAAGAGTTAATTTAACACCAAAGAAGAGTGATGTTAAAAATTAAAAATAGTGATGAGACAATTTTACTAAAAGTCTTCTATTAAGTGAATTAATAGAATAGAATAATAAAAAGGAGAGTGTGTAATTGGTCTGTTGAGTCAAGTCTAAATCTCCTGTTTAATCGCCGAGTCCATTGCCTTTCTCTCTGATCTACACCATTCTGTTTCGTTCCTCTGCTTTAATGGCCACACCCACCCCTCACTCCCTCGATCTTTCCTCTTCAGATCCATTCCTCCTCTCCACTTCCACTATGGACCACCGTCTCTCCGCCGCCGCCTCCCCTCCTCCCCCCTTCCATTTCCACATCAACGGCCACGATCACGACCGCCCGATCGTCGACGAGATGGACTTCTTCTCCTCGGATGTCAAAACCCACGTCTCCGATTCCCCCTCCGCCGCCGCCGACAACCTCGACTCCTTCGACAACAACCCCTCAAGGCTCGACCTCAACATCAACGTGAGTCTATTCAATTTCCCATTCATTTCATGAATTTGTGTGTTTGATCAGAGTATTTGGCCGTTACAGACTGGCTTGAATCTCCTGACGACGAACACCAGCAGCGACCAGTCCACGGTGGACGACGGAATTTCTCCCATCGCCGACGACCGGAGAGTGAAAAGCGAGGTAATTTGGAATAACCGGGCTCGATTCGATAAACCCTTTTCGTGTTCTTGCGATCCGAATCCGAAAAACGAGGTCTTCATGGTTCTTTTTCTCAGCTGGCTGTTCTTCAGGCGGAGCTGGAGAGGATGAACACAGAGAACCAGAGGTTGAAGAACATGTTGACTCAGGTCAACGGAAATTACAGCGCCCTCCAGATGCACGTCCTCGCCGTGATGGAGCAGCAGCAAAACCGGTCTCAGAAACCCGAAAAACCCGAATCGGACGACCAGACGCAACCGGAGGACCGGAAACAGAGCGCCGGCGACATGATCGTGCCGAGACAGTTCATGGATCTCGGCCCGTCCGCGGCCGCGCCGGAGACGGACGAGAACTCCCTGTCCTCCTCGGAGGGGCGGGACGGGTCCGGTTCGTCGGGGAATAACAACGGAGAGGTGGCCTCGTCGATTGTGACCAGAAAGCGCGCCGGGGAGGAACAGGGGAAGTTCCGGCGAGAAGATAGCCCCGCCGATCAAGGGTACAGTAAGGTCCCGAGATTCAATTCTCCCAAAGCCGTTGACCAGACCGAGGCCACCATGAGAAAAGCTCGAGTTTCGGTCAGAGCTCGATCTGATGCTCCCATGGTACGATCCTAGTTTAAAGAGACTTTATGTAATAAACATGTAGTCACATCAATCACTTGCTCTTATTGACGGTTAAAAATTACTCGGGATAAATTTGTCATTCAGATTACAGATGGTTGTCAATGGCGAAAGTACGGACAGAAAATGGCAAAGGGGAATCCATGCCCCCGAGCTTATTATCGTTGCACTATGGCCGCAGGTTGTCCCGTTCGAAAACAAGTATGCTTTTTAATGGAAAAGACTATTTTTAACCCTAAGTACTTATTTTCTTAAAATCATAGTGTTTTAAGAGATTTTTATTTTCATTTTTTATAGGTACAAAGATGTGCAGAAGACCGGACTATTCTGATCACAACGTACGAAGGGAACCACAACCACCCATTGCCGCCAGCGGCCATGGCGATGGCATCGACCACCTCGTCAGCAGTACGAATGCTGCTTTCAGGGTCGATGCCAAGCGCCGACGGGTCAATGAACTCAAATTTCATGACGAGAACATTGTTGCCATGCTCCTCCAGCATGGCAACAATCTCCGCGTCAGCCCCATTTCCCACCGTCACGCTCGACCTGACCCAGAACCCGAACTCAAACCCTAATAACCCGCTCCAATTCCAAAGACCGCCCGGCCAATTCCAAATCCCCAATAACGCCAATGCTGCGGCGTTACTGCCCCAAATATTTGGCCAGGCACTCTACAACCAATCAAAATTCTCCGGGCTACAAATGTCACAAGACATGGATCAGTGTGCTCAACAACTTGGTAACCAGAGCTCCCTCGTCGACGCCATAGCTGCCGACCCGAACTTCACGGCGGCTCTGGCGGCCGCCATAACCTCCATCATGGGCGGGAACAGCGTCGCCACCACCGGCAACAACAACAATAATAGCAACTTGGCCTCTACCAATGGCAACAACAAAAGTCAGCATTTTTAGTTTCTTCAAGGAATGAATTAAATTACATTGAGTTGGAAAGAGTTGATTTTTTTTTCTTGGGTTCAAAGAAATCAAGAAGGGAAAGTGAGATCATTATAGGGATGGGACTAGGGATAGTTCATTTATATCATTTTTTCAATAATCTTGTTGGAAATTATAAGCACAATTCAAATTATAAAGATTGGAAGATAGAGAAAGAGAGAGTAATAAGGAATATGTGTTTGGCTGATGTTGTTGCTGACCTTTTTTTTATTTAGCAATAACTATAAGGAATATCTATATTATGTTTGTTACATGACTTTCTTGTCACTTCAAATTTTGATTATGAATTTTTTATACTTTTTTTGTTTTGTTTTTATTAGGAGAATTTGAGACTCATCAATCATTTTATTTGTGTATGTATGTTTTTGTGCTTTTTATTGGGCAAGATGGAGACAAACCAAACCCAGAAAGAAAGGCTCAAAGCAAAAGAATTGGACAAAGGATAGTGATGATGGTTAGTGGAGAATTGAAGTCCAATTCTTCTTTCTTGGAGTTACGTGCGGCTTAAGGCAGTCAAGAAAGTCGTCTAAAGTGGTTAAAAGGAGGAAATCTGATGGGCTAGTTTATGGCTTCGATCTTGAAGTTAATTAAACAAATATACAAATAATCAATCATTTTAGTTTGATAAAACATTGTGAGAATAATTTAAGTGATCATAATGTAAATAGAAATTAAAAAAATCTGAATTAAATTTACATTACACTCATAGCCAGTACTAGTAGGGTTTTTTCTTCTGAGTATTTGCTGTGTTTCAATTCAATTCCCTGGTTTTTTGAAACATGTTCGGTGTTTGGTTTGTTAGAAAACGTGGGAAAGTGGAAAGAAAACAAATTTGTTTGCCTTGGCCTTGGCTCATAAAACCCATTACTTGATTGTTCATAAAACTTTTAGTTGACTTAGAACAAAATTACATATCATTTTTGTTAGCCGACATCATTTGGCTGATATTAAATCATATGTTCAAAATGTCTTCAATTGGGTCAAATGTCATGGGCCTTGGCTTGGACCGTGGCCCCGTAAC
The DNA here is from genome assembly GCA_963920655.1 of Geranium rotundifolium. Classification (NCBI taxonomy): domain Eukaryota; kingdom Viridiplantae; phylum Streptophyta; class Magnoliopsida; order Geraniales; family Geraniaceae; genus Geranium; species Geranium rotundifolium. Next base: position 4,063,047 of record OY987317.1, on the reverse strand, counting down.
AATGTCTATCGTGAGTCTTATATTTCATTTCACTTTTAATTTGTCCGACTGTGACGAAGTTCGACTCACTTAAAATCTCAGATTAACAAGTGAAGTTTGAACTTTGATTTTAATTTTAATTATGTCCAATTTACTATAGGCCGATAATAAATATAGGCTTACGATTCATTTTTATTTGCTTTATGTATATTTTGGTGTACATCTGAAAATTTGTGACACACATCAATTGGTGCAATATGTTCGCACTAAAGTACGGATTTTGATACCTCTCTGAAATCATAAACCATTTGAAAACGAAGTCCTGCAAAGAGATTCATAATTGTTGGCTTAACATTATGAAAATAAATTAATCTTACACTAATTAATTATGTTAGTTGTGGATATTGGGAGACATTTTCATGGAAATATCAGAGTTTTATTTGCTGAAGTAGTTTAGGAAGACAAATTTATCTGACTATTTTCTGGTGCACCGGAATCTAAATTAACTTATATATATATATATATATATGTGGAAGCATTCGGCTGAGAACTAATTGTAGTGTGAGAACATGAGAACTACTGAGAATTACTTATTCCCATTGGACATTTATTTATTTTTAATGGTCAAAGTCTTTATGTTGGACATTCACTTGAATATCACCATTTTCAAAGGACACTCATTTCTTTCCATTAGACATTTACTTATTTTTAATGACCAAAGTTAGTTCTCATGTTCTAACAAAAGAGTATGGTTCTCACATGATTTGTCCCCTATATATATATATATGCATGTATGTAAAGCATAGACCTGGGCTGTGTCAATAATTTATGAACAAAAACTACAAGACATGATCAACTGGCCATATTAGAACTGGCTTTAATTTGTTCCGTCATATATGTATATATATATATGAGTGAAATCCATGTTTTCTTTTTCAGAAGAGATAACTACAATTGTAAACGAGTCGAGATCTTAATAACTTTTTTAGCTCCATTTATAGAATATTTTATATGATATCAAGCAAAATATGAATTAGAAGTTAGGTTTATTTGATATACGAACCAAACTCGAGTATAACTTTTCATAACTGAGAAACAACTTATTTAATATTTGTTTTATTTATAATATAATTAAAATATACATTTATAAATTTAGTGAATATTTGTTATAAGAGTATACAAGCCTAATCTAAATTTTAGTATTCTCTTTTTAAATTAAGCAATTTCTTTCGAGCTAAACTGAGGATATATCATTTAGACTCCTAATTAGTAGTTTAGTATCTTAAGTTGAACTCGAACCTAAAGGAACTCATTTCTGGTGAAAGGAGTGACAAAGAAGGATTGCCTTCCTCTAGTCTAAACTGACCCATTAAGAGGGGAGGAGATGTGGATATGTCATCAATTCCCTCTCTCGAAACGAGTATGTGGAATCGAAGTCGAAGCGCTCGCGAAGAAGACGAGGTGACTCTGAAGCCCTGCTCTTGATTTCCGAAGACCTAATCGATAAGGTCTTCAAATGGTCGCTGAAGTGGGGAATATGTGGCACCATACACGAGCATTGATACGGGGATGGCTACGAGAAATAAGTAGAATGAGACGAGTTTGAAGTTATTTTTGTAGTTTCTTGGGTTTGAAGTTTTCGATCGAAAAAATTGTAGGAATGGATGAGAAAAATAGGATATCGTAGAGAATGAGTTTGGGGTTTGAGGAATAGAACCGCCACTTAGCCGGGTATAGACTAAGATAAGGTTTAACCGCCACTTAGCCGGGTATAGGCTAAGATAAGGTTTTTACGCCACACCTAGGATCCTCGGCCTAAGGTGATAAGTAAAATAAGACAAGGTCTCAAGCACAAAATTATAATTTTTATTCTCTCCAATATGATTTTTCTAAGAGCCCAAAACCCCTTTAAATATATGTAGTTAGGAAATAACAACTAGAAACTAGAAAAGAAAATAATAAACTAGAAACTAGAATACTAGAATACTAGAATACTAGAAAATTAAAGACTAGAAATAACAATATGGAAAGTAAATTACTTGAGCTACAAGTCACTTATTCAAGAAACTAAATATTAAGAAATATAAAATAGGCAATTAAAAAGTGTTTGACTCAAGTGCTTAAATTCCTTAATGCCCTTGCATCAAACCCCCAAAGTTGTGAAAAGAGACTTGTCCTCAAGTTTTTGCCATTGTAAGGACGTAGATCTTTACAATTAGAGGCATAAGACATTTCACACTCATTTGGAAATTCTCCATTGTTCTCGAACAATATCCTCAAGTCTCCACCAGTGTCGAAAGGGCGTAAATCAGCTATATTAAATGTTTTCATCAATTGATCTCCAACATCAAACGGACGCCAATCAGCTGCATTAAAATAACTAATTTATATGCACGGAAGTTGACGTATTTCACAAGTTCCTTTTCCTTCCATTTTTCATCATCTTTTCCCATTCGCATATGATCATCGTAGGTTTTCTCTGGTGACATGGGAAAGAGAATATATTTCTTTCATCGTGCACAAGAGTATTTGTTGGATATTTAATCATGCTTATCTCCTTGATTGAATTGCCACAATTGTCCATCTCACTTTGGATTTATGTCACATAAAAATGGATCTTCATAATTATAAGTGCTTGACAAACTCAATGTCTGCTCCCTTATTTTTGTCGCAATTTCATCATCGAGCTCTTTTTTTAATATATATGTCTCAAGGTGTTTATTTGTTGGCATCTCCAATTTGTCAGCGATAGAAATATTACCAACAATAGTGAAAAATTCTCTTTTAACAATAAAGTTATGTACCTTGTTTTGAACATGACATCCATTTGAAAGATGTGTGATTTATTCTTTTCTTGATCTTATTGCGCTTGGATATTCATAGATCTCGATATAATTGATAGCTCTTCTTGAACAATACATGTGTCACATGCATCATCTTTTAAAGTTAAATTGAGTCCAACTACCAATTTATCGTCGGCTTTAATAACAGTTTCTTCTCGCGATACCGTCGCTCCTTTGATTATGCCTTGATTTTCAGTGTGATCTATGCATGTTTCTTTGGTGTGAAACATGTCGGTTCTCAACACATCAGCCCCCCTCGTAGGATTCAGGCTCGATTTGAGACTTTCTTGCATGATTAAAGAATGTTCTTGATCCACACGTGAATACATGACATCGTTTGCCTTGAATTCAACAATGTTCTCATCATATTTCTCATCGAACATGTCATCTTCACTTGCCACATGTCCATCTTCCACGAGTTCTACCACTCCTTGATTAGGACACTCAGATGCAATATCCACTAAACCTTGGCAATTAAAATAATTAATTTTATTTGAAGAGTTTCCAAGGTTTACCTCATATACTTCACTTTCTACTTTTGGCTTGATAGTTGTACTTGCTTCATATGGTTCTCTTGCCACATAATGTTTGGCTTCAACAAATCTTCTAGATGCGTTAATTCTTCTCTGCTTGTTTTGAGTTTCAACTTTTAGTGCATACTTGATCACATCATTCAAAGCGTAATAAACTTGTAGATCGACCACCTTTGCAATGTCCCAATTGAGACCATCAATGAAATGATTGACTGAATGCTTCTTAGCTTCTCTTACTTCGGCTTTCATCATCAAGATCTCAAATTTAGTAACATACTCCTCTATGGACATGCTCCATTGCCTTAACTTCTGTAATTTGAGATATACCTCATGTTTGTAGGTAAATGGAGAATATTTTCTCATTAACTCTTTTCTCATCTTATCCCATGTTACGATCTTGGCACGACCATATCTTTCTCGTTGTCTTATGAGGTTGTCCTACCAATCTGAAGCGTGTTTCCTCAATCTTACAGCCACTAGCTTTACTTTCCAATCCTCTGGTGGTTTAGTATAATGGAACACCCTCTCTACGGTGCTCAACCACTCTAGGAATTGATCTTCATTCACACGGCCTTCAAATTTCGGGATTTTTAGCTTTGGCATGTTACTGTAGCCAAAGTATTCCTTATTTGGCCTCCTCTAATAGAAATCACGATCTTCATAATGAGTTTGATTTTCTCTAGACTTCATCTTACCTCCTTGTCACAGCTCTATTTGATCGGGCATGAGATTGAAACTTCTCTTGTTGCATGAAATCCTCTTCGAAATCAAATCTTTGACATTGCCGTGATTCTCTCGCATTACCACTCACATGAATAACCTTTTTGGAATCACTACCGCGCCCTACGTGCTCAAGAAGTTTCTGAACTTGTAGTTTGAGATAATTAATACGCCTCTGCTCATCAGACAATGATTTACTGTCACCCTCCCCGCCATTAGCAACGCCTGTAGATTTACCACCAGCCATCCAACCAGTGCTCTGATACCACTTGATACGGGGATGGCTACGAGAAATAAGTAGAATGAGATGAGTTTGAAGTTATTTTTGTAGTTTCTTGGGTTTGAAGTTTTTCGATCGAAAAAATTGTAGGAATGGATGAGAAAAATAGGATATTGTAGAGAATGGGTTTGGGGTTTGAGGAATAGAACCGCCACTTAGCCGTGTATAGACTAAGATAAGGTTTAACCGCCACTTAACCGGGTATAGGCTAAGATAAGGTTTTTACGCCACACCTAGAATCCTCGGCCTAAGGTGATAAGTAAAATAAGACAAGGTCTCAAGCACAAAACTGTAATTGTTATTCTCTCCAATATGATTTTTCTAAGAGCCCAAAGCTCTTTTAAATACATGTAATTAGGAAATAACAACTAGAAACTAGAAAAGGAAATAATAAACTAAAAACTAGGATACTTGGAAATTAAAGAATAGGAAATAACAATTTGGAAAGTAAATTACTTGAGCTACAAGTCACTTATTCTAGAAACTAAATATTAAGAAGTATAAAATAGGCAATTAAAAAGTGTTGGACTCAAATGCTTAAATTCCTTATTGCCCCTGCATCAAACCCCCAAAGTTGCGAAAAGAGACTTGTTCTCAAGTATTTGCCATTGTAAGGACGTAGATCTTTATAATTGAAGGCATAAGACATTTCGTACTCATTTGGACATTCTCTATTGTTCTCGAACAATATCCTCAAATCTCCACCAACGTCGAAAGGGCGTAAATCAACTATATTAAAGGGGGTCTCAATTCGGTCGAGTTGGGAGGCGGTGGAGGTCCGTTGGGAGAGGCCGATGTTGGGTCAGCTGAAATTTAATGTTGATGGTGCTTCAGGGCCGGTTTCTTCGGGAGTGGGGATGCTGGCTAGGAATTTGGAGGGGGAGGTCGTTGGCGGAAAGGGTTTCTCGTTGGAGGGGGTTTTTAGTCCAGAATGGGTGGAGGTTTGGGGTATATTACAAATTGCTCGATGAGCGTGTTCTATATCTCTTCATGTTCTAATTGAATCTGATTGTCTCTTGACAGTTTCGGCTATTAATGGCTCGTCGATTTTAGGGTAACTGGTGCTGGAGGTTAGGCGGCTTGTAGCCTATTCGCCAGGTATTTCTATTGTTTTGTAAAACGCTCAAAGAACAAGGTGACCCATTCGTTAGCGAGGATTATATTGTCAAGCTGGTTATGTTTTTGACGGGGAAAATGTCTCTTCTTCTTTTTTTCTTCTGTGGTAAATTAGCTTGCTCAAAACCTTACTGATATAAGTTGTAAATGTCTTAATTCACTCTTTGACCCATTATCATATTTTCCCTACAGGAAAAAGAAAAGTTTATTCTATACACACACAAAACGATGAAGTGATTGGTGCATATTTTAGGACGATCTTGAGAAAGTAGAGTGTGGGCATGCATGATGTCATGGTGACATAATAATATATAGAGCCACCAACATAAATAGCAAAACCCAAATAAAGAAATCGTCCGTGTGGGTGTGGGAATAAAAGTGTGTTTAATTATGATGTTGAAAATATCATTTGAAGACCGCTATTTAGATTAAAGACACACGTGTTGATTTGAACTAATTAAATCAATAAAATATACAAACCGACAGAAACACAAGGAGAAAGAGAGCAACACGTAAGAGAGAAGCAAAATCCCTTATCCAATCCCATCTACTCATTAATTAATAACTACCTTACCCTAACCATCATCGCCTCAATGTCAAGCAACCTTTTAATGCCCTCGTCTCGTCTCGTGTGCTTATTTTTGCTTATTAATTTGATTTAACCCAACAAATTAAATTTCACTTTATCATTATCATCATTAAATTTAAGATGTGTGTTATTGTTTGTGACAGGTTATGATAATAATGTTGATGGCGTGACATTTATTTGAAACAAATTAGGAATATATTCAAAATATGAAATAAGGAAACCAAAAACCTTAATTTTATATCTTTATACTTTTTTAAGGTAAAATGTTGATATAGGAACAGATTCTTTACCATAATCTCAGTTACAGTTAGTTAAAGCAAATTTGACCAAATTTATGAGCCACTTTATTATAAAAACGACACTCAAAAATTAAGGAGAAATTTAACCTTGAATTGGAGAGAAAGCGTCTACAGTTGCAAATGATGGCCCGAAACATGCTTCTTCCTTAAATAATTTATATTTTTTTTGAAACCAATAATTTATACTTAATATAACATAAAAGTATAACCAATTAATTTATAGGTCGGAGTGGGGCAGAGGGAGGTCAGGAGCGACGATCCGGACCGGCGGAGACGGAGGGGTTGCAGGAGGCAAGGGGGAGAGAGGTTGGGGAGGTCCGGATGGGGTTTGGAAAGAGGAGGATGTCGGGTTCAGAGTTGGGTTTCAAGTCGGGACGGGATGCGACCCGGGAACCGTATAAGTGGTGTAGTGGGTTGGTGGATCGGTACTGGGAAGGAACTGGAGTTATCTGGTGTTAGTGGGCAGACTCAGGCAAGCATACCGAACTAGGGGGTCTCGGTTGACTTAAACTTCAATACGTCATCGGGGTGTCATATTCGGAGCGGTACTGGAAGAAAACGGGGGGTCCCTAGTGTCGATGGGTTGATTTGGTTAAACCCAATGAGATAGGAGGGTTTAAAGTTCGCAATACTGATCGTAGGATTGATCGATGAACCTGGTTTAAGGCGGTCTGCAGTAAGATCACGGGGTTTCTCCATCCGTATGAGTTGAAGGTCATGGCTCTGCATGATGCTAACTGGTTCGAGTTGATCGGTCTTTAGGGTTATCATAGATGCATATGTAAACCATTATCTAGCAAGATCACGGGGCTTCTCCATCCGTATGAGTTGGAGGCCGTGGCTCTGCAAGATGCTAAACAGGTCAAGCTGAACAACTTTTTGGGAATTTGCGAACGGGGTCGCGTACTACCCACAATCGTAACGTACAATCAAATGGCTCACGAATTGACCAGTTTTGTCTTAACTAACAGTAGCTGGGTTTATAGTGATGGGGTTGTTCCACCAACTGTAGCTTCAGCTGTCTGGCTTGATGTCGGGTTAGTTGCTATTTCCTAAATAAAATTCGATTTTACTTCAAAAAAAGTGTACTCGTGTTGAGAAGATTTGGGTTTTATTAAGGGGAACATCCACGAAAATCTCATATACACATTAAAATTTACTTTTGACCTAAAATATTAGAATATTGAGTTTAGGGTCTAATATGTATATATACCATTTTTATACATTGTAATATGTCCACGTGGATCTAATTATCTCATTCTCCATATTGGGTCCCATCACATCAAACTGACTCCCGTTAAGCTCGACCACAATGATGCTATTCAATATGGATGGGGAGATATTTAGAAATTCCACATGTGAGCTAATGTCTCACATCAGAAGAGGATGACGTATAAAAAGATTTTATGTACATATTAGACCCAATACTCAATAGGCTAGTCTTTTAGGTTAAATGTGTGACATAATGTGTATATGTGTTTTCTTTGGGTGCTCCTAGATAAGACCATGATCTTCACTACAATTTGCACAGTAGGAATATTGATTGATGACGTGACACTTTGGAGTTATTTTTTATTTATTTTGACCATCTTATCAAATCAATAATCATTCTAGTTCAATTTATTAACCCGATAACTAGCTACTGGAGTTTATCAACTAAATAGCTATAATAACTTAATTTATCAACCTAATAATTCTATTAGAATAATTCAATTTATCAACCAAATATTTGGGTATTTACACAAATTAGACAAGTTCTTGTACATATAGGCAACCTACAACTCAACCCTTAAAACAAAAGTGTAGCGATTGGTTAGATTGTAACGAGGGGGAAAGCTTGCACAACAATGATATAGACTGATTATGACAGCAATTAGGTTGTCATAACCACTCTGAAACCCTTGTTCACCCGGTTTCAACTGTTGTAACAAGGGACTAGACTAATTATGACAATCTGAAATTAAAACTCAACTCTTAGATAAAAATGTAACGATAGTTTAGAGTGTAATAAGTGTCAATACTTGTAACGAGAGAGGAACCGGGTGCAACGAGGGTTTAGACGGGAGATTGTCATAATCACTCCAGATCCTCGTTCACCGATTTCAACCACTGTAACGAGGACCGGGCTGATTATGAGAACCTAAAAATGGAGACTAAACCCTTAAAGTAAAAGTGTAATGACGGTTCCGAGTCTAACGAGGGGAAAACTACTTGTCTGATTTGTGTATGAACTTGTTTTATTCATGTAAATACTTGTCTGATTTGTGTAACTAGCTATTAGGGCTGTAAACGAGCCAAATCAAGCCTCATTTTGACGGGACTCAGCTCAGCTCGTGAAAAAATTGTTTGGCTCGAGCTCGACTCGGGCTCGAACGAGCTTATACAACCAAGCTTGAGTTCGGCTCGAAATAAAATAGACAAGCTCGAGCTCGAGCTCGGCTCAATTCGGTTCACTTAAATTTCAATACATATATTCATTAAAAACCAAATAAATAATAAATGAGCCAACTTGAGATTGACTCGACTTGATTCGGCTCATCTAATTGTATTATAAATATTTATTATAATTTCAAAAATAAAATTAATTAAATATTAAATGAGCCGGTTCGCGATTAAACGAGTCCAATCTTGAACTCGAATTCGACTCAAGTTCGATTATACTAATTTCGAGTCGAATATTTAAAGAGTTAAGCTCGAACGGCTTGTTAAAAACTCGGCTCCAGCCTAACTATATTTGAGTTGTCTGATTTATAATTATTAAATTACAGTTGTCTGACGAGTCATTGGATATGCAATTACAGTAATTAATACTTACTCAAGTGTCACTCAATTAGTCAAGTATTATCTTTAACGACACTAAACGTATCCAATAACCAAAACATGGTAGGCAATTCGCACAAAGGTCGGCAAATATTTACCGTCCTAAGCACCCACCCAATCAACGGCCGTTTACACATCCACAACTTGATTATTGGTAATCAATATTTTGCACACTCCAATAATAATATTTAATATCTACCACTTCAACGACACGTTCTCACTCTCATGTCCACACATACAAAACATGTTCCAATTTCATTTCATACACACGTATGTCACGATCGCATTGTTGTAAAAAAATTTGTGAATGCTAATTTTATAAGAAAACAATATACTCTTTTTTCTTTAATTATTCAAGAACAAATCTTGAAACCAAATAATTAAAAATATGTATAAAAGCTAAGATGAATTGGAACGTTTTGATAATTTACCTTTTTGGGATAAATTATTTCTTACTCTTGGATTGAGTTTTTTCATTCTTACTAGTAAAGTATAGCATCTCTCCATTGCTACACCAAATGGACAATCATCAAATCTTTTTCCTCTGCTAACAAGCAATTCGTTAAGGTATTGATGTTAAGAGTCTTATTTGAGTATTACCCACAAATGCACTAATTAGGTTTCTTTGCTTTGCTTTGCTTGGAGGCTAAATTTTTTCTCATTCTAACCATTATTTAATAGTATTTTTTCCATGGGTTAGCAAAATCACCCCAACGCATTGTTCACACAATTTCTAGAAGAAAGTGGTCATAGTCATTGTTTGTGTTCAAGTGTTTCTTGTTTTCTAGTTGATAACAATTTGGTTGAGCTATAATCACCTTCAAGGTGAAATTTAATAATTTAATAAAGAACAACACCCATGCCTCCTAATTAATAATTTTTATAGACTAGTTTTTATATTATTATCGAGATTTGAAAATGTACATATTCAACTAATTTTTTTTTGTTGCTCAATTGCTTTCAATTCACAAATGACTAATGATAAACCAATATAAATCACTATTTTTTTTTCTCTTGCAAATTCCAAAAGTCTTTTTTGATTATTTATTTTTGGTCCGTATTCAATTGGGTATAAAAATAAAAAAAAATATCCCAATCTCAAAAAGTCTACACGAATACAAGACAAAGAATCCATATTTGATAATCCATTCAATCTACCAAATCCAACCTCTCCAACCCCTTTTGCACCAAACTCAAACCCCCCAAAAACAATAAACACCTGTCCACTCCTCCCCTGCCCCACCGCCGCCGACGGTGGCCGGAACCGTCTACTTTAAGAAAATTTCCAAATCTCATTTAAAACCCAAAACAAACTCACCTTTATAAATAGAAGCCACACGCATTATAGTGACTCACCTTCCATATCATAACCACATAGAGAGAGTTAGAGACATGGAGTGGAGTAGAGGCCAAGTCATCGGCCGGGGCTCCTCCGCCACCGTCTCCGTCGCCAACTTCTCCGGCGGCGCCGTCCTCGCCGTCAAGTCAGCCGAGTTGGGTCGATCCCAAATCTTGCAAAGGGAGCACCAAATCGTCACTTCCTTGGGGACTATGTGTCCGTGCCCTCACATAGTTAGCTACAAGGGGTGTGACGTGTCGAGGGAGGGCAAGAGGGTCATGTTCAACCTCTTCATGGAGCTCGCCGCCGGCGGGACGATCGCCGACGCCGTCCTCGACGCTCCGGCGATACGGCGGTACACGTGGCAGATCCTCAAGGGTTTGGAGCACTTGCATAAACTCGGCTACGCGCATTGCGACATTAAGGGGAGGAACATTCTGGTGACCAAGACCGGCGCGAAGATCGCCGATTTCGGGTGCGCGAAGCGGGTCGGGTCGGGTTCTCCGGTCTCCGGGACGCCGGCGTTCATGGCGCCGGAGGTGGCGCGTGGGGAGGAGCAGGGGTTTTCCGGCGACGTGTGGGCCTTGGGCTGCACGGTGGTGGAGATGGCGACCGGGTCTCCTCCGTGGACCGACGCGGCCGACCCGGCGGCGGTTCTGTACCGGATCGCTTACTCCGGCGAGTCGCCGGAGATTCCGGGCTGTCTCTCCGGCGAGGGAAGGGATTTTCTGGGGAAGTGCTTCAGGAGGGACCCGCGGGACAGGTGGACGGCTGGGGAGCTTCTGAAGCACCCGTTTGTTGCGGGGTTCGATTATTCCGAGGAGAAGCAGTTCCGAGAACCGAATTCGGTGTCTCCGACGAGCGTTCTTGATCGGACATTCTGGTGCTCCGAGGAAGAGCCAGAGTCTCCGGCGAGCCAGAGCCAGAGCCAGAGCCGCACGATTGAAGATTGCTCAGCTCGGGAGAGGATCGGACGGCTGTCTGTGATCGATCCCAGTTGCTGTCCGAGTTGGAGGTTCGACGAGGAATGGATCGCGGTCAGATTTGATGACGTGATCGCTTGTGGGTCAGTGGAAGAAGCATCAATTGGGGTTTGGAGATAGCTAAAGATGAGATTTTTTTATAAAGATTCTGTATATATGAACAGAACAAAAACAGAATTGCAGGGAACGGGTTCGAGTTTTGTTTTTTTGGTTTGTTTGATATTTTTATTACCGGAATTGAAAATGAGGTTTATTTTGAGAAACCCAAATTGATCATTTAAAGATATTGAGGGAAAAAAAATCAAATTTTGTTTTAATATAAATGTGTAATGTCATTGATTGACGATTTATCTTTGATTCGACCAGATGTGAAAATGATAAAGTTTTTAAATTTATTGAGATTTTAGTATTACTAATCAATAAAGTGAGGTGAGGGACGAGATCACTAAATTTATCATAAATTTCTCGGGTTGTCATTCTCACGGAGAAGCAAACACTCTTAACTTGTTAAGATTTGAAATCTCAAATCTAAGTTAGTTAGAGACAAAGATCACCCAAGAAATACCAATGCTAGGCTACCAAAACCTCTGCAGGTCTCCTCTACTGCAACTTCTCCTCTTGTTTCTTTTGTGTTTGGTAATTCCCATAAACCAAACAGTGGAGGTTTTTGGGTACTACCAGTTCCTAGTCAACTCTTTCTTCTTTTTGTCTCCTAGTGTTTGCCTGTTTGGAAGGTAAGAAAAGGATAAAATTCCATTCCAGAAACAAAAGTCAATTTGACATTTGTTTCTACCGATCAAATATGATTTAAATTCTGGCCGTCCAACCAGGGGTACCCAAAGATAACCGACCCCACCCGAAAACAATTCAAGCGAAAAAGAACCAAATTGGTTCGGTTTAAAGTTGAACTGAAATTTCATCAGTTTGATTTCAATTTATAAAATGAGAATCGATTAAAAATTCGAACCATACTGAAAATCGATCGATTAAGACACGCGGCTCATTAACAGTCATCAATTCTCACTAACTGATACTAAAAGTATTGAATCAAAAAAAACAAGTCAAATGTATGGACTGCAAATTACAATGTATTCCTTTAAAAAAAAAATCATGACAAAAGAACTTTCTTAAACAATGAATTTTCTTGAACCGAACCGAAAACCAATATATTTCAAATTAAACTGAAACGTATTTTATTAATTTATTTTTTAAAAAACCGAACTACAAATAACTTACGTAACACAATATTGAAATATGTGCTCTCATTTGACCGATCCTATTGCCACCACCAGAAACTCATAATGTGGTGTCCTTTTGTGGTTCCAATATCAGCATCCGAAGAAGTTAGGAGAATGGGCCATTGACAGCACAAAGTGGTGGGTTTAGTAGGTAGACACAATAGAATGAGAGGGTATAGAACGAACAAGTCACTTCAATTTGTTTCACCCAACCAATCATTCACTCACACACCAAAAAAGAAGCCACCAAATTACAGCATTTAATGTTGGTTTTGGGCCATTTCTTCCAACACCTGGCGGCCATGGAGTTGGGTTGGGTTTGATTTAAAATCTTTGTATCTAGCTTTTTACTGACTATAGCTTTACATATTGGAGAATTGAGAATAGTTGGACACATGTACGTGTTGTATTGTTTGGAGAAGATTCTGAGCCTTTTCACCAACTTCCTTCTTGTTTTTGAATAAAACAAATAAGCGCAAGAAGCACGCTAAGCTTTGTACACCAACTGCCATTACCATTGCTATGTATCTAATCTAAGTAACAATGATAGAGAATTTGTTAGTTATTATGAGGCTGTTATGGAAAGTTGACTTTCACTGTCCAATACTCTTGTCATAATATAAGAGCTAGCCAAGGTGATTCTCTTTTGAGATATGTGTAAGTGCTCATCTTGTCTTTTTTGGACCCACCCGAGGTAGGTTGGGTTAGAGAGCTATGACCGTGCCCCGCTCGTTTGGTCCATGTCGGGGGGCTCGGGTACAAACCCGATAGCTAGGGTCATCGGGCCAATCGGATGAAACCGAAATTCGTTGGACATTTAATTGTCGACGAGATACAATGGGTTTGTGTTTTCTCATTTTGCAAATTGATTTTGAGTTGGGCTCTTATATGATTGTGGACTTGGTTATAAATCATGTTAGGCTAGTATTGTTTGTATCGTATCGGGTTTTCGGGTAACATGCTGGGTAACACTTCATCTATCCGCGACCCGCTTGTTTGAAATTCGAGTGAGAGTATTTTAATATGATTGTGACCACACTTTTCATTGGGTCAGGGGTATTTTTAAACACTCCTAGTATGCTATGTTCGTGATATAGTGTCTAGATTTAAAATTTAAGTTTATTGTTATATATTAGATTTCATGTTTTTTTTTATTAATGTTTGAACGCGTCGCTATTGTAATCTATTTGAATAATTTGATATTGATTCTTATTTAAATGATTTTTGTCTCTTCTACTTGTGGACGTTGTTAATTGTCAATGAACAATGAATATTACAAGTGTTTTTGTTTAATGTTCTTATGTTCATTCACACTCAAATCTTTTTTGGACAAAGAAGATTTTTTAAGAGACGATTTTGAATTGTTTCATCTGTTCATAATATATTTTCTTGGACCTTCCATGGATTTGTTTTTCATGTATGTATGTATGAGGTGAAAACTATTATTATAGTGAAAACTAAGTGCTCGTGTCAATAGTTGAATTCATGAAATAAATAAATGGTTTAGACTAAGACATAATCAACGATAAATAAATTTAAGTTAAGAAAAATTATATATATCTCACCAAATTTAGGTTTAAGCTTAGAGCTATATACTGTGAATTCAACAGTTAGATTAGTTCATAATTTACATCACAACTGTTATTTTCACCTAAGTATATAGATGGAATTCAAAACAAATTTGGAGATTTCTTTGAATTTTGATACATGGGTTAACCATAGTTTGTGGAGTACCAATTTGGGGGACCATATTCAACAAGACTTGGTTCAATTGGAAATCCATGTCAATCTTGGGCCAAGCCTAGGCCCATTTCCAAATAGCTAAATACACGTGAAGAAAATAATATACAGGTAGGTATAAATCACAGTAACAGCATAATTTCAACAATTTTTTAACAGTAGACATTCTATTTGTGTGTCTAAACATTCTACAGTTGGACGGTTGGAACGTTAATGTTGGTTCACATCTAAATGTGATTCTATCTAAGTATACACACAAATTAGTTGTGAACAATTTATACATATAGCAGTTGGTCAAGCAGGAGATGAAGAGCAGTTAGAATGAAGGAAAAGGTGTTTGTGATCTGGAAATAGCATCTTGGTATTGAAAACAGAGAAGATCATTAGAGCCAGAGACACCAAAACAGAGAGAGCTGATAAGAGGAGCATCACAACATGAGCCAAACACCCCTTCACTTCCTGTGCATATTCTGCAGAAGCAAGTGCCAGAACCGTTAGCGGGAACGAATAAGCCCACCATGCCACGCTGAACTTCCTCATCGACTTCTTGAACAACCTCGGCCGACAAATCTGAGGGAAACACAAATTTACTTTCTTAGAAACTGAAATTTATAAATTTAGTGTTTAGATATGGAATGAATATAATGTGAATGCATAATCAGAGGTCAAGTGTTGGTCCACCATATATATATATGTCCTTGTAGTGAAAATTACTTGGAGACTCGCTCTCGAGTCCCACCAAGTGCTTTTCAGTCCAAGAAAAGTATATGAACCTTGTTACTTGTGCATGTACGACTCTACTTTAACACCATCTCACGTATAGTCTTGTTATTAGACTCTAATGTCCTGTTGAATTGGAGAGAGCTCAAACCAACTTGCTCATATTATTTGAGGCTGCTCACGATACACACTAGATACACAGGGAGTAATCTCAATTTCTCCTTCACACATGTTTATTTTTGCAAAAACTCTCCTTCACGCATGTTTATATTCGCACTGTATATGTAAACACATGAAAATTAATGTAAATATCACTTAAGTGTTAATTCAAACGTGTTTATAGGTGAGCATTTTGGCAACGAAACCAGAGATCGAATCCGAACCGAATCGGGAAATCGGGAACCACAGGTAACAGTTCCGGTTTTGGTTCTTAAAATGGAGACTCGGGGAGTCCAGACCGGTCAAATTCTTGACCAGTTCGATCCGTTTCTAGACCCATGCCTACCCCAAAATAAGTTAACTTAAACGTCCAACACTTGCTATAGTTATGTTTATTTTTGCGCAATTTCTCCCTCAAGCATGTTTATTTTTGCAAAAATTCTTCCTCACACATGTTTATTTTTGCAATGTCTATGTGAACCCGTGAAAATTAATGGAAGTGTCATTTAAGTGGTAACTCAAACATGCTTAGGGGTAGACATTTTGACAACGGAACCAGAGACCGAATCCGAACCGAAATCGGGAACCACAGGTAACAGTTCCGGTTTTGGTTCTTAAAATGGAGACTAAGAGAGTCCAGACCGGTCAAATTCTTGACCAGTTCGATCCGTTTCTAGACCCATGTCTACCCCTAAATAAGCTAACTTAAACGTTCAACACTTGTGTGAAACTTCTGTTAATTTTTACGGATTGACACAGACGGTACAAATTTGAACATGATTCAGCGAGAGTTCTTGTAAAAATACAATAAAAACAAAGTTTGTGCAAGAAAAACAATTATATAGTTTTTGCAATCATCCTTTTGAAGTATGTCATCATTTGATAAATTAATAATCAATATTGTATCAATAAGCAAGCTTTATGGGTTGTATACATATAATTAGTAAGTTAATAA
This sequence comes from Geranium rotundifolium, assembly GCA_963920655.1. Classification (NCBI taxonomy): domain Eukaryota; kingdom Viridiplantae; phylum Streptophyta; class Magnoliopsida; order Geraniales; family Geraniaceae; genus Geranium; species Geranium rotundifolium. The sequence goes on along the minus strand of OY987317.1, from coordinate 4,046,734 downwards.
TAATAATCCAATTACCAGTGACACGAAGAGGAAGATGGAGAGGAAGAATAGCATCTTGGCGGAGACATCAAAGGTGCCACAAATAGAGTGCCACGCCAAGCTCGCCATCCCCGGCGCCGCAAAGAACAAGAAGAACACCGGCCTCAGCCTCTCCGGCAGCGACCCGTTCCCGGGGAGCCTCTGGTAGAGCGTCACCAACAGCACCAAGTAATGAACCATCCCAATGGCAAACATGCACACCGCCGCCTCCCCCGACCCCGCCGCCGCCGCCGCCAGGTTCCCTATCACCGACAGCTGGCTCGCCGGGTTCGCCCCCGCCGACAAGAGCCTCTTCCCCTTCGTCAGCCACTGCCCGTAGATCTTCACGTCGAGAACCACCACCGGGGCCACGAACACCCACCACAGGATCGTGTAGTAGGCGTCGTTGATCCCGAACGGCGAGGATTGGAGGAGGAGGAGCAGGGAGATCCACGGGGCGAAGAGGTAGTTGACGCCCACGCGGTGGAGGAACTCGGATCTTACGAGGTCGAAGTGGAAGAGGCACTTCAAGAGGTAGAGGAGGGAGAGGGAGAGGAGAGAGAGGAGGGCGAGGCACCAGAGGAGGAGGAATGCGGTGGAGGGGAGGGACACCAGGGCTCGCCGGAGGGCGTGGGAGTCACCGGAGACGGAGGAGGAGTCGCCGAGGATATTCTTCCATAGCAGGGCCTGGCCGCAGAGGGACAGGCTTATCCGGAAGTAGCCTGCATGGAACCTAGCAAGGATTGGCGTGACGTTTTTTATTTTATCAGCAATAACTGCACTACGTCGAGCTTCATTGTCATGAGTATTGATATTGATATTGATCTTGAGCTCCATGTGATCGGGTGTTTGAGGTTGATCCGTTGTTTCGGAAATGTACAATGTTAAATATTAATGCTGCATGTGTGGGAGAGGTGGTTTTGGTGTTTATATAAAGGCGTGTGCTATTTTGTGTTGGAGATAGAGACAATTAATTATGTGAAAAATGAAAAAAATGAATGTTCTACGAATCATCGAGATCGAGCGTGCAAGTGTTGTGTACTTGTTGACCCTACTTTTACATTTATAATAATAGTTATTATACTTATCATATGATAAGAGATATATGCATGATTTTGTACTGTATCAGAATTATATGCGACACAAAAAAATATATAATTTGTGTTTTTCTGTGAGTAACAAACTAACAATAGTTGTACATATTTATCGTACTTTTTATCAGCAAAAGTTATAAGCAGTATAATTATTGGAATAAAAATTAAAATTAGTGATTATATTTATTTTACAATATGAATTAACAAAATAATTACAGGAAAATGTAGGCGGCTGGCAGGATCAAGCAGGCTATTTTGACTTGGTTGTGATGAACAAGTTGTTTTGGGTTCTTTACAGCTACACTTACGCACTCCACTCATATATACACAACAAGTACTCAATCAACTTTATAAAGATAGACTCACCCTTTATTTAATTATCATATATATACATATATAAGTTAGATTCACGTCTTTTTTATATAAATTTAGATGGAAATTTAAAGTGAAAAACTCGAGTTAATAGTTAAAAATTATAAAATAAAATATTTATTATGGATCGATAAGACCATGTTTATGCGCGAGGTTTTGGTTTTTTCTGTTCGTACACATACAATTTAATTTTGGCATGATTAATTGTAGTGGAGATTCGGATTCGGGGAGGTATAATAGTTCCAACAAGTTGTGTGGGTGGAGGAGTTGAAATGTGAGAGAAAATGGGACAGTAAGTACCTACCTAGAAGCACCATGTAATGTTTGAATTTGAACAGGTTTTGATGTTGAGTTGAATCCAACTCTTTACCGATTCTAGTCCGAATCATTGTACGAATTGGGGCAAAAAGGAAGGAAAGAGTGAGGTATAGAGCAGTCTTTTGAGTGTTGATCTAGTCACCTAAGTTGCATTACATGTCATTTGTGGTACAACAGGTTCCTTGTACATCACCGTCATATCAACTTGTCAATTTTGCTATGTTATTGTTTAGTTTTTTGAATTTTAACACCATACCACAGTCGGTAAATCGTATGCGTGTGATTATCTATCACGGTATAATTTCAGGTACTCAACCAGTTAGTCAAGCAAGTGTTGATCGTCACCAAAGACACTAGAGAGACACGTAAGGATGGCTGAGTAAGGTGTGGTGTAATGATAATAAGTTGATAATCAAGTGGGGTGGGGGAGAGATTAACAGTAATAGATGAGAAGGAAAACTAATTTGTGTGCCTAATAAGGATATTGAAAACAATGCAACCAAATTGGCTACAACAAGACTAAAGATTAAAAAAAAGTAAAAAGGAGGTGGAGTCCACCCAACATAATCAAAGCTCTTGCGGTTATATAATATTCACCAATTTACCATATATGGTTTCTGTTCGGAGAAAAACGAATCTAATATAATAATTAGATGTAGCGAAATTAAATAATTTTTCCCACCTGTGCAAATCTCGTAAGAATCTATCAAGCAAAGCAAATCAAGCAAGCTAATAAAATATAACAAACAAGAACACAATAGGCACGCACAATTTTAGCGTGGAAAACCTCCTCAATGCGAGAGAGTAAAAACCACGGGACCCTCGAGGCCGCTTAATCTCCACTATCAATATAATGGGTACAACGAGTTCTCTCTAAATACAATTAGAAGATCACAATATCTCAAGATTAACCAATCTTGACTCAACCCACAATTACAAGAAAGAGTAGAGAAACTTCACCGAATCAATGGCGCACGATCCGAAAATCGTATCAAATCACTCGGACCTCCAAATGCAAATTCCAACGGTCAGAACGTAGTACCACGTCTTCCGAACACCCTGTCCAAAAATCAGCACGATCCAACGGTGGATCGACCTCCAATCGGACTCGAGAACCTTGCTGGTCGGCCCAGAAAGTAGCAGGAAATTCTGCACGAATTTCACTCTATTTCTCTCTTGGATTGGTCTTATTTTCTTCTCTATTGCCTAAATAGCCAAGCAATTAGGATTTCATTTTCCATGTAGAATACTAACTACATGGGTTTTGGACCTCCACTTATTTAATATAGGCCCAACAGTTTCAAGTGTAAAGCATTTGTCAAATGAATATAGCGGTTGAATTAAACCAAATGAAGAAAGATTGGGAGATAAGTGGAGGATTTATCCCTTCGTCTCTTTCTGTAATCGTTGATCGTGAGCTCTGCGTTTAATAATAGGTTAGATTCTTTGGCTTAAACCAACTTGCGTTTAATAATAGTGGTGGTCCAAGGACAAGAGTCAACAGCTAGAGAGGTTACAAGTTGGTGGTGAAGGAGAAGAAGCAAAATCAGTTTGGTATACTAATTAGAGCTTACAAGTTGCATGTGTTGAGACCGTTTAGGATGATGAGTTCAATGTTGTCTGCTGAAAGTAATTGATTCTGGGAACTCATATTAGAGAAAGAGGAGGAAGGGCAAAAAGGTAAAAAAAAAATAGAACGCTAGAAGGAGGGCTTGAACCTCCGACCTTGTGGTTAACAGCCACACGCTCTAACCAACTGAGCTATTCCAGCTTCTTGCTCATATTGTGGCTTTAATAAGTATATACAGATTTATTTATTTTTTGCTTCATTTCTCATAAGCTACCAAGGAAATCTACTGTAATTTTTTATCATGAAGTTGTCACTTGTGATTGTCATTTCTCAAGTATCAAAACTAGTTTTGGTCCTCAATCACTAAATTAGGGTTAGGAGGTAAACGTAGAGGATATAGTGATATAATTTTATGTGAAATTGGGAATATCATGATCTCGTCGAATTTAAAGATTTGTGTCTTTTTGTAAAATAAACAATAAGGTGGGTTCGAATCAGATTTAGTAATTTTGTTCTCTTTACTGTCGAATTAATGATACTAGATCCTTATTAAATTTAGGAATTTTACTCTCATTGTCCAGTTACTCTTGAGATATTACGTGAACTAAGATTATTGTCTTTTGGGATATATGTATTAATGTATTTTAAATTGATTATGCACTATGACTTAATAGTATGGTACAGAGGTGTTCATCAAGTTAGGTCTAGACTAGCATGGCCATCTTTGGACCCACCCAAAGTAGGTTGGGTCAGGGAGCCATGGCCCGTGGCCCGCCCGTTTGGTCCATGTCGTGGCGTCGAGTACAAAGCCAATGGGGTCATCGAGCCAATGAAATAAAACTGAAATTTACTGGATATTTAATTAATCATGAGGTACAATGAGTTTGTGTTTCCACACTTTGCAAATTGATCTTGGGGTCACTCTCATATGATTACTACTTATTTACACGCATTAATACGGTACTTTCTGATTATTTGGGTACCCTACACTCAAATTATTATAGTTGATTTATGTTATATTTTATTAAGAATACAAGGCAAATTATAAAAACACATAGTTACTAAAATATAATGATGAAAAACAAACAAAACAATTATTGTAAGACATCAGTAGGGACATTTTGAAAGAGAAGATTCAGTACTTTATGATATTTGGATGGATTGACATCATTGATCTCTTTTTAATATTAGATTATTTAGAAATAACAGTAAACGGTTTAGAAAAAAGAATTTGACATAAAGTTATCGTCGGAGTATGATGGCCATTGACTTAAAAGCAATTTTTCCGGTTGGACCGAGGTGGCAATCGTATTTCGATTGCCTCCGAGGTTAACACGGTAGTCCCCTTAATGCGTGCCAACTCACACATCAGAGTCTGTAACTTGCACAATTCAATACCCAAAAAAACGATTCGAAAAGACCAATTTGAGAGAACGATTATAAAAAAAGAACATTTTCTTGGTTCTATTCTTCACCATAATCACTCAAAGATTATATAATGAGAAAAATAAATGGTGATAAACGAGTACTTTAAAGAGCAAATAATGGGGGAGATTACTACGTCTTGTAACTAGGGGTGGACACTTTTTACTCAAAACCGAAACCGAACCGAAGAACCGTGGGTATCGGATCGGATTTGGATCTCAAAATTGAGAACCGAATCAATTCGGTTCGGTTCCGGTTCTAAGAGTGTAGAACTGCTAATTAACCGTTTCGGAACCGAACCGATTTTAGGGGGTTTTGATTAGTATTTTTTGTATTACAATTTTATGTTTTAGCCTAAAAATAGTTTAAATATGTATTATTTTCACCATAAATTGAACAATGTTTTAATATCATATTAATTGGATCTAATTAAGCAAAACTATACAACTATATTAGAGAATCGACCCTTAATTTCACAATTAATCATTCAATTGGGTCTAATTGGGTAGAACCGAGAACCACACCGTAGAACCGGGCCCAAAACTGAACTGAAACCGATTTATCGGGTCCGAATTTAGGTCTCCAAAATGAAGAACCGATTGATTGGGTCCGGTCCAATTCTGACCGGTTCGGTCTGATTCCGAAACCGTGCCCAACCCTACTTGTAACCTCCAAAAATAAAAGATCAAAAGAATAACTCATTATGAGTCATTATCTCCAACAGATTAGACCCACTAATTTGAGTCCAGGTCTAATTTGACAAGTTATAGCACTTAAAAGGGTCACTTTGTGCTCATCATCATCATATGGAAAAGGGTATGATTAGACCACTTCTCCGTCCAATTAATAATGGCCATCAACTTTACTAATCACTCTCTTAATTACGCAACATCAATTTTGTTTCAAACATACTCGTTTCAAACTTTTGTTATCATTGTGTACCCACACATTCAACGAAGCAGATACATTTTATTTCCTTTCATTTTTTCATTATAACTTTTAAATACAACCCGACATTTTATCTCATAGAGTAATTATGGTCTGATACTGACCATATAACATTTTCTTTTCAACTTTGGAAGGAAGCTATTATCACATAAGACCTCATTTAAACAAACTCGCTTAAATTTTATGGGTGGTTAATGGGTCTGTTTGACGGATTCAAAATTTTTTATTTAGATGGTTGAACCATCCGTGAACAACCCTATTCTAATATTCAAAAACCTATGGTAATATATATCTTCTATTTTGTTGAATGATTTGAATTGGGAATATTGGGCCCCATCTGATTCCCAATAAGGTTTTAAGATTATTGCTTCTTTATTTGATTTCAAACGTAACCAATTTAGTGATTGCATCCCCCACTCCGTAGAATTACGCCGTAGAATTAAGGGTACCGAATCTCCATCAAATTCAAAGAAAGTCAACGAACGAGATGAGTACGGAGAATATTTAGTGATCCCATCCCCAAAACAGAGAATATTTAGTGATCCCATCCCCAACGCGTCAAATCGGAAACATCCCATCCCCACCAGGTACCCGTCGTGGAAATAGTTTTCATGTTTGTCATATACATGCCAACATTAGAGTACATAACCTTACAACACCCTTCATTCCCCAGCCGAGCACCAGCAACAAAATCAGAGCTATGTTAAAAACTATCCTTGATGGTAAGTGACATGCAGCAACAACACACAAGGCAACCTCAACATCTGCCATGAAGGAAATTATAAATAACAAAGGCAACAAGTGATCAAAATCTTCATAACTTAACCAGTTTTGTCATTCAAAATTCAAAAGTAGCCACAAACTGAATTCTGTATTGTAACTAAAAGCCTTCTAAGCCTCTCTACGAACAAAGTAGAGTTTTCCCATGACATGGAGGACGGCAACAAAAGCTATAAACCCAATACTCATGACAAGAACAACGTTGGGAGAGATCTTGAGGCCTGGTGCATCGTCGGTGTAGAACTGAAGCATGGTTCCTGATGCCCCTCCCGCAGCTCCACCGCTGGTTGTTCTCCTCCTCCGCATGTTGGCAGCCGCTGCTGCACTTCCTCTCGGGGGAGCTGCTCCATTCAAAACCATTCTGGACCAGCCACACTAAATATTAGAACTTTGAATCAATACTCAAATGCACAAAGTTTAAGAAAACTAATGTAATGGTAAGGTTTGCAATCTAGGGCTCAACTCTATGAAAAATACACAAAATGCATTATTCTACTTGAAATGAAGAGACAAGTATCCAGCATATGCAATCACAGCATTAGAAGCTTATAGAGCCAAAGAAGGGTTTTAGGATACACATTGCACACAAATAACCTTTACAAAGCTAGTTCAATAGACTAGTACCAAGTTAATCATAAGCAAGAATTAGCCTACTGAGAGCAAACGCTAAAAAGTACATACGTACCAAGATCTCAAATTCATATAAAAGATAAAGGTTATATTTTGATTTCAATTAAATCTTTAATCTTTATAAATACATTCATCAACCCCTCAAACCAGAGCAAAAGTGACAACAGCTAGCTAAAAGAAGCACTACCCGTCTTTAGCAAGACAGTTTCGCCTCAATTTCAGCTTTTGGATTCACAATTCATCAGGTACAATATTCTACTAGCAAACTCTAAACTCAACCCAATGCATGAGAAACATTATACAGAAATCGACAAGTTTTCTACTACATACACAGCACACGATTGCTACTATCGTTCTAGATTATGTTTATCAGACCCAATTACTCAACCAACAGATCCCCAAAACTAAAACCCCATAAGAACACCCAATCTGGTTTCATAAATTGATGTGGATGGAAACATTGGATGGAAACATTCATCTTCCCAAAAATACGAAACAAATACGATAAAATCAACCAAATCTAATCAGGCAAAGGGATTCACAATCCCGACTGACGATTTAAATAGCAACCAAAACCACGAAACACAAGTTTCAGTACCAGATCCATAAAATCTAGCTCATTCAACAAAAATTCTCATTTCTCACGACCAGATCTATGCATCTAGAAATCAAAATTACAGGCATCAAATACAGAATCAGATAAATGATGAACAGAAACATGCAATCGAATTACACGAAGGATCAGAAATCTGGAGAAGAACTCGAACTCGCCTGAGTTGACTCGGTGTTGAGCTTGAGCTTTGAAGATCCGAGAACGATTTTTTTGACTCGAACAGGAGCGAATACAAATCTGACTGAGTCGACCAGACCAGAAGATTTATCTATGACGTGTCTTCTACACGTAGAATTTGCCAACATCAGCAAATCAAAACTCTCCACGTCTATTCAACCAATAGCCTTCTGCCGCGTCATATAGTGGGGTCTACAAGAAGAAGTCAAATTCGTCGAGCAATTGAGCCGTTGACTTGAATCCAATTTTGTCCGAACCGAATATTTAAGTATATATTATTTTTAAATGAACCGTAAAATAAAAGCACCAGTGGTCTAGTGGTAGAATAGTACCCTGCCACGGTACAGACCCGGGTTCGATTCCCGGCTGGTGCATTTTTATTTTAGCTAGAAATTTTTTCCTCCACATGACTATCTTTTTAACTTTACACAGTAATGGACATAAAATTAGAGAAACAAAGATAGCAGAATCCAAACTTTCGTTTTTTAACTTTTTTTCCCTCCATTATGGTTATTTTTATTTTTACCTTTACAGTAAGGGACATAAAATTAGAGAAATTTACTGAAGAATTTTGAGAACTCACAAAATCAAAACATGTATTAATTAGATGTTACTCAATTATTCTCCACAAAGAGAATAATAAAGTCTGATAAATGCATAACTTTTCTGCAGACTGTTTCAACTGGTCTTAAGGTTACTTGAACTGAGAAACATATTTGCTTGCTGCTTAACTCTTTCGCAGTTACATGGGTCATAGAAGCCAAAACAACTCAAAAACAAGAATTTGTTGCTTACATATTCTTCTTGCCCTCGGAATGTGGAGAGCTCTGGTTCATTGCCTCCAGCTGTTTGCGGAGGTTCTGGTTGTCCTCCAGCAACCGATCATATTCCCCGTGGAGCTCTTCAGATTTCTTTTTACAAGCCTCTGCTTCACCTGCTGCGTTCTTTGCCTCGTTTGCCTTTAACTTGCATTCGGATTCCATGTTCTTCACCTTTGGCCTCAATGAGGCGACCTCTTCTTCGAGTTTCTTGAGATCGTCTGCGTTGCCACTTTTTCCATCCTCAAAGCCTCTGCTCTGTTTCTTTACGGCCTCCATGGTCTTTCTGAGTTGTCGGAGTTCTCTTATGTAGTGGTGTAGTCTATCAATCATCAATGCGAGGAATAGCACAAATCCTGTGCGTGAACTAGCGTTTTAAAGTCTTATTCCAAAAATAACAACGGTAACTAAACATTCCAGATAAGATGAAGAAATAAAACGAAATGTGAAGGTATGTCCCTTTGTAGTATCCAAAGCAAAGCCCATTTTACAATAATACAAATATGAACCGTTACACATTTTAAATCAATAACTTGAAAGAAAAGACCATGTCTTTTAAGATTACTGAACTCTTAAATGAACATAGCATTAAGCTAACACCAAATGAACAAGAAATAAAGAGTTTCTTAAGAACAATGATGTGTATAGGATAGATAGAACAAAAAGAAAGGGCATGGAGAGCAAAAAGAGGAGCCATCATTTGCTTCTCATGAGACACACCATGTCCAAATGAAAAGACCAAAGCAGTATGCTTATTAGTCTCTCACAAGCTACAACATCAGTAAGTCACAGTACTAAACAACTTCACTTATAAGGAACAAAAGCTAATTTTATGACAAAATGTGCAGTATCAGTAAATCACAGAACAAAATTCTTTCGCTATATAACTAAATTGACAAAGTATACTCAAAATAAAGTAGAACTCCAAAATGCTTATAATATGATAGAGAAATCAAATGATATTAAACTAAACTTTAAAGTTCTTATTAACTGGAATCTCAAGAAAAAGAATCAGTGTACCAGGGTCAAATAGAGTATGACAATCTCACCACCTCCAATGAGTTTCCCATTTCATGTTATAAACACTCTTTGTTTTGCAGCAATGGATGAAACAATGTTCTGCAGCTTGTCCCGCCTTATTGTTGAGGTTTCATAACTTCTATCTCTGTATCTAGTTGCCCAACCATCCCCATCCTATAAAGTCCATAATTTTCTGTTGTCTCGGCCATAAAACGATTAGTGGCTAACCTCTCGCCTGCAACTGCAAGCCTTACAAGACGGCCCTATTGGAGATTTTGAGACTACTTTGTGTGGACAAAAAAAACCATAACTATCTGTACTTGCTATTGAAATAATAATTTTATTTCTATAGATTCACTTTCTTTTCTCCTCTAGAGTTCGTTTTCTTTTTAACTCTCAAATTCACCAACAATCTCGTGATTGAGGTCTTCAAGATCACTTTTTTGACCTAGTATTTCCAAAATATGCTTGAAATGAAATCATACTAACCAGAAAAGATCAACAATATGACGCACTGGAGGAGATCTGAAGAATCTCACTCTCTAAATTAAATGCTATACACACTCTACCATCCCATACTAAAACCAAAAGAGCACATTCACATATTTCCAAACCCCATTATGCATGGTATAATCACCCTTCAACCTTTCCTCTTTTACATGTTTCTAAGAGACAGGCTGCTCCGGTAAAAACAGAACGCCAAAAGCCATGAAACTTGCTTTCCATTCTCAATACAAGACCACAGCCAAATAAATAACAAGGCATTTAGTGACAAGCATTCCATAACCTCCAGCCAAACAAATCAATAATGTAGAGATGGAAGAGAATGAGTTTTAATCATGCATACAATTGGTACTTCTCAGTGACAATTTTCGAACCCTAAAGGCTAAAAAATTGAAATTTATTTGGTTACAAACTAAATTCATCACTTTAAATATTCCACTAAATGGGTTCATATAATCATTCTGCAAACCATTTCATCCCAAAAAGACAAAACTAAATCAAATTCCAAAATGCATTTCCACCCTTTTTATCCATCTCTCCATAAACCAAACACCATGAACTAAGAGTCTAAAACCAATTCAGCATGTGCATTGCCATCATCACCAACCAAATAAACCAAAACCCAGTAAAAATGAGAGAACAGAAACCATTACCCATCATCATCAATCAAATTACATAATGCATTTTCAGTTCCACCGTTTTTATCAATCTCTCCATAAACCAAACACCAACCCACCCAAAACCTACATTAACCATCAACATCAACCAAACAAACCAAAACCCAATAATAATCAGAGAAAACAAAAACCATTACCCATTAGCGAGGCTTCGAGCATGTGCATGGCCATGAGAACCTGATCGGTGGGATTGACGGCACCGCCCTCGTCGGTGCGGCTCTGGATCGTGCTCATGCTGTAGACGCTCGACAAGAGAACGATAAATAGGGTTCCGGAGACGGTCTTGACCACGACCGGACCCTTCCCTCGCTTGACCTTGTCCAGGCTCAGAATCACAAGCTTCCTCAACGGGGTCTTGAAGAGGAGGATCAGTATCAACGCCATTTCGCCCAGGATCACCATGTACAACAGCTGTATCATCGTGTATCTGGAAATTGAGAGAGAGAGAGATTTGGGTTTTTTCGATTCAGAAATTGAAAACCAAGGAAATGACGATTTTGAAGAAGAAGAAGATGGGTCGGTATTGAATTGAATAAAGAGGTAATTACAGATCAGTGCACCCGAAACCTCATTTCAGGATTAGTATCCCAAGTTTAATTTTTTTTTCTTGATCTCCCAAGTTTAAAACGTTAACACTTCAGTCAAAATTCTGTTAAATCTAACAACAATACTGTTCATATTTTTTTAATACCCAAAATGCCCTCAGTATAATTTATGTGGGGTATAATTCTTTTATAAATGTAAAATTGCTATTGTACCCCTCATTTGCATGACAAACTTAACTTAGGTTCATTGGGTAAAATAATATTTTCAAATAAAAAATAAAAAATAACAATAAATACAAGTAAAATTACTCTAACGCCCCCTTCTTCAACCTACTTCAAACTATAGTTCTCCTCCATCTCAAAATATCTCTCTGTCAAAAGTGTGGAATTTCTAATTCAAACTTTAATGAAACCCTCAACCTATTCAATATCCCAGTAAATTAAAATCAAAACTTGCCACCAATTTACAAATTCATGAAACCATAAATTTACAGTATAAAATTACACGCATGGAATTATAAATTCAACAAAATTAGAGAATTACATGTTCGGGGTAGGAGATTTGAATCAATTACAAATGAAAAAATTTAACAAATTGAAAATCTTAATTTTCTGGTTCAAAAACAAATGAGTTTTTATTGTACATATATAGAACCATCCGGCAAGTCTCCTTGGTCGGACTCCGGCAATCTTCTTCGGCGAAATCTTGAGGGTCTAACTTTGGGGATGTTGCGGTGGACAATCTTGCGGCTCGGGCCAAAGGAGGTTCTGCTACGAGGTGAAGGTTTTGGAGGACTTGGATCTTGCCGTCGTTCGAGGAGGATTTGTCGACGCTCTTCACCACGTTCGGGTTTCAACAGATCTGGCAACGCGCCGCCGTTCGGGAGGGGTTGGACTGATACGATTTACCGTCGTTCGGGAGGGGTTGGACTGATACGATCTGCCGCCGTTCGGGAGGGGTTGGACTGATACGATCTGCCGCCGTTCGGGAGGGGTTGGACTGATACGATTTGCCGCCGTTCGGGAGGGGTTGGACTGATACGATCTGCCGCCGTTCTTCTACGCGCCGCCGGACTGATAGTTGGACTAATACAGTCCTTCCATCCCGGAGCACGAGCCAGAGGGAGACGAAAAGTTACTTCCCCTCTTGAGAGAGATTTGAACGCAGATGGTGAAAGAGACGGAGATATGGGTTGTGATAGAGAGAGGGGTAGGTTAGATGATGATAGGAATGAAGAAGAGGGTAGTAAAGGGATTTCATAGGGTAATTTTATTTTTAATTATTTTATTTCTTTAAGTTGAAAAGACATATTTCTCCTCTTTCATTAGTGCAATGAGTTAATCAATTAGGGGTAAAATGGTAGTTTTACAATTATTCCAATAAGATTAAAAATTACACAATAAGGGCATTTCAGACTTTTTACAAACAACATCAGTTAAATCTAACAGAAATGAACTTAAGTGTAACGTAATGAAACTTGGGGGACTGAGAAGAAAAAAATCAAACTTAAGGTACCAATCCTGAAATGAGGTTTCGACGGGTGTACTGATCTGTAATTACCCCTTGAATAAATTTGTGCGCTAATCGGCTTCGCCTCCCCAACTGCCTCGTCCTACACTCCGGTGTGCTTTCCTGCACCTGATTTTTCGTTCACCAATAACATTCCGCCACGTGGTTGCAAGAAAAATCAATGTCGCAGGTTGACCCTCCCAACTAACCGACCCATATGCATTGACCCGCAGATTAATGTCGCGGATGTTCATATATCAACCACTAACCAATCTACCCGCCCAATTGCATTAAGCCACAGCCTATTGGACTTCACTTGCGGGTGGCGGGTCGGGCCGCGGATGATAAACTTTAGACCAGCAAAATACTGGGCGGTTTGCAAATTTAGGACAAGCGACCCGCAGTTAACTAAACCCACCCGCACCTTCGCCTAACCCATTAATAAAAATATCTCTTCAACTTTATGATAACACACCGACTATATTATAAGAATTAGTGTTTTAATATGTTTCATCATTTATCTTTAATATTCCAATTTCTTCATTGTTGAAAACTTTTGTCTTTTATGTATTGATTTTATTTTGAATCTTGAGTTATTTGTGTTTGACCAGTGATCAAGGAGAAGATGACTATGATTGCAATTTGTGAGCAACAACAAAAAATTAATTAAAAACTAATATAATATGAATATATTAATGATAATATTAGATAATTGAGCTTTTTAAATGAGTAATGATTACTATTAACACAAATTATTGTGATTTAAAAAAGGATTCTCAAAAAATGTTTAAATTATGCGGGTCTAACCGTAACCAACCGCAGATACATGCAAATTACATCTTACGTGACCCGCATCCTTATGGGTGGTTGACGGATTTTACTTTCTCAACCCTCACCCTTACAGGCGGGTGAGAAAAAATCTATATGAGCAGTTGACCCTCCAATGAACACCCGCTTGATAATAAAAGAAGAAAGACCAATAATAATTTTCTCAATTGTTTTTACTAACTATGCACTCGCTCCTTAATGATTTTTTTGTATATTTCAAAGAGAAAATTTCAAATATCATTCTTTAACTATATGCGAGTCTCACATGAATCATGTTAAGTACAAAATCAATCTGAGAGGTCCTCTAAGTATCAAACATTTCCCACGTTACCCTTTTTCATTAACCTTTTTTAAAATTATGTTAACATTTTTTTGAAATGATGAAAATACCATTGTATTAAAAAAATTAAAATAAATTAATTAAAATGAATTTGAACTTATTTTTTCATTTTTTTTACAAAAAAAAAGAAGAATATTTTCCTAAAGAGGAGGATCAGTATCAACTTGTAATTTCCAAAAGAAATATATAGATTATATTGCATCCAAGCAATCAAATATATTCTAAGGATGACTTCATGTGTTTCATTTATGATTTTATTCTTCAGAGAATATTGGTTTGGGTTATAATGCTAGCTTCATTTCTGTTATCTCGACAATTTCGACCCCTGCGTCGTTTTTGGACTTCTGTCCTATTACTCTTGCTACTCGTGTATATAAAATTTTGGTAAAAAGCCTTTTCATGGCGTATAAAATACCACTTGGAGTACTTTATTAATGACACTCATTCAACTTATGCTGGAAGGCGATAATTGGTTGACCTTGTTCTTATGTCCACAAAACCACCCCAAAACCACCACCCACCATAGATTCCGTCCATACCTCGCCGGAATAAGCACTTAGACCGGCCATACTCACCTCTACACTCCTTACTCTTCACACTACCCGACCCTCCACATAAAGCCAACCCTTAACTTTTCCGGCGACATTGTCCGGTAACTCTAGGAATCACATGCACTCACACTCACACTCGCTCCACTTCATCTTTGCAATGACACTCAAGAAACCGACCGACCAAGCCCGAGCTCAAATTGTGAGCAAAAAGGCTAGAACCGCCGGAGCCGGCCCCTCGGGCTCGAGAGCAGCCCCGGCTCAACAGCCTGCACGAGCCCCGGTTGAGACGCCTAATGTTGCATGCCAGAGGTTCACCACCATAGGCTCGTACAAAAAACGGTACGAGGCATTTGAAGACCGGGTGGTGATGACCGGCCAGTTCTTCAATGAATATCTATGTAGGAGCTTGGGAATTTGGGAGGAGTTGCATGAAAAGGCCATCCGGCTGGGATGGCCGGGAATGATGACGTGGAGGCACCCGGTCTTTGAAGATTTGACCCGAGAGTTCTTCGCCACCGTGGAGCCGGTGAACAAGGAAAAAACGGAAATATCCTTCCGGGTGTGTGGGAGGAAGTGCAAAATGACGATGAGTGACCTCACCGCCATGTTCAGGTTCTCGGAGGGAGAAGCGCCGGAGTTGGTGTTGTGGGGTCAAAAGGTCTCGTTTCGAGACTGTTTAACCTCACAATTCGGTGCAATTGCGTCCGTTAGTGGCCGAGTAAGGCCCGGGAGTGCATATTTTATGTTTTTTGGTGTTTTGAGGTGCGTACGCAGGTTCGGGAGGAAAAAGGGCCAAAAACGAGGCACCGAGCAAAAAGTCAAAGGGCGTTGACCAAACAGCCGGGCAGAGAGCTTTAGTCACGATCGTGCCTCCATTAGGCACGATCGTGGCTCATTAGGCACGATCGTGACTCAGCCAGTCACGATCGTGGCCCCCCTTTCAAGTATATTGCCGAGTTATATTCAACTTACAGTGGACTCCCCCGATCTCAGTCACGGGGGAGTCACGATCGTGCCCCAGGGAGGCACGATCGCCCCTCAAAGACCCACGATCGTGGCTTTACACGGGGACAGGATCGAGGAGATTCAAAATATCTTACCTACCCCAGCCACGATCGTGCCTGAAGGAGTCACGATCTTCACCATGACCAAGTCACGATCGTGCCGCGACAAAGACACGATCGTGACCCAGACGAAGTCACGATCGTGCCTTCCCTCAGAATCAGAAAAGTATAAATGGGGTAGAGACACTTTTTGAAGAGGAGGAAGAAATATAGAGAGAGAAAACGAACCAAGGAGCTTTTGAGCCATTTCTTCAAGCGTTCTTGAGTGTTCTTCGTGGTTTCTCGAGCGTTCTTCATCTTCCTCGACACCAAAGGCATCGATAGTTCCACCGGTCTTCATCGCGCATTGAAGACACACCTTGCTCGGGATTCCAAGAGCATTTCCTATCCTTTTATTTTATGTTCTTCATGTTCTTCATTTGTATTAGTGTAACCACCATGTTGATGCTAAGCTTGAGCACCATGGTTATGGGCTAAACCCCTTAGCCATGGGTGCTAGACAATATATAATGTGAATGTAACGTTTGATGAGATTAGCGATTTATTGATGAACAAATGTGTTGTGTGGATTGTTGTTTGAATGCATGTGTTGTTTAAGTGACGTTTTACAATATGTGATTGAGGTGTTCTATCCGATACCGAAAGGGAAGGATTAGAACGTAGACTTAGCAACCACCGAGGGTTGAAGGCTCAAGACCGTGTCTTGGCACCTTCTCTTAACCCTTAGCCGTTTATTGTCGATTGTATGCGATCTCGAGTTTTCTCAATACCGAAAGGGCACGGGAACACTCGGGATTAGGCCAACCTCATTACCGAAAGGCGAGGTCGGCATTTAAGACATAGGCTCGACCAACCGTTTAATCGATAGCTTGTTTATCTCTCGAACTTATTCACTTGATGATTGTTTAGCACCCTAGGCGTTTGAATCCATACGTTATCCATACCGCGCGCTAGTATCATTGTCATAATTGCAAACACGTTTATTAACTCGTCGTAAACCCCATATTAATCCCTGTGGACCGACTCGGTATCTTACCGAATCGTATAAATATTATTACTCGCGACCCATGTGCACTTGCACGTGGAAACCATTGTGCGACGTTATCACGTCACATTTTGGCCCAACAAGTTTTTGGCGCCGTTGCCGGGGATTAATCAGTCTACGATTGGTAAATGCTTGTGTATGTGTTGTTGTGATATTGATATTGTTTAGTTTAATTGAAGGTACTTATTTGGTACATGACCCGAAGCTCGGGAGTGCCAGAGTTTAATTTCAACCCAGAAATCGAAGCTTTGTGCCGGAGAAACAACGCTTTGAGGAAACGTATTAGTGGAAGTATGGCTCAATCAAGAAGTATGGACGATACTCCCGCCAGAGTGGAGGAAAGACCTCCCATTTTGGGACGGGATCGGGAAGAAGTTCCCGCGGAGGTAAATAACATGAAAGGTCGTACTTTGGATCCGAGGATCACGAAGACTACTATGCCGAGGATGACGACATGCCTCCGTTATCTCCGCTTCCCCCTAGAGGACCGCGAGGGAGGAGGGGAAGAGGAACGCCACGGCCTCGTCAACCTAGACATAGAAGAAGAGTAGACCAATACCACCAAGCTCCGGACTTCGAGCTCACATCAGTAATGCTGAGTCTACTGAGGACAAATCCGCAGTTTATGGGCAACAACACCAATGCCCACAATCATCTCAAGCTTCTAGAAAACGTCGTGGAGACTACGGCCAGTGGTTATCCTGAGGATCTAGTCAAGACCAAGCTACTTCCCATCTCTTTGGGAGGGGCGGCAAAAGCATGGTACATGACGCTACCACTTCGTGAGAAGCGAGATTGGGTGAGTCTCGAGAAAGCATTCTTATCGAAATATGTGCCACCTCGAAAGGAGGGTTTACTTCGGAAGGACATCAACAACTACACCCAATTCCGGGGGGAAACTCTTGGAGAGACGTTGTAGAGATTTAAGCAGTTGCTGAGGAAGTGTCCGGACCACCAAATCTGTGATGAGGTCTTGAACAAGACGTTCTACTGGGGTCTGAATCAAGCGTCTCAAATGGCGGTGAATGCCGGTTCTGGAGGGTCAATTCTATCTATAGCCCCGGGCGCAGTGTTCGATGTGGTGGAGCAAGTTACGCTCCAAAGCTATGAGTATAATGAAGCTGATGTGGTCCAGAATAACCAAGGATCATCCGTCGCACGAAAAGGAGAAGAACAAGAGACAATGAAAAGTCTCTTAGACAAGATGAACAAGCTTCTTAACATGGCGCAAGGAGATCAAAGAAGGAACTTGAGGCCCCAAGTGGGAGTAAACCGCATGGAATACAACAACAACAACAAAGGAAACTTTGGGGGACCGGGAAATTCACGGGGATACCAGGATCGTCCGGTGCAGAACCACCCCCAAGGATATGGAAACAACTACCAAGCGAGACCACAGGCCAATGCTAGTAGCTACGGCAGAGTGTATCCGGATCGTCCCCTAGGTGGCAACAATGGCCAAAATAACCGTCTGTCAACCTACGACAAGGGTCAACACTCCAACTCCAAGGGCGATGAGTCGCTCAGAGATGTGTTAAAGGCCTTCATAAAAAGCCAAACGGCGGTGACCGACGAGCTAAGAAAGAACCAGAGGGACAGTGAGGCACGATGGGAGCAACGTAATGCTCAAAGACCAGCGAGAACTCTTCCAAGTAACACCGAGTGTCCGCAGGACAATGGGAAGAGGCATGTCAATGCCATCTATGTTGGTACAGAGGTGAACTCCTTGTCTAAATCCCAACCTCAGAAGATGAAGGACCCCGGAAGCTTTGTAGTGCCTGTCGGGATAGGCTCGTCTCAACTGATGGCACATTGCGATGTAGGTGCCCGAGTGAGTATGATGCCTCTTCCCTTGTATAAGAAGCTTGGGTTGACAAGCATGGAGGAGACGAAGGTGGTGTTGCAACTCGCCGATCATTCGGTGGTTACCCCAGTGGGAGTTGTTCAGAACCTATTGGTGAAGATAGGCAAGCATCAGGTGCCTACAGACTTCGTTGTGCATGACTACGAAGCAAGTCAGGATGTGGACCTCATTTTGGGAAGACCGATTCTAGCAACCACAGAAACTTGCATCAAGGTCAGAAGCGGAGTGCTAACAATGTCCATTAGAGGTAAATCAATTACCTTCAAGAACCCGACATCCGATGAAAGGTCATGCCCCAGAAAGAAGGAGAAAGGGGCGGTTGTGATTCCCAATAAGGTAGTGAAAGGGCCAAAAGCTTCCAAAGGAGAAGTAGACCCGAGACAAGAAGGACGAGAAGTTAGGCCAAGCTCCATGAGTTACGAAGTAAAGGCCATATCTGTGGTTGAGGAACTCGAAGAAGTTGAGTTCGAGAAGTTTTTGTTTGATGAACTCGAGGATGAGGCTAAGGCCGAAAAAGAAGCAAGAGCCATACAAGAAATATTCGTGGTAGAGACGCACGAGAAGTTGGGAGCTAATGCTCCAGGAAAGAAGCAGTCTCCTCGGAACCGGAAGAAGAGGAGTAAGAAGAAAAAGAGCAAGAAAAAGAGGAAAGGCGTAGTGACGCCAAAAGCAATAAAGACGGTTTGGATACCTAAGAGTTGGGTAGACCAGCTGTATGTGGAGAGCACCAAAGTGACGGTGCGGAGGGCAAAGGACCCACAGTGGAACTGGTGGAAGCCACTAGATTGCACAGAGCCCGAGATTGGAAGAGCGGTTTAGAAACCGCCAGTTCGTCGGGCTAACGACGTTAAACAAATGCGCTATTGGGAGGCAGCCCAAGTTTCTAACCCCATCTGTGTAAATTCCCGCAATTTAGTTTATTTGGGTAATAGCAATGCACTAATTATTGTTTGTTTTTCGCATGAAGGAACCGGTGCAATCACGACGCCTATGGCGTACACCGCTACCTCGCAAACGAACAAGCCAACCCCGAGTCAACCTATCAAGCCAAGTCAACCACACTATTTCGAGAAAGGTAGTATGTACTTTCTCCTAAGTTTATTGAGTGGAGTTGATCTTGCTTAAGGCTTGTGATCGCCTTGTAACCTTGAATGGTTTGCCCCTCTATGTGGGTTGTTGTGCTTTGATTAGTAGTATTGTCGGGTTTATTTTATATAAGGGTGTCGCCGTGAAAGTTAGGCGCAGTTGAGTCTTAAGCGTGGTGTGTACAGGGTACACACCACTGTCGGGTTTAGTTAAAGTCGGGTATAGTAATACCCTAAGTGTGGTGTGTGTCCCACACACCACAATTGAGTCATTTAATGTGTTTGTTTTAAGTATCTTAGTAGGTGCATTGATACTCACAAGAAGGTAGGAGACTTGGGTGATAAAGAGACAAAAAGAAGAAGAGAAGAAAAAGGGGGAGAGCAAGACTCACGGGAGTTTTATTGTGGGAAACCCAATCATAGAGGGGAATCATGTACTTTTCCACCAACCCCTCTATATCATCATCCCATTCCCATCCCCACACTCACAAGAGAAACTCCCTCCTTGAAACCACTCAACGATCAAGTTTTCTTGCACCCAAGAAGATGAGCCGTAGAAGAAATCCGGTGGAAGTGTCCTCATCGTCCGACGATGATGAGGTGAACTCACCACCACTAAGATGGCCGACCCCTTCGCCCGCCCGGACTAGTAGCTCGTACTTGCCGCCGGACCCAATGGAGCTCCTAGAAGCAAGGATAGCGGATGCCACGATGGACATCATGCAATTCCGAGAAGAGTTCAAGGAGTTTCGCTCCGAGACCTCCGGCAAATTAGAAGAGATCATGGAGCTACTCATGAACTTGACCGTGCTAGTCCGGGAGAGACCTCGAAGAGGGCCTCCAAACCGTTGAATTGTGGGTAAGACGCACCTACTTGTAGAAATGTTTATAGTGGTTTTTTTTTTTAGTTTTTGTGTGTGTTTAAGTCTTTTGTATGTCGTAACCCCGTGTTCGGAGTTAAGTGTAGTGTGTGTCTCACACACCACAATCGAGTCATTTAACAAGTTTCAAAACAAGTCCAAGTGCAGGTATGGGTTCGAGTGTTCTAAGAATGAAGAAGAAGAAGAAAAGAGTGAAAAAGGCAAGAAAATGGGTCTAGTCACGATCGTGCCCTCCCTAGGGACGATCGTGTCTGAAAATATTCGAATTAATTCCAACTTACCGTGGGCTCCCCCGATCTCAGTCACGGGGGAGTCACGATCGTGACCCAAGAATTTTTGGCGAGTCACGATCGTGCCTCTGTGCGTGTAAAAGGACTTCAGACCCTTTTCTTCTTCACTTTTCGCGAACCCTAGACTTTCAGCACGCCACCGCCGCCGTTTTTCGCAGGAAAATCTCCAGAACTCGCCGTTTCTTGCCTCCAATCACCGGAACAAGGTATTTCCCTCACTCCCCACTCCTTTTCTAGCCTTTAATTGCTAGTTTCACCATTTTCCATCCACAAAAACCACTTCCACCATAGATTCCGGCCACTTCTCGCCGAAGTTTATTGACGAGACCAACTACACTACCCTACCCCACGCACTACCCACACCTCCACATAAAGCTTACATTGTTCTTGTCCGGTGACATTTCCCGGCGACATTTTCCGGCGACTTTGGCCGGTAACCTTAGTTTCTCACCTGCATTCTCACTCTCACGCTCACTCACTGAAATGACACCTAAGAAACCCGCGGACCAAACCCGTGCTCAACTTATGAGCAAGAAGGCTCGAACCACCGGAGCCGGCACCTCGGGGTCACGAGCACCACCGGCCCCATAAGGTGCCCGTCTCCCGCCCGAGACGCCCAATATGGCATGCCTTCGGTTTGCATGCCCGAGCCTGTATAAGCGACGTTACGAGGCTTTTCAAGACCGAGTGGTGATGACCGGCTGGTTCTTCAACGAATTCCTATGCCGGAGCTTAGGCATTTGGGAAGAACTTCATGAGAAGGCCATCCGGCTAGGATGGCCCGGGATGATGACTTGGAGACCCCCGGTCTTCGAGGATTTGACCCGGGAGTTCTTTGCCACCGTCGAGCCGGTGAACAAAGAGAAGACCGAGATCAGCTTCCGGGTTTGTGGGAGGAAGTGTAAGATCACGAGGGGTGACCTCACGGCTATGTTTGGCTTCTCGGAGGGAGAAGCGCCTGAGTTTGGTATGTCAAACAGTGAGATGTGGCATCACATCACACTGAACCCGTATTGGGAAAAGACCAACAAGGCGAAGGACATCCCCGAGGACTAACCCGGGATGCTCATGCTACAGCGGTTCCTCGCGGGAACCATATTCTGTAGAGAGAACGGTCAGTATGACGTTACTCTCAAGGAATTATGGATTCTGAACGCCTATCGCATTGACACGAGGGCGCCGTGGGAGCGGACTATCTGGGACCAGCTGCTCGAGATGCCTTCGAGACAGCCGGGGGGCATAGGAGCGGGCTGTTTAGTCACTACGATCGTCTGGGGGCTCGTTAGTGGGGTGAACTACCCCACGGGTCCTCCGATCTTCGAGAGGGACGCAGTGAGGGGCCAGGAGATCGGGGGGTCAACCTTCGAGGAGATCGTGAAGGAGACTTACCCTCGCTTAGAGCGGATCCGGGTGAAGATCCAGAACAGGCAACCATTGCTGACGAGGATGGCACCAGAGGACAGAGTGAGAGCCCGAGCAGCTGCAGCACGAGCAGATAGGGCCCAAGCAGGAGAGGGAGCTGAGCAGGAGCCACAGCCTGAGCCGGAGCACGAGAGGATGCCGGGACATGATGAGGATGTGCTCGTCATGATGAGGGCGATGCGCATCCAGCAGCAGGAGGACTCCGAGCGATCCAGGTACGAGTGGGCGAGGATGCATGCCTTCCAGGGGCATGTGGACCAGACATTGTACCAGCAACACCATGATGTGTGGGGCCTCGCTAGTTTCTACCAGTCCCGATTCCAGGAGCATCCAGCCTTCCAGGGAGCTGTGTTCCCGGCCCCCGCCGGCCCGTACGTGCACTTCCAGTATCCAGACCCGAGCGGAGTGGACCCAGGAGGAGCAGGCCCGAGCGGTGCACATGACCAGGCAGATGGAGGAGCAGGTGATTTCCTCTTCGACGACCCGACATATTGAGAGGTATCATCTGCTGTTGTCGGTTTTTAGACCTTGTTTACCGTTGAAACTTGTTGAGACTTGTTGACATTTGAGATTTTTGTTGGATTTGTGTATTTTGGGTCGGTTTGGATGACCCTTTTATTTTGGTGATGTATGACTTTACATGTTTAGTTTCATTGCATGTGACATGTTAGTTTACTTTGCTAAAAATTGATGGTTGTTTGACTTCGAGTATGTGGGGCATTTGCCCAAGTTGAGATTGTTGTGAGCATGATGAAGTGATGGCATGATAGTGTAAATGTCGAATTTGGTGTAAGTGTGGAAAAGGCCATTGTGGGCCAAAGGGTATGAACACATTATAACACGTTGTGTGTGAATGTCATGCTTTCTGTTTACACTATATGCATCCTCATCAATGCTTCGTGATTATTGTTAATGGATTGACCATGTGGCCTCGGCCAAAAAGATCATAGACCAAAGGAAAAGATTTGTAGGCATTACCCGTCATCTATAGTACCCTCTCTTGCCAAATTGCCTTATTTATGAACCTCACATGTTGAAACCTAAACTCATTAGCCTAACTATGACAAAAACCCGAGCTTCTCATTGCTTAGTTGCTTCAACGAGAGGGGGGGAAGGGTTAGTCAATTGTATAGGGATGAAGACGGTGACATGGGGTTTTGGGGAAATGAAAAGGTAGAAGGGTCATTGGAAGAGAAAATCACTGCTAGGAAGACACCAAATGTGACACTTTGATAACTGCTGCGTTTCGGGTTTGAGGACAACAAAAGAAAATGAGATAGTGTAAGTGAATTACTTGGCATGCCGGAAGATCCTAAGAAGGAGAGCAAAAATGCCAAAGGAAAGAAAAGCACTATGAAAGGAAAACCTACAAACCAAACCCGGACGAAGGCCCAAATGCAAATCGCCAAAGTGGTCGAAATTTAGCATTGTGGAGTAAACCAAAAGCAGAAGAAAGTGTCGGTGATCAAAGCAGAAAAGATGGGAAAGGATGATTTGGGGTAAAAAGGGGTAACAAGTGATTGACAACGAGTCTTGGGGAGAGATTGAAGTGTAATGAGGTTTGTGAGGTCGAGGCAACTTAGGAATTGAGCATCATTGATCTTCCTGAATTATCCCTCTAAAACACCCACCCGAGTCTAACCTACACTACAAGCCAAATAAGCCCTACTGTATGGATTCACTTTTGCTATGGTCTAGAAATCAGCGGGATCGGTTCAAACCATTAAGGTATGATCACCAAAGTATTGAGGAAAAGGGATTTATATGATGCATGTTGTGCAAGGGCAAGTGTAGCTTAACATGTATGCGGAGTGAAAATGATACCCTTCGTGCACGGTGCCCTTTGCATGAGTATTTCGAGTTCACATGAATACTTGATTGTCATTATGAACTGTGCTTATGGAGTCTCAATGTGTGTGTTAGGAATAGTGTTGTCTTGAGTCTAGTAGTGTCGTGTTTTGTCATTGTAGGATAGTGGTAAGTTGTCCCGTTTGTTTTACTTGTTTCGGTTCGGGGGTGTTTGCCTAAAACCCCTAGGAGATGCCGAGCTCCTCCTATTGAGTTGACTCAGGGTTCTTAACTCGGTGAATTTTGCAGTACACTTGTTGACTTATTGGGACGATAAGTGTTTAAGTAGGGTGTGTTTGTTGTGGGGTCAAAAGGTCTCGTTTCGAGACCGTTTAACCTCACAATTCGGTGCAATTGCGTCCGTTAGTGGCCGAGTAAGGCCCGGGAGTGCATATTTTATGTTTTTTGGTGTTTTGAGGTGCGTACGCAGGTTCGGGAGGAAAAAGGGCCAAAAACGAGGCACCGAGCAAAAAGTCAAAGGGCGTTGACCAAACAGCCGGGCAGAGAGCTTTAGTCATGATCGTGCCTCCATTAGGCACGATCGTGGCTCATTAGGCACGATCGTGACTCAGCCAGTCACGATCGTGGCCCCCCTTTCAAGTATATTGCCGAGTTATATTCAACTTACAGTGGACTCCCCCGATCTCAGTCACGGGGGAGTCACGATCGTGCCCCAGGGAGGCACGATCGCCCCTCAAAGACCCACGATCGTGGCTTTACACGGGGACAGGATCGAGGAGATTCAAAATATCTTACCTACCCCAGCCACGATCGTGCTTGAAGGAGTCACGATCTTCACCATGACCAAGTCACGATCGTGCCGCGACAAAGACACGATCGTGACCCAGACGAAGTCACGATCGTGCCTTCCCTCAGAATCAGAAAAGTATAAATGGGGTAGAGACACTTTTTGAAGAGGAGGAAGAAATATAGAGAGAGAAAACGAACCAAGGAGCTTTTGAGCCATTTCTTCAAGCATTCTTGAGTGTTCTTCGTGGTTTCTCGAGCGTTCTTCATCTTCCTCGACACCAAAGGCATCGATAGTTCCACCGGTCTTCATCGCGCATTGAAGACATACCTTGCTCGGGATTCCAAGAGCATTTCCTATCCTTTTATTTTATGTTCTTCATGTTCTTCATTTGTATTAGTGTAACCACCATGTTGATGCTAAGCTTGAGCACCATGGTTATGGGCTAAACCCCTTAGCCATGGGTGCTAGACAATATATAATGTGAATGTAACGTTTGATGAGATTAGCGATTTATTGATGAACAAATGTGTTGTGTGGATTGTTGTTTGAATGCATGTGTTGTTTAAGTGACGTTTTACAATATGTGATTGAGGTGTTCTATCTGATACCGAAAGGGAAGGATTAGAACCTAGACTTAGCAACCACCGAGGGTTGAAGGCTCAAGACCGTGTCTTGGCACCTTTTCTTAACCCTTAGCCGTTTATTGTCGATTGTATGCGATCTCGAGTTTTCTCAATACCGAAAGGGCACGGGAACACTCGGGATTAGGCCAACCTCATTACCGAAAGGCGAGGTCGGAATTTAAGACATAGGCTCGACCAACCGTTTAATCGATAGCTTGTTTATCTCTCGAACTTATTCACTTGATGATTGTTTAGCACCCTAGGCTTTTGAATCCATACGTTATCCATACCGCGCGCTAGTATCATTGTCATAATTGCAAACACGTTTATTAACTCGTCGTAAACCCCATATTAATCCCTGTGGACCGACTCGGTATCTTACCGAATCATATAAATATTATTACTTGCGACCCGTGTGCACTTGCACGTGGAAACCATTGTGCGACGTTATCACGTCACATTTTGGCCCAACAGTTGGGTCTCTCCAACAACGAGATGTGGTATCACATCACGTTGAACCAGTATTGGGAGAAGACCAACAAGGCCCGGGACATCCCCGAAGACCAACCCGGGATGTTGATGCTGCAGAGGTTCCTCGCGGGAACACTCTTCTGTCGAGAGAACGGTCAATACAACGTTACTCTCAAGGGGTTGTGGATCCTGAACGCGTACCGTACGGATACGAGGGCGCCTTGGGAGAGGACCATCTGGGATCAGCTGCTGGAAATGCCTAGTAGACAGCCGGGAGGTATAGGAGCGGGGTGCTTGGTCACCCAAATTGTCTGGGGACTCGTCAGCGGGGTGAACTATCCCATGGGCCCTCCTATCTTCGAGAGAGAAGCAGTGCGAGGTCAGGAGATCAGAGGATTGACCTTCGGTGAGATCGTGAAGGAGAGCTACCCTAGACTGGAGCGGATCAGGGTAAAGATCAAGAACGGTGAGCCTCTGCTGACGAGACAAGCACTAGAGGATTGAGCGGGAGCTAGAGCAGCAGCAGCACGGGCAGGCAGACCTCAGGCTAGAGGAGGAGCAGCTCAGCAGGAGCCGGAGCAGGAGGAGGATGTGCTCGCCATGATGAGGGCGATGCGCATCCAGCAGCAGGAGGACTCCGAGAGGTCTCGCCAGGAATGGGCGAGGATGCATGCCTTCCAGGGGCACGTGTATCAGACGATGTATCAGCAGCACCACGACATGTGGGGGATAGCGAGCTTCTACCAGTAGCGACTCCAGGAGCACCCGGCTTTCCAGGGAGCTGCATTCCCGGCCCCATCCGGCCCATACGTCTACTTCCAGTACCAGGACCCGAGTGGAGCAGGTCTGAGCGGCTCGCACGACCAGGCAGAAGGAGCAGAAGGTGACTACCTCAACGAAGACCCGACTTATTGAGAGGTATCATCGAGATGTTGTCGGATGCTTAGACTTGTTAACTTTGGAAACTTTTTGTTAAACTTTTATGTTATTTTGGGTCTGTTTTGGAGACCCTTATTTTGGTGATGTATGGACTATTGCATGTTTAAGTTATATCTTTGTACTTGACATGTTTAGTTTTATTTGCTAAATAAAGGTTGTTTGTTTTTGAGCATGTGGGGCACTTCGCCCAAGTTGAGATTTTTCGTGGGCATTTGTTTGTTTTTGAGCATGTGGGGCACTTCGCCCAATGGTGACATGGGGTTCGGGAAAAGAAAAGGTGAAAGTGCCATTTGAAGAGAATAACACTGCTAAGAAGACACCAAATGTAACACTTCGGAAATTGCTGCGTTTCGGGATTGAGGACAACAAAAGGAAAACAAGAAAGTGTAAGAGAAACATTTGGCATGCCGGAAGATCCTAATGAAGGAGAGCAAAAATGCCAAAGAAGAGAAAAGCACTACGAAAGGAAAATCAACGAACCAAGCCCGCACGAAAGCCCAAATGCAAATCGGCGAGCGGTTGAATTTAGCATTGTGGAGCAAACCAAAAGCAAAGAAAAGTGTCGGTGGTCAAAGCAGAAAAAGATGGGAATGGATGATTTGGGGTAAAAAGAGGTAAAGAGTCTTGATAACGAGTCTTGGGGAGAGATCTAATTGTAACGGGGTTTGTGAGGTTGAGGCAACTTAGGAATTGAGCACCGTTGATTTTCCTGAATTATCCCTCTAAAAACACCCACCCGAGTCTAACCCACACTACAAGCCAAGTTAAGCCCTACACTTATGGATTCACTCTTGGCTATGGTCTAATGATCATCGGGATCGGTTTGAACCATTAATTTATGATCACCAAAGTATCGAGGAAAAGGGATTTATGTGATGCATGTTGTGTAAGGGCAAGTGTTGTGTAGCATGCATGCGGAGTGAAAATGATACCCTTCGTGCACGTTGTCCTTTGCATGAGTATTTCGAGTTCACATGAATACTTAGGTGCATTTGTGAGTTATGCCAATGGAGTCTCAATGTGTGTGTTAGGAATAGTTGTCGTCATGAGTCTAGTTAGTGTCATTTGTTGTCGTTGTAGTGTAGTGGTAAGTTTTTCCCACTTGTCTTTTGTGTTTCGGTTCGGGGGAGTTTGCCTAAAACCCCTAGGAGATGTCGAGCTCCTCCTATTGATTTGACTCAGGGTTCTTAACTCGGTGAATTTTGTAGTGCGCTTTTTGACTTATCGGGACGATAAGTGTTTAAGTGGGGTGTGTTTGTTGTGGGGTCAAAAGGTCTCGTTTCGAGACCGTTTAACCTCACAATTCGGTGCATTTGAGGTGCATACGCCAATTCAGGTACGGGAGTACTTGTTTTATGCTTTTTGGTTTTTTGAGGTGCATACGCAGGAACGGGAGGAAAAAGGGTCAAAAACGAGGCACCGAAAAAAAAGTCAAGGCGAGTTGACCAAAGGGCCGGACAGAGCCCTTTAGCCACGATCGTGCCTCTTTTGGTCACGATCGTGGCTCATTAGGCACGATCGCCCCTTTGTCAGCCACGATCGTGCCTCCCCTTGAAGATTAAATGGATGATTTTATTCCAACTTACAGTGGGGTCCCGCGATTTCAGTCACGACGGAGCCACGATCGTGACCCAAGAAGGCACGATCGCCCCCTTAAGAGGCAAAGGAACGAGGCGATTTGAAAATATCTTACCTTCCACGAGTCACGATCGTGCCCTCCGAATGCACGATCTCCCCCATGACCAAGTCACGATCGTGCCATTTCCAGCACACGATCGTGGCCCAGACTGAGGCACGATCGTGCCTTGCTAGTCACGATCGTGACTGCCCACAGAATCAGAAAACTATAAAAGGGTTTCAACCACATTTTTGTGAGGAGGAAGAAAAGTAGAGAGAGAAACGAGACCAAGGAGTTTTTCAGCATTTCTTCAAGCGTTCTTGAGCGTTCTTCTTGATTTCTCAAGCGTTCTTCATCTTCCTCGACACCAAGGACATCGCAAGTTCTACCGTTCTTCATCACACTCGAAGAAGCACCTTGCTCGGGAATCCAAGAGCATTTCTATCCATTTACTTTATTTTCTTCATGTTGTTCATGTGTATTTGTGTTTCTACCATGATGTTGCTAAGCTTGAGCACCATGGTTGAGGGCTATATCCCTTAACCATGGGTGCTAGACAATATGAAATGTGAATACAAAGTTTGTTGAGATTCGATTTATTGAATGATGAATGTGTTGTGTGGATTGTTGTTTGAATGCATGTGTTGTTTAAGTGACGTTTGACAATATATGTTTGAGAAGTTCTATCCGATACCGAAAGGGAAGGAATAGAACCCGGACCTAGCATCCACCACGGGTTGTAGGCTCAAGACCGTGTCTTGGCACCTTCTCGTAACCCTTAGCCTTTTATTGTCGATTGTATGCGATCTCGAGTTTTCTCAATACCGAAAGGGCACGGGAAAACTCGAGATTAGGCTAACCTCATTACCGAAAGGCGAGGTCGGCACTTAAGACATAGGCTCAACAGACCTTTCATTCAATAGATTGTATTTTTCTTGAACTTGTTCACTTGATGATTGTCTAGCACCCTAGGCGTTTTAATCCATTTTTTATCACTATCGCAATCTATTATTTGTGTCATAATTGCAAACACATTTATTAACTAATCGTAAACCCCATATTAATCCTTGTGGACCGACTCGGTATCTTACTAGATCTTATAAATATTATTACTTGCGACCCGTGTGCACTTACACGTGGAAACCATTGTGCGACGTTGTCACGTCACATTTTGGCCCAACAACCTATATGGCGTGGCTATTCTAAAAGAAATCATGATATACCTTGAGCTTTGCTCTTTCACAAAGAATTGTGAGAGAAGCATCAATAACACGATTCTGACCATTCTATAATAAAGTAGTAGGAACACTTGTAATTGTAGGCTTGTAGCGCTTAACTTCTGCAAGTGATGAATTCCTTTCCGTTCGGAACTTGCCATATCTGTAAAAATAGTGTCTTCAGTGAACACATTTAGTATACAAGATTAGAAATTATCATACTGTGAGACCTTTCCCTTAATAACATAGCAGTGAACACGATATTAAATCAGCACAGCATGCACATGTAAGTTCATCATATGCAGATGAGACAGCTAAATGTCCTCGGGCTCACTCAAGGTCCTCCAGCTCACCAGACTGAAGGAAAGCAGTGCTCCCAAATTATATTCAAACTGAAGCATAAAAGATCATTTCCCTCTCCTCCCATACCGGCCGAATCTTCGGGCATACAAAAAACAAAAGTTCATATTTCACTTTTGAGTTAAACTATATTGAAATTATTGAAAACAAAAAAGTTGCATCTTGTCATGTTTAGGCCGCCAAGTGAATAACCGAAACTTCGATTAAGCACAAATGTTAAATGTTAAAAAATTGACCTTAAATCAAAGTGTTTGGTTATGACTCTTTCAATGTAACAGAAGTTTGAAAGCCAATTCATATATAAAGGGTACATTCGGGGTTAGGGATCATTACCAATTTTGAGTGATTTTAATAGATTTTGTATTCAAGAACTTAAGAAAAATGTAGGATTGGATGTACAACACTTTAAAAAGAAGTTTAAATCATGCGGGGTTTGCGGGTCTAATCGTAACCAACCGCAGATACATGCAAATTGCATCTTCTGTGACCCGCATCCTTATGGGTGGTTGACGGATTTTACTTTCTTAACCCTCATCCTTACGTAGGGGTGAGAAAAAATCTATATGTGCGGTTGACTCGGCCATGAACACCCCTACGTGCCATTGATTTGTGAATTTTATTTTCTCTTGACATATTTTATCCAAGCCAACATAGTCAAGAGAAAACCGGCGAGTTTGAGTTAAAAAAACTTGTTTGTGAAATATGTAAAAAAAATTCTCATATAACTGCATTTCGTTAATTTTTTAGACGTGAAGTAGCATGTGTAAGTTACGTGTCATTATATTATTATACTTAATACAATACGTAGCGTTTTACAACTTCTTACACATGTTTTAAAATTATCATTTTAGGCTCGCTTAAATTTTATTTTGTTACGATATGTTTTAACTCTGTTAATATTTAGATGGAAAAAACCATCTGGCATATTGGTTATTTTATGGACATATGCATACTTTTTGTAGGAAAAACAAATGGTAATTTAACGTTATTTTTTGCAAAAGTAAATTTCCCAACCAATTATATAGTTGACTTGAGGTCATCTTTTGTAACTCACCTATAAAATAATAACTGTATCATTAAATAATATTTCTGCTAGGTAAATATTGTGCCTATCTCTGTCTGTCACTTCTTGCTTCTCCCTATTTCTCTGGGTAGAACTATTGGACTACACAGTACCAACCACACCACAAAAATACAGAGTCGATCGAGAGAGAGGAGAATATGGGCACAATCAGAGCGGCCATGGGCGATTCAGTCCTAACCTTCATGTGGGTCTTCAGCGCCCCTTCCCTGGGCGTCTTCACCGTCATAATCGCCGCCGCCCTCGGCGTCGCTGCCCGATCCCTGGCCGGCCTCTTCATCACCACCGTCCTCGCCACCGTCCTTGTCCTGATCTTCAGCATAATCGGAGATCTGATGGGCGGCGCCAGCTTCAACCCCTCCGCCACCGCCACCCTCTACGCCGCCGGCCTCAAGCCCAACTCCTCAATCCTCTCCATGGCCGTCCGATTCCCAGCTCAAGCCGCCGGAGCCGTCATGGGAGCGAAGGCGATCGTTCATCTCATGCCGGAGCAATACAAGTTCATGCTTAAAGGTCCTTCCTTGAAGGTGGATCTGCACACCGGAGCTGTGGCCGAGGGGGTTTTGACTTTTGTGCTCAATTTCGCGTTGCTTTTGGTGTTTCTGAAGGGACCCAGAAATGTTTTGGTGAAGGTTTGGTTGCTGGCTATGGCCACTGTGGGATTGGTGACTGTTGGATCTGGGTTCACTGGACCTTCCATGAACCCAGCCAATGCCTTTGGCTGGGCTTATGTGTACAATTGGCACAACTCTTGGGAGCATTTTTATGTGTACTGGGTTTGCCCTTTGTTGGGGGCTATTTTGGCTGCTAAGGTCTTTCGATTTCTCGTGCCCATGCCAAAGGAGAAGAAGGAGAAGAAAGCTTGAATTGAACTGTGTAGTTTCAGATTTGCAGTGTTGGTTAAGTTTATATACACTAGTTTCTTGCTTTTGGAAACTTGATTGGTGGTGTTGTAATTGTTCTCTGTTGAAGTGATTCTTGTGCACCACAGAAGAAGGTAACACATTATGCAGTGGAATTGCTTGCTTTTATCAATTTTAGATCATTTTGCTTCAGTGATGGTTTGTTTTGGGTTTTGGCCACTCTGGGATTCAGCTATTACTGTGTTTTGTCTCCTTTTGTTGATGTTCTGTGCTGGTTGACTTTTTGGAGGTTTCATAGGAAATGGCATGAGGATGCATGTGGGTGTTTAAAATAAAAAATGGCCAAATTGGGTGCAGAAACTGAGGTCACCAGAACCCAACAGAGATGGTTTCTTACAATAATCTCCAATGCCATTTTCTATGTGATTAATGATTGAAACAAAAAGTTTGTTAAGAAACAAGTACACTATTATCAAGGCCATGAGTAAGGTGAGCATGAGATTATCCAAATTTCAAGTACATTGATTGTGATCAGAATAACCTTTTCCATTACAAGATCATAAACCTTGAAATTTTGAGGTTTGGTAACAACTGAGGTAGCCTTGAAGTTGAAGAGGGAACTCTTAGAAGAACACATAACCTAAATCGAGCACATTGTTGTTGGTTCCATTCCCTGCGCCGGGCGGTTCAAATCACAAACTTCCACGAAATTCTGGGTCTTCTCTATTCATTTTTCTAATTTATGCTTTCATGGCGCAAAATCTTACTTCTCCACCACCCTTTGAGTTTGAGGCCTTCGAATTCGAATTTGGGTCTGGTACTTCATGTCTAGTATATACTATTAAGAGATAATGACATTTTGATACACCTAACTGTACCGAAATGACACTTTTATACCTTAACTATTTTTCTCTTTTTTTTAGTACCCTAACAATTTTTTTTGTGACAACCTATCTCTAAAATGTCTAAAATATCTAAACGACTCTTGGTGTAAGAAACTATAAATTGAATTGGTTCAATTTTTTTTATCTTTGGTTCAATTTGATTTGTACTTAAGATGCAAATACCATTATGCCCAAAAATATAAAATTAAATTTGAACCATTTCAAATATGATTTGATAAATCATATTGGACTAGTTTTATTTTTATTTCTTAAGTCAGTGATATTTTAGTCATTTTAGCAGAGATTGTCACAAAAAGTTTGTTAGGGTACTAAAA
This sequence comes from Geranium rotundifolium, assembly GCA_963920655.1. NCBI lineage: Eukaryota > Viridiplantae > Streptophyta > Magnoliopsida > Geraniales > Geraniaceae > Geranium > Geranium rotundifolium. The sequence continues at coordinate 4,013,355 of OY987317.1, read as the reverse complement.
AAGAGACAAAAATAGTTAGGATACGAAAGTGACAAAAATAGTTAGGATACGAAAGTGTCATTTCGCTATAATTAGGTGTATTAAAGTGTCATTATTCCTAATATTAATTTGCATTTGGTTTAGATCTTAGGCCATCTCCAAGCCTGTCTCTAAATATGCAAATTTTTGTATATTTAGAGACTTTCTTCGTCTTTGCTAGATTAGTATTCAAATTTGAAGACACACGGTAGCACTCTCCAAACAATAAAAAAAATTTTTATTAAGAAATCCTCTTCCTTTTACTCATGTTTGAGTTTGTACAGAAAAACAAGATGGGAAAGAGGGCAGAGTTGAAAAAAAACAAATTGAAAATAAAAATCCAAACAAAATATATCAGAAATTACAAGAATGTTTGCCGGAGGTGGAAGCTGGGAGGCGACGGTCGTGGAGGAGCCGTCAAGATCTGGGCTCCCAAGGCCTTCCGTTCGGCTCCGGGTCCTGTCATCACGAAGAAGCCGGGCGCGATGACACGAGGAGAGGCCGGAGCGAGCGAGAGGCAGTGCGTGAGGTGCTGAGGAGGTCGGAGGGCTGAAAGAGCTGGAGGTGTTGGAGCCAGATCTAAAATGAGAAAAGAAAGGAAAGTGAGAAGAAAATGAAAAGTCTCTCAATTTAAATTAGTTATTAAATTAAATGGGTCTTAATTATTTTATGGAAAAAAATGGTATTTCTGAAAAGTCTCACCATTTAAATTAGGTATTAAGGAAAAATAGTATTTTTGAGAAGTCTCCCGAATTAAATTAGGCATTATGTATTTTAGGAAAAGTGGTTTTTTTAGAAGTATCACGATTCAAATTCGGCATTAAATAGGTATTAATTATTTTAGAGAAAAATGGTATTTTGGTATGTCTCCCTATTTAAATTAGGCATTAAATAGTTATTAATTTTTTTAATAAAAATGGTTTTTTTTTAGGAAGGAAAAATGGGTGTTAATAATGGTATAAGTTGCAAAACATAGTATGTGCAGAAGATATGCATAAAAATGGATGTTGACTCCTATAAATTAGATCCAAATTTATTCATTGTAATTCATGTGTATTATTTTTTATAAATTATTTAATTTGATTGTAAATTTAACATATATAAATTATTGCATTATAACTTAATTTGTGATTAAATTTTTATTGCATTGGAACTTATTTTATTATATAAAACTTTGATTGCTGTATGAAAATTATATTATAATCATATAAATATAATACGTAAAATTATTAAATAATGAAAATTAGTATTTAATGTGACAGATGGATATATTTTTGGAGATTGGATTGGTGAGAAATAGAGACTAAGTAATAATTTTTGCATAAATATAACATTGGAGGTGAGATTTTTGGCAATGCCATCTTTATTTGTTGGCAAGTGGAAATTGAATTTTTCAAGTTTTTCTTGGAACTTAACTCTTGTGAATTGAATGTCATCCTACACTACATTAATTTTTATCAACCTATGTTGGACTTGCTTTCTTGAAGTAGTTAGTAATGGTAATGCATTTCTCAGATTTCTTCCAATTTTGTCAACATCCTAAGTGGTAATGTTGTATGTATGGATGTAACAGAGAGGAGAGAGTGAAGAAAAAGTTCTCAATGGCGTGTTTGTGAAAATTTGAATGACATTTAAGGGCATCTTTGTCATTTTATCCCTAAAACTAACTAATATCTAATCTTATTGTCTAACTTGATAAAAAATAAAATTTTACTCACCTTATAATCACTTTTCTAACTTATTTAGATTTTGAAATATGATTTGAATTTAGGATTTTTGAAGTTGATTTTGAAGTAGGGTTTAAATTTAATCTGACGTGAAATTGAAATGAGTTTTTGAATTACAAAGCAATTCCAAATGTAAATCTTTCATGTGGGTGGAATAGGAGACATATTCGTTCGGGAATAGGATGTTGTTGGGTCTTTTGGTAGAATTATAAGCATGAAACTTTCCATTTAAGTTATTGATGATTTTCCTCCAAACAAAGATGAAGAACTCAAATGCAAATAAAGCCTAATCGCAAAATAACTCACCTCTTTCATCTTAACAAAGACAAATTATTTATTTCGACAAACTTAGTCTCTCTATTTTCTCAATTTTAGAATCAACTAAAAAATACATTTCAGTACAAGCGTTTGAAAAAATTCTTAGCTCACGCCTCAGAAGAAAATACCAGTAAATCACTTATAGTTAGATAAGAATGTGTTAATTCATTCATAATACCCCATGTGAGACTATCCCTATTTTTTAATTTTATTTTTAAAAAATATTTTGGTTATTTTAGGCACAAATGCATACTTTTTTGCAAAAATAAAATGGTAATTTAAAATTATTTGTTTGCCAAAATAATTTTCCCAACCACTTTTTACTAAAATTTAGGTAGTTGACGATCACGTTTTGTAATTCACCTGTAAAATAATTGGTGTATCATTAAATAATATTTCTGCTAAACAAATATTGTGTCTGTGTCTATATTTGTCTCTTTGTCACTTCTTGCTTCTCACTATTTCTCTGGGTAGCTATTGGACTACAGTCTCTGGGTAGCTATCTACTGGACTACACAGTCAAAGAAACAGAGTCGATCGAGAGAGAGAGAGAGAGTATGGGCACAATCAGAGCGGCCATGGGCGATTCAGTCCTAACCTTCATGTGGGTCTTCAGCGCCCCTTCCCTTGGCGTCTTCACCGTCATAATCGCCGCCGCCCTCGGCGTCGCCGCCCGATCCCTGGCCGGCCTCCTCATCTCCACCGTCCTCGCCACCGTCCTGGTCCTGATCTTCAGCATAATCGGAGATCTGATGGGCGGCGCCAGCTTCAACCCCTCCGCCACCGCCACCCTCTACGCCGCCGGCCTCAAGCCCAACTCCTCAATCCTCTCCATGGCCGTCCGATTCCCTGCTCAGGCCGCTGGAGGCGTCCTCGGCGCGACGGCGATCGTTCATCTCATGCCGGAGCAGTACAAGTTCATGCTCAAAGGTCCTTCCTTGAAGGTGGATCTGCACACCGGAGCTGTGGCCGAGGGGGTTTTGACTTTTGTACGCAATTTTGCGCTGCTTTTGGTGTTTCTGAAGGGACCCAGAAACGTGTTGGTGAAGGTTTGGTTGCTGGCTGTGACTACTGTGGGATTGGTGAGAGTTGGATCTGGGTTCACTGGACCTTCCATGAACCCAGCCAATGCCTTTGGCTGGGCTTATGTGTACAATTGGCACAACTCTTGGGAGCATTTTTATGTGTACTGGGTTTGCCCTTTGTTGGGGGCTGTTTTGGCTGCTAAGGTCTTTCGATTTCTCGTTCCTGTGCCAAAGGAGAAGAAGGAGAAGAAAGCTTGAGTTTCTTGCTTTTAGAAACTTGATTGGTGGTGTTGTAATTGTTTTCTCTGTTGAAGTGATTCTTGTGCACCACAGAAGAAGATAACACATTATGCAGTGGAATTGCTTGCTTTTATCAATTTTAGATCATTTTGCTTCAATGATGGTTGTTTGTGTTGGTTTTTGGGCATTCTGGGATTCAGCTATTGTTGGTGTTCTTGGCTGGTTGACATTTTTGGAGGTTTCATGGGAAATGGCATGAGGATGCATGTGGGTGTTTGAAGTAAAAAAAATGGCCAAATTGGGTGCAGAAACTGAGGTCTCCAGAACCTAACAGAGATGGATTCTTATAATAACCTCCAATGCCATTTTCTGTGTGACTAAGAAACAAGTACAGTAATATCAAGGCCATGAGTGAGAGACCTCATGCAGTGAGCATGAGATTGTCGAAATTTATTGCTGTAAAAAAAGCAAGTACATTGATTGTGATTTGAATAACCGTTTTCATTACAAGATCATAAACCTTGAAATTTTGAGGCTTTGTAACAAGTGAGGTAGCCTTGAAGTTGAAGAGGGAACTCTTAGAACACATAACCTAAATCTAGCACATTGTTGTTGGCTCCAATCCCCGCGCCGAAGATAGTATTATTGATTTAAAATTATTGCTGATAAAAAAAAACTTACTTCCTCGGAGCAGCCAACTGGGAAGGGCCGTAAGGGCTCCCCAAGAAGGCCAGACCTTCCTCACATGGCAGCAATATTCTTGGTGCACCTCTTCAAGTATCTGTCTTCCTTCTCCCTCCACTGTACTATTCAAGGTTTGGCAATGGAGGGTGGGTTAAATGGTGAGCTTGAACTCCCAAGATTCAATGAACCTGGCCACAATGGAAAGCAAGAAAGTGCATATAGGCACATAGGTGATCCCAAGAGGCAAGAAGCATTCCATCAACCATGTGTGAGCTACTTCTGTATGTAGTAAAGTGAAAGCTCATGAAAATGTGGATGGAATGAAATGGAACACATGGAGTAAGAATATTTATCAATGTAAAGCTACCTAAAAGGTAGTCTCAAAGCCACTAAATAAATATAAGCAATTTTGGTCCCTACAAATTCCACTCCACTTCTCAATCCCTCATGGAAAAATACCAATAACTTTTGAATATAGTAAAAGTAAACAAGATTAATCTTTTCAAGAAAAATGAAGATACATAATTTTTTCCCTTCAGCAATTTCTCTAGTTAGTAATATAATAGTAAGAGAATGCAAACTGAAAACAATTCTTATAGATTGTATATACAAATGTCAAATAGTACTTCTGTTTTGCAAAAAATTATGCTAGGTTTGATGGCTGCTATGGCTTCACCAGTATCTTTGCAGCCAAGAACATAGAGGTCCTGTATCAAATGAATAAATTACAAGTCAGGGTGCGTAGGAACGACAAACCTGAAGATGTCCTAGAGCGTATTGAGCTTGGGGCTCCGCCATGGAAGCCTCAAAGTCGATGTACAAAAGGTAGTCAAAGTACCTGTGAATTGTTTCTGCAAGTACATTGAGTCCATATATTTCTGCAGCTCTAACACTTGCAACTACACCAGCATCCCTTAGGTCTTTCGAGGCTACAAACTAAATCCAAAGTTGAGTGACTTTAGACATCTTTCCACAACATGACACTATGAGAAATATGATGAATGATAAAAGGGTATCCACAAATCACACCTGATCGAGCAATGTCATCAACATTTACTCTTGTAACACCCAACTTACTTGGATAGTTATCACTTAATGTTAATGCCTGAAACCAAGAGTTAAGAGTATGGACCATTTAACCTTATCAGCAAATAGAGCCTGCACATTTTCTATCAACAAAACTGCTTCACCTGAGGATGGCTAAGAACACGCTGCACCTCACCAACGATATGAAGCCTATGACAAAGAATTAAATCGTAGTTACGATGGAGGCTTCCACATGAAGAATTTTCAATAGGGAGATCAACTTTATCATAGGGAGAACTGCCTGAAACCAACATGCTGCACATCCTTCTAGATCATTTTTTTTCTTTCTATTCTTCTCATTTTCAATCAATTGTTGTCCATCAAACTGATTATAATCCACCAAGCAACTTTTTCAGGCTCGAATGCTTCTCGTAATTGTGATGCTGCTGTCTTCCTCGATTTTGAATGGCGTCTTCCTTTAACATGTTGTTCGATCCTTCTACCCACTCTTCACCCCTTTCCATCCTGATATGACATAAATGTGAAACGAGTTTTGATGTCAGGTTCTATCCAAGTTCCAAATTTCATGTGCATAATTACCTACATTGTCAACAAAGTTTGAAGACTAGTAATTTACATTAACAAACATCAATTGTAAAATGTAATTGTTTATGAAAAAAAAAATACCACTTGCATGAGAGATGTCATCCATCGCTGTTGGAGCGGCTCTATGACACGAGTTTCAAAGAACACCCTTGCAGATGATACCTCTCAAGAAGATGAAGAAGAGAGCTCTACGGATGAAGAAGATGTGAAATCCAGTTCAGAGAGTATTTAAGGCTATTGTGCTCGTTTTAGCTTCAAGAATTTTTTTATTTTGATGGATTACTGTTAAAACTCTATTCACTCGGGGTCTGTCCGAGTTCACTGTGGTTGGGGTGATCATTCCCCCTCTGGTACTCTTTTATATTCTCATGCTTTTATTTGATAATCTATTGCATTATTACATATTGCCAGTGGCGTCCCTACCATTAAGCGAGTGAAGCCAACGCTTGAAGCCCCTAAACCAAAATGGCCCCATAATAAGAGTATTTTTTTGGTGTATTAAAGTTTTAGAAACAACTGGATTATTTCATAAAAAAAAACAATTTGATGACGTTAAGAAAACAATTAGGTGACGACGAAAAATAATTTTATATTGTAATATATGATAGATTTGTCTATTTTTACTTAATTGATAAAAAAAATATGAGTATAGCTTAAGACCCCTGAAAGTTTTAGGGCAGCCCCTGATGAGTAACTTGGTCGTCGTCGTCGTTGATGGTAGCTGCCACCTCTACGGCGGCGATGCCTCCTCCTCCAGGAGATTGTAGTTGCGACATGGATCATTGTCCTCAGTAGCTCCGAGCACCGAAGTGGTCTCATCTCCCAAAAGTACCACAATGCAGCTTCAATCTCCCGGCGGGGGAGACCTCGCTGCCGTGGAGGTGGCGCCTCCAGTTCAAGGCCAGTTCTAGGCATGAGTATGCATCGTCGCAACCTCATCCATAGAACTGTTAGATAAGGGGGTTAGTCCATAAAAGCAAATCATGCAACTTAAAATATTCATTCAAACATGCAATAATAAAAGCAATTGAAGAAGACGAACACAATGAATAATACGTTGTTATTATTGAATATCACCGTCACAATACAATAAGATTTAGTTGACATGTGAATCGGTATTGGACAGATGAAGAAGGAGGAAACGATTATCTATGAGGCACGGTAATCCGCTTTCCTTGAGACGAATTTTGCCTCGTATGGACAAATCGCTCATAGGATACAACGTCGATCATAGGCGAACTCTGAACCGTGATGTAGAGAGAATCAGACAAGAAAAGCTAGAGAGAGAGGTGGTCGGTATGGTATTTTTCGATGTGTTTTCGTCTCTAGCAAAACTATCTATTTATAGGCTTGTGAAGAGTTGAAACCTAAACGATAAAAATGAAAGAAATAATTACTAATTTCTTTCTTGAGGAGAAAGACTCAAAATATCGATCCGATCGTGAATGATTAGCGGTGTTCCCGTGGTTTAATTTTCTTAAAATTTTTACTATACCACGTACATGTTATTTACAACTAATTGAACGGTTTTGATTCAAAAAAAATATATTAATCTACTGAACGTCTGATGTTCAATGTGTTTAGGATTTATGTTAGGTTTTACCTTCCTAAACCTTACGCTCACGCTTTCAACGAAAGTATTTTATGTTGAAAATTAAGTTTTAATCCAACCGTACGGATAAGAGCGCAATGAATTGCTACTCCATGTGCCAAAATTTCAATCAATTCCGATAATGTGTGAACCTCGATTTAAACTGGTCATGGGGAAGTCAACTGTGTTGACTATGAAATTTAACCATTTGTAACGGCGCACAATATATATACGCATCGTTACAAAACCTAACCCTAAATTATTATTTTATTCATGTCGGTTCGATCGTGAATGATTAGTTGTGTTCCCATGGTTTGATTTTCATAAAATTTGTACTATATCAAGTACATGTTATTTACAACGTTGGATGAGATATGTGTGAAGCGTTTACCTTCCTAAACCATAAACTCACGCTTTAAACGAAAGTGGTTTATGTTCAAAATCATGTTTTAATCCAACCGTACGGATTAGAGCGCAATGTTTTAATATTTGATGTGCCAAAATTATAGTCAATTCCGAGAATGTTTGAACCTCGATCTAAACCGGTCAACCTTGATTACCTCCGTAAGTAACGGTCAAACTCACAGTAGAAACTTTTTTTTGGAGACACGGTACATCGATTTTAATTTTTCATTGATGTGCATGTTTTTAAAGTTGTTTCAAATGATTATGGTAATTTCGGTCTGCAATTGGTATATGAAAAGAGAACAACAAAACCGAAGTCAAGCGAAAGTCAACATTCTTGACTAGGGAGTAGTCAAGATTTTTGACCATTTGCGACGTCGCACTTTCAAATGTCCGTCGTTACAAAATATTAGTAACGATGCACGGTACAACGTGCGCCGTTACAAACTAACGACAACAACAACAGTCCGTTTTTAGACCGTTTACTCATAACAGTAAGGTTTTGGTTAACAGTCAACTATTTTGTAACGGCGCACTTAATTTGTAACGTCGCACATACCCTACGTGAGTTGTCGGTAATGAAAAAACTGATAGTTGTAATCATAACTTATTTTTATATAATGCTTTAAATCGATTATTATTATCTAATTTGGAGGATAAAATAAAAGCTAATTAATATAGAAAATTGATATTTCAATTAATCCAAAGTCTTCATAGATATGCAATTTTGGACCACTCGACTCGGGTCCTGTTGAGCTAGAGGCTGTAGTGAAAATCTATAAAGCGAGACTCAGATCCACAAAATCATGACTTAAATGATTCATGAATAAACCACAGATTTATATCTACTCATTTATATTTTTTTGAAACTTTCTGTACTTTAATAAAAAAGAATAATTAAACTTTGATGCACGAGCGGTTAAACAATCAACTACACTTAATGTAAAAAAATTTGTTCCCTAAAATAAATGTAAATTTTGTTTTTAACTTAGATGATTATGTTTTAAATACGTTTGGCTCAAATATGTTTAATTTCCACTTGTTTTGTTAATATTTTTTTAAATGTCAAAAATGATATCCACCTTGCTTTTTTTTAGGGAAATAAACACTTTTGTACACTTAACTATACACAATTCTCGGTTTGGCGTTCTTGGGTCAGCACAGGGTTTCAAAAACCCTAGTCGACGCAGGGTTTTTTTTTGTGGTTTGTACCCTTCGCCCGTGGCGATTTGGGTTGTTCATCGAAAATCGACGATGTCTCACGGCGGCACGGCTTCGTCTGTGAGGGCTTCTAGTACGGCTACAGTTCCGGGTCTTGCGGTGGTAGCTGCGACAACAACTGACGGTGAAGGAAACATATCTAGTGGGATGGCAGGAACGGAGTCGAGTGCGGTGGGGTTAAGGACGGAATTGCAGGTGGGGCGAGCTTGGGTCACGACGGTAGATCGGTACTGGGAGGGAACTGGTGTTATCTGGCGCCGGTGGGCAGACTCATGTAAGCATACCGAATTAGGGGGTCTCGGCTTGCTTAAGCTTCAATACGTGGGAACCAGCGATTTTGATTGGTTGGTAGATCGATATTGGGAGGGATATGGAATTATCTGGCGTGCAAACACACCGAACTAGGGGTACTCGGCTTGCTTAACATTCAATACGTCACTTGTATGTTCTATTGTGATCGGTACTGTAAGGAAAAGAGGGGTCCCTGGTGTCGATGAGTTGATCGGGTTAAACCTAATGTGCTGGGAGAATTTGAATTTCGCGATGCCCATATTGATCGCAGGGTTGATCGAGGAAGCTGGTTTAAAGTGGTCTGCAGCAAGATCACGGGGTTTCTCCATCCGTATGAGTTGGAGGCCGTGGCTCTGCATGAAGCTAACTGGTTCGAGTCGATTGGTCTCCGGAGTTATCATGGATGCCTGTGTAAAGCATTTTGCAGCAGGATCACGGGATTTCTCCATCCGTATGAGTTGGAGGCCGTGGCCCTACGTGATGCTAAACAGGTCGAGATGCACAACTTTGGAGGAATCATTAGCGAACGGTGTTGCGTACTATCCACTATCGGAACATGTGTTACTTGTAATCAAATGGCTCACGAATTGACCATGTTTACTTTAACTAACAGTAGCTGTGATTATGGTGAGGGGTCTGTCCCACTAACTGTAACTTCAGCTGTCTGGCTTGATGCCGGGTTCGTTGCTATTTAATTAATAAAATTCGCTTTTACCTTCAAAAAAAACTATACACAATTCTCACTTTTATACCTTATTTTTTTTTTCTTTTTTCAGTACCATGAATTTCATTTTAAGACAATATACTAATAAAATGATAAAAAAATACCTAAACTACTCCTGAAATTGAACCAAAATTAAATATGATCTAATAGAGAGAATCGGTCCAATTTTGGTATTGTTAAAAATACCAAAATACCCTTAAATGAATTTCAAAATTTCAAAACCAACCTCTTAACTCTCTCCTCCTATCTCTCTCCACCTCCCTGCTCTCCTCCTCCGCCGCCCCCTCCTTTTCCTCACCCTCGCCTTCATCCGGCGAGGAATTTCTAGACAACTAACCATTCAATCAGAGGCTCAATAAACTAAACCCATATGGTGAAATTGGGAAATTTCGAAGCTTACCCTAAACCCAAACCTAGAATTGTGACTCTACTATGATTGGAAGCACAAATCGTAACAACAAAATCTTAAAACCAACAATTCAATCATCAGCTGAACCCATATGGTGAAATTGGGAAATATGAAAGCTTACCCATATGGTGAGGAAAGGGAAATAGTAATTTTATGTTATTTATTTGAAAAGACATCTTTACCCTTTTCATTGGACCGAACTGAACCAAAGACAGTTGCAATTGAACCAGTTCAATTACAAAGTTAGTTTAGATATTTTAGGTGGAAAGTGTCTCAAAATGATAATTAGGATACTAAAGTGAAAAAATGGTATAGTTAGGTACACAAAAGTGTCATTTCCCTTTTCTCTATTGCAACTCAACTCCACCAAACTATCGCTAGACACCGATTGTTAGTAATAATAGTAAGAGAAAGCAAAATGAAAACAATTCTTATAGATTGTATATACAATAGTACTTCTGGTTTTGCAAAAGAAAAAAATTATGCTAGGTTTTATGGCTTCATCAGTGTCTTGCAACCAAGAACATAGATGTCTATAGAGACGTGTCCATAGGATAGCAACCAAGTATTCGGAGAAATGTTGCAAACTCCTGCACATAAACAAAGTTTGTTCGGCAATAGAGAAATAGATCTAGGAATGGCCAATTTTTGTAATGAAAGATCGATAAATAAATAACACTAAAGGCAGGGTCAGATCTATGGTTTTCAATCAAAAGGGTCGAAGGCTGAAACTGAAAGTATTAGTTTGTGTTAGAAATTAGAATATGCCCATAACATATGTCAAGATAAGTCCATCATACTGTAGGCCCATATCTGGGAGGTTCTATGCCTAGATTGTTCTATCTCTATCTATATAAGGAGACCTCCTCTTGAATTTTAGATAATCAACAATAAATACAATACTCAAGTTCTACAGTTTTTCTTAAAATTTCATACAGTTGAGAATTAATATGTCATACGAACTAATATCATAAACAAATATTGAATATCACAAATTAAAATGTCTTTTAATGCTGTTATAAAGAATTTATCAGATAAATAAATCACAAGTCATGATGTGTAGGAAGGACAAACCTGAAGATGTCCTAGAGCGTATTGTGCTTGGGGCTCCGCCATGGAAGCCTCAAAGTCGATGTAAAAATGGTAGTCAAAGTACCTGTGACCATACATATTAAGTCTAGATAAGTTTACCATTTAGTTGATAGGGTATATAGGATTTCTTCCATAACATAATGGTATTAAAATGTCACATTAATATTGTTTTTCTCTCGGCTTATGTTTATCATATGAAGCCATTGAATCATGACAGTCTTATAACTTATGAGCAAAATTGTTCATATTTACTCTGTATCAACCTATTAATTTACCATGTGACATGCATGAATATATGCCTATTAATTTACCATGTGACATGCATGAATATATGTTTAAACCAAATTTTCTGATTGATTATATTCTAATATAAGTGTCAATCAGGGTTATTATGTTAGGCCCATTAGGGTTTAGGTTTGAGTATTAGCATTTCCTATTAATATTATGTTTCCTAGTTTGGTTTATATTCCCATTGAATGATGCTCACTTGGCACTCCCTGTATTGGAGTCATCAACAACTCTTAATGGTCGCTTTCTCTGTGGCCGGCTTTCAATCTGTAATCACAAAGGAAGAAAGTAAGACTCACAAAGATATTAATTAACCAATCAAAACAATCTAGTATTTCAAAAATACCTTTGTCAGGTTTATGTCCCTCAAAGCAAACACTGCCAGAGCTTTAAATAAGATACCAGGGCCTTCTTCCAAAGTAAAAACAATACTTGTCTGGAGTAAAAAAGAATAACCATTCAATTCTGAAAAGTTCACAAAGTTGCAAAGGAACAAATTTAGGAACAAAAGTTACCTTGAAAGGCTTATCAGTTCTAGGAATTATTGGATCCCTTGCTAGTACTAGGAAACGAGTAACATTATCAGAAAAATCCTGTTTGGAGCAAGGGGTTAAAAAAAGTAAGTACAGTTTATAATGATGCATGTTATTTATATCACGTTGATGTGCTGAATTGGTGACTAATAACAACAAATTATAATATTATGTAGTCAAACATTTCACAACTTATGAGATAAAATTTACCAAGTTCAGTGTCGACAGAACTATAACATGATGCGACATATATCAACATAAGTCGGGCCAAGTGGTAAGGAGCTCACTTTAACATAGGCGAGATCCTGAGTTCAGATAGTGGGTTCATAAAACCTGAAACTGGATACGATTATATAGGAGAAGTGGAACTTGCCTGAATTGTTTCTGCAAGTACATTGAGTCCGTATATTTCTGCAGCTCTAACACTTGCAACTACACCAGCATCCCTTAGGTCTTTTGAGGCTACAAGCTAAATCCAAAGTTGAGTGAATTTAGACATCTTTCCACAACATGATACTAAGAGAAATATGGTGAATGATAAAAAGGCATCCACAAATCACCTGAGCAGCACCAGCTGTATCATCAGCATTTATTCTTGTAACACTCAACTTACTTAGATAGTTATCACTTAGTGTGAATGCCTGAAACCAAGAGTTAAGAGTATGGACTATTTAACCTTATCAGCAAAAAGAGCCTGCACATTTTCAATCAACAACACTGCTTCACCTGAGGATGGCTTAGAACACGCTGCAATTGCTCTGCTCTAATGCCTGGCAGAGCTAGAAGGCAGAGGTTGACAGACAGCTGTACCTCACCAACGATATGAAGCCTATGACGAAGAATTAAATCGTAGTTACGATGGAGGCTTCCACATGAAGAATTCTCAATAGGGAGAACTGCTTTATCAGCCACCCACAATTCCACGGCCTGCACAAGAAAACAATAAATTAGGAACAAGTATATGGATCCATTACCTTTTGTCTGCTATCTATACCAGAAACCTTCATCATTTGGCATAAGATTAAGAATATGACACTATTATTTTTGCTTGCATATTAGTGTTCTCACAAATCCATAATTTGATATTAAAACAATATCAACATGCTATCTAAATCCTCAAGTCAAACCTACATATTGTTGAATTAATATCATACCAGACCTTAAACACATCTTCAAACTCATCGCCAGCAACAGTTTGACAGTTCGGATAGGCTTTTAGCGCTGCTTCCTCACTATACGAGCCTGGTCTTCCCTGCAGCATTGCCAAAATACAGCAAAGAATGAAACTTTAAAATTCACAGCAGCTAGATCTTTTTTGCATTCATAAGTTAACAGCAGTAGAAAGTGGAAATCTAAAATGAACCCCATACCTTAAATGATACCCGGACCTTTGAACAGTCATAAGGATTTGTGTGAACAGACAACGGTTCTGTAGTTGGGAAGGATGTTGCAAGGAATCAGATAACACACAAGAAGAAACATGCTGACCGTATAGTACAATTAGCATTACAATTTACAGATGTGATTTAGATGCAACATAGAGGAAACATAATTATATGATTGCCACAATTTCTCAAACCAAGGTCAGATTGCCGTGCATTATAATTATGCCTGTGGTAGTAAGAGTCAACCAGCTTTTGCAGTCCCTTATATTTGGCTATATAATGCTTACTATCTACCACAGTACCAATAACAAATAATTCACCCAGGATGATCAGCCTCAAACATTACAGGACTAGACGGAAAACAGTTTTTTATGCTCCTTCAGCAGTGAAAATGCAGTTGATATACTTGAAAGTTCCTCAACACAAGAAAAATGTATCTTGCAAGAAGTCAAAACAATCTCAATCACCACAAGCAATTCAAAGCACAGTTGCAAGGCTGAATGCAAGATTTCAATATGTAAGTAGACATGGAAAAAAGGCAATAATTCTCAATTAATCCTTCAATCCTATTTATTTTCTGACTAATCCCCAATCAGTCCCTACAAGGCCAGAGTAGGGCCTAGCTTTTTTCACAAGGTGAATGAAAAGGCATAAACTTTACAACCTAATCAACCATTGTCTAAAAGAAAAGACAAATCAAAACCCATAAAATCAGCCAAATACACACTTGGCAAGTTGCTCGAATCCTTGCGCAATCTGCTAGGCACATTGTTCAATCCAGCAGCTGGCTCCTCAATAGACCTTATAGTCCCATCAACAGGCCTTATCGAGCCAGGAGGCTCCGCGGCACAGACGCAGCTCCGGCGACTCTCCGGCGGACCCCAGGAGCGATTCAGCCCCGACCCAGATGGGTTCGGGCCCGAATCTCTCCGACCCAGATGAGGACCCAACAGAGCGGCACGGTTGAGCGCCATGGGAGCGGTTCAGAACCCAATCGAGGAAAGAGGAGTTGGTTGGGGCATTTCGTCGAGCACATGAAGGGCAAAGAGGAATTAGAAGGTTTTAGGTGGGAATGGGTTGGTAATAGGTAGTGCAGAGCACGTTTGGTAGCGACCGGAAGAGAGCGACGTCTCCGACAGTAACATTGAACCGATCAAACTCAATTTTGAAGTCCAGGAGTGGTGTTTTTTTGTGTAGAGGATTTGTATTGTACATGTACCGGAGTGAGCCACGTGGTGTGCAAATGAAAGTCCACGTCATGAATGATAGAGCCATCAATCCGAGGTTGTTCCTTTAGTTGAGTCGGGGGTTCCCAACTTCCAAGTGGCAACTGGATGTGTGTTTAAACAGCATTTGAACAGAGCATAATATGTAATTTTTAAAGAGTTTCAAAGGTTTTTGTTTGTCGTCATAACATCGTGCAACATTTATAGTTTTAACTACGAAACTATGGACGTGATTATTTCTCTCATTACTCAGAAAAAGTCCACTATTCATGTTTCAACTACAAAACTCAAGTGTGGATCACAAATCTAATATAAATAAATAGTGTACAAATCCCAACACCTCAATTTATAAATAAAATTAAGGGGTAATTACATATCAGTACACCCGCCGAAACCTCATTTCAGAATTGGTACTTCAAGTTTGATTTTTTTTTTCTCGGTCTCCCAAGTTTAAAACGTTAACACTTAAGTCCAAACTCTGTTAAATCTAACATCAATATTGTTATAATGACCAAAATGCCCTCGAGTTATAATTTCAATCATTTATATAATTATTGAGCTAATTGTGAAATGACTATTTTATCCCTAATTCAATACCCAATGATGATAAATTGAGATCAAATTTGTCTTTTCAAGTAACCAAATAAAAGAATCAGAAATTTAAATACAATAACTATAAAATGATCAAATTACCCTCAATTGAATAAATAACCAATTGTGTAATTAAGGTTATATTAGTATTTTTGAATAAAAGTAAATAAAATGTACGTGGAATGACACTATTGCCCCTTTCTTCAACCTCTCAATCTTCCTCTATCATCTCTCATCTCCCTTCCCCCCCCCCCCCCCCCTATCTCATGGCTCATCAAAACATACTCTTTTCATCAATTTCAATCAAAAATCAATAAACATTTGATAAAAATAGAACAAATTTATTAGTAAACAAGTTTTACAGATCAAACAACATGAGTTGCCGACATCGAGCTTCACATGAGGGTTTCTGAGGATCGACGAGTCACCGACAACTGGGTCGCCGGAGATCTGAATCAGTTGCTTGAGAATCGACGAAATCTTGATCACTGCTCGATCTTCAATTCCAGTATTTAATTGCTTTTCAAATTCCACAACCCTTGGTCTTCTTGAGAGCGGCTGAGGAGGTTATGGCGGATTTGTGTTTGGGGAAGGAGACCTGTGGGGAAGCATTGACGTCGACTCTGGCGTCCTCTGGATCGAAGTCCAGAGCCTCTGTGTCTGCACTCGCCATTGTCGCTGCTTACGGAGGAGGACGGCTGAGTAGGAGCTTGCAGAGCAGGACGATGGACATGGCGCATGACTCGGGGCGAGCTAATCGCCGATGTGGTCTGAAATCCAATCGTTGGTGTCGTTTGAATTTCAGATCTGGTATTTGATATCTTAAAATTTCAAAAGAAAAATGATGTCATTGTAAATTAGAAGCAATTGTTTTTAATTAGAAACTGATATTAACGTTTTCCCACATATTAGTTGTTTCTATTTAATTATATCTTTGTCTAAGAGGGAGATGAAGATGATATGGTTGAGAGGTTTACTGGTGGTTGCGAACAAGAGGGGTTGGAGATGGAGGTTGAAGATGAGTTAGAGATGGAGGACATAATAGACATTTCCAAAAGAATTTCTTTTAATTATTTGTTATGTGAAAAGGCTAATATACCCTTCAATTATAAGTTGAGTTTATCGTTCAATTGAGGGCAAATTAGTTTTTTCAAAATTATAAGATAATGATACCATTTCAAGCTTATATAGTAGGGGCATTTTAGACATTTTACAAATTACATCAGTTAAATCTAACATAATTGGACTTAACTGTAATGTAACGAAACTTAGGGGACTGAGAAAAGAAATCAAATTTGAGGTACCAATTCTAGAATGAGGTTTCGACGGGTGTAGTGATTTGTATTTACCCCTAAAATTAAAGATGCTTATCAAATTATATAACCTGATCAGACTCCAATACCAATCATCTAGCTTAGTCCTTAAGATTGTTGTCTGCTAGATTGATTAAGGATTAGTATTCTTGAGATTCAAGTTTACCTTATGGTCTGCATTTGGATATACATTTGTCATACTATCAACTTACTCAGTTTCATGACATTACGATAAGATCAATTTGGGTTAATCAACAAGGTCCCGTAGCTCGGTTTGGTTAGAGCGTTGGTCTTATGAGCCAAAGGTCGCGGGTTCGAGCCCCGCCGGGACCATTGTCATATTTATACACTCAACAGGACGGGACGGGAGAGGGAAGATTAAGCATAATCAAATTGCATAAAATACACATACGTTTCTTCAGGGATTATGTATCCCGGAACCAAACAATCAATTTTACAACAAAGAGACAAACATGTATAAATTCAAGAAAACGAAGCCTTTTGGTAACTAGAAGTTGGTTTTGAGAGTCTCCACGGTGCTCTTCTTCAGCTGAAAGGCCTTGGCAAGAATGTCACTAGCAATGTCTGGTTTGGACCCAAAAACAGCATTACCAATGGTGATCACTCCTGGGTTCTGGCTGCTCAGCGCAGCTATAGCCATAGCATTTCCATGTCCCACATTGCGCTGGAAGTGAATGAGCCCTTTGGGGAACACGAACACATCGCCCTTGTTCAGAACCTTGGTGACGAGCTTGTTGTCGGGGTTGGATGTCACAAAACCAGCCTCCACGGTGCCCTCCAGGACCGTCAAGATCTCGGTGGCCCGCGGGTGGATGTGGGGAGGGTTGACCCCCATTGGCGCGTAGTCAACGCGAGCTATTGAAATGCCGAGAGTGTTGAGTCCTGGCAGCTGAGCCACGGTCACGGGGGTCACCCTGGAGCCGGCAGGGTTCGAGGTGTTCCCGGCAATGTGTAGTCCACTGAATGTGAAGTCGCTGGCTTCAACCAGCATTGGGCTCTTGCAGACTAAGCCATTCACTCTTGCTGTGTCAAGATATTGTACATTGTACAGAACAAAAATCAATTAACTTGCTGCGACCAGAAAGGTTAGTGCAGAAGTAAACAAGAAATCAAAAAATAAAACAGTAAAGAGAAAACCAGATTTAAGTGTAGTAGTATATATACTACTGTATCAAACCAAATAGGAAATGGAAAAACCGGAAACTATAATTTCCATATGAGGCCCAAATTAGACTCGTATCATCATCAAAATCCGAACATCAGATATATGACGTGGGATGAGGCTTGTATGTGCCTTTGAACTCTCAAACCGGGCACTTCACCCCTGAACCCCGACTCGCTAATCGATCAGTAAAACAATTTACCGACTAATCTTAGTGGGGCCAGAAAGGATTCAAAGGTTATCCAACACAATCATTCCTGTTCGTGAACATCATTAAAACAAAAGACAAGCATTGACTATGTATGTGTGTACACAGACCTGAGCTGGTGGAATCTGCAACACAGAAGTCCTGAAGAGGGCTTGGTTCATAAGCAAAAGCGAGAGACACGAGTGTTAGAGCCACAAGGCTCAACAAGGCCATATGTTTTGCCATTTCAAGATACTACAACGAGGGCTACGAGTATATAGTATATGGCAAGAAGAGGAGTGTTTGAGTTGTGAAAAATGTGTGTACTGAGGTACATATATATAGATGTAACAAGAATCTTGGTTACATGGCAAAAGATGTCCTTAAAGCCGTCCATGCACATTTCAAGTGTTGAAGAGGTCACTCTGAAACTAGTCTTAGTATTTTCTACAAGCTACTCAAGGAAATGTAGAGACGGCTTGAATGAAGAGGTCTGTGTGTGTGTACGAATTAAATTTCAGTGTTGTTTATTCATTTAAAGCCGCTTAACCAAGCTCAAATGCATGATCATGGAATCTCTATACTTGCTTGATCGTGCATATCAATTCAAAGTATATTAGGTTAAAACTAACTCGTCTAAAATTTCAAAGTGATATGTTTACAGATTTTAATATATTTATCAAATAATAATAGGATACACAACATATTAAAGTATGAGTCATGATGACATCGCCTATTAAGTGTGTTCACAAATCGGGTCATGGCCTACCCGCAGTACAAGGATTCACCCACTTCAATGCGGGTTAGCAGTAATTGGCTCGTTATATATCTACCCAGTGGATTAAGCTTTACTTAGGGGTGGACACTTTGAACCCAAAACCGGAGATTGAATCAGAACCGAACCAAAACTAGAGAACCCGAAACCACAAGTAATAGTTCCGGTTCTGGTTCTAAAAAAGAAAAAAAGCATAAATTTTTGGTTTGATTCCGGTTATTAAAATTCAAAACCGGCAAGTACCCAGAGCCGGACCGGTTCGCTAAAAAATAATCGAACCACCGTCAATTTATAATATGAAGCATACAGATAGAGTACGTGAACCGAAAAATGAACCGAGAAAAATATATTACTTATCTTTAATATTATTATTTTATTAGCACACTTTATAATTCGATTGAGTTTAATAATTAAGTCTTAACTTGTTTTTTGTTAGAATTTTTAATAATTATAAATTTTATGTTTTGCTTAAAAATCAAATTAAAATTGTTTAATTTGGACCTTAAACCGCATTTTAAACCACATAATTAACAAAAATAAAATTTTTATCGGTTCTAGCAGGTGGAACCGGGAAACCGAGCCGAAAAAATTGGTCCAGTACCAAAACCAACCCATTATATAATGCTTCAATTTCGGTTCTCAATTTTTGAGAACCGGGAACTCTGGTCCGGTTTTTGACCTGTTCCGGACCCATCCCCAGCCCTAGCTTTACCCGCTCAGTTGTCGAGTGGGTCAGGTGTCCGCCCACAAACCCGAGTATTCAATTTGAGCTTTGCCCGAACTATACAATCATACAAAACTGATCCAAAGCCTAATCAATTTAAAACCTAACAATTGTAAGTCCCAATGAGCAATAACCAAGCATTTTTGAATTAAAAGACAACCACTAAAATCAAAAGTCCTAATATATATATATGACAATAACTGTTTCAATAAAATGAATCAATAGGATTAAACAAGAAATATTACAACACTTGAAGTTAAATAGTTCTATCAAATAAATAGGTCACCTAATAATCAACATAACACAAAATAACTAGCTAGAAGAATTGAACTTCATAAGAAAAACCTTGAGGCCAATAGGCAACAGCAACACAAAAAGTTGACTTCATTCTTGAACAGCAGCAACAATTCTTCAATCTTCTGTATAGCACAAATTTTGACTCTGTGGCAAAAGTTCTTCAACAGCAGAAAAAATCTTGAACATAAACTAAGACAGACTTCATTCTTGAATAGCAGCAACAATTCTTCAACAAAAGGGGCACCAAACTTGTGCCAAATATTGAGTTGACACAACTCTACAAAACAATAGCAAGGACATTAAGTTAGTAATTGTATAGCAAAACTATATTACTTCTTCTATATCTTGACTTTCTTGCAACTACTCTAAATTGATAGCCTAAACTGACTCTTTGATTCAATCTTGAGTGCATATCAATGCTTCAACAGACGTAGCACTCAAAGAGCTCTATAGTCACTTGTTACTCTATCACCAACAGAGATATTTGATTCAGATGACTCGATTGATATATGAAGGGGTAATTTCATGTCAGTATCCCAACTTTGCCTCATTTTGAATTCAGTATCCCAAATTTTAAATTTTTTTGTCAGTACCCAAGTTTAATTAATTGCAGATAAGTATCTAACGGGTTAAATCTAACAGAATTGATATGTAAAAAGACCAAAATACCCCTCGTATAAATTATGAAGGTATAATTACTGATAAATGTGAAAAGACTATTTTACCCTCACTTACATGATAAATTAACCTTATACTCCAAGGGTATAGTAGTCATTTCAAATAATAAATTAAACAAAAATATAAAAAAAGTTTGTGAAAAGACTAAAATGCCCTCAACTATTCATCAAATTTTCAAACCAATGTCATCAATTTTAATTCTTAAATTACTCAACTATTCATCTACCTCGCTGAAAGTGACGGGACATTGGAGCATCCCGGCCGAAGCTCCGGCGGCGGTTCCACCCTATCCCGGCGGTTTCCGGCAGAACCGCAACAGCCACTGGTTCTGTTCCTCATTCAAAAAGAACAAACCAATGAGAGTGTCTAAAATATCACTACCACGACAACTTGCCTACTTCTATCTCTTCCCGCAAACTCTACCCACGAGAGAGTTCCCAAGTCAACCAATGAAAAACAATGATTCAAAATCTGGACCATATAAACTAGACAACGCAAATAGAGAAAAAGATGGGATAGAACAATTTGTCTTCAATAAAGTACCAAGACTCGAGACCCTTTTGCACACAATGAATCAATGCACTCCCATATATTATGGGCAACACGGTGAAAAAATCTCTTCCAAGGAGAGCCATCTCATCATAAGTGTAATAGATAGGTTGAGTTGAACACCTTCTATCAAAATCAAAGTGGTTTAGACATTGTTAACAACTGAACTTGTGTGTGTGTCAGATAAGAGGGATAACAAGTTATGATAATGTTACAAAACTTTATTTTTTGTGCAAAATATATTTATTTTTAAAAAATTTCCCTTAAAATAAAAAATTACTTTTTGAACAAAAAATAAAAAATAAAAAAAATTTCAATTTTTATCTTCTAACTAATTTTTTTATAATAAGTTTTGTAGTTAAACTAATTTCAAATTAAAACTATAAATAAAAATCTTAATTTTAAATTTTGAGGACAATTTATCATATTTGTAAGAATACATGCATTTCGCAAAAAAGAAGAAGTTTATTACACATAACTATAACACTTTGATGCCTTAACTACTTTTTCTACCTAAAATATCTATGGTTGAAAATAAATAAAAATGATTATAATATTATAAAAAGAGGAAGAAAAAAACATATATGGAACACATCTCCAACCAGATCTCTCACACATTTGATGTTTTTGTTTTTTTTCAACCATGGGTAGTTTACGTATTTTAGTTATTTCAGGGATAGGTTGTATGAAACTGATAGCTAGGGTACTAAAAAAAAATAGTTATGGTATCAAAGTGTAAAATTGGTATACTTAGATGTAATAAATTGTCATTATTCCAAACAATATATTCACACCAATATTTTGTCATTAGAAGTATACAATACGTAAAATATGTTTCGATGTTTTGGAATGCTGCAAAATATAGTTTAGGATAGTTGCTAACTATTTTTACAAATTTGTAAATGGACTTGAAGCAATTTGAGACATAAGTTGTCCAAATGTTGCTTCACATAGCTAGCGAGACATTGGCGATGTCTCCCCGACTAAATGAAGTTCATTTGGACAACTTATGTCTCGAACTGCTTCAATTCCATTTACAAATATCTCGCCGGCTAAGTAAATTTTATTTACGAATAATTAGTTCAGCCAGTTGGAGAGACATCGGCAATATCTTACCAGCTATGTGAAGCCATAACCGGCAAACGAATGTCTTGCTAGTAATGGTCTCACCTATCTAACAAGACATTGTATCCAACATGTCCAGGATGGCTAAAGATATTTTAGGTGTTATGCGGTAATTCTATGTCAGTACCCTAAATTTGCCTCATTTCGAATTCAGTACCCCAAGTTTGAAATTTCCTTTGACGGTACCACAAGTTTAATTAGTTGCAGATAAGTACCTAACGGGGTTAAATCTAACAGAATTGATATGTAAAAAGACCAAAATGCCCCTCGTTGTATAAATTCTGAAGGTATAATTATTGATAAATGTGAAAAGACTATTTTACCCTCACTTGCATGATAAATTAACCTTATGCTCCAAAGTTATAGTAGTCTTTTCAAATATTAAATTAGACAATAAAAAAAAACTTGTGAAATGACCCAAATGCCCTCAACTATTCATCAAATTTTCAAACCATTGCCATCAATTTTAATTCTAAATTCCTCAACTATTCATCTACCTCGCTGAAAATGACGGGACGGTGGAGCATCCCGGCCGGAGCTCTGGCGGCAGTTCCACCCTATCTCGTCGGGATCGCGAGGGTTCCACCCTATCCCGGCGGATCCGCAACAACCATTGGTTATGTTCCTCATTCAAAAAGAACAAACCGTTCACTTTCAGATCTAAACCGTGGAGAATTGCTAGGAATCGGGTCCAGCGGCGGGTTCAGTTGTTACATACCACAAGGCTCTTCTTTTATCTTTGTAGAGTGCATCTCACAAAAATTTTTGTAACACTAGTCAATTTCCTGGTTTCGTATTCAAAATCCTTTCAAACACTCGTCATCATAATAACGAAATCAAATTTCCTCACTCGTCAGTTTCGCGAACATGATTCCTGTTAGAATGAGAGTCGAAATTGCAATTGGTTATAGTCCAGACGCGGCCGTCCCACAACCGTTGCGCATGGGCACGACGAATCTGGTCAGACGGTAAGGAAATACTATCGTCGGTGTTTGCATGGTAGCCGGTATTTGGGGTTGTTGCGAGCCTTATTGAGAATGAGCATTATTTTTGTGAAAATAAAACGATAATAACGGATATGTCATTATCAAGTTATATGTGGCGCCTACAAAACTTGTATATATGTGTATACATGTACAACCCAAAAGTTTCTTGTGCAATATGTTTTAGAAATGATATTAAAAGAGGGAGGTGTTGGAGATGACATGAGTTAGGAATTGAAATTAAAGTCAGGGTAGAATGGTTATGTCATCTGAAATCTAAATGTATTATTATAATGCAACAAAATACTTTATTTAGGTAATCACTTGCAGAATAAGATTATCAAACCGCATAAAATACACACACATGTACTCCAAGATTATGTTTCCTGGAACCAAAACAATCAGTCACAACAAGAAAGAATCTGAATGATACAAACCAAAACACAAGAAATGAAGAACTTGGTATATATAAAGGTGGTAACTAGAAGTTGGTTTTGAGAGTCTCCACAGTGCTCTTCTTCAGCTGAAAGGCCTTGGCAAGAATGTCACTAGCAATGTCTGGTTTGGACCCAAAAACAGCATTACCAATGGTGATCACTCCTGGGTTCTGGCTGCTCAGCGCAGCTATAGCCATAGCATTTCCATGTCCCACGTTGCGCTGGAAGTGAATGAGCCCTTTGGGGAACACGAACACATCGCCCTTGTTAAGAACCTTGGTGACCAGCTTGTTGTCAGGGTTGGATGTCACAAAACCAGCCTCCACGGTGCCCTCCAGGACCGTCAAGATCTCAGTGGCCCGCGGGTGGACGTGGGGAGGGTTGACCCCCATTGGGGCGTAGTCAACGCGAGCTATTGAAATGCCGAGAGTGTTGAGTCCTGGCAGCTGAGCCACAGTCACAGGGGTCACTCTGGAGCCGACAGGGTTTGAGGTGTTTCCAGCAATGTGGAGTCCGCTGAATGTGAAATCACTAGCTTCAACCAGCATTGCACTCTTGCAGACCAAACCATTCACTCTTGCTGCGTCAAGAAATTGTACATTGTACAGAACAAAAATCAATTAACTTGTTGCGACGAGAAAGGTTAGTGCAGAAGTAAACAAGAAATCGAAAAATAAAACCGTAAAGAGAAAACCAGATATATACGTGTTTTGCTGATAATGTGTCAACTAAAGTAGTAGTATACATGCTGCTATATCAATATCAAACCTAATAAGAAATAGAAATATAAAAAAAAAACTCTAATCCAATATACGGCCTAAATTAGACCCATATCAGATCATCAAAGCCCAAACATACGATATATGGAGTGGGATGGGATGGGGCCTCTTCGTGCCTCTGAACTCCCAAACTAGGCACTTCGCCCCTGAACCCCAACTCGCTAATAAGTAAAAAACAATTGTACGAACTGACTAATCTTAGTGGGGCCAAAAACGATTCAAAGCGTATCCAACACAATCATTCACATTCATAAACAAAATCAAAACAAAAGACAAGCATCAACTATATATGTGTATATACACACCTGAGCTGGTGGAATCTGCAACACAGAAATCCTGAAGAGGACTTGGTTCGTAAGCAAAGGCGAGAGACACGAGTGTTAGAGCCACGAGGCTCAACAAGGCCATATGTTTTGCCATTTCAAGATACTACAACGAGAGCTAAGAGTATATAGTATATGGCAAGAAGAGGAGTGTTTGTGAGTTGTGAAAAATGTGTGTACTGAGGTACATATATATAGATGTAACAAGAATCTTGGTTACATTGCAAAAGATGTCAGTTAAAGCCGTCCATGCACATTTCAAGTGTTGAAGAGGTCACTCTGAAACTAGTCTTAACATTTTCTACAGGCTAGTTGGGTAAATGGAGAGCCGGCTTGGATTCACAATAGTGTTGAAGAGGTCTATTTGAATTGATGAACATGGCATATATATATATAGACAGTGTTGTTTACTCATTAATTTAAAGCCGCTTGACCAAGCTCAAATGCATGGTCATGGAATCTCCATACTTGCTCGGTCTTGCATGTCATATGTATATAATACATTACGTTAAAACTGATTCATTAAGCTCAAAAAAACTTATGTGACGAATTTATAATATTTATCAAATAATGATATATATGATTCACCGTCTTATTAAAATCTGAGACTCTCACATAGTGTATACATCTTCTTGTTTGTGTGGATTTTGGATCAATTTGACGTCACTATACCCTTTTTCTACTTTGCTCTTTTTAAACTTTACATGTGTGGATTTTATCACTCTATAGCTGATCAAGATCCATTCAAGTTGTTGCAGAAGATATAATGAACCTTAACATCAGCTAGTTTATGTACTAGAAGAAGTATTCTCAGGTGTTATTTTATAGCAACTGAGCTGTCAAACAAACAGAACCTCAGCTACAATGTTGTTATCTCCAACAGAATCTTCTTGATATTGAAATATGGTGTTGTAATGGCATTTGTTCAGGCATAACATAATGTTTGGATATTCATAACTCATGGTATGTCATGTTTGGACTTTGGTAATCTGGTGTCTGAATTTAACTTAACTTTGAGCTTCTGATCTCTCTCAATAAGGTTTTTTCTTTTACATGTGTGGATAGAGTAAACACATTGTCAATGAACCCCATAAATTTTCATATAACATTTATAATAGTTAAAGATCTAGTTTCAACTTTAAATACTGATTTGAGAAACAAACTCAAGATTTCTACTACAGAATCAAGACAAGAAACAACAAGCTTCATAAACCTTGAAAGAATTCAAAACACGCAATTCAAACATTCACAATCTAGAACTTAGACTTGAGAGTCTCCACTACACTCTTCTTGGCTTGGAAGGCCTTGACAAGAATATCACTAGCAATATCAGGCTTCGACCCGAAAACAGCATTACCAATAGTGATGGCTCCTGGGTTCTGGCTGCTCAGTGCAGCTATAGCCACAGCATTCCCAAGCCCCACATTGCGCTGGAAGTGAACAAGCCCCACAGGGAACACAAACACATCACCCTTCTGCAGGACCTTGCTGATGAGCCTGTTTTCAGGGTTTGAAGTCACAAACCCAACCTCCAAAGAGCCCTCAACAACTGTCAGGATCTCGGTGGCTCGAGGGTGAGTGTGGGGAGGGTTTGTGCCCCATGCCGCATAGTCAATGCGCACCATGGAGATTCCTAGAGTGTTGAGTCCTGGCAGCTGAGCCACAGTCACAGGGGTCACTCTGGAGCCGGCAGGGTTTGAGGTGTTTCCAGCAATGTGGAGTCCACTGAATGTGAAGTCACTGGCTTCAACTTGCATTGGGCTCTTGCAGACCAAACCATTCACTCTTGCTGTGTCAAGAAACAATCAAACACATCAAAATCTACTACTAAAACTAAAATATAACGCCCCTTAGAATAGTTGTCACTATGTTCGGGCTTTAGTGATCTGGTGTCTGGTCCTAGTGAAGGCCTTCTTGTTGTATTAACATAGCTGAACTACTTGGTGAATTTGTAATTTGTTCTCCTCAATAAATTTCTCTCATGTGTCTATGAATGTAGTCGACGCATTATCACCAAACCACATAAATTTGGCGTTCTTGTTTGTTGCTTGATTTCTATTTTGTTCTGTTTTTATCTTTCTCGTTAAAACAATAACATATCAAGAACACGAATTTACCTGAACTTGCTGAATCTGCAACACAGAAATCCTGCAGCGGGCTGGGCTCATATGCAAAAGCTAGAGAGCAGAATGTGAGAGCTGCGAAGCAGAACAAGACAATGTGATTTGCCATCTCAAACTAGCTATAAGGTTTCAAGTGCAAGAACTCGAGTGCAGACAAATTTTGAAGCTATATGTGAAACTAGACTTGTTTCGAGCAACTTATATAGTACCACAGATGATGGAGAAGCCTTATCTTACAAGTTTTTTGTTAGAATTAAAATTCACAGAACAGCCGTCCAAGCAGCTGCAAAAGTTGATTCATTCCTTCCTTGAGGAAAAGAAAAGAATGAGAGGCAAGCCGGCTTGGACTGAGTAGTGGATGCTTCAGATAACATGTCCAACTCTAATCCAACAATACATCTACATAAATGTGTGTTAATTACAATCTAATCTGTGTAAAATTATAGTTAAGGACACAAACTAAAGAGTTCATTAACAACTGATGAAAATGAGTTGTAAACTATGTTTTGTATCATTGTGTGTGGCACTTGCAACAAAATAATGGGCAAGAGTTGAAATGGAAGCATCACATGCAAGTAAGATTGAAATGTTGGGGCAATAATTCCAATTCTAAAGTTAATGCTGCACAGTATTTATTTGTTGGTTCTTTGTGGCATGAAAAATGATGTGTTGAATGAGTCAACAATGGTTCACAACATTTCTTTTGAGGTCAACAACATCAATCCAATTATAAAGGCTCTAACAAAGAATACACAATTTTATATTATACATGTAATTTTAAACTTTTGAACGTATTTTGGTTGCTAAATTTATTTTTGAGAAAATATCAGTTTATTATATCTAAATACAACTTAATTTTTAATTTATGAAGCATCCTAAATATTTAAGTTTTTTCAATTTAAAACATTATTATAGTAAGAAAATTCAATTCAGTTTACAGTTACTACACATAACTATACCACTTTGACACTTGGTACCATAATAACTTTTTCTCTTTTTGAGTATCCCACCTATCATTTTGAAATAATCTACCCCTTAAATACCAAAAATACATAAATATTTTTGATTGAACCACAATTCAACCTGGTTCAATCGAGAGAACTAACCCAATTGAGAAAACTATATCGAAAAAGACAGCTCATCCGATGACCCAGAGAAGAAGACAACGCGAGGATTCCCTTAAGAGAGAATGAGTTGGACCAGACCATCTAATTTGAGTCAGTCCAATTGGAATGATTTTTTTAAATCATGGGTAGTTTAAGTATTTTAGAGGTAGGTCGTCCAAACTGATAGTTAAGATATCAAAAAGAGAAAGAAAAAAATAATTAGATACCATAGTGTCAAAGTAGTATAGTTAGGTGTATTAAACTGTCATTTCCTCTTGTATTAAACCTTTCGTTGAAAAGACAAAAATGTCTTCTAACCCCTTTAAAACTTTCAAAATATGTCTTACACATAACCTCTAAACCCAAATCTAACCTTAACACTAACACTAAACCCAACCCTCTCACCTCTGCCCCTAGCGCTATCTGCTTGATTTTGAACCAGATACTCCTCCTCCTGGGCGAACCAAATCGAGGATTAGCCCTCAAATCACCAAAATTATGTCATTTTTTGCTCGATTTCGAGTCCACGACTCTAGAGAAGGTTGGAGGTTAGTTGGCATGGTCTCGTCGGAAAAAATTGTTTTAACGTATAAGACAGGGGAAAGATGACGAAGCGGCCACATGGCATGCGTGCTTATGATTGGGACACGTGGAGAGATGACGGGGCAATCAAAATCAATGGGTGCATGGACAGAAAAACACAGTCACCTCCTATATGGAGTGAGTGCAAGCAAGTGATGTGAGCCCAAAAGGCACTGAATCTATATAATAATTAATGTCCCTTGCAAGAAATAAAAAATGGCACCCACCAAAAGGGCTATAGCTCCTTTTCTATACATTTACACACACATATATATTATATGTAGCAATAACCACAAGTCACCTCTTCACTGAAACAAGGGGATGTGCTTCTGGCTCTTTCTTCAGGTTGGTTTGTGGAGCTATAGCTCATGGAGCTTTCATGGCGACCAAGATTAACGTGTGTATGTTGGGGATGAAGATGGGGGAGAGAGAGAGGCTCATGAATATATGGTGAAAGGTATTGGCATGTCTCAATCGGAATACATGATTATAGCAAGTAAAGTAGTCATGTCATTTTGATTGAGCCGCGTCAATATCTCTCTTCTTTGTCCTCTCTCGCCATTTCTCATCCCTTGATCTTCTTCCCCAACATCTATAACATGTTCTTGCTTCATTCATGGCTTGGGTTCTTGGTATGTGAAAGCTCTCTCCATCTCCATATCACATGTTTCATTTCTTGATTCTCCATATCTACCATGTTGATCCATTTCTCTTTATTAGGGAAGGACAAGAAAGAATGTCATCGTTGAAGGGAAGGCAACATGTGCATGTAGTGATCTCGTATTCTACGGTGTCAGATCGAAAGTATCATGTTCTCGTTGAGTTCGAGTTCGAGTTTTTTTACCTCTTTATTTTATAGGATGACAACATGAGTGGATTTAGTAATTAATCACCCCTATCTCGTCAAATTGAAAATACTAGCTCTTGGTCAATTTATGAGATTTTTTTTCATTTCTGATCATCAAATACAAGACTGACCTATAATTTCTTTAAGGACATTTTTTCTTTTCATGAATTTACTAATTTGTTCTATTCAATCAAAAAGTTAGAAGTAAACTAACAAGTGGAAACACAGTACAAAATTATCTGACATGATACTCCTGACATTTTGGCTATTGGATTAGTGTCTTTTCAACTGTATCTCAATCTTGTAGAGCTTTGTAAAAAAAAAAGTAATGGGTTTGTTGAATTTTTCCATGGCTTATTTGAAAACAGAAGCCATGTATGTGGCCTGGTAAGAACCAGATGTGGACTGTGTTGCTTCTTTGTGAGGTCAGAGAAGCATCATTCACAAGGCAGGAAGCAAAGATTGTTTGGAGTTGAAAAAAGAGCAACCATTATTTATTTTTGTCAATGATTTGAATCAAATCTTAGCCTTTTTACTTACTACCACTTTTGTTTTGACTCTTTCATACATAACACAAATCACAATCAAATCAAGAATACCCACTTTGCTGGATTCTCTTGGATCTATCTTCCAACATCAAAGACTTCTTTGATTTCCTTTTCTCTTACTATTTTGTTTGATGTATAGCTTTTGTATATGTTTTGGGCCTTTGCCAATGTATGCCAACAGGCTAAAGCCCAACTCTCTAAGCCCATTTCTCATCTCAGCTTGAAGATTTTTTCAAACGCCACGTGGCAAAACCTTTTCTTTATTTTACTGATCAGAGAAAGATCTGATTCACCTCACTTCCCCTCCACATACCCAAAAATATGAATTATCCAATAATATCAGTCTCTGATGCTAATTTTCATTCCTTCTTCTTCTCCTCCTTCCCTTCCAAAACCTTCCCTAAACTTAGGAACAAACCATGCTTTTAAACCTAACTTCCTCCTTTTCACCACACAGATTGCCCAATTTCAAACTACCCATTTCAGATTTCCCATCAAAGCCTGGAACTTTTCTCTCCAGACCCATTTCTCCTTCAATTTCTGCTCCACACCTCAACCCCCTCACCATCAAGAACCCTACTTTCAGTGGAAGGAACAGGTACCCAGATGGTAGAAGGCTTGATTTCAGGTCATGTGCTCTTGGAGGGCTTGACTTTAGCAATTTTGAGTCTGTTCTGGAGGCAGCTGGAGTGTTGACTGCTATAATTGTTGTCCATGAGAGTGGTCACTTTCTTGCTGCCACTCTTCAGGGCATCCATGTGAGTAAGTTTGCAGTTGGGTTTGGTCCAATTTTAGCTAAATTCAATTCTAAGAATGTGGAGTACTCTATTAGGGCTTTTCCTCTAGGTGGGTTTGTGGGGTTTCCTGATAATGATCCGGATAGTGATATTCCTGCTGATGATGCAAATCTGCTTAAGAATAGGCCAATCTTTGATAGGGTGCTTGTGATTTCTGCTGGTGTGATTGCCAATATTATATTTGCCTATGTGATTATATTTGTTCAAGTACTGTCTGTTGGCTTGCCTGTGCAAGAGGCCTTTCCTGGGGTGCTTGTGCCTGATGTTAGGCCCTTTTCGGCAGCTTCCCGCAACGGGTTGCTTCCGGGGGATGTGATTCTTGCTGTGAATGGAGCAGATGTGCCTAAAGTAGGATCTACTGCGGTCCTTGAGCTTGTTGATGTGATTAAGAACAGTCCTCGTAGAAACGTGCTGTTCAAGATAGAGAGAGGGGACAAGAATTTTGATATTGGGGTTACTCCAGATGAAAATAGCGATGGAACCGGTAAAATTGGAGTTCAGTTATCGCCGAATGTCAGGATTTCGAAGGTTGTAGCTAAGAATCTTGTTGAGGCTTATAATTTCTCGGGGAGAGAGTTTTGGGGTCTCACTTACAATGTCTTGGACAGCTTAAAGCAGACTGTTTTGAACTTCTCGCAAACAGCTAGTAAAGTTGCAGGTCCGGTTGCCATAATTGCTGTTGGTGCTGAAGTTGCAAGGTCGAACACTGATGGGCTTTTCCAATTTGCCGCCATACTTAATATAAACCTTGCGGTGATAAACCTCCTTCCTTTGCCTGCATTGGACGGGGGTTCGTTGGCCTTTATTCTCGTTGAAGCAGCCAGAGGTGGGAGAAAGCTTCCTCTTGAACTAGAGCAGCGGATCATGTCATCTGGGATCACGGTTGTTCTACTGCTCGGATTGTTCCTCATTATCCGAGACACGCTAAACCTTGATTTCATCAAAGAGATGTTGTGATAGCTTCCAAGATCCGTAAAGTTTCAATACTATTTGGACAGGAAAATTAGTTCTTTGGAACTTGATCTTAGAACAGTTAGGTCACATGTGAGGTTTTGTAGAGGAGAGGAAGTCAGTTCATTGTAGATTCTTCACATGATTGGTAGATTCTGCCAGAATGCTGTGTGGTAGGTTCTCTATGCTGCTTCTTTTTCAAGTATAGATCTTTCTCAAAGTATTGTAAACCATATTCTTTGTTGATATTGCAAACCTAGCATGGTTGTTGGCTCATATAAATGATAGTTCTCTAGCATATGTAGCAGTTACATTATGGCATTGTCTATATTTGATGATTGTGTGTTGTGAGTTGAAATTCTGATTCTTTTGTTAAAAAAATATTCTTTATGTTATGTTTGTGCAGAATATTTGGAGATGCCCTTATATTGTAATTGTGTTCAAAAGTGAAAGATTTTAAAAACTTCTTTATGTTCTTTTTTTATGGAAAACATGTTTTAGACAAGTAACCAAGGTTCTAAAATGGCGAAGCAAAAAAGTTAAGAAATTTTGAGAACTTGCAATTTGGAGAGATTGACAAAATTTGTTTTGTATTAAATAAAAATTTTATGTACAAATATATGTTTATTCATATATGATTAACATGTAAGAAAAAAATAATAATAATAAATTAAGATACTTTAAGCAAATTAATAAGTTAAAACAATTTTTTTTCCGGGAAAAAACAAGTTTAAACGAAATCACAAAATAATTTCAAAGCATGTATTAAAAAAAATTCATTTGGAGTTTAACAACAGTGGTCACCCATTCCAATACACTAATATTGATTCATAAACTAGAAATGAGTGCTACAGTAAACTTCATTTCAATTATCACATGATAGTTTAGCCAAGAGAATGTAGATAGTAATCAAGACTAAAATCAAAACAAAGTAATCTTAGGAAAGATAATATCCCACAAATGGAGAGAGCTATGGCTAGAGAGAATATACAAGTGATCTTAATTCCTTTTTATTTATTGCAAGTCTATTCACGAGGTCTTCAGATGCTGCCGAACGTGTTCTCGCCGCTATAGGTCATGTAGAGGAACCCATCTTCGTCTTTGTTGTCCTCGTAGATTGAGGACATCATAGCAGCTGCAGAAACAGAATCAAAATTACAGTATCACAAAGCTGTCTGGACAAGAGCAACACCATTATAATGTAGATGAAATGAAAGAAGATCTAACCAGTAGGTGGAAGGATGTTCTTGACGAAAATGAAAATAGCTTTCTCGGGACTGAGCTTAATCCTCTTCCGAACCACATACACAAACTGGCCAACAGTCAGATCAGCGGGAACCAGATACCTGCAAATTTCAACACTTAGCCTCAAGCTAGTTTTATAAAAAAAAATGGAACGCTTCCTCTATCCATGCAACTTCACCAACAACAAACTTGCCGATACAAGCAGTTGAACTTCCTTATTCACTTACATCATCAACAAAACTATTTTGTAAAAAGAAACTCATAATAAAAGAAGCCAGAAAATGAAAATCGATGCCCTGCAAACAAACTGAGTGCTGAATCATCTGTGAGGATTTATAGCTTCCACAACCACAATAGACAAGTTGTAGTAGTCCGAGGGAAACACGGCACAGGATAGTACGCATCTTCAATGTGATTCAAAAGTTATTCAATAACAAAGTAAAGCTAGTTTCTAGAAAAAATTATTCGCACAAATAGTTCAACACAAATTCTATATACCATAATACAAAATTTCATTTTTTATCGTCTGATCTATACAAAATTCAGTGTCAGCACAATATGTGTGGCAAAAAATACATGATCAATATAGTATTGCAGAAAACTAAAACATAGGAATTTCCAAATGAACAGATAAGAACTTACTTTTTCTTATCGATGTCAGGTACATCACTCTTTTCAGCCCTTTCAACAATCACCTACAAAACAAAAAATACAAAACATTAACAACCATACAAGGAAAAAAAACTAGCTTGAGCAAGAACGAAGAATCATACTGGAATTCTATCTGGGTACTTCTCCCTGATGCGTGCAGCCTCAGCCTGCCTCCTTTCTGACATGTACAAAAGAACACATTTTCAAATAGTAAGAGAGACAAGAACACATGATTAATGACAAATCTAGCTGATCATGGTGATCTATGCTAAAGTAGGTTACAACATCAACAATACCAAAACATTCCAGTTCATATACAACAAAACAAATAAAATATGACATAATTCTCTTCATCGCATTAGGAACCCAAATATTAATAACTAAAGCAAAATGATGAACTTTTCAAATTCATAGTTGATGGAAGAAGGTAAACCCTAAAAACCCCTCAGCAAACATTAAATCCTAAAACCTCCTCTTTGACGGTAATAAACTATTTTCTATTTACCACCAAAATCAAGATACTTTTTCTTCACACAAGCACAGACAAGTAAAGTCTTCAAATCAACAATACTGAAACACACAATCAGTGTGTGTATATGAACAGCATATCTCCATGGAAAAAAACACTGTAAAAAGGGAAATTGTAGGTAACTGATGCAACCCACAAGCAACCAATCAACAAACCCCCAAAAAGACACTAGGGTTCAGACAATTATGGCTGAGAAAAAACCCATCATATATTACCAAAAAAATCAACCAAAAATTATGAAGATGTAAAATATGGAATCTAAAAAGTAAGGAGACAAGTAGAAGAACGAACCCAAAGGGTGTTCCATCTTAAAAGAGCTGTTGGTCATGGAGACAATTCTGCAACAACAACAAAAAAACAGAAACTTGAATCGAAATTAGTAGATGGGTCGATCGAAATTGAACAAGAGAGAGTATTTATTGTACCGTGGTTGATTGGATAGAATCGAACGAGTAAGAACTAAGAATAGTTGAAGAAGGAAGAGGCCAAAAAAGAGATCTTTATGGATGATGAAGAAATTGCCCAGCAAGACAAGGGGACTTCGAGTTATTATTCTCTGCAAACGCACCCACCTTAGTACCAGTGTTCGCATGAACACAATAAACCACCCATTACTTGCTTGACCAACTGATAAAACAATTAAAAATATTTCAATTGTTTTCATGTGTAAGATTTATATCTTTTAATTACTGCACTTCTCAAAAGTGGTGAAAATGATCGAGGATTAATTGCAGATAGCTACATCTTCTTTTATTCTGAGGTGCTACATAAAAAATATTTATTATTGTCGTTCTATAATATGATATGTAACTTTTTTTTTGTTAAATGACGATTTTGTCTTACTCTCTCTGCTCTCACTCCCTGATCTACAGTCACACATCTCGATGAGCGGCTCACTTCGATAAACAAGTCTCATAGAGATCGCTAACTTAATTCTTTTGTCAAGATCTCACCGCCAAATCAGTCTATGCCTTAAATTAATCGCTTCGAAATTGACTAATAACTCTTCAAAATTGAGGACATTTGGTTGTCGTTCCCTCGGCTGGTGGTCACGCCAAAGCATTTATGGGCTAGAACTTGCTTGAACCTTTGCACTCACCGTCACGTTCAACAGAACTACCCCAAACAAAAAACTAAGATGTTCTTGCCCTTTAAGTCAAATTTGTTATTCGATGGAGGGGCAAATACGCCATTTAACAAAATTCAGTTACAAAATGTAGAACGGTGATAATTAATTCGCTTAAGTGACCTCTCAAATAAAAAAAATAAGTGTACTCAGATGAAAAACAAGTTTAGCCAGATTTACCTAGCTATAATTACCTCAATCGTTAATAATAGATTTTGTTGTACAAGCAAACACTATCGTGTATCAAAAATAGCACGAATGCCACTCAATAAGAAATTTTAGGGATCGTCCAATTATATTTGGCGTATAATACACACACTTCGTTGGGGCTGC
This sequence comes from Geranium rotundifolium, assembly GCA_963920655.1. Lineage (NCBI taxonomy): Eukaryota > Viridiplantae > Streptophyta > Magnoliopsida > Geraniales > Geraniaceae > Geranium > Geranium rotundifolium. Next base: position 3,977,764 of record OY987317.1, on the reverse strand, counting down.
TCTCTCTGATAAACAAGTCCTAGGGAGAGAATGCGAACTCAATTCTTTTGTCAATATCTCACCTCCAAATCAATCTCTGCCGCCTCGAAATTGACTATTAACTCTCCCACTGGAGATGAGAAACTGGTCCTAAAATCTGATACCCCTCAAACTCGCCCAGACTGATGCCTCGAAGTAAATACTGATGAAGATCTTAACTCAATTATGTTAGTAAATACTGATGTCCAGAAGATGTAAAATGACAAGTATCTTAGGACTGATATGACAAGGTGGAGCATAACTCTTGAGAATTTCATCATACAGTGGTGGTAGTGTCAATTGATCCGTACAAAACGACCGTAACACAAGAATTCAAGATGCACTCACAGATCATTCCACTCAAAGGGACATAATATCATATCTTTAATTGCAAGCTACGCTATCTATAAGTTCAGTAACACAACAAGGGACAGAACAGAAGAATTCGAAATTTACTGAGAGCTCAAATGCTGCACAGATGTTTTGCATAAAGATTCACTCTCGTTTCTTCCTCTTTTCTGACTGCTACTGCGGTGCATTGTCCTCATTAAAATGGAGGTCCGCTGTGTGATCTCTATATACTGATGCCAAAACTTAGGTAAAAGGCACTGCACCTATACTGCACTATGCTATGCATCCTCCTGAGTTTGAAGGAACGCTTTTAGCTTGTTTCATTCAGAAGGTAGCGCTCCACAGAGCACTCTCACCTTCCCCACACCGCCGGTGTACCTCCTTGATTCTTTCAGCAGATCGGCAAATCCCACTGCAGCTCCAATCAAACGAGGCAACACATATGTTGCCTGCTTGGGCCTTCCATTCACAATCTGCACCATAGAATGCTTCATCTTATAAGAGGTTTTAATGTAATAACCAAGTTCCACATAGAGCTACAGGCCCACATCACAAAAACCAAAGGCATGTTACCGATGCAGCTAGGCCTGGGGAAACTATTCATTTTCTACACAAATACATACGCACTTCCTGAATAATAAACCCAGTAGCAGATAATATCGAAGAGGTTTTTTACATCATTGAAAAATTTTAGTCAACTCAATTTTGGTGTGAGCACATTTCTATTCGGGTCAAAATTGATATGATAGAGGCTCACCAATTCTGCAAGACAATGACCAACTTTAAACGGGGAACAATTTTATATCTGAAGTTGTCTTTCATACTATTATCATTACATCATATTATCTTTCCCCGATAACCACTTTAGTTGCTTCACATTTTAAGAAGCATATAATACCAAGAACTTACCAGGAGGGGTGCCACAGCATAGTCTCCTATCATCGATGTGTTGTACATCAAGTCCAATGAACCAAGATCCCAGTGAAACATCCTCGTTGGCATATTTGTGCAGAACATGCCTGGGTAAATCATAGATTAAAATGAGTAGTCAATGCCTGAGTACGGAATGAATTTTCATTGAAAAAAATGAACCAGATGGATCTTACTGGTTAATAGATATATATGACGCCAAATCTCTTGAAATGGCATAAAGCTGACCGGTAGCATGACGAAAATATTTGTTCCCTGATTCGCCAAATTTCCAATACTCAGGTTCGTGGTATCTCACTCCCCTGTTTCATACAAGAAAAGTTAAATATTGACAACATGCTTATTATTCAACCAGTAAAGAGAAAAAACATTTTACAGCTTACTTTTGGGAAAGTACGGGACCAGATTTCATGCATCCAATGTATACCCGTGGTTTTGATCTGTGTCTGACCAAAGTGTGTCCAAGTGTTGCTGCAAAAACATGTACAATTAATCAGCATAAAGTGATGAAAGGCTACAAATTATACTTGAAAATCTTTATATGGTCTGATATACCAACTGATTCATCATCAAATAAGGATAAAAATACCAAATAAAATTACTTTACCATAGTATATTGTAATATGCATAGTACTAACTGACCTATATTTACATGGACATCGTCGTCAACTTTGACATAAAAATCAGCATCCCACAAAGCCAGGGCAGTGGCAAAATATATCTTTGTTTTGGCAGACAATTCAAGGTACCCTTCAACATGTTCCTGCAAACATGGTAAAACATGTAATCTCAAACATCCTGAATGTAGGTCATGGGATAACAATTCATGTGATCTGAGCATACATATACATGTCATGGAATAAGACATTACAATGAAAAATCAGATACACAAGCATTACCAGTCTTAAGAAATCTCCGTGCTTTTGGTCCTCTGCTTCAATAGCTCTGTCCAAAATACCCCCGGAAGTGGCACTACAAATTGATGAATAGAGAAAAAGAAAAATCAAATCCACAAGTGCCTATGAGTTAACAGCAATTCCAGATTTTAAAGAAAGCATCTAGGAATGCACAAGTTACGTATTGGATTTAAGAAAAAATGCCCGAGGAACTTATACAGCATGAAAAGAGAGTCTACTTATCCAGCAACCAAAAGAAGTAGGTTCCCACCTGTGACCAATGACAAAACGAGTGATGATACCCTTCTCTTCTTCTAGCCTCTTTCTTTTCTCACCTATTTGCATGTGTACCGGAGCACCACTCATTAGTAAGCTTGTCAAAATACGCAACTAGAGTAGCACAATAATAATACTAATAGCCCGAATAATTTGAGGGGGAAATGTGTCCATCAACCTTGTGGCATCCACGTAGCACGAACAGAATCCCTCCTTTTACGACTACTAAAAGCGGTATTAACTCCTATAACCATGAGATACTTTCTTTTCCTAGATGATCCCATCTTTTTCATGACTTCTGATAGAGGAGATCCACTGAGACTGGATTCTTGTGCAGCCTTTGCAGCAGCTAATTCCATCTCTAAACTTGAAATGGTCTTATCTAGCGTACTGCATTGAAATGCATGATGAAATCAGTTCTCCAACAATCTAAAATAAAAATCATTACACTAAACTGTATACAAGAAGACTACTTACTGTATAGCGTTGTGAGTTTTATAAACTTCGCCAAAAATATTCTTTGACTCCCGCTTTACTTCCTTCTGATGCAACTAAAGGGACCAAGTCAAATCAAAACATAATAAGAGTTTGGATGAGGATGATGGAAAATAAATTAAACTCACCAACCATATGCAACTAAATGCATTACTCGCTAAATAATATAACCATGGAGAACTGATAAGGATACTCACTGCTTTTGGATTACAACCCTCAGAAATTAGCTTCAGCTTTTCAGCTTCCGTTACAGTTGTTCTTGCTATTCCTTTCGGTTCGGGAACTGTCCACATCCTGATACCATTTTATGTGTAGCTTATTAGCATCATTTACAGGATCATCAAAGCTCAACAACTGCCTGGCTGGATAAAAATATAGGAAACATGTATCTGTTTGAAGCTAAAACACATGAAACATAAAACAATTGCTTAATTAGACTATTACAAGAACTAATAAATGCAGATCCCGACCAGAAAGTTACAGAACATGTATACAGCAAACGAAAGAGAACGTGGATGTGCCTCCTGAGTTGTCACTTACTAGGATCAAAATCTATGAACTGTTTGACAATTAGAAGCAAAGGTTCCCAAGTACTGCACTAAGCGTGTTAAACACCCGCTTTCAACAAGAAAATGCAAACTTAGGCTATAACATAAAAACACTATATTTGTAGATTTTGATGCGAGCAAAGACTTTTCAGGTACAGTCATGAGATGAACTAAAAGGGTGTTGTGAGTAATGTAAAGAAGAATCTGCATGAATGGAGGTTTTAGTACAGTCTTCTGTGGTCCACAAACTCCAAACACACATATCGATAAATGCATAAAAACACATAGATACGAACAAGAGAGCATAACCCAATTTAATGACGGCGGTGCAACCGCAGGAAACTGAACAGAGAACACTGCAACATGTCCCTATATAGATCTACAACCCATTGAAATCATATTGTACGAAATAACCCCAAAAAAAACACTAATTGAGTAATTTCGTCGAACACCTTATGGGCACCAAAATCTTGAAATTTTGCAACTACCCAGCACCATGGCAATCGACAAATATGGTAAATACTAACAAGTCGATCATTGATTTTACAGTGGAAATCAACCAAACCCTCCTCACATGACCTCTAATTTGGAAAAACGAGCTCTAAAACCCAGTTGTTGGTTCAAGAAATTGCAGCGAAAGAGCTGTAATCGCATACCGATTGGTGAAGAGCATTCCAGCGCAGAAGCTTCCCAAGCAAAGAAAAAGAAGCCATTTCTGCGGAACCGCGCTCTTTGAAGATTGCTCTCCCCTGCCTTTCAGAGACATTTTATTATTGTTCCTCACGCTCTATCTCCTACCCCCAAAACAAGAACCCATATGCAAAACAGGCACACGGGACGAAATCGAAAAGACCCAGAAGCGGACAGAGCCTGAGTTGCTCCGAATTCAGCTAAAATTTTGAAACTGCAGTGCGGAGAGAGGGAGAGAGAATCAGGACAGAGCCTGTTTTGTTTTGTTCCTTTTTCTCTATCCTCATGATGCTTTGGTATGGTTTGTAGATTCTCTCTCTCTCTCTAAAACTTGCTGATTTGAAGGTTGAAACAGGGGAGAGGGAAAAGAGGGCCCACCAACTTCCTCGTTCACTACGCCAAATTACCGAACCGTCCTCTCAAACCTTCGAACATGAACTAGTGATGGAAACAGGTCGGATTTAGCCAAACCTGCACCTGCTAACTTTGAACGGGTATTTAAGTTGCTTAAATCCGCTCACAATTAGCGGGTGTCTAATCCGCTCAAAACCGGTCTAGTAGGACTTTCTTTACCAAACCAGACCAGAAAAATATAATATAATACAAATTAATTTTTTATATTATATCATATGTATTTACAAAAGATGGTCCTGTCGTAGGTGGTTCATGCCGTTCAGATTCCTGGCATCAGCTGAGATTTGAACCGTACCATGCTTCGGGATCGAATCGGATGTAAGTCAATCTACTCAAATATATATATATATATATATATATATATATATATATATATATATATATATATATTTTTTTTTTTTTTTTTGGGTTTTGGTCGTTTTGATTGGGGTGGATACTTCAATTATATGTGGAGTTCGAATTTTCTTGTCAACAAAATGATAATTGTAATTGACTGGCACTTAATGTGTTTAAATGACGTAAATGTCTTTACTTCTTTCTTGTTTTAGCAACCACCATCTCCCAATTAGTGTTGTCGACGGTCTATCCTGCAACACATGTCACCTACCTAACGGGTCGAGGTGGAGCTCTAGCTTGGAGTTCACTTTCGTTAATTTACACTACGAGTCTATGATAGTTCGTGGAAATAAAACAAGCTGGTATTTTCTTAATGGATTCTTAATTTCCGCACCAAATTACATTTATTCTTGTATTGTCCAATGATGTTTCTCTTGCATATTTAGTGAGATTAATTAAACCATGTAGGTTGCTGAATTTTGGTTGTTTAATCATGTCGGAAAGTACTTGTTATTTATGTTTAGGAATAATGACACTTTGTTAAATCGAAATGCCAAACTCATATACTAATTAATTTTCTATTTTTTTACTACCTTGACAATATTTTTGTGACAATCTACCTCTAAAATGGCTAAAATATCAATGGTTTATAAACCATAATTGAATCAGTTCAATTTAGTTTAAAAATTAAAATTAAACTTGTTTAAATTGAATTGAACCGGTTCTTCGTCTTCTTCGTAAACGGAGGTGATCCATTTCCTGCAAAACCTTCGCTGGAACTACCACCGTCGACGAAAATGACGGGGATACTGACCATTCAATAGTTTCTTCTTCTTTTTTCACTGCCACAACCTCTTCAGTGCTTTGTTTTGTCAACAATGGAGAAAGACCAAAACTCAAATCTCTGAGCTCCGGCTCCAAGAAACCCCCAATTCTCGTCGTCATTGCCGCAGCATCATATTCAACTCGACCTATATGAGAAATTGTTGCTTCGGTGTTCCTTACGCTCGATCCAAAAATTTTAATTGAAATTCATCGTGAGTTTGTTGTAAAATTTTGGTGGGTCGAATTTTGAATTATGAAAATGGGTTCGCCGGAAGAGAAATTAGGGAAAGAGAATCGAGTGTAGGCGGAGATAAACTGAGAGATACTCGACAAGTCTCGATTCTTATTCCTCGTCGCCTTCATGGTCTTCGGCGTGTTGGCAGTTCTGTACCTGGTGGTCATGTTGAAGACGCACCGGTAGGTGGCCCGAGATTCGTCGACTGACAATTTTGACGGCATTGGCGAGAATTAGTGGTTTTCTGGAGGTGGAGCTTGAAAGTTTGGGTTTTGGTCTTCCTCCATTTTTGAAGAAGAAGAAGAAGAAGAAGAAGAAGAAGAGTTGTTTCAATTCAATTTATACCGGTTGGTTTTAAAACCAAAAATGAACCAATTCAATTATAGTTTCTTAAAACATGGGCATTTTAGAGATAATTTGTCACAAAAATTGTCAAGATACTAAGAAAAAGAGAAAATTAGTTAGGATATGAGACTGTCATTTCGCGATAGTTAGGTGTAACAAAGTGTCATTATCCCTTATGTTTGTGCTGACTTTAATTTAAGGGAAAACTACACATAACCATACCCAACTAAAAAGAACTTAGATATCCTCATGTTTCAAACTTGACACATAGCTACACTCAGAGATTAAAAATTAACACTTAGCACCAACCGTTAAAACTTTGGATGGATTATGTTAATTTTTGAAGTAAAATACGAAAATGCCCTTGGTTATATTTCAAGTTTTCAAAACCATGCCATTGATTTTTTTTTCAAATGTCCTTCTCTCTCATCATTCTTCTCTCCATCCTTATACTTTCGGTGAAATTAAAAACCTCAATGCTCCATCACCATCTATAACACACATGCGGCATCAACAAGGACGAGCGCAAGCAAGATCGACACCTACAACCAGCAAATTCTCAACACCAAAGAACTAACAAATCACAATCACACAACAAACAAAAGAACCAAAAACCAAAGCAAACCTGCTAGATTCTTAGCACTATGCAGTTCAACAAGAACCGTTCGTCGCGACGGAGCAAGATCTGACCGGAGGCGAAACACGTACCTGTCCGGGAGTGATGAGGCTGAAGATTTCCGTTTCAATGGAGCACCGACACCTCAGGACGCGATGCACAGAGTCGGAATTGGGAGGTCGAAGAGCATTTCACAGCGAGGACGCGAATTGATCGGCGAGAAAAAGCATATCTGATAGGAATGTGGAAGGTGTTGGCTTCTTCAGCACTGAAACGAAGGAGAGAATGAGATTTGAAAAAAAAAAACTCAAATGCATGGTTTTGAAATTTGAAGTATAACCAAGCGCATCTTCGTTTTTTTACTTCAAAAATTAACATACTCCATCCAAAGTTGTAACGGTTAGGGCTAAGTGTCAATTTTCAATTTCTTAGTGTAGCTAGGTGTCTAGTTTGAAACATGAGGATAGTTAAGTGTCTTTTGACCTTAGTTGGGTGTGGGTATGTGTAGTTTTCCTTTAATTTAATTAGTGTCTTACATGTGTGAGTACCCTTCTATACAAGTTTTATATTATGTAAATTCATCCATGTTTTAATACATTATTTCTATTATGTGGAGGGCATATGAGATTGTTGATCTTATTGGTAACTTTGCTTATAAATTTTCTCTCCAAGATCTTGTCGGCTCAATTACTTCCTCAGTGTGGAGGTTATGTCAAAGATGGTATATTGTTTACTTCACGCAAATGTGTTTTGAACCTGGTTTTCAAAGCCGATATGGGTGATACAAAGTCAGTCTCGACCACAATGTCTTTAGAACCATTGTTAGTTTCTGGTGGTACTTTACTGCCATTATCTATTGATTATCGTGCATTGGTAGAGAGATTGCAATATCTGAGCTTGACACATTTTGACATCGCTTTTAGTGTAAACAAGTTATCCCAACTCATGCAATCATCAACAACCGACCACTAGCAAGCTCTAAAGTGCTACCTCAGCCATGGTGTCCTCATTTCTACATCAACTCATTTAACCTTTCATGCCTTCTCGGACGTGGATTGGGCCGACGACAAAATGACTTCATATCAACTAAATGTTGTATTCTCTACCTTGATACGATACCCATCTCTCGGAGTTCTCGAAAGCAAAAATAAGTTGCTCGATCGTCTACTAAAGCTGAATACAAAGTTTAGCAGACACAATTGCCGAGATAATGTGGGTTTTATCCTTATTCAGTGAACTTGGTTACTTATAGCGGACACCTCCAATTATCTACTATGATAATTTAGGGGCTACAAGTCTTAAGTTTCAGTCTTTCAATTCTCATACCACTTTGTACGTGAACAAGTTCAAAAATGTACGTTTCGTGTTAGTTGGAGAATGTGTCTAATTTGTCCACGTTTGCCGTCATACTTTGCAAATTGGATCTTCCCCACAGGGTGATCAACTTGACAAAGAAGGTTAATTATATGAATTGGTGTTACACTAATTCAGCCCACTAATCATGTTATTATTGAAGGATATTCTAGGATTTGAGTTAATAGTTCTAACATTTTGTTTCTTATATATATACACACACTTCTCACTTAATCATCTCGCAGTAGGTCCAAAATTTACTAATCTCCAGTATGTTTTGACAAATTTAAAAAAAAATGCACAACTTGGAGTAGTTAACCGTAACTTCTTGCAAAAATCAAGCAACATTCGACGTTTTTACATAAGTTCTACAAGAAAATCCGTTTGTCCATTATATAGGCAAAATAAAAACAACAATTTAGGAATTAGATTTATGACATTTCTTATATTTTAATAAATAGTAGAAAGCGCACGTGATCAAATCTAGCAGCAAGTGACGTGGCTAGTTATCGTTGGCTTAGAACAAGTGACCTTAGAAAGCATTTTGGCACGTGGACCTGCCTCCCGAAGATAAAATTACACGTGCAATGACTGAGTACTAAGTTTTCATGTTTCTTCAGAGTTCACAGTTGATGAAAATGAGATGCTACATATTTGCTATATTTAAGAAATAAGAATATAACTGATTCCATTTGATTTATCAAACTGAATTTAATATGGTTCAAATTTAATTTTAAATTTGGAGACATGATTGTAATTAGACTTTAAATATAAATCAAATTGAATTACAAATAAACAAAATTGAACCAATTTAATTTATTGTTTTTTAAACCAAAGGTAATTTAGACAGTTTAGAGATAGGTTGTCACAAAAAAAAATTGTGAGGATACTAAAAAAAGAGACAAATAATTAGGGTATGAAAGTGTTATTTCGCTATAATTAAGTGTAAAAAGTGTCATTATTCCATATTTTAACGCTGCCCATGAGCATTATGATATTATTATTATTGTTTTAAAAATAAAAGGGATAATTTCAAGTGGCTACGCCTAGATATTGCTGTTTTTTACGTGGGTACACGTAGAATTTTTTTTTTGAACTAACTACGCCTAGAATGTGCAAAATTTTCACTTTGCACTTTCCGTTCAATTCTGTTAGTTTTTAACGTTTTTTCATGTGAAATGACTAAAATGCCCTTAAGCTTAAAACAATTATTATAATTGGATTGCAAAGACTAAAATGCCCTCACTTATTCATCTAATTTTCAAAGACATGCCCTCACCTATTCAACTCACAACATATTCTTCTTCTGGCTTTTGTCTATTGTTCTTCTCCTTCACCGCGCTCTTCAACTTCTTATCGTTCTTGACATTCCTCCTTCGCTGGAAGCAGCTGTGCAGCTGCCACGTGTGCCAGGCCTTCCTGTTCTCCAGCTGGGCCAAGGACTTCCACAACCTCTGCGACTGGTACACCCATCTCCTCCGCCTCTCCCCCTCCGCCACTGTCCACGTCCACGTCCTCCGCAACGTCATCACCGCCAACCCCTACAACGTCTAGCACATGCTCCGCACCAAATTTCCCAACTACCATAAGGGCAAGCCCTTCTCCCCCTTCCTTGGCGACCTCCTCGGCCACGGCATCTTTGTCGCCAACGACCACCACTGGCGCTTCCAGCGCAAGCTCACCAGCCTCGAGCTCGGCAGCGTCTCCATCCGCTCATTCGCCTTCCACACCTTCGAATTCGAAATCCTCTCCCGCCTCGTCCCGCTCTTGAAAGGCGTCGTCAATGACGGTAACGGTCTCTGACTCGACCTCCAAGACGTTTTTTGGCGGTTCTCGTTGACACCATCTTTAGATTCTCCTTCGGCGTCGACCCGGGCTGCCTCGAGCCATCGCTCCCTCCGCCGGACTTCGTCGCCGCTTTCGACCTCGCCTCCAAGCTCTCGGCCAAGCGAGCACTCTCGTCGTCCTCAATCGTCTGGAAGCTGAAACAGTTCTTCAATTTAGGCTCTGAGAAGGAGCTAAAGGATACGATAAAGAGAATCAACTCCGTTGTCGAGGACATGATCGCCCGGCGCCGTGAGGTCGGCTCCTCCGGCACAGGAGGAGACGACTTTTTGTCGAGGTTCATGTCCTCGGTGACCGACGACCGTCACCTAGGGACATAGTTGTGAGCTTCATGCTCGCTGGGCGCGACACGGTCGCGTCCGCGCTCACGAGCTTCTTCTGGCTGTTAGCGCAGAACCCAGTAGCATTTCTTTGAAAATTAGATGAATATGTGAGGGCATTTTAGTCTTTTCAATCCAATTATAATAATTTTTTAACCTTAAAGGCATTTTAGTCATTTCACATGCAAAAAACATTAAAAACTAACATAATTGGATGGAAAGTGTAAAGTGAAAATTTTGCACATTCTAAACATAGTCAGCTGGAAAAAAAAAATTTATGTGTACCCACGTGAAAAACAACAATATTTAAGTGTAGCCACCTGAAATTATCTCAAAATAAAATTATGTTTTGCTTGTAATTCTTTATTCAGTACGAAAGTGATAGTGATATATTGATAGTAATATCATTAACATAATTTAACAATTTTGGTAAGTATATAAGAGTATGCACAAAAAATCAATTCTAAATATCTCATCCTTCTATTTTGTAACAATGAGAACATACATTATTTTGAAAAACAAATTAGAATATTGCATAATTTAGTGTCCATTAGAGAGTGATTTTTACACTCAAGTAGTTTCATTGACTGTTGGGTGAATGACGTTATTTATAAGTAAAAAGAATTTGTTAAGAGAACACATTATTTCAATAAAATCAAACCATGTACTTTATTGTTTTTTTGTGAACAAAGAAGAAATAATTGGTATATGGACTATGGTACTGTAATCGAAGAGTGTGTGGGATCTGAACTCTAAAGATTACAACGAATTGAGTTTTAACTAAGTTTGATATTTTGATTCCATTTTAACTAGGTTGTATCTTCGCGCGATGCACAGTATTATTTATAAAATATTGTTGAATAATTAAAAAAATTAATATGCTCAAATTTATTTTTAAAGTGAACTATTATAAAATACAAAAAATACAAAAAAAAGAAAACAATAAATTGAAATAAATAAATATCAATAATACTCCAATAATAACACAACGAACAACTCAAATGGATCGTTGAATAAGCCTCGTAAATTTTTAATTTGTATAAATGTAATTGATATACATGTCTATGTCATATCGTCTTTTACGCGACATATCACATATGATAGTTTTTTGGTCTTTTGAACTCAATTGACTGTCTCTTAACTGTTATTTCTTTCCTTAATAACATGGAAAATCAGCTTTAAAAACACAAATCACGTCAGAATTAAGAAAAATACTATTTTATATTGAACATTACCAAATAATTCACTTTCTTGTCATCACTGCAGATCTCTGTTTTGTTGCTATATCTATCTGAAATAGTCAACTCCATCAATATTTCTTCTCCAATTTATCATTTGTTCCCTGAAAATCAACACGACGAATTAGAATATTGTATAATCAAACGTATCAAAAAAATTCATCGAAATCTAATGAACGGGACAGAGCGATTTATTTGATTAATGAATCATATCTTATATAGTGACACGTGATTAACATGTATTCAAATTAGTTTAGAAAAGTAAATTGTAATCCAACATAGTTCTAATTAATATTAAATTTGTTTATTATTAATTTTTAATTGAGTTTGAAATGTATCAGTATACTACGATAAATCATTAAATTAAAAAAATCAGAATTTTTAATTGAGTTTTAATTGTATTAGTATATGACAATAAACTTAATTAAGTTTGAAACGTATTAGGACACTACAATATATTAGTGTTTTAATTTTTAATTGAATTTGAAATGTATTAGTATACTGTGATAAATTATTGAATTGAAAAACATAATTTTTAATTAAATTTTTGTTGTATTAGTATACTACGATAAATTATATAAATAAAAAATTTAGAATTTTTTAGAAAATATGATGGATAGAAATCTCTTCAAAGAGGTTGAGACGTGGCAACTTGAGGATTTTTCTTTTATATAAAAATATAGATTAAGTTGGAGATAAAGATATCATGTCTAGATTGAATATATGAAATATATTACCTCTTTAAAATGATGAAAATAAGACGGTTTCGGGATGAATTTTATAATCCCAACTCCACTCTAGTCAAATTGGAGATATTGATCCCTGTAAGTTTATGACATATTTTTCCATCAGGCCTTTAGAGTCTGTCATTCCCACCACAAGTGACCATTTTTTTTTGTGGATTTGGTGTACTTGATGTACTAATTTTGTGGGCACACCTTATATCGAATTAGGGTTTCACTGAAATTAACTAAGACGCTAGTCTCATGTGAGTGAGTGAGAGTCCAAAGGCAAAACGCCCAGTATGAGGGATAGGGTTGTGAAAAGGTCCACGCCCAACAATATGTTATGTTTGCCCGAAAAAATGTTCGACACATCCGATAATATGTTCGTCGAAAAACTTTTCGATTAATACTTCGAAAAGGTTGAAGCTTACGACGTGAAGTACGAGCATAAAATTGAGTTTTATGTTTCATGTTTCATTTATTAATTTTTTTTTAAACAAGTAAAGATCAATCTTTATTTGGATTGTCTATTACAAAGTACACAAGATGGGAAAGGAGCACAGCCTAAACACACCTCCAAGCCAGAGCTCAAGTAGGCAAGATGACCAACAATTCACCCTATTACATGACCTATTACATACTGAATATAAACATTACACTAAGATAATCAGAAATGCAAGAGATGAATCCCAATTTAAGTAACAGCATCGTCGAGGCTCTACCATGCTACTGCAGCACACCACACCACTAACAAATAACACTACTCTCACTATACGAGACTCGAAGTGCAAAGAGATCCTGAACGTTGAAGACCGAAAACACATACGTCTGACAATTCAATAATGAAAATTTGCTTCGTGTTTGCACGTGTTGCTCAAGCAGATCTGGTCCTTTGTATTAATGAGTGCATTGCATAACAGTAATACCTTCGTACCTCTTCTAGTTCCGTATAGGGACACAAATCCTTTTTTCTGTTCCACATAGAGACACAAATCGCACTAAGCGATACCATGTTAGTCGAAGAGCATAGACCGACCCCACTAATGCTTCCATGACTTCCATCCCAAATAGACGAGTCCAACAACATCAAATGGCCTCCGGCCTCAATGTGAGCAGAACGTCCAACATAGAAAGGGTGGCAAAATTGAACTTACAAAAAAAATATAGCAAACAACAAATAAGACTTAAACGTGAGTCAGAAAAAATTGACCGGAAATACACGGAAACCGACCGGAAAACCCCATCTGATGCCCTATGAACTCGCCGGAAAATGAATCGACGCACCCAAAACAACCCTAGAAACCCTCTGTTCCGATGAAGGACACAAATCGCATACCTAACCCTTGTCGTTGTTCCAACCCTACCAGCCCTCGTCGTCGACTCCTGACTGGAGGCAGTAGTCATGAACCTCGACAGCATCCCAATGAAAAGACCCAACCCCGAACGGCTTCGACGAAGACGCCGGTGCCCAGATCTCGACGGCGGGCCGAAATCGCGTACAAATGTTACATTTACATACAAATTTGCGAATATATCGTGGCCGTCCAATACAGATTTTAATGCTCCAGATGAGGACCAATTAGCAGTGGCACGCCGCGTAAATAGTGAAGATTGGAAGACCAAAATAGCCATTAATCAGCGCAATAGAGGGGCAATTTTGTATATTTGCGTTCAATAAAATTCTCTTTCCTTGATAAGCAGATTTGGAACACACCCAATTTGGTTTGATTTGCGGCAAAATCTCTTTTCTTTTTCTCAGAAAAATCAAACCTTACTCGTCGATCATTGTTAAACGATTTTCCGCCTCTGTTTCTCCGTACCATAATCCCTTTGTCCCTTTAATTTTTTGGTCCTATTATTTCCGGTGGACCCGACTAAGAGAATATGGTCGGGCTCGACACCTTATTCGCTCTCCTCTTCTCTTATTATTGCTCTCATTCGATTCGATTCATTGAATTCATATTCGAGCAGCGAAATCGGGTGATTTTGCTCATCTGGGTCGTGTCGATTGCCTAATATGTTTTGGATTCGATCGGAGGTTCGTTTATGTTTTCTCGATATGGTTTTAGTGGGTTCAATCTGATTATGGTGGGTTTGTGCTCAAAAAACAGGATTCGATTTTTGGGTTCTGTCTGAATTATCTCCAAAGAGCTCAATTCACGTTCATTAATATTTATACATGGCGAGCTCCGTGCACAACAACAACAACAACAGCAACAGCAACAGCAACAGCAACAACAACAACAACAACAACAACAACAACAACAACAACAATTTGCATCGGAACAATCGGAGCAAGGTAGTGCGCACTGATGAAGATATTGAAGGTTTGTAAAGAAATTCTATTATTCCATTATTATGGTAAATATTTCCATTATTCCATGAACATTGGAAATATTTCCATTGTCTCATTGTTAGGCCATCTCCGATGCTATATTCATATATCCAAAAATTATTACCCAATGATTGAGTCTCTATATCTATTTCGCTCCAACCCAATCTCCAAAATTATCTATATCTGTCACATCAAATACTACTTTTATTATTTAATAATTTTACGTATTATATTTATATAATTCTAATTCTAATAAATTATTTAAATATATACATTAATTTACTAAAAATAAATGTCATATAATAATCAAAATTTTATATAATAAAATATTATAAATAACACATCGAATAAAACACAATTAATTCTACGAGTTAGTATACTCGTCCCAACGGGTAATTTTAGTCAATATTTCGATCTTCTTAGTGAAGAAGACAAATAATCGTGTTCGTTTATTTATTATTATAATTGAAAATCTATGTTTGTAGTCGAATTTTTATTTAAAATCCTTGTTTGTCGTCGATTCTAATGAAAAGTATATTTTGCAAAATAAACTACAAATAAAATTATAATGCAATAATTTTTATATATTCAATTTACAATCAAATTAAATAGATTAATTAGTTTCTTTTAAAAAAAATAAACATAAATTACACTCATAAATTCAAATAAATTTAGATACCCATTTATTACACTCATAAATAAAAAAAATAGTTTTTCACTTAACACTTATTTATTCACTTTTGGAGATTGCTACAGTGTGTATTCAAAATTGAAGACTCACTGTAGCAAATATGCATATTTGGATACCTGCATTGAAGAAGATAGTCTCCAAATATTCAAAAATTTGCATACTTGGAGACAGGGTTGGAGATGCCCTTAGTTTCTGAAATATAATATTCCATATTTACATCCGTCCATATTTTCATAACTACATTTTCTATATAAGTCGATTAAGATGATTCCTTCATTCCATTTTTCACAAAATCACGTAATTTCATTACTCCATTTCATACTTTTCATTAGACTCTTCTCCCTAATTTTTTATAATAATATTTTGAATATTTCTTTCAAATTCAAATTCCTAGAATTGTGCTAATTTATTTCTCAATTTCCTATTTTAATGCATTTCATTGATTATCATAATCAAACGCAATGACTATCATACCCTTTTTATTCATTTAATGAATTTGTAATTAATGAAATCATAGTAGAATTTGTACCATTAATTGATTACATCATATGGATATAATTTATTTTTATATTTATATTTCATTCCACATTTGTAATATATATATATATATATATTTTTTTTTCTCTCAATAAAAGTAATCTTTTATGTATATAGATTTGATTGATACATTGTCCAACAAATCACGTAAATGTTTAATGTTCTTACTATTATTTTATTTTGATTGTTTATTTATGTCCGACTCAAAATTTCTTATTATAACACAAATATTAATACCATCCACCTTTGAATTTTGAAAAAAAGAACTCTTGAGATAAAATAAAAGGTTGACAGAGAATATGGTCTTAATGGTTGAAGTACAAGTTAAAGTATTAAACTTAATTTGTCTAGAGGGTACTAATGAAAACCATTCTTCAACCACAATCACATCTTTTTCTCCAAATCTTTGGTGAAGCAAGTGGGCTCTCATTATAACACCATGATTGGGGATTGTCCCCATTACTTTAATCATACTATGATAAAACAGATGATGTCGGATGTTTGTTTAATTCAAGCTAAAGACCATGCTATTAAAGTTTATTTGTTCATTCTTTTTATCAGGCATTTTCAACTCAGGTGCCCCAAAACTACAAAATCATGACTCAATAAAAATAAAAGGGGTAATTACAGATCAGTACACCCGTCGAAACCTCATTTCAGGATTGGTACCTTAAGTTTGATTTTTTTTTCTCAGTCTCTCAAGTTTCATTACGTTACACTTAAGTTCATTTCTGTTAGATTTAACTGATGTTGTTTGTAAAAAGTCTGAAATGTCCTTACTATGTAATTTTTAATCTTATTGGAATAATTATGAAACTACCATTTTACCCCTAATTGATTAACTCATTGCACTAATGAAAGAGGAGAAATATGTCTTTTCAACTTAAAGAAATAAAATAATTAAAAATAAAATTACCCTATGAAATCCCTTTACTACCCTCTTCTTCATTCCTATCATCATCTAACCTACCCCTCTCTCTATCACAACCCATGTCTCCGTCTCTTTCACCATCTGCGTTCAAATCTTTCTCAAGAGGGGAAGTAACTTTTCGTCTCCCTCTGGCTCGTGCTCCGGGATGGAAGGACTGTATTAGTCCAACTATCAGTCCGGCGGCGCGTAGAAGAACAACGGCAGATCGTATCAGTCCAACCCCTCCCGAACGGCGGCGCGTAGAAGAACGGCGGCAAATCGTATCAGTCCAACCCCTCCCGAACGGCGGCGCGTTGCCAGATCTGCTGAAACCCGAACGTGGTGAAGAGCGTCGACAAATCCTCCTCGAACGGCGGCAAGATCCAAATCCTCCAAAACCTTCACCTCGTAGCAGAACCTCCTTTGGCCCGAGCCGCAAGATTGTCCACCGCAACATCCCCAAAGTTAGACCCTCAAGATTTCGCCGAAGAAGATTGCCGGAGTCCGACCAAGGAGACTTGCCGGATGGTTCTATATATGTACAATAAAGACCCATTTGTTTTTGAACCAGAAAATTAAGATTTTCAATTTGTTAAATTTTTTTCATTTGTAATTGATTCAAATCTCCTACCCCGAACATGTAATTCTCTAATTTTGTTGAATTTATAATTCCATGCGTGTAATTTTATACTGTAAATTTATGGTTTCATGAATTTGTAAATTGGTGGCAAGTTTTGATTTTAATTTACTGGGATATTGAATAGGTTGAGGGTTTCATTAAAGTTTGAATTAGAAATTCCACACTTTTGACAGAGAGATATTTTGAGATGGAGGAGAACTATAGTTTGAAGTAGGTTGAAGAAGGGGGCGTTAGAGTAATTTTACTTGTATTTATTGTTATTTTTTATTTTTTATTTTTTATTTGAAAATACTATTTTACCCAATGAACCTAAGTTAAGTTTGTCATGCAAATGAGGGGTAAAATAACAATTTCACATTTATAAAAGAATTATACCCCACATAAATTATACTGAGGGCATTTTGGGTATTAAAAAAATATGAACAGTATTGTTGTTAGATTTAACAGAATTTTGACTTAAGTGTTAACGTTTTAAACTTGGGAGACCAAGAAAAAAAAAATTAAACTTGGGGTACTAATCCTGAAATGAGGTTTTGACGGGTGCACTGATCTGTAATTATCCCAAAATAAAATGTTGAGTCCCCATCCTCATCTCATTCTAACTCAAAAATTTCAAAATTATACTTTTTTGTCACGTCAATACCACTTTTTATTATTTTAATATAAAAATGAGTTTTATTTAAGGTAAAACCGAATTTTATTAATTAAATAGCAACTAACCCGGCATCAAGCCGGACAGCTGGAGTTACAGTTGGTGGGACAGACCCCTCACCATAATCACAGCTACTGTTAAGTAAAGCAAACATGGTCAATTTATGAGCCATTTGATTACAAGTAAAACAAAGAACACATATTCCGATAGGGGGTAGTACGCAACACCGTTCGCTACTAATTCCTCCAAAGTTGTGCAGCTCGACCTGTTTAGCATCACATAGAGCCACGACCTCCAACTCATACGGATGGAGAAATCCCGTGATCTTGTTGCAAAATGCTTTACACAAGCATCCATGATAACTCTGGAGACCAATCGACTCGAACCAGTTAGCTTCATGCAGAGCCACGGCCTCCAACTCATACGGATGGAGAAACCCCGTGATCTTGCTGCAGACCGCTTTAAACCAGCTTCCTCGATCAACCCTGCGATCAATATGGTCATCGCAAAATTCAAATTCTCCCAGCACATTAGGTTTAACCCGATCAAACCATCGACACCAGGGACCCCTCTTTTCTTACAGTACTGATCACAATAGGACACACAAGTGACGTATTGAATCTTAAGCAAGCCGAGTACCCCTAGTTCGGTGTGCTTGCATGAGTCTGCCCACCGACGCCAGATAATTCCATATCCCTCCCAATACCGATCTACCAACCAATCAAAACTGCTGGTTCCAACGTATTGAAGCTTAAGCAAGCCGAGACCCCCTAATTCGGTATGCTTACACGAGTCTGCCCACCGACGCCAGATAACACTAGTTCCCTCCCAGTACCGATCTACCGTCGCGACCCAAGCTCGCCCCACCTGCACTTCCGTCCTCAACCCTACCGCACTCGACTCTGTTCCTGCCATCCCACTAGATCTGTTTCCTTCACCGCCAGCTGTTGTTGCAGCTACCACCGCAAGACTCGGAACTGTAGCCGTACTAGAAGCTCTCACAGACGGAGCCGTGCCGCCGTGAGACATCGTCGATTTTCGACGAACAACCCAAATCGCCACAGGCGAAGGGTACAAACCGCAAAAAAACCCTGCGCCGACTAGGGTTTTTTTAAACCCTTCGTCGGAATATAAAAATGAGTTAATTTACCAAAAGTAAATATTATTCATTTAAATTATTTATTTGAATAAAAATAAAGTTTGTTTTTTTGTTGGAAACATGCTATTTGATTTGTTAATTAATTGAGTTAAAATAAAATTGTTTAATTTTATTAATTAATTGAGTTAATTGGATTTATTTTCCAAATTATTGACTTAATTGAGGAAATATCAAGCATATTAAATTGAAAGAATACAAAAAATCAATTAATTGGGTCAAGAAAATTTTCTCAAATAAAATTTGGGTTAGAAAAAATAGAAAGTAAATACAAAAACCAAATTAGAAAATATGTAATTCATTTAAACTATTTAATGTAATAAAAAATATTATTTAATGATAAACTTAACATTTTCATTTTTAATAGATTATATTAATTAATATATCTAAGTTTTGAAATTAATTTTGAATTAAATCTAAAACTAAATTAAATTCGTTCAATTAATGCGTAGATGACTATCTAATTTAAAAAAAATTAAGTAGACATAATAATATCTAGCATGCCACCTAATTAATGGTAGTCTCTCCCTTGTATATTTATCTCCCTTAATTGAAGTAGTAAATCTTGAAATTAGAATTGATTCAATTAAAAAAAGAAAGAAACTACCAAATATTAATATTTTAACTATGGGGACTGCTACATTGTAGTTGAGCTCTAAAATGGGGTTGGAGTTAGGGCTGTCCATTTTACCCGGTAACCCGACTTACCCGACGACCCGACCGACACCCGACTCGGCTAACCCGACACCCGACTGACCCGATACCCGATATACCCGAATCCGACTAACCCGACAAGCTAACCGAGTCGAGTATTGGGTCGATGTGTCATAACCGCCGGGTTCCCGACAACCCGATAGTATGTATAAAAATGTGACATTTTTTTATACTTCAGAGCCCAACACAACAAAATGGACCAGCCCACCCCAACAGGCCCCAGCCCACTTCCTAAATCAGTCAGCTCAGCTCAACCCACTTGTGATGACAAATGCAGATGAAGAAGAGTTTATAAACTCTCATTGAGTCTCATACGCTTTTGATGTGGGACTCAATGAGAGTTTATATCTCTCTTCTCCCTCAGTGTCACGATTTGGAGACGTGGCACGCTCTCTTCTGTTGATCATCCTCAACGAACCCATCTCAGCCGTCGATATGCGTTGACGTGGCACGTCTGAGTCCACATACGTTTTCTCTCAGTCTCTCATCTCTCAGCCCTACCTCTCAGTCTCTCATCTCTCAGCCCTACCTCACTCACGCACGCCTCTCTCTCTCTCTCTCTCTCTCTCTCTCACAATCTCACACAGTACACTCAGACGACCCAGTTCTTCTTCGCCTCTACTTTCTCTCTGTGGTCTGAACCCTATGTCGCCGCCTCGCCTCGCACCTATCCTCATCCTCGATTTGCGTTGCCTCTCTTTCTCTCTCTCTCTCACTCCCATCACAACGGATCGAATTACCGTTCGAATCGATCCGTTGGGGGTTTCTGTTAAGGTATTCTGATTTCAATTTTGGGGGTTTCGATTTCAATTTGAAATTTAGGGTTAGAGTTTTGTTGATTTGGGTTTAAAAATTGGGGATTTAGGTTTCTGATTGAAATTGGGGCTTTCTGTTAAAGTTTTCTGATTCCAATTTCAATTTTGGGGATTTCGATTTCAATTTGAAATTGGGGGTTAGGTTTTGATTATTTGGATTTAAAAATTGGGGATTGAGGTTTCTGATTTCAATTGAAAATGTGGAGATTTTAATTTCAAAATCAAATTAGGGGTTATGGTTTAAATTTCAATTTACAATTTTGGGAATTTCAAAATCAAATCAAAATTTGGGGTTAGGGTATCTGATTTCAATAAACAATTTGGGAATTTCTGAAAAATGTGTGGGCTTGAGTTAAAAAATTGCAAATGGGCTCATATTTTCAGGCCCATCGACTGTCTTGGGTATACCCGACTCACCGGACACCCGAGTCTACCCGAACCCGACTACCCGACTCCTCAAACGAGTCGAGTATCGGGTCTGGGTTCTAGTACCCAACTCAAACCGAGTCGGGTACGACCCGAGCCGGGTCTACCCAACCCGACTCGATGGACAGCCCTAGTTGGAGTGTTAGGGATTTAGGAAATGGTTAAAATATATTGAGTCTTCAAAATGGGGTTTTGGGGCTTAGTTGGAGATGGCCTTAGGACCCTAAAGTTTACCTTAAGAGTTTTTTAAGATGCATACAAATGAAAACTAATAATTCACACGGAGCTCTAATATTAGAATTATTTTTAAACTTTTTATGATCATTTTATTTAAAGATGGATTGAATAATATGAAAAAGACATAAATATTTTCGATGATATTATTGAGTGACAAAGACACATATTTATGGAATATTATAAGTGTAATAAAAACAGTGTACACTCTTTACCTAATTTGCTTACATACATGATGTAATAAAGTAAAAAACCAGTAAAAAAAATCAGATATTCGAATCTCGATAGAATAAATAACATTGAATGATGAATGTGCCTATGTTAATGAGGTAGAGCCCATGCACCATATGGTGTTTCTCACACACATTTCAAGTTTCAATAATCAATTTATGCAATAATTTGACCCATCTCTCTCTGTACGAGTGTTGCTCATTTAAAGGATGAGAAAGGAGAGAGCCACAGCCACAAGGTTTTGTTACCTCATGTCGAGGCACGAAGGTTCATCTAATTAGAGAGAGGCCCATTACATCTCATTTTCATTGATGATTCTTGTCATTGTGTTTTAGCATGCTATCAAACATAATTAGTAATGCTTGACACGTGGTGTTGGAAAAAGCTTATGAACGTACGTAGGAATGCACTCCAATACAAATAAAGCTGAACGTCTGAACAGTCCGAACCAATCCCAGGTGTTGATTTGGAGTGCGTTGTCCCAACGCGCAGCACGCGTCTTTAAAGTTGACCCTCAGTGTTTTTTCGATTCCAAAACATTCCACACTCAGACACAAAAATTTCACATTTTTCAAAAGATTCCACACTCAGACGTAAAAGTTTCACCGATTCAGACAGTTTGGACATGAAATAACTGAGATTGTTTTGGAATCTCTAACAATTCAGCTCCATCACGGATTCGCACCATCAGCTAGAACACGTTCGATTCTGGGTGGCACTGCCATGCCGATTTCTCGGTGACCATCTCCACCAACGCACAACCCAAAACCCACATGTCGCCATTAACAGTTAGAACTGACTAATTTTCAAATTTCATTTTCCCTTTATTTATTAGCTAAATTAGACGAATTGGAATCTGATTTATAGCCAACATATTAAATTTATAATTATAAAAAAATACTAAAGAAAATTAAATGTTAAGATTTAGTTATTACAATGCAATCAAAATATAAAGTTTATAAACAATTAATTAATACAAGATAAATAATATATTCTCTACCTTTATTCTTCAATTAACATATTTTATTCTCAACGCGAACCGCTCCAATTAGTATCGATTAACCGACGGGTTGGAGTTTTAAATTCAGAGCTAGAATCAAACCATTAGTTGTGGTTTGCGATTCTACCGGGTCCAAAATGCCCACCCCAAATTGTATACGACGATACTCATGGAGATTTAACGTTTCTTATTGGGCCAAATCGGGAAATTGGGCTTCCTACACAGGCCCAAGTTTCTTCTAAATCGGCCCATCACGATCCTCAACACTCATCGGCCACGTAAGCGCACGACACACCCGGCGCATGTTAGAACCAGAGCCGCCGCGCCCTCTGGTCGGTCTCCTCCTCCCTCTCCTTCTTCACTGAATCTCCGATCCAACCATTGAATCTCAGGCGATTCGTCGACGGTAACAGCGAGACGATGGAGACAAAATCGAGGATCAAAGTCGCGCTTCTCATGGCTTCTCTCGCCGCAGTGTCCGTCTTCCTCGCCGCGCAGTACCGTCGCCGCCGGAAGGAGGGGCGTCGCCGCCTTCCGTGTTACTTACACTCCGAACAGAAGCCACAGCACTCATTCAAACGCGTCTTAGCTGACAACTCCTACTCTCCCTTCAAGCACTCCTACCTCAACGGTACAGTTTTTTTCTTTTTCTTTTTTCAAATTTTGGAGCTGACTTTCTGTTTGTTTGCTGAGAAACATAGGGAAAATGCTGAGAAAACTGTACTGTTTGTAGCTCGTTTTAACATAATCTGGTTAATTTATGGTCCTTGTTGCAGAGGATTCTGTGAATTCACATCCTTACGAGTCGGAGATCTCCGGTTTGATTGAGAATCCGAAGTTCGAATTCGAGTTTGATATTGGTGATGCTGATTTGGTGATGAGAGAGGAGTATGTTTGGGTTGAGACAGAGGCACATTTGAAGGAGCTGGTGGATGTGTTGAGTAAAGAAAGAGCTTTTGGAGTTGATACAGAACAGCATAGCTTAAGGTCGTTTTTAGGGTTTACGTGCTTGATACAGGTTGGTATTAGGTTTGAGTGTTGCTTCTGGTGAGTTTTTGATGTGTGTTATTTGTGATGGATGGTTCTGTTTTTTTTTTCAATTGCCAGATTTCTACTACGAGGGAGGATTATTTGGTAGACACGATTGCACTGCATGATGTTATGGGCATTCTTCGACCTGTTTTTGCTGACCCTAGTATATGCAAGGTACTTAGTTTTGGTTTCCATATTAAATCTTTTGTAGCTCTTTGTTAGCAACTGAATGAAGGACAAACTAATGTTTGATTTTTAGTGTTATGTTACAACTATTGTGACTATTGTCTTGTTATTAATGGGAGTTTTGTGGTGTAGGTGTTTCATGGGGCTGATAATGATGTTATCTGGCTACAGCGAGACTTCCATATATATGTTGTTAACTTATTCGATACTGCAAAGGTGAAGCCTATTCCATTCTTAGTCTACCTTTGCCTTGTCTAATTTACAAGTATTGATAATATGTGTGCTTGTGTGATCGGCTACAGAGATATTTTGCAAACAATTCACTGACAATCTTTTGTTCTGAATTGATATAAACATTGCAGGCCTGTGAGGTGCTGTCAAAACCACAGAAATCACTAGCATACTTGCTTCAAACATACTGTGATGTAGCCACAAACAAAGTGTTGCAGGTTTGGCTCCGAAGATATCTTGTTAGTGATTTTGCTGGACGGATTTGCCAAGAGTAAAGTTGTGCATCATATTAATTTAACTGCTCATGCTTTCTTGAATTATAATATTCTTTAGATGATACATTGTTTGTAACACACCATCAATTAGGTTTCTTCTAGCCATTATTTACTCAGGCATTCATGTCTAGTGATCTGCTAGGATACCTGATGAGCTATTCACAGTTTTAATACAGCATAGGTTGTGTGTCAGTATATACTACACAGCTACTTATTTATTCTTAATTTGAACTGTAGCGTGAGGACTGGAGACAACGCCCACTCTCAGTAGAAATGGTGGAATATGCTCGGACAGATGCACATTATCTATTGTTCATTGCAAATTGTTTAATAGCTGAAATCAAACAACAAGATAATGGTATGTGTATAAATCACATTCATGTCGTCCATTAGATATAAAATAGAAGGTTACTATCTTGTTTATGGTGGAATGAAGATAACTAAAATGAAATAAATAATATTATTCTGTTAGCTATAGTAACAATTTCCCCAACAAGCATATAAGTTCTTGCAAACCCACATATATCAATTATTTTCTATGGAATACTGCCAAAATAATTTTGGATTTATAAATATATAATTCTCAGAAAACTCATCTTGTCCCGATGACAAACTCAATTTTGTTCTCGAGACTAGTCGGCGTTCAAATATGATTTGTATGCAACTGTACACAAAAGAGGTTGAAGCTCCTCCGGGATTTTCTGCCGCTTCATCATTATTATCCCGTCATGCAAATGGTCAAGGAGGTATCTCTTCAGTTTCTTGTCAAACTCAGGTTTGTCGATTCATTTCGTGTTATTCTTACTTTAGGTCAGTAGCATAAAGCAATTCATTCTGATGTCTTCTTCTCTTTTATAATCCAGTTTGATGATCTTGTGAGACGGCTATGTGCATGGAGAGATGTAATGGTTAGTTGCAATTCCTTCAAATCTAGACATGATTTTGTAAATTACTTTATTACTATTTGAAGTTTTGAACAATGTAGAGTGTCAAATTCACTTGTATCCCAGAACCTGATGGTGCAAACTTTCTTCAAACTCTCACAATCTTGTTCTTTCTTTCTAATGCTAGAATATATTACTTATGAAGACTTCTTACATTTTAAAGGAAGCTTATGTGATATAGAAATAGGCATGCCATGGAAAAAAAGTACTAACATGCATATAGAGCATTCTCTGCAACACATCATTCACTCCTCCAAGCAAGTTACTGATATGACAGACTTCTTGAATTACTTACCCTCATAATATATATCCAATATCATAAAAAGGGTGCACGCCAGTTCCCTTCATGATTTCTCATGTCATAGTAAACTAACATCTAGAACAAATGCTTGTAAAAGTTTTCAGCCATACCTCTGATTAACAAAGCAGGAAAGGCGGGCCTAGGCATTTTGAGCCAGCTCTAATATTTGTATAGCTTTCTTATAGCAGTAGGTTGGTAATGTATTTCAATTGTTGTGTATTTGATGTTTCTGGAAGTCATTGGCATCGAGATCTTACTCTGCATATGTAGTTATTTTCAAGCAACATTTTGAAACTTTAAGTTGTGTATGACACCTAAGGATGATTGACGTCAGGGTAGAAGGTGCTAGTCACCTTCAGCATGGGACTGGACACAATAATCCGACAGGCCGTTTGGTCCTCTACATCTTGTCTTCTGTCTCCTTTCCCAGCTTTGGGTTATCTCCTCACTTAGCTAAAGAAAGTACACAATTTTTCAGCACTACTCTATACTTTGATCTTTAGATATTTTCCCAGCAAAACATCAATCTATGTATAATCCCAAATTTCAGCGCAGTTACTGAATGGCTTGAGTTTCATGTATATATTGCCATGCAGAGAGTGCACAGGAAACATCCGTTTATGTTTCATCCCAAGTTTTGGTGCTTTTATTGTTTGGTTTTCACTTCTTGTATCCACTGTCGTGGCAAGAATGCGCTGGAAACTAAATTATTGTTATTTAAACATATTCTGTCATATGTGTTTATTTCCAGGCTCGACTGCATGATGAGAGTTTGAGATATGTGTTATCAGATCAAGCCATAATTGCTCTTGCAGATAAAGTTCCGATGGCTACTTCAGAAATATGCAGTGTCATTGCTGAGGCTGATCTGAACATGGATTCTTCAAGTTCCAGTTTTATCTCATCTCCATCCTCTGTTGTTTGCAGTCATTTGGATGATTTCTATTATCTTTGGCAGGACAGCATACACAACCCAAATGATATTTTACCTATCATCCTTCAAAAGCACCTAAGTGGAAATGGGAGCTGTCCATTATCTGTGTTTAATTATTCTTTATTGGTCAATTGTAACCAGAAACTTACAAATAAAGTAGTTCCTAAACAAAATGGCCATAGACATTCAAGACAACTAGCTAAGAAGTCTTCTCGAGAACTGTTTGTTCAAAAGTTTTCCTGCAAATCTCCTGTTTATGATAACTGTAGGATTTATGCAGATGATGGAAGGCTGCTTTGTTACTGTGATCGTCGAAAATTGGAATGGTTAGTTGGATTTGTTAACTTTTATACTTGCCTAAACTCCAATGTCTTTCCGTTCTTGCATTTGATGTGGCCATCGTTGTCATCTTACAGGTATCTTCGTCGTAATTTAGCAAAACTAGTTGATGAAGACCCACTTGCCATTATGCTCCTTTTTGAACCAAAAGGCCGGCCTGAAGATGAAGATAATGATTTCTACATCCAAAGTAAGAAAAACATATGTGTTGGATGTGGTGAAAAGAATCACTACTTGCGTTACCGGGTCATTCCCTCATGCTACAGAGTGCACTTTCCCGAGCACTTGAAAAGTCACCGTTCTCATGATATCGTCTTACTCTGTGTGGACTGTCACGAAATTGCTCACACGGCAGCAGAGAAGTATAAGAAACAAATTGCTAAAGAATTTGGAATTCCACTTTTCATTCGTAAAGTTGTGGATTCAGGGCAGCCCCAAGTTATATCTGGATCTTCTGAGTCAGCAAACAACATTGAGGAAGCAGGTGTATCTCCCTTACAATTGCGAATAGCTGCCATGGCTCTTTTGCGTCACGGACCAAGGATGCCGTCCAAACGCCGTGAATTGCTGACACAGGTACGTTGCACATGTTCTATTGTTATAGAATTATAATTGTCTGTTAATACTAATTTTTCTTGTTGTTCAATTTGCTAGAATAGTGTGTGTTGCTAGTTACTATATGTAATTGGATAAACTCTAACTCTGCCAAACATTTTTCTTTCAGAAATGAAAGTTTTCCTTTAGCTATGCCGGTTGAGTTCTTAAATATAGCTGTATTTGATTATCATTTAGCCCTAATTTTGCTTGTTGTCCAATTTGCATGAATAGCGTGTGTTACTAGTTACTATATGTAATTGGATAAACTCTAACTCTCCCAAACATTTTTCTTTCAGAAATGAAAATTTCCTTTAGCTATGCCAGTTGAGTTCTTAAATATAGCTGTATTTGATTATCATTTAGCCAATTAAGTTAGGTATTTTTGGGCATTGCCTGCAATTACAGGGCTCCATAGTTGTTTGTGTAGGCAAGAAAAGGTGAAACTTCATGATAAGGAGTCTCTTTTAGCTAACCCCTGGAACATATCAGTTACTATCCTTGATGAACAAATATGATGAGATGTTTGCCTTGCCTTTCAATTTCCGCGAGTACTGCTAGCAAACACCATAATATCAGGATTTGGGTTATTTCTATTTTCCCGTACCTTTGCTATACAGTCTATAGGATTTACAGTTTCTTTAAGAAACCAGCACATTCAGTTTTGTCTTACCTTTTCATGTCATAAAAGTAACAAACTAGCACATGATTGGATGATATTTATCAGAAACAGCACATGATTCATTATTGTTTTTTCACACTCTTATGTAACACTTGACATTTCAGTATTTTCAGTTTTTATTCTGTTGGGAAGGACATGAATGTGATTCGTTTTTCTTTTGTAGACTGTAATGAGATACTATGGAGGAAGGGAGATAACTGAAGAAGATTTAGAAAGAGCTTTGCTAGTCGGAATGAGTCCTCAAGAGAAAAGAAGACTCGAGAAGAAGAAAGGCTTGTCTTTTAAACATTTGACAGAGAATGGAAAAGAGCAGGAGAGTAAATCAGGCAGCGCAACTGAAACGGTCATTGCAGATACATCAAAAGTTGAAAGTTCAGGTGATTCACATCCCCCTCCCGCTGTTGCACCGTTTAATAAAATTGAAGATGAAGATTCTTATGCAGTATCAGATAATGGTACGGACAAACCCTCCTTATCTTCTTATACAGAGACCACTACTGTTTACGAGAATATGGAATCAGATAAAAGTGCATGTGTCTGTAATGGAAATACTGATGATAATTGCGAGAGCAAAAATCGACCAAATGGATCAGTTGACTTAACCTATAGGTACGATGGAGATGCCCCACCTAAACACAGTTCAAAGTTATCATTATTAGGGCACGGCCCTCATGGAAAACTAGTTGTCGATCATCTACTCAATGAATATGGGGATGATGGTGTCAGTCAATTTTGTCAAAGGTGGAGACAAGTTTTTGTTGAATCTCTTCATCCTCGATTCTTACCGGGTGGCTGGGATGTACTGCACAGGTATGTTGCTGCTTGAATCCAAGTTAACTTTTTTCATCCTCATTACATTTCAGTACATACTCGCACTTATGCATGGAATTGAGGTATCATCAAATTAAGTTGTAATTCTGATTCAATAGTTTGACTTTGTTAACTTTTGTATGCAAATTGTTGTTTGTGATAGTTATTGCTCTATTGGTCTTTTCATGTCTGTCATTCATATAACTGAAACTGAAACTATCCTCATTTTCCACAAGGGTTTGATTTTGGGCGCTGTTTTGTCAGTGGTAAAAGGGAATTCGGCGAATTCAGCGTATACAATCCTTCTAAAAAAGACGAGTCGAAGAGTAAGTGAAGCTGCAAAGTATGAAGCTGAGTTGTAAATGACCTCTTAAGTGAAGCTCTAATGTACTGATGTATTTCTTAAACTCTTGTTGTACTATTATTTCAGAGTTCTCTGGTTTTTACTTCTCAATTTTGTATCAAATATTCAGAACAATTACTCACTTTTGTTGAAGAACAATTTAGCATCAGTAGTTTACAATTAATCACTTTCTCAATTCCTGAAGTGTTTCTGCCTATTTTTCCAGATCATACTTAGCTTCAACAGCTGCAGAAATGATCATTCATAGCTGCAAACAGTTTCAAAGCAAAATAATGATAAATTTTCCATTTGTCTTTGGATTGTGTTATCTAAAATTAATGTAATAAGATACAATCCATCAATTGAATCATCCACTTTCAGAGCTGAAGCAGGATTCAAGCAGCACCTTCTTCCTCTTTTAAGATGAACTATCCCTAGAACACTACCTGAGTAAAGTGAATGTTGGATCCAAAGTGATACACACTGGACTGAAATAAATTATCATCTGAGAGAGTTCAATCAAAAGATCAACAAACCACCTAGGTTACTTACAACTGGGACGGGTTCAAAGCGAATTTGGCGATTCCATCCTCTATATTGTAATTTGTTTGGTTCAGACATTTTTACCATCCCTACTCATGCCCAGCATATCCAAATATCTCACACTACTATCTAACCATACATCATTTCACTTGAACAAGTTCATCTAATTTCTCAGGGAACTGGACAATCCTAGAATCATATTTATAATCTTCACAAGTGGTATTAAGTAAAAAAGGATAATGCTTTAACTCATCCATAAGATCATTAATAAGGGAGTAAGAACTAAACACAGTTATAATCATGATTAGACTTGAATAATTCATAATTGCAACAGCAGTTCCCATGTACTCTAAGCATATGCAATCAAAATATAGACCAATCATTTAAGTGGAGTGTTGATTAAATCAGCTTGAGATTAAAGCCAACACAAAAATTCAATCAGGGCAAAAACAGAAACGGTTCTGAACCAGATCTAAATAGAAGGAAAAAAATGTATGATCTTTATTACCAATCTCAGATCTATCAAACATGTATTTTCAAGTAAACTCTATTAGAATCACCAGAACAACACTACACAGTCTACAACAGGAAGAAGATCCATCACTCAACCTGGCGATTTCAGTGGGCAGCAATAACATCACCACCGATTTGATCTACAATCAAATCAGACGAATCCGGCTCTGGAACATCAGCTCTCAGCGCGAGATACGAAAAACCCTTCAAAGCCGCGAGCTTCTTTCTCTGCGGGAACCTCGGCCCGAAGGATCTGCCGGCGAAACAGGGGAACCCATCTCGTAGAAAGAGCTGGGAATCTCCTCCGTGAGGAGGCGGCGGCGGCGGGGGAGGCTGGCGGCGGAGGGAGATCTGGAGGAGGCGGTGAGATCTGGCGCTGATTCGGGAGTCCCTGAGCTGGGCGAGAGCGCCTGGTTTCAGGTACTTGAGATATGGCTCGGCTCTGTGATGATGGGCTCGTGCTGAGCGGTTCATGGTTGCAGTTGCAGGACACGGAAATGGGGGAATTTTTTAGAGAGAGAAAGATAGGTTTTGGAGGATTTTGAGAGAGAGAGAATTAGGGCTTAATAAGGGAATTTTGGAGAGAAAGAGGCGGGAAAATGATGGAGGGAGAAAAGCTGTGGGTGGGGTTTTAAAACTAGGTCTATGATATCATCACTCGGCACTTTTGTTCTTTTTCAACTCATTACCAAATATTGAAACCGATCTCTAAGTCATTCTAACTTTATGATACCTGACTATAAAATATTTTTATAGGTATCTCGAGTTTAAATACGTTACATTTAAAGTATGTTTTTGTGCGTAAAATGTTAGAAACGAGTTACATGCATTGCACGTGACGGAAACTTTATACATAATAACAAAATTGCCTTGTATTTGTTATTAATGATAGACTCCTTGACATGAAGTCGGTTTTTCGTTTTGAAGGTGGGTGAAAGTTGAAGATGGAGAACTCGCCAGTGGATTGTGACAGTAGGGTTTTATTGCCGGTATGAATTGCACCAACAGTCAAAAATATCGACAGAAGATTTGTTGGGTGCGATCGATTTTTTGTTGAGTTTCGTAAACATCAATGCATTTCTTAGAACGTTTAATTTTGTTTCAGTTTATGGGGTTATGATATTAATTAGGTGTATTATTGATGAGTTTATTTTGTTATTGACTTGTTTTATTTTCAAAACGCTAATTTTTCTTTTCAATTTGAAATTGAGCTCGTTTGTAAATTTGTTGTGTAATTAAACCCTAATTTTCATCTTCTTAAATATGTTATTCAAACTCTAAAATAATTGTAGTTATTATTTGGGTGAATTCAAAGAAAATGTAAAATTTTTAGTGAATTAATCTCTCAACGTGCACATTTGGGAAAAGAATTAAGCATGAGATTTATCAAATGTTGAAGTGTATAGATACAACAATTCGTGTTGTTGATATTAAAAATGTCAACTTATTAAATATGAAGGTTGAAGTGGATGGGAGATTATTGAAGGTATAGACGGGAATCGAAAGGAAAGATGAGCTATATTCACAAGCTCTTGTTGTAGTTGACGAGGCTAATAAATAGAATTGTAGATTACATTAATGGATCGTGGTGCATTTTAAGGCTAATGGTGTGTGTCATAGGTGAATATATAGATTGAAATTGTGAAGAACGGTGAATTTTCACAGATTGAACGTGCCTTTTCTATTCTTAGATTTGTAAAATTTTGCTTCCTGAAGAAATATGCTCCCATTCAAGTTGGAATATGTTTGCCAATTTAGGAGCCTGGAGACTTCCCTTTTCCTCTTAAAGTTGTGATTTCCGACTACAAATAGATGAAATATTTTCTTCAAAAATATACATAATTGAAGAACTGTGAATTTTTATATCTTAGGTTTTCTCAACATGTCCAAATTTGTCTGAGCAACTCTAACTTTGACAATAAGTTGCGATGGATGAGTTGATCCATAAGAGATGCTTTCATTACCAGGTTCGTTGGATTTCCTCTTCTTTGCACTGAAAGGGTTATTATACTCCATTTTTCTTATTTTGGCCTCAAATTGTTTTGGAGTGCACTTAGCCTCTCCTTCCCGAGCCCTTGTCATCGCCCTATCCATAACTTGTTTCCTACTTTCCATTAGTGCTACATACTCTTATTATGTCTTGTAATACCTTAATTGTTTGCCAAATGCTTTCTTCCTTCTTTCACTCTTGTGTTGTCTTTTTATGTTCCTTAGGATTTATTTGCGGGATGCACTCCATGATAAATGGCCTCTTAGATACAAGTCTAAGAATATATATCATCCATATGATGGTTTAAAATCAATGGTCTACATTTATTACCAAAATTATTAGTAAAATAAATGAAAAATACTCATAAGGGTATATTGGTAAACATGAAACCCTATATTCACAATTCCCCTATTCAACTTCATTCATGCGTACCTTTCATGAAAAGCTCGTCGCGCCACTTCGCAAAGCTCCCCGGATTGAAGCCTCGCCTTGCTGCTCCGCTGCCTCCCCAGATCGAAGCATATGGCCTCCGCCCCGCCACCTCCCCGGATTGAAGCCTCGCCTTGCTGCTCCGCTGCCTCCCCAGATCGAAGCCTATGGCCTCCGCCCCCCCACCTCCCCGGATTGAAGCTCCATAGATCGAAGTCCATGGCCTCCGCTCTGCCACCTCCCCAGATTGAAGCTCCATAGATCGAAATCCATGACCTCCGCTCCGTCGCCTCCCCGGATCGAAGATCCATAGATCGAAGTCAATGGTCTTCCTTCTGTCGCCCATGGCCTCCGCTCCGCCACCTCCCCGGATCGAACCTCCACATATCGAAGTCCACGCCCTCCGCTCTGCCGCTTTCCCGGATCGAAAATCCACATATCGAAGTTCATGGCTTCCGCTCCGTCGCCCATGGCTTCTGCTTGGCCGCCTCCTCGGATCGAATCTCCAGAGATCAAAACTACATAGATTTAAGGTTTGTGTAATATTTCCATTGTTCCATTGGATGGTTATTATGTTCCATTATTCCATACAAGATAATTGTATCCCATTTTTATCCAATAACCAATTTTACTGGTTTTGTATTTATGAATCTTTGGTCAACTGATAATAGTATCGGCTTCTTTTGAGTTGTAGTTTTTATTCGTCATTATGTACATATGGTACAATGAAACCAAAGTAATTTTCAATACTGGAATCAATGTGTGTTAAAATGGAACAATGGAATTTTAAAATATCTATATGGCACATTGAAACCATATTACAATTCACATGGAACAATGCAAATAATAATTATTCACATGAAAAAATGAATAACTTGACACCGCAAATGGAGCAATGGGATCACGAATAGTTTTTATGGAATAATGGAATCATATGCAACTGCTAATGGAACAATGGAACACCTATATTGTTTATGGGCGAATGGAGCAATGTAACACTGTAAATGGAAACTTGGAAATATTGCACACAATCTTTTAACGCCGAAATATGAAAATAAGTAACGCCAAAAAGTTCTTCATAATCGCGAGAGGAAAGATTCATAATTATGGAAGTAACAAGTTATTAATTTATTAGTGTCAAATCCGAATTAAATGAGACGTTTAAAAGTAAATTGTATACAAATACGGATTTACACTCTCATTAGTGTTAAATGACAAAAAGAAAATGTCAATTATGAATAATTACAATTAATGTCATTGAATGAGTCAGCACATATCTACACCATCAATTTTTTCATCTAGTGGCTATAAATTATTTTTATATTTGTACTTAAAATAAGCATTTGTAGCCGAATACGCCTCTTTATTTGCATTGTGGCCTTTGTATGACATCATGGACAAGTCATCTTGGAGTTCTTCCTAGAAGTTTTATGGGGATCTTTCTCCTTTTTCTTATCATTCTTCTCAACCAATCCCTTCTGACTCCACATCCCAGGCCTAACAGATGGTTTGTTCACTGTAAGAGGTGTAACATTGGGGTATGTAAGATTGATACGCCAAGTATGCATACTAGGAACAGGATGTATGAAATAGGTATATATATCCTTACTTGATAATATATGATTTAAGATCATATTATATAATTTATATTTATATCATATTATTTAAATTCATATTAATGTTCAGTTCATACCTTATATCACTTAATGTCATAAGGTGGTTTACTCCACAACTTACTGTTCAGTTCATACCTTATATCACTTAATGTCATTCTCATCTTCCAAATTGAACACGCGTCTTTGCATGTTGCGGTGTTGGTATACATACACAAACTTCATTATCATCCTGAACAAATCATAACGCAAAACCCAATATTAAATTCATACATAATCCCAAAACCAGAAAACTGAATATTTGAAAAGGTTCACGCGTAAACCCTTAATCGATTTCATAGTTTTTTAAACTACATTTTCAACCTAAAATCAAACCAACATAAGTTCACATTTTATAGTTTTCCTAAAATAAACACATGCAAACCATATATTTTGTAACACATGCAAACAATCTAATTAACTTAAATAATGTGAATCAAAATCGAATGGTTCAATATTTACCTCCCTATTCATTAGGATTCCAAATAAAGTTTGTGATTGTTCATGTAGCTGACCACTGTCCTTTATTACTTCGATTTCTCAGGTTCTCCATGAAGTTTTTCCTTCATCACACGCACGTTCTTTCTCGTCATAAAGAACCTCATTGTTGAAGGAGACGAACAGTGGTGAGATCTTAAGTATTTTGAACAACGATGTTTGTAGCTAAATAATTTTGAAATTACACGTTTCAATCACTCAAAGTTTTTGCGTATTCCAAGTGTCGTGCTTAAAAGGTCAAAGGGATAAACAAACATGGTACAACTCTCCATCACAACGTTACTTTAAGTGTCACATATTTAAACTCGAGGTACCTACAAAGTTTAATATAGTAAAGTTAGAATGCCTTAAAGTTCGATACAATGAACTGTAGGCTCGCGCTAGAGTACAAACGAGTTGGTGACATACAAACGTCCGAACGCATTTCTCACCACACGATATAAGAATGGAAGCATGTGATTTTTTAGAAATAACGGTGGCAAGTCAATGTAATTAAGGAGGTAAGTGGATGGGTCAAGTGTCAGTGTAAGTAGCCACAAGGGTACGTTTGTACTTTCATAGAATTGATTGATTCGGTGGATAATTATGACACAAATTTCGCATAATTCGAAATTCTAAAAATCAATTACATATTAATGCTCTTGGTATTATGCAGCTGAAAGGAAACATAATATCCAGCTTGAAGGAAACTCAATCTGCTACGATTCTTTGTCTGAAACCCTAATTGAGGTTAGTGATCGGAAGTTTGTTTAAATACGCAGCTCATTGTTGAAACTGATTCACTCATTATTCAATTGATCAACATCTATAGTTTGAGTTAGCTTTGAAATGACACCCATGATAAAAAAATCACAGAGGAAAGATACTACACCGAAGATCAAGAGAACGGGTGACTATCATATATTGCATGAATTTTTTTTTTGAGTATATATGTTCTGATTTCACTTTTTTATTGTTCTGTCTTTTGCATGGTTGTGAAAGTAGTACAGTTCTGTATTATAGTGAGAGGATGTTAAAATTATTTGGGTTGTTATGTGGTTATGGTACAGATCTCATTTGATTTAGGATAAAATTATCGATTCAACTTAGTAATTTTAATCAATCAATCAAATAGAAGTTATACAAGGGTTTCTGTTATGAAATCATCATGCTTGTTCATTCTCAATTAAATTAGGTTGTTGTATTAGGTATGCAACCTACACATGGTGTAGGATTTCATATGGTAGGGAATTTTTGATTTTGTCATGACGAACATGGCATTTTTGTTAAACATGTTGATGCATGTATTATGTCAATTGATTGTTATTAATGTAATATATCATCTGTGTTAATCAATGTAATATGTGTCAACTCCTAATATGATCGTAATCTGTCATCTTCAACTAAACTCTTAATATATGTCATGTGCATCGGCAATGTATGCTAAGTTTGTAAGCACACAAATGAGTCATTGTTGAAGATTTCATGATTTCTGATTATGTGGATTTGATACTGACTCCAACAATATTTTGTATATACAGACAAAACTATGCATATGGTGGTGGCTGATTCTGATGTTGAGGATCATGAACCCCTTATTAGTCGTCTGAAAAGAATGAGGATTGGGTCCAACGGTGATGGTGGTGTCCGCTACTCGTCATCGTCTGGTACTAGAACAATGAGATGCAAACGTACCAGGCATGGGGTAAAAATTCGCCTCCCTAGGAGGACATCATTAGTACCCCCGAGGGTGTTGTGGGTCAATCTGCTAATCACATGCAGATAAGACATGGAGCTCAGGTTCGAACTAGTACCAATCCACCTAATTCACCCCCACATCTTCCTGCTCTAGTAAATGGAGGTAATGATCAGCAAAACGCAAATCCTGGCCAAACACCTCTGCTGAAGATCCACACTAGGTTTTTGCCTAATGGTCTGTATAAGTCAATGAAGAAGTTTACGCCGGCACAGAAGACTGATCTGGATGCAATGGGGTTTGGTAATATGGTTAAGCTTGATATTAGTAAGATACCAAAGACTATTGGCTACTGGCTTGTGGACAACTTCGATCCGGCAAGCATGTCAATATTGTTTTCCAATGGGAAGCAGTTGCGCATTACCGAACTTGACGTTCAAGCTACATTGGGTATTCCTCGCAGAGGCATTGAAGTTACTCCCAAAGGACCAACATCTAATTATCCAGGGTTGATTGCGTGGAGGGCACAATATGGGGCGACTACATCTGCAATATTGCCTCGGTCAGTGTACAAAAAAATGAGGGAGCACAAAGAAGGTGGTGTTTTCTTCCGTCATAACTTCTTGGTAATGTTGTCTACTGTTATGATTGAATTTGAACTAGCCGTTTTGTCAATAAATTCTGGGAAGCTATTGAAGACACTAATCGGGTCGCCGAATTTAGCTAGTGCACTCCAATCGTTGAAAGTCTCATTCTCAATAAGTATGAATGACAAGCTCGTCCTGGTGATGAGAGGAGTTGATACTATGGTCCTCTAACATTCCTGTTGGTAATTGTTTTGATTTCACGGTGGAATTTGTGTATTAGCATTACATCTTTCATATACTTATTGTTTATATGTATGTTGTAGCTGATGTATCTCGATAGAATTGAATTACAGCGGTTCAATAACGTTGTTCCAAGAGTGTATCCTACTCTTATTGGGTGGACGGATAACATAGAACTGGAACGAGTTGCAAAAGAAGAAGAAGAAGACATGTCGTTTGGGAGAGGATTCCTTGTACCTGATAGGGTCCCAATTCCCCAGCTCGAGGAAACAGATGGTACAGAGATTGACGTTGAAGATAATCATTCCCAGAATGACACCCCATTGTTAATGCGTAACAAGGTATATTCATTTAAACTTCTAACATTCTACTGTGGTTTTTTAATGGTGCTTATATAATATGTGATGCAGGGCATACTGGAAGAGATACATAAGTTGAAGAAGAACATTGGGAATAATTTGATGGAACTCAGTAACCTTGTTGAGTTATATGTGGCATGTTTTGATGTCAACGATGAAGAAGAGGCTCCACTAGCAATTGAAACAAAGAACGAAGTGGGCAACATGAGTCCACTAGATTACCCATACCGGTCGGACCCTCGAAGATATGGAACAGTCTCAAAAGAAAAGATTACGCTTCACTATATCAAGGGATCAAGGCATATATGAGCCATGGTGTGCGAGGAGATGGGCCATCGTTCTCTCTTGGTGTTGATGGAATAGGAACGTCAACTGTTGTTGATCATGGAGTGAATGCTACATCAAATGGAGTAGAGAATAATGTTGCTGCATGAATCGATGAAAATGATCATCAACATTCAACACCAACTAATCTTGGGACTATACTTTGGTATCGACCCAATTACTCCCAGGGATCTAGCTGATGATTTTATGGATGAAGCCGAATCATAGGACGATGATGATGAAGATAATAATGATGAAGTTGTGATGCGCCCCAGGTCTGAACGTGTCCCTAGACTTTCGCGGGTACTGTTATCCCCTTGTGCTGAACGGAGGACAAATTTAGGAAGGAGCTCAAGTCACATAAAACAAAATTGTTCGAATACATCACGGGAGTCAACGAGACTTCGTTCAAGTAAGTAAATTCATCTCAAACTATATACATTCAGTTTGGAAATAGAAATGCACGAATATAATTAATGTTAAATTATTTGTTGCAAGTTCATTTGTTTACCTGGAGGACATGAGTAAATTTTCATTATAGCTAGAATATGTTCAAACCATTAACCATCGAACCGATGTCGCGTCCAAAGTGGTTGATGCTTGAATGAGGTACCTAAATGACATGGATAAACTACACGACCCAGATGGCCCTGCCAGATGTTTCATATCCTCATCTCCATCAGTGAGTAATCATAGACAAACTTATGTTTGTAATATGTCACTTTTGTTTACTACATGTAGTTGAATCCATTTGTTTATGTATCACATACCCAGTTCAGACATGAAAGTCCAGCAGACAGGTTGTCCTTGAGACACTTTAGAGATGTTGCAAAGAAAGAACTTGAAAAAGCATATGTTGCTTACATTAAGGGTGATTTGATGAGTGTTGTATTTTTTTAATGATGATGATAAAGTAAAATTTAGTAGCCGTGAGGTGAATGCCATAATTTTGTTATTGAATGTAGATTATTGTGGATGCATACATTGGAAAATTGCATTTCGTAATGTGTTTTAATTGCAAGAAGCATGTTATAGAGTTGTTTGATCATAGTCTCACGCAACAGGAGGATGGGAACATATATGGTTTCCTCCCACATAACATTGTAAGTTTCATTTGCTAATTCTATTTTAAATCTAACAGTTATATGGTTAGTGCTAAAATAATTTGGTTATTCATTTGCATCAACGAGGCGTCTACTCGATGATTTCTGAGTTCGATGCACCTACTGCCAGGATTATGATGCATAATGGCATTACTTTGGTCAAACTGCGAACCTGTTTACAAGTGTGTACAATATTATGAGCAAAAATGCTATAATGACTGTTATATATTCACTGAAATATGAAAATGAATCACCAAGTTTGCCTTCTCTGGGAGTTTTCTCATTATATGCCACATACAGTAACAGTGTTTTGTATTGGTAAACACTTGCCTTATAGCGTTTTTCATTGCAGCATCTTGATCAGTGATGATGCATAAAGGTTCTTTATCTTTCATGGCTCGCATGAAACATTTGAACACCCATATGAAAGATGGAATGTCTTCCTTTGAAATTAGTGTTGCTCCAAACGTTACACAACGATCATGGTTGTCAACCCCAGATATCGGGCATAACACCATGGAGTACCTACACATTCATCTAGTCGTTAGTATCAATATACACATATTTACTGTAGGCACATAGAAAGTGTCATTGTATATTTAGTTTATTTTTTTGGATGTCCGTATCAGTTTAACCATGTGTCATGTAGGCGAATAGAAAGTGTCATCGAGACATTAGTTTATGCTAGTTTGTGGTTGCACAAGAATTACGTTTTAAATTGCTACAAACAAAAATTGACGGTTCGTCCTCTGTGGTTGCACAAGAATTACGTTTTAAATTGATGTGCAATACAAATATGGAAAATGTGTAGTATTCATTCAAAGGTTGTTCATGTTTACCTATTGGTCCCGAATGTGGTGTCAAATGAAATGTTATCGCCCCATTTCTCATAATTATTTATGCAAAGTCCATCAGCCTAGAACAAACTCGTGAGTCTGTCGTTTTCATCGTGGTCATACTCATAGTAGAGATCAAGGTCAACCATCTGGTCACTGATGAACTCGTTGATCACAACTTGCACATATGCCTCAGATAGGTACACTTTTAGTTGTGTTTGACAGTTCCTGAAATCATCAGTAGTTGCTCCCACGTGCTCTGCACCACCAACAATTGAACTGCATACATTGAAAGCAGAAGTTGCACTTACATTTGCCTTTTGACAATCCATAACAAAATGTCGTTGAGTGTCATATAGGTTCATGTTTCCCCGAAGCTGCTAGAACTGCTCTGCACTATAAAAGGGATAATTATGTGCTTCCACAAATTTGACCACAACATAGTTCCCAGTCGGCGACATCTTGAGCGAAATCATAGTCTTGCAGCCCGTGTGGGTGGTGATACATCTCCTTTTTGTGCACTGCCTAATCTCCTCGTATTCATCGGCAGATCTGGTAACACGCTCACCCTCCCTAGAGCAAGTCACATATTTCAGAGTGATCGCATGTCTCGATGACTTTTGGGTATCTAGTCGGGTCATGAACCTGCAGTACTTCCCATAAGTTATGTAGTAATCAGTACCACCATCTAACATTGCAAAAGACATTACAATTGAGGGTTTGAAATTTGTTGGGCAGTGTGGCACATATCCACCATTGTCGTCGATTGACCATCTGCTAATTTCATCTCCTATAGGACCATTGGCTATTACGAAAATGTGTCAACAAACAATCAATATTAAAACTATCATTCAGATCTGTAATAGGGAGGTTGATTACATGACATATTGTTTGGATCTGCAGAACATTCACTATTGTTGTTGTTCCTATACCATATCGATCATCATCAATGAAAGTTTAGTATATAATATTTGATTGTTACAGATCTATATAAGACAAGAAATTACCTTCAGTAGAAGTCGAATCTGCCATGACATCATGAGATCGAAGGAGTCAATGATGTAGAAACGTTTGTTAAAGTATCCTGTATAGTGGTTGTATAATCAATGATTCCTTAATTTCATGAGACGATTTACACCACCACCAAGCTAATTTATAACCTTGCCCATGTTGGCTATTATTTATATGTAGTTTGGTTTCATTTTTATGTGTCATCTCCATCGGTCTATGATATTTATTCAAGGACTAACACTTATTCTAATGTTTGTATTCTAAACATGTTTGTACTCTAGTTTATCGAATGGACTATAATCATCCAAAACATTAATTTTGTTCATTAGAGCCCAAACAGAGGCTCAAAGCAAACCAATAGCAATTGTGGTTGTAGACATCACTGTGGACCCATTTTATTTCTAGTGGCCCAACTCAAGTAATCACTAACGAAATATTCTACCTCTTTTGTTTTGGAATATCATTACTATTCTTCTTTATAAAATCAAGCAAATATATTAACAATTTCATTTTCTACTCTATTATATCTTAAGGTAACAAAAACCAAAATGGCAACTAAAACTACTCAAATTATTTTTTTATTTTATTCTTCACAAGGCCCGGGAATCGTCAACTTTTGCTGGTCCCTACCATTATTGGCAGACTCAGAATATTAGTATTTCCCTTAATATTTTAATAAATAACGAACCGTATATGTTCTTCGTATTTGGACACCTCCTATTACATTATATTAATATTATATAGAGAAATGTCACTTACATTTCGATAATTCACCTCCCTAAAAACACAATGCTTCTTGTGTTTTCAAAGTATTATAATATTGACGTTAATTTTTGGTTAAAATAATAAAAATGACGTTATATTTAAAACTTAAAAATATTTTCTTAAAAATTTGTGTTTATAAAATAAATAATAAAAACTCGTTCTAATATTACTTTTAAAATTTTTTAAATATTAAAAATGAAAAACGGGTTTTAAATATCGTTTTTATGTTATATATTTTTTTAATATTAAAATCAGTTTTTTATTATTTATTTGTAGAAGAATATATTTTAAAAAATTGATTTTTTTTAATTTTAAATACAGGCATTTTTGTATTTAACAAATTTTTTTAAAAATTTAATGTTATTGGAGTTATGTGAAATGTTTTTATGATTTGGAAATTTCAGATGACATATTCTGTTTTCGGAAGCGGTAGGAGGAAAATCATGCATAGGTAAGTTTCATTTTCTCTATTATATATGTTTTATTAATATTATTATTATAATATTTCCTAACATAGCATGCGCAAATAGAAAAATAAAAAAAAACCTCAATGATCGAGTTGACCGCCACAATCTCGCGGCTGTACAATACTTCCATACGATAGTCCGCACCGTATCCTTTTCCCGACCCCCAAAAGGCGAATAAAGAGGGAATTGAATTTCTCATCATCACCACAAAACCCGCTCAATCCCTCATCCCCCCCAATCATTAGCCGCCACCACACAGAGTTACCATGCGACCGACCGCACTGGATCATCATCACTCCCATTCATTTTTC
The DNA here is from genome assembly GCA_963920655.1 of Geranium rotundifolium. NCBI lineage: Eukaryota > Viridiplantae > Streptophyta > Magnoliopsida > Geraniales > Geraniaceae > Geranium > Geranium rotundifolium. The sequence continues at coordinate 3,934,993 of OY987317.1, read as the reverse complement.
GCTGTCACAAAAAGCCACACCTGTTAAGTCCGCTTCTTTGAAATCAGCCTCGCCGCTCTCGCTCTCCACACGCCTCTCTCTCTCCTCTCTCTCTCTGGAGATCGATCCTGTTAGCTTCTCTGCAACTACTGTGAATGCTTGATCATCGTCGTCTTCGTCATGAATAAATCTCGTGCCTCGTCGTCTATTCTCAGAGCGGCTTCTTCCTCTTCCAGGTCGAGGCTCGTCTCTTCTCCTCTCTCGAGGACCGTCGCGCCCTTGGCTCCTGCGCTGCCCAGCCAGCACCGATCTCTCAGCTTCTACTCCGCCGCTCGCTGGAGCCATGGAGTCGATTGGAGGTCCCCTGGTAGAGTCCGTACTCAGATCGGGGCCGTTGCTCCCGTGATCGAGCAGTTCCAGAGGAAGATCGCTTCCATGGGTACTGTCACTGTTTCTGGTGTCCCGTTATTCTGGAGTTTTTCTCTTTTGACTATTTTTTATCGTTTGATTTGGTTTTTAGGCTGATTGCGCTCGTGAAGGCTTATTTATCCGTTTCTTTTGTGTGCTTTTGGTATGAATACTCGGTCCTGAAAATTTGTGTTTTGGTACTCTGTTTGTGTGCCGTTTGCGAACTAAATTATAATAGATGGTAAAAAAATTATGTGTAGGTCTTGTTTGGTTGTGTCCTACTCAATTATTTGGAGTATGAAGGTCAATGTTCATAAAAATGTTGGAGGTAAGATTTGAGATATATTTAGAGCTGAATCAGATTGAACTTGTGGATTACTGGAAATGATGATATTAACACAATATTATGATGATATTTGTATTTTGCTTTGCCTGTACAACACCATTGTTCAGTTGTTAAAACTCTGCATTGTAATATGTGATTGGAATGATATGAGGAAGGTGCAGTGTAATGAAATGGATCTTGAATTATTTGTTAGTAGTTAAGAGACATGTAAACTATATGTTCTGTGTATTCATGGCTTGGAAGTTGTTTTTGTTATAATATGTTATTGGAATTGCAAGTATTCACCAAAAAAGCCTACTTGTTAGACTTTAAACTGGAAATTATATTTTATATCGCTTGTAGTATCATGTGAAAGTAATGTATGTGATAGTAATCTTTTATGTATGGTTTCAGCTTCCGAACACCCTTTCCAGGGAATCTTGACTAACCTTCACAAGCCAGGCGGTGGCGAGTTTGGAAAGTTCTACAGTCTCCGTGCTTTGAATGATCCAAGGGTTGGTAAGGCTCTACTCTACAACATGCAACGTAACAGTTATTTTTGTTATTTTTATGCTTTAAACTACTTTGTTAGGCATTTCTTTTTACCTTTATCAAATTTAAGGCCTTATTGCTACTGGATTTTGATTCTTGGAACATTTCCCCACTTTCCCAATCAGATGGCTTGGTTTTGAGGTCTTTCGTAGTCTATTCCTATTTGCTTAGCCGATGATTTTGGATTTCCAGATAGCTTCTGTCGTTACCTGGCTAATTCAGTCTGCATAGAACCTTCATATCGCACATTGATGATATTCTATGGTTTTCCAATATGTTCTTTGTCTCTTTCATATGCATAAAGTAATTCTCACTTGTTTTTCCCATGTGGATTACAGATAAGCTCCCTTACTCAATAAGAATACTTCTTGAATCTGCAATTCGAAATTGTGACAACTTCCAAGTTACCAAGGAGGATGTTGAGAAGATTATTGACTGGGAGAAAACTTCTCCAAAACAAGTTGAAATCCCCTTCAAACCTGCTCGTGTTCTCTTGCAGGTATGGGTAATGACGTCAATGGCAATTGTTATTGTGATGAATAAGTACTACTGTTCTCATAGTTTACATATTTTACCAGGATTTTACGGGAGTTCCAGCTGTGGTTGACCTGGCTTGCATGCGTGATGCTATGAATAAGCTTGGCAGTGACTCTACGAAGATCAATCCCCTGGTAAGTCACCTTTTTATTATATGTAGGTAACAGTTTGATGTATGTGGTTACAGAAAGAAATTCTCTAGAGATTCGTTTTTCAGTTGTGTAGGCGAGACAAACTGATGCAGATGTATGCTTTTGTCATCATCTTTCTAAAGATAAGGATTGTTGCATGTGTAATAGTGTATATATTCTACTAGTTTAGCACTCATAGAAACCACGGAGGACCAGAAGAAATCTGATTCATAGTTTCATATGTAAAATTGATCTCTTTCTGAGTTTTTATATATTAAATTGCATCTTATTGTATCCAGATGGATCTACCAGTATATATTTTCAGTATCTTTTTATGTTTATTGTAAATTTAACTTTACGCAGGTTCCCGTGGATCTTGTTGTTGATCATTCAGTTCAAGTTGATGTTGCAAGATCAGAAAATGCAGTGCAGGCAAATATGGAGCTTGAGTTCCAGAGGAACAAGGAGAGATTTGCTTTTCTAAAATGGGGTTCTACTGCTTTTGATAACATGTTGGTTGTCCCACCTGGTTCTGGTATTGTGCACCAGGTAAAGCAGCATGCATATAGCAGTTTTCACTATATCTTCCGTATCATATTTTATTTTACTCTTACCTCAACGTCTTTTGTTGTAATAGTATTGGGTTTCAAATGTTTTGTAATTGGTGTAGGCTATTTCAGCTATATTCTTTCTATATTTTCTTAAGATAATGTTTGAGTGATATAGAGTGATGAAATTTCAGGTAAATCTTGAATATCTTGGACGAGTTGTATTCAACAAGGATGGCATGCTGTACCCTGATAGTGTTGTTGGAACTGATTCACATACCACCATGATTGATGGACTGGGAGTTGCTGGTTGGGGTGTTGGAGGTATTGAAGCAGAAGCAGCAATGCTTGGCCAGGTAATTAGTAGCATGTATTTTCTCTGTCCAACTTGTTTTTTTTTGCGTACCGAAAGCCTCAATGTCACCATAGTTATCCCATTTTAGTCAAGGATGATTTGTAGAAGAGTAGTTGTATTCTGATAAAGAAATGTGCATTAACGTATCCTTTCAGCTTATAGCTGAGATGGATCTGAAGTTGAAATTGACAACTAATACACCGCAGAAGTTAAAATTGACAAGTGATATACCGCAGAAGTTAAAACAAAGATAATCTTGTTTAAATATCTATAACAAACTTCCTGGTCATGCATTACAATATTTATTTATTTTTCTTTTGTATCATATACTCATTAAGAGATTTACTCTCTATGTACATATATGCTCTGCTTCATTTTCAAGTAGTGTTATTTGGTGTTTAATAGTTTAACTTCTCTGGTATACCATAGATATAATTTCGTAAACGATATTGGACTCTGAACTTAATCTTGTCTGCCCTCTTTCTATAAACTTGCTTTGCTGCATACTTGGATTCTCTTGAAAGTGCTGAACACTCCTGTAACTTAGCTCCTAATACTATGGTTTGAAAAATAACAGCCTATGAGCATGGTGTTGCCTGGTGTTGTGGGGTTCAAATTATCAGGAAAAATGAACAATGGCGTTACAGCTACGGATTTGGTTTTAACCGTGACCCAAATGTTAAGGAAGCATGGTGTCGTTGGCAAATTTGTAGAATTCTACGGTAATGATTTAGCTGTGTTCAAGTAAGTATATTACACACTTCTGTCACTGGCAAGTATAAGAACTTTCTGTTTTATGTGAGTGCAGGGGATGGTATGAGTGAGTTGTCATTAGCCGATAGGGCTACTATTGCCAACATGTCTCCGGAGTATGGTGCAACCATGGGGTTCTTCCCTGTAGATGCCGTCACATTGCAGTATCTTAAGCTAACAGGAAGAAGTGATGAAACTGTGAGTATCTTTTATTTGTTGTAAAAATTCCCACAACGGAAATTATTATGCCACTCCGTCACTTGCTTTCTCATTATTTTAGGTGGAAATGATTGAAGCATATCTTCGGGCAAATAACATGTTTGTTGACTACAATGAGGTAAAAGTTCACCTTTTCCCATCATAATGTTTTAGATAAAAGCTGTACAAGCAGTCATAATTGCGTTTAATTTTTTTTCTACATTACATTCAGCCTCAAATTGAAAGAGCATATTCATCATATCTGCAACTGGACCTTTCTGAAGTTGAACCCTGTATATCTGGACCAAAGAGGTATGCCTTTTGTGCTTGTACAGACAACTACACAATACAACAATTTACCCTTGTTCCTAATCAATAGACTACTACACAATATAACTACTTGTTTTTTTTCCTTACAATACTATAATGTTAATATGTTACTTATATCACTTGTTTGCATATTCTGTTCTAACTGCTAATCTTTGCAGGCCTCATGATCGTGTTCCTCTAAAAGAAATGAAGGCAGATTGGCTTTCTTGTCTGGATAACAAAGTTGGATTTAAGGTGAGTCCTTGCAATTTCCAAATGTACAATATACTTCCTGCTCTCCAAATAAGTTCCTGCTTCCTAAACTGGAGGTTTACAAATAAGTGTCCACTTTCCTTTTAAGGGAGTGAATTATGCATGGACTAAAAACAATATGCTTTGCACGAGTTAGTTATTAGCTCATAAGTATATTCTCAAGTGGACATGAGGACATGCGGAGGAAGTGGAACTCTAACTACTACAATCCTTTATTTTGAAAAAAAATATACATTTATTTCGGAATGAAAGGAGTATCATATTTCAATGTGGAACACCATTTTCTTACGTCTGCTGAGGTCGTTCATGTTAAGTACATATACATGATGCTCGCTTTTCTCAAATTTTAGTTTCTGAATCGCAGGGCTTTGCAGTGCCAAAAGAGGTCCAGGACAAGGTGGCTAAGTTTACATTCCATGGACAACCAACAGAACTCAAGCATGGTAGTGTTGTGATTGCTGCAATTACAAGCTGCACCAACACTTCAAACCCTAGTGTCATGCTTGGAGCCGCTCTTGTTGCAAAAAAGGCTACAGAACTCGGTTTAAAGGTGGGCATTGTCTATATGAATTATGCACCTACTATTTTTTTTCCATCATTCCTAACTTCCCGCATAATCATCAGTTTGACCGACTTCTTGTTTATGTTCTTTTAATTGTTTTGGAATGTAGAAAACTCATTACATATTAAGCTGTTTTTAAAACCTAATTCATGACTTTGAATAATGTATTATCAGGTCAAACCATGGGTTAAAACAAGCCTTGCCCCTGGATCTGGAGTTGTGACAAAATACTTACTCCAAAGGTATATCTTGCTTTTGTTAAAAGATGTATGTGACATGTATGAAATGATGTTATACTTTCTTTGGAGCCATTCTGCTAAACTTCCCCTCTATTTTTGCTTAAATGCAGTGGTCTGCAAAAGTATTTGAATGAACAGGGTTTTAATATTGTTGGATATGGGTGCACAACATGTATTGGGAATTCAGGAGATCTAGATGAATCAGTTGCTTCTGCTATTTCCGAAAATGGTAAACTTGAAATTGTTGTGTTAGGATAATATGGTTTTTGCAATTACAATAGTCATTTTGGTTATTTAATTACTTATTGTGCTCAATTTGGTATTTGGTCTTTTGAACCTTTATCTTTAAACTGCTGATCTGTATATATTGTTTTGATGTAAAGACATAGTAGCTGCTGCTGTGCTTTCTGGGAACCGTAATTTTGAGGGTCGTGTTCATGCATTGACTAGAGCTAATTACCTTGCTTCACCGCCTTTAGTGGTTGCCTATGCTCTTGCTGGAACGGTACATACTTATACTTAACTATAACTTATAATATTGGTGTTCCATATAATGATTACAACTACATTAAATCCTGATACTGGATGATTTTAACTTGTTTTCTAGGTTAACATTGACTTTGATAAGGAGCCTATTGGAATTGGGAAGGATGGCAAAAATATATTTTTTAGGGATATCTGGCCATCCACAGAAGAAATTGCAGAGGTAGACAGTCTTAACATTTAATACCATATAATAGCACTTTGAGGTTAAGTTTAACTGCATTGTACATTAATTTAACTCGACGACGCTGGAACCTGTTTTAGGTTGTCCAATCTAGTGTGTTGCCTGATATGTTCAGAAGTACATACCAATCAATCACAAAAGGCAACCCAATGTGGAATCAGTTACAAGTGCCTGCTTCCACCCTATATTCATGGGACTCCAACTCAACTTACATTCATGAGCCGCCTTACTTCAAGAAGATGACCATGCATCCTCCCGGTCCTCATGGAGTGAAGGATGCTTACTGCTTGCTGAACTTCGGTGACAGTATAACAACAGATCACATTTCTCCAGCAGGAAGCATCCATAAAGAAAGTCCTGCTGCAAAGTACCTCATGGAGCGTGGGGTGGAAGGTAAGGACTTCAACTCCTATGGAAGTCGTCGTGGTAATGACGAAGTGATGGCAAGGGGAACTTTTGCCAATATCCGCCTTGTCAACAAACTCTTAAATGGAGAAGTCGGTCCTAAGACTATTCACATTCCTACTGGAGAGAAACTGTCCGTCTTTGATGCAGCAGAGGTGAGTTGGTTCCCAGCTTTCTTTTATTTTCTGTTGTACATCAACCTTTTATTACTCTCCATCTTTAGCTATCTTGGAATCCCTTTTAAGATATAATTAAATAGTTTCCCGCAACAGTCACAATAGTTGAAAAATCAATTTCTCACCTCAATTTTCGTCTCTTAGAACCATCCTTCTAACTCATATGTTCTGTCAGTGATTTTTATTTAGTCCAATCCTTTTGCAAATCAAAGGAGGCCACATTATGATTTTGGCGATATTTTTTTATTGATGCACCCTTTCATATTCAAACAATATATGTGTCCTTTTATGAATCTGAAGATGTCATTTGTGATTTTATTAATGAGACAATATAGGTATGCTTAGTTTTTGCAATTTTTAATCCATAATCACATGTATCAATCTCGTTTTGCAGAAATACCAGTCAGCTGGGCAGGACACCATTGTCTTGGCTGGAGCCGAGTATGGAAGTGGAAGCTCCCGGGACTGGGCAGCCAAGGGCCCCATGCTATTGGTCAGTCTCTTTTAAGATCTGATTTCTTGTCTTGATTTTTACAAAAAGGGTCCAGTTTTCACTAACAACGATGTATACCACAGGGAGTTAAAGCAGTGATTGCTAAAAGTTTTGAGAGAATTCATCGCAGTAATCTGGTAGGTATGGGTATTATTCCGCTTTGCTTCAAGTCTGGTGAAGATGCAGATACACTCGGATTGACTGGTCACGAGCGGTATTCCATTGACCTTCCAAGCAAGATTAGCGAGATAAAGCCTGGCCAAGATGTGACAGTCACAACCGACTCTGGAAAATCGTTCACATGCACAGCTCGGTTCGACACTGAGGTACTTATACTTCATATATCCTCGTGTTTGGTTACATTCATCCATTTACTAAGTAGATATCTCATGAAACCATCAAAATAAGATAGGTTATGATCACTGACCTCAAATGTATAAAAAGAGCTTGGATTGAAAACTATTCAGGCATTAATTTGAGTTAAAAGTCTTACAGAAAACCAACCAGAAGAAAACTTGTTAACTATAATTGACTCAATAATAATACGAACGTTGCATCTTCACAGTTGTATGAGTCCTATGCACTATTGGCATATGCTGAAGTGTTGTTTTAGACTTGATATAAACAGCTTGGCAATACAAGCATGAGATCCATTGCATCGTTGTTGTCATTTTTTTTGAGCTAATTGTGGAAATTGACCGTGGTTGCAGGTGGAACTAGCTTACTTCGATCATGGAGGCATTCTTCCATACGTTATCCGGAACCTGAGCAAGCAATAAACAATTGTATTTAAATTGTTTTAGTTTTAGACCCAATCCTCTGATACTTGGTGCAAACTTGTTTAGCTGCTTTCCTCCCATAAGTGATTTTTTTTGCTGTAAAATTTGAGAGAAAAAGATATTCAATAATAGGGAAAGAAACTTCCCATGGCATTGGGATCTTTAATTAATTGCCCCTGTAATTATTATTTGGAAGTATTGTGGCTATGGTCTTTATAGTTTCTGTTAAGTTTATTAATTCATGTGTCAATAAATCGATTCATAGTCTAGCTATTATCCAACATGATTGCTAGAGACATTTTTAGTTGTATAAGTAATACAGTACTCATTATTTATTCTACATGATGAGAAGGTAAATAAAAGTCCCGACAAATGACACTACTGTCATTTTTAAATATGAATCACGTAAAGTTCTGGACTATTTATTTTTGGGAGAGGAAAAAACTGATCTGGGTTTCGGCTTTTATTTTCTAGAAAGTGAGCATTAGTAATGACAGTTGATTAACTATGTCACGTTTCAAATTTAATACTTAAACTTTCGGTTTTTCATTTAAGATACCCCAAGTTTAAGCCCAATGTCTGTTAAATCTAACTGAATTGATTTGTCAAAAAGTCTAAAATGTCCTCGATAGTTTTGGGCTGTTAAACTGGTATGATTAGTTTAATTGATATGATTATGAAATGACTATTTTACCCCTAATTAAACAACTCATTTAACTAATGAGCCAAGGGCAAATTTGACTTTTCAAATTGCACAAATAAAAGAATTAAAAAACTAAAACTAATTATATTATAAAATTTTATTATTTTTAACTATTAAATATTAATTAAAATAAAAATAAAATTTAATTAAAATCAATATCATCTTCTTCAACCTCCATTCTGTGTGGGTTTGGCACTCGCCGGAGGTCGCCGCCGTGGCCGAACACCACCCTCCCCTCCGACCTCTCTCTCTCTCTCTCTCTCTCTCTCTCTCTCTCTCTCTCTCTCTCTCTCTCTCTCTCTCTTTATGATTAGCCCTAGAAATCAGAGTCGAAGCCTCCACCCCTTCTCCGATCCAATTCGCGATCTGGGACGGGAATCTACCTATTCGAGGCTGAACTAGGTCGGGAGGATCTGCAACTGAGGCTTTGCAGGTGGAGGGCGGAATGGAAGACGGTTGGCGACGGTCGACGGATTTGCAGAGAGGGCTCGATAGAAGAGAGAGAGAGGGCGGAGGGGAGGGTGGTGTTCGGGCAGGCGACGACGCCGCAGGAGGCGGAGGAGGCCACGTCGGAGGGGAGGGTGGTGTTCGGCCACGGCGGCGACCTCCGACGAGTGCCAAACCCACACAGAACGGAGGTTGAAGAAGATGATATTGATTTTAATTAGAATTGGTTTTTATTTTAATTAATATTTAATAGTTAAAAATAATAAAATTTTATAATATAATTAGTTTTAGTTTTTTAATTCTTTTATTTGTGTAATTTGAAAAGTCAAATTTGCCCTTGACTCATTAGTTATATGAGTTGTTCAATTAGGGGTAAAATAATCATTTTATAATCATATCAATTAAACCAATCAGACCAGTTTAACAGCCCAAAACTATTGAGGGCATTTTAGACTTTTTGACAGACCAATTCAGTTAGATTTAACAGACGTTGGGCTGAGTGTCGCTTATTTAAACTTGGGGTACCTTAAATGAAAAACCGAAAGTTGAGTATTAAATTTAAAACGTGATATAGTTGGGTGTAGTCAACTGTCATTACCCCTTATCTATTAATATACTAGGACTATTTTCGGAGTGCACTTAAAGCAGATGGTTTACCATGAAGCTGAATCTAATTCTAGTCAAAAGCGGACTTATGCAAATGCATGCAAACATTGAATTTCTCATGCAAACTTGTATGAGTACGAGTCTTTGAAGAGTGCACATTCCTAATAAGATGCAGCCTACTTGAAGTTTAAAATTCTTATGTACACGCAGAGTTTTTTTTAGAAAAATGGTTACAATAGACAATATTGATAGAGATTATTTTTGAGTCACGATAAAATACTTCCGAACATCATTTTCGTTAGACAAAACTACTAAGGAAAACTTTAATTAACAAAGTTGCTTGTTTGCAATCCAAAAATGTTTTATAAGCAATAAAACACTTTATACAGTTTTACTCCTTGAGAAAATAAATCAAAGTAACCAGAAATCCCATTACTATCTTTTCAAATACAAGATAAAAAATATTTTTATTGATATATATATTTCCAAATTTGTTCAAGTCAAAATTACAAAAACAATATCTTATCCCATTACACGTCGTCTCCATCTCGAAATAGCTAAAATATGGATTTTACCGAAACAATATAGACTTATGAGATTTACACTATTCCTACTACTAATAGTAATAGGCTGAGACTAGCAATATAAAAAGGAAGAACCTTTTTCACAACAAACCCATCAAATCCATCGCGAACTTTCGTCCCTCTGTTTGTTTCTCGAGAAAAAATCGTGATGGGTGTTGAAGATCCCAACTTCGAGGCCGAGAAGGACCCATCTGGTCGATACGTGAGGTTCAACGAGGTACTGGGTCAGGGAGCATTCAAGACCGTGTACAAGGCGTTCGACGAAATCGCCGGTCTCGAGGTCGCTTGGAACAGAGTCCACATCGACGACGCGTCGCAGCAAGAACCAGACAAGCTCTACGCCGAGATCCACCTCCTCAAGTCCCTGAAACACGACAACATCATCAAGCTCTACAATTTCTGGGTCGACGACGAGACCCAGAACCGCAATCACAGGACTATCAACATGATCACTGAGCTTTTCACTTCTGGGTCTCTGAGGCAGTACCGCAAGAAACACAGGAATGTGGACATGAAGGCGATCAAGAACTGGGCGAGGCAGATCCTCCGAGGCCTTCACTACCTCCACAGCCACGACCCGCCGATTATTCACAGAGACCTCAAGTGCGAGAACATTTTTGTTAATGGCAACACTGGTGAGGTCAAGATTGGTGATCTTGGTTTGGCCATTGTGATCGAGCAGGCCACGACTCGGTCTGTCGCGGGCACTCCTGCTTTCATGGCTCCTGAGCTCTATGATGAGGACTACAACGAGCTTGTTGATGTGTACTCTTTTGGGATGTGCTTGTTGGAGATGGTCACTTGTGAGTTCCCTTATAGGGAGTGTCTCAATTCAGCCCAAATCTACAAGAAGGTGGTTTCTGGGGTGAAGCCTGAGTCGTTGAGTAGGGTTAGTGACCCTAAAGTTAAGGCCTTCATAGAGAAGTGTTTGGTTCCTGCGACCACAAGATTGCCTGCCATTGACCTCTTGAATGACCCTTTTCTTGCTTGTGACAATTCCAAGCCTTTGACTTGTTTTCCCCTTCAGCCACTTCCCAAATTGATTGTCCCTAGCTCGAGAGCGAAAGCCCTCGATTTTATGGTTTCTGTTGGGTCCATCGAGACTCCTCATTCCTCTAGCTTTGAGGAGTTGAGGGAGTTGTCTGCAAACTATGAGTTCAGGTTGAGGGGCAAGAAGGTGGATGAGAACCAGATTCGGTTCAGTCTTCGAGTTGTGAAGCTGTGTGGTGGTAGTGGTAAGGGTAGAGTGAAGAAGATTGACTTCCCATTCTATCTTGACTCTGATACCACGACTTCACTAGCTAGGGAGATGGTGGTGGAGCTCAAGTTCTCGGAAGATGATTGTTTTGTGGTTGCTCAGTTGATTGACACTTTGATCCCCAAGATCATTCCTTGGCAGAATGCGCTGTGCAGAAACTCTCTTCGCGGGTTTAGTACTAATTGTTCGAGTACTGGAGTCTCGGTGAAGACCTGTAATGGTCAGTTGAGCAATAAGCAGCATGTTCTGTGTCAATCAGTCAAGCATTGCAAAGATTCGAGGTCTTCTTGTTGTAGTACTCTTGACATGGTATGCTCCAAAGGCCTGAATGGTTACAGCTTAGGTTCGGATTTTGGGGCATCTCTTAATAGTATAGAGGAGGCTAAAAGCCGGGAAGGCAATGTGGTTGAGTCTGTTAATGTGCTGAAGGAGTGCTCGAGGAACGCTGAACAAGTTTCCTCTACATCTCCAAATTCATGCTTTGCTATGCCAGTTGATGAGCTGAAGCCTGAGCTTGACTTCATTGATGCTCAGTACAACCATTGTTTTCATGAGCTAATGAGGATGAGGGAAGAAGCAATTGAAAATGCTAAGAAGAGATGGATATCACAGAAGTCGTTGCCTGTTAGTAGCTGATTTACTGATTTTGCGAGCGAAGAAGCTGATCATATTGCAGCAGTGCCTATAATTCAACTTTGATTTGCTGGAAAATTCTAGATACCACTTTCAGCTCATTTGTTTTTGCACATAATTTGCAACCTTAACTGATCTGAAGATTTGTCTGTTTATGCTTTATTGTTATGATCCGTATACAATGATCTTTTTTTGTATTCTTTTGATTCAATTGATGTCAAGTGAATTTTCTTTATGCTGAATCACTAGTTCCAACATATCTGTGAAAATTTCAAGGATTATGGGTGTCCTGAAGCAAAAAAAAGGTCATCTATTGATCAAAGGACACTCAAGAACTCAATATTAGTAATATATTTCAACTGAGAAAATTTACAATGATCTGATATGGTAAAGTTACTCACCAAAAACAAAAAGAGAAGATGTTAGTTTCATGATTAACCTAGTGCTCCTCTGGAATGCTCTCCAGAGCTGGCCTCCAGTTGCCCTTCAATTGAGAGGCCCTCCCCTTAAGTTGTAGGGCACTCAACAAGTTCTCTACAGAAGAGTACTCAGAATCTTCCCTCTTAAAGTTCAGTATCTGTTTCAGCTCTTTCTGGGATACTACAACTCTAATCCGCGTGTTCTTCATATCTTCGTGCTTTCCACTCCTTTCGCTCTCAAGCTTCTTGCTGCCTTTGACATGATTCTTGAATTCCATATCAAGTTGTGCATCTGCATTTCTTGCTAGAACTTTATCAGTCCTGAAGCAATTCCACATTTTGAACACAAGTGAAATGGAACTGATGTGATCAGATATGTATAAGAAGGAAGGAGAAGAAATCACATGAAGAAGCTAATATTGCGCCGGGAAGGAAGAAAGATTCTTTTTCCGTGATACCAAACAGCTTCCACATGTGTTGGAATTCTGATACCTATTTGTTTTTGCAGTGAGTGTTTTAAGTAATAGTTTCAGACAAGAGAATAGGTTAATAAGTACATTGGTCAACCATAGTGTTATATTAACAAAGATTCCCAGTTGAATGGTGACAAAACCGCACCAAGTTATGAGCATGGAACTTGTAGTACAAATCTGCCCTCGTTTCTGCTTGGAGAAGACCCAAGTGTCCTTTGTTGTTGCATCACTGTACCAGAAAACAACCATAGTGACAGCACCATATTTTTAAATGTCTATTTACTTCCCACCAATGATCTGGTCAGTTTTACCAACCACCATACATAGTTATTCTTGTTCTTATCAATTCCATAAACTGTCTCTTCTCCAATGGAATCTAGCCATGCTGCTTTTCTCATCACTTTGTGTGGATTATGTGTTCTGGGTTTCTGTTGGACACCACTGAATGGCAGTGGGATGGTTGAAACTCAAGTTACAAGATTAACTTGAAATCACTTTGGCATCCACTACCAAATTTAAGTTTTTGGGTTAGATATTACCTTATCGAGGTATCAGAATATGATATTTCTTTGACTTACATCCCGAGAATATAACGTGTTTTAATTTTTGATATAATTTGACAATGAACACTGTGATGGTGAGCAACGAGCTTAGAGTTAGGAACCCAAAGTCAGCATTATTTTCGGTAGTGACAAAATTAGAACTCCTTTACTATAAAGGTAAATTTGATATAGACAATGTATTGAGCCCAAATCTTATTACACATGAATGATAAGAAAATTTCTTCTCTTACAAGCAATGTTTACAGAATCGTCGAATCCTTCGGTCTGATAATCCAAATTCAAGTCACACTGGCAATATTTCCCTTGTACAAATGTTCCCAAAATCAAAATAAAAAGTTGAATAATCCTTCAAATTGACAAGAATGTCTTCAATTACATTCATGAATGAGGAAATATTAATCTACTTCATCACGTGTTTGGTGTTTTTAGCAGTGTTCTCATGTGAGTCACTGTGAAGGTGTAAACATTAATCTAAAGAGATTGGATTGCAACTACTGAAATAATGAAAAAAAAAGTTCTAGCATTCTGCAGCTTGACAATTATGTAATATTCATGAATGAAATGAAACCCTCGTAGTTTTTGCCAATGTCAAGGCCAGAAAATATTCAGCTGAACTCATTTCTACTGACAAACATAACACAAATCTGAGATGACACGAGGAAAGAGATAGTCTTGCTACTACTTCTTACCGGCCTTTCCTTCCTTTCGCCTCACAACTTCATCGATGTATCTCACTCCCTTACCCTTGTATGGCTCTGGAGGCCTCCATTTCCTAATGTTAGCAGCAAACTGGCCAATGTTGCATTTGTCGTATCCACTGACGGTGATTCTTGTATTCTCCTCGACCTTTACTTTTAGATCAGCAGGTATCTCCATCTTGACCTGATGGGAGAAACCAAGATTCAAGAGCAAATCGTTTCCTTCTACAGCTGCACGATACCCAACGCCAATCAATAGGAGCTTCTTCTCAAACCCTTTTGAGACTCCCACTATCATGTTGTCAGTGAGTGTCCTACACATGAAAGCAAAACAATTGTCACTACATATTATACTTGATAAAAAGTATTTGTGTTCTCTAACAAACAGACAATTTTAAAAGTCTAGTAGTTTATGCACGTCAAGATATTTCACCTGAAGAGTCCGTGCATTTGGTTGGCCCTTCTAGTGTCCATAGTTTTTTTCACTTTTATGATTCCTTCCTCCATCTCAAGTTTCACTTCTCGTGGATAACTCCTTTCAAGTTCTCCTAAAGGACCCTTTACTTTGAAATTTTGTTCTTCCATTGTAATCGTCACATTTGATGGGACTTGAATAGGCAGCTTCCCTATTCGTGATTCCTTGCATGTAATTGCTTTCCTAATAAAACCAACACGTCGCGCAGGAACAAGAGAAATGCCGATCCCATTTCTCTCACCGTAAAATGATGACTTCAAGATGCTAATATATGACACGAGACATTATTTCAGAACATTCCAGTTTTCGCTAACAGAGTAAAATTGAACTCAAATAATCACAACACCTATAAAATAACCTTCTCAAACTCATCTACAAAGTATGCTAAGGTATTGAGATGCAAAAGTATGATAAATAATCACAACACCGATAAAACAAACTTTTCAAGCTTATCTAGACATTATGCAAAGGTATGATTATAGTTTTATACAATCAGTTTTGACTGCTGCTTTGTTTTTGGAAATAATAAACTAAGAAACGAACTGTGTAATTTGAACTTTCAAATTTAACAAATGTCAAGTAATCAAATCCATTACTCAGCTTAGCCCTTTTTCTATACAGCTTTATGACACTGTAGGGTTGAAATTTCCACCAGTTCTTGCAAATAGACAACAAAATACCAATTAAAACTTCACATCCCCCCAAAACTTTAAGCAATCAAATGGTACTGAATGTTATTCACTTATACACAATGGAAAAACTCTAAAATCTACACAAATAATCTATCAGAAATTTGTTTAGAATATGCTTGGATCTTGGTAAAGTTGAGGGAAAGAAAAGTAGAAGAAAAATGTCAGGAAGAGAGTCTCTTGTTAGCTTACATCCATACCAAACATGAACTTCCTAACTACTTACCCTCCACTCATTTTCAATGTCTAAACATAGATTTGATGAAAGCTCGAACAATCACGCAAAAGAGAAATTTAAACTACCTGGGATATGTAAACGACCCATTACTTGTTGTTTGAACGATGTTATTCTACTGAAATAGATATGCATTGCCAATTTTCAGGACAAAACAGAAATCGAAGAGAGGGAATCAAAACTTTATCCACAGTGAGGATACCTAAAGTTGAACAAATTATTAAATATCCGCAGCCACTGAATCATGTAAAAACATCCCATTTCTATCTATTATCTTTCACATTACCTGCCGGCATTTAGGTTAAAAAAACACTGCACATGGTTACTCACAGTTTCACGCAGAACATTTATCATCTTCCTCGAAATTGATTAATTGCCACAAGACACAACCAACTTGAAGGCATTATTAGATTAGTGCTTTGAACTACTTGTATGAATTATTGGATAGAAAATTCAAAATATCTGTACAAAAGAAGCAATTTCAACACCCAATTAAACCCAGACAAAAATTCACCACAAAACCAGGTCTTAAGAGTTTGGGAAATCAAACCCATGACACAAAACTACATTTTTTTGGTTAAAAACAGCAAGAATAATGCAGAGCACACAAGACCCATTACACAAAGAACAATACTTCACCAAAATTATAGGTACCCAGAATCGAAATATGGAAAATGAGCAGATGGGGCAAGGCTGATTTCAGAAAATGAAATGAAAAGAAGCAAGCTTCATTCAATTCACGAAGCAACAGCGAACAAAACAATAGTAAGCAGAAGAGGAAATTAAGGTCAGGTTTAGGGTTCTGACCTGGCGTGAACAGAGGAAGCCATTGTAAGAGCTCAGAGCATCAGCTTCACACTTCTGTTCTCTGAAGACGATGAACCGAAAAAGGCCTATCCAATATAGACGTTTATGTTATCCTCGCGTGATGTGTAATTACAGAACTACCCCTAATTCCGCACTCCAGTTTCTCGGTTCAGGTTGCCCCTGTCCAGGATATGTATAACCCTGTTTTGCCATTCATTAAACACCAAAATTTAGGGATGTAACATACTTTCGATCCCGCGGGAGAGACAAAATACTACAAACTCGACGAGAATTTGATTTTCCTAATTTGATGGGGTAGATGGCCGGAAATCACTAAATCTGCTTAGACCCTGTTGTCATTAGTGCCAAAATTAACTTAGTAGTCAATAAACCCAACCAAATAAAAGAAAATAGTAAATACTAATTTAACTTTATCTTCTCGTGCTACCTATTAAAATATAAGAAATGTTTGTAAGTACCAATCAAAGTTCTAGGATTACTTGTCTATTTTGAATTTCTTAATTGAAGCAAGTGCAAGACATCGATTGAGGGTTAGAGTTGAAGTGCAACAATGGCGGAGACATCAAGATTGCTTGCAGAGAGACAGCAGCGACAATGAGAAGGATGAATGCTTTCACATTGCCTTCAAGAACTGCTGCCATCCCCGTGCCCCGGAGAGATTGAAGAGAGCGTGGTGGTATGAAAGCACTCATGCTTCCCATCGTTGTTGCTCTTGCTCTGTAAGTAATCTTGATGCCTCCGCGTTGCACTCCAACTATAACCCCCAATCAATGTCTTGCACCTGCCCCAATTAGGAATCCAAAATGAGTAACCCTAGAACTTTGATTGCAGTGAGAATACAAAATGTCTGATTGTTGGCATGATTCAAGTCACTGTTTAGGGTTTTTTCTCAGCATAGTTGCAAGAAGATAAAAGATCAAACAAAAGGAAAAGTTGTTTACAAAATGAAAATTCATAGCCATTGAATGGTAGAAATTTGAAATTAAATAGACAAGTTGCAAATTACATGAACTTGTATCCAAATGAGCTATTATCAAGAGGCACACTATACAAATGAGCAACAAACTCTGTATGAAACTATGCTACACTCAACAAAGATTGATGACCATCTCTCTCCAGAGCATGACCTCTACAATATAAAGGTTTTGCCTTACAGAATTTGAGAGCCATTGATGCTTCAGGTCCAAATTATTAGCTGCTAAAACATATGATACCCATGAGATTCAGGACTGGAATCACAATTGTAGGGTGTATATTTCAGGATCAAAGAGCAATGTGAAAGTTCCGACGAGAATCACACAAGTTCTCACATGAAGTGTTTTTCAATGAATTTCTTCAGCTCCTCCAGCCTTACTATGACCTCGGGGTTCATCATGTCCCTAGCTTCGCCTATGAGAGTCCCACCCGTACTGAGATTATAAGTATCAATCACTGTCTCTATGCGTGCGTGGAGCTTCTCAGGGGTCCTGCAGATTGTAGAGAGAATAACTGAAAATCATTCGTAGAAAACAGAAACTACTTTTAACAGTATGATTAACATTAATCCAGAGCAGCAACAGTTGAATGTGAAATATTCTTCTTTGGTACTTAATTCCTACAAATAAAAAAGTTGGATATACTAACGTGTATAGGGGGTTGTCACCATTTCCTCCAGCTGCCAGCGCAGGAGCTGTAAATGCATCTTTCAGGAGACAGAGACGCTCATCTGGATCCCCAATAGTGAGAAGACGTTTCATTATCCTAGTCTCTAATGGCACTTGTTTCTCAAGATTTTTCATTGAAGCCGTGTACAAATAATACAATATGTCTTTTGCCTGCAATGGAGAAGGCCGACACCTCTACTGTAAGAACATGTAAATGAACGTGTGTACAAGTCTAACAAGCCATTTAAATGCAACTATCGCAAAGAGTTTATTCGCTGACACGTGAAGATAGCTTGTATAAGATCTTAACACACAACTGAGTAACATTTAACAATTATCCTCCCTTCTTGTTTATATTGTAAGCTTGTTCTAGTAAAGTAAAGCATTTTCCGGAACTGGCAATCAAATGCGCCTACCTCAGCTTTCGTCAAGATTGAATCCTTGGCCTCTGACCAGGCTTTTGTTATCATCAGCGTCGTAGCAGAATCAAGTTGATTCCTCTCTACCAAATTGTCTATCTTCTTGCAAGCAGCATCACGAGTAGGAGAATTGAAAATATCCAATAGTTTCGACTGCGCAGCCTTTATTGCTTCAACAGTCTCAGTTGTAGAATCATATACTTGTACAGCTTCTAGGCATCTATTCCCAAGCTCCATCAAAGCTTATCACACAGAAATTCAAATCAATATTATTACCATCAATTACCTAAAATATAAAAAAATATTTAAATATACAAGTAGCAATTTTGGGCAGATCAAGATTATAGATCCCATTTCCCTTCCAACAATCGTTGACTACAAAATAAGCTGCATCATATACTCATGGTGATAAAAAGAAAAGCTTATACGGTTAAAACATTTTTTTAATCGGTAAAGCAAATATTGTTACATGTTGTCCGGCAAACAGGTCATTTCTGAACAGAAACAAGAAATAGTAATAGGTCTCACCATCTAGCTCTGTTGGATCATCGTGATAGGATTGTGCTACAGTGTGAAGATGCACAAAAAATTCTTCAGTGAAATCTTTACGACGCCTTTTAACTATTTCATTTATCCCTGAAGGTGACCGGCTAATCACTTCAAGAAGTTCATTGTGTCTTTGCACATCCTCATCAACCTGTACAAGAGAGGTTCACAATGAATGAATCCATATAATAACATAACAAAGGCTGGACTAAGTCAAGAAGCATCTGACTACATATTAATCAATAAATCAAAAGAAAACCGACATTTAACTCAAGATGTGATGTTCCCTTCAATGAAAATAGCTAAATAGGAGGCATACATATTAGCAAATCTACGCCACATTCACATCTACCCAAAGCCTAAATATTTCACCCTCTTCCCATGTTCGATGTAACATGAAAACGGAAGTAATTTGCTCTAAAAAGGTCAATCTTTGATTGCACAGCCCTACCTCTTTCAGCTTTCTTCCGAGCCTGAGTAACTTATGCTTCATCCCTGGGTCACTCTCAGTACCTGCTCGGTCCTGACAGCGTTTAAAGAAATGTGGTCGGATACCATCCCATTCCCTGCTAAAAGCTAGCAACTTCCTCCAGTCAGCAGGACTGGGCTGGTCTACCAAGAAGACCTCAATTAACTTGTCGCATACTCGGATATGGTCAATTGCGTGTTCCTCTTCCACATCATCACCGATAGTTTCAGGGTCAGGAGACGATGACTGTTCTTCATTAAAATCATTCGGCAATGCAGTTTTATCACTAACAACAGCAGCAAGAGTAGAACACCGCAGGGAACAGCCTGGCTTTCACAGTGACATCATGTTACTTCAAAACTATACGAGTAACTGTCAACAAAATTTGACCTAACAATCTATACTAGTGAAGCATAAACACTATCCAGTTCCTGTGTATACTTCCCACTAGCACATGAATCAATGACTTAGAATTCATGAAAATGGAGCTGACCCCTACAACTAGAAATGCTGTGAATTGCTAATGCAACAATCGGTAACAAATTTACCCAATTTGAAAACCAATCTCTAATTCTACAAAAAAGAAGAAGCTTTCTGGGTATTAACAATATAAATGAACAACCCAAATGGGATTCAGCTCAAATTATATTCACTATGCTTAACTCTTCGCAGCCACATGAACTAAAAATGGAAATTTTGAGAGGTTCATTTTCACGGTTATTTCTGAGAAATCAAATAAAAAAAATCTACTTTGGACGAATTGACGAAGAGGGTTAGTTTACCTTTGATATTATCAGGGAAGAAACAACGATTTCGAGGTGGGTTTCTGAAGGAAGCAACAGAAGCTGAACATTTTTTGCCAGTATCAACGGTTCTTACTAGGAAAGAGCAAGACACCTTCAAAGGACAAGCTATGGCCATCTCCATGACTTTTTCCTGGAAAATTTTGAGGAAAACAAAGAAATTTCTAGCTAAGCGTTAACAAAACCCAGAATTTTCTGGGAGCTTTTTAGGGTTGAAAATATCAACCATCGGTAACAGAGAGGTTCGAACTTCGTTTGCAGAGGAGGGTAAATTGGTCTTTTCCAACGTAAATAGACTTTATTCCGTTTTTGCCCTTCTGAAATGGCAACAAGTTCTTAGATAGATTAGCACTTGGTTGTGGTACTCAATGATAATGGCTCTTCATGTCTAGGTTTCATGCTATCTTCTGTGTAGCATGTTAAATGTGCAGTGCTTTGCTTGGTTGATCTGTTCCAATATCATTCCTCTTATTTAACACTGATCTTCAACTAGTGATTTAGGTTTCAGAAGTTCCAAGCTTGGTGGGGTTGGATTAAAGGAGCCATTTTTATTCTCAGAGCATCGAGGGATTGGGAAATTTCTGGGTTATAGATGAAAGTAGCTTCTTTTTGAGTTATCGCCAAACTCAGTAACTGGGTGCTTCAATGATGAAATATGAAGAAGCAAAGATGCTTTACAGTTTGATTTTTGGGTCAACTCTGTAGAATTTCTTCCAATAAAGGTGCTCTCCTTGGCCTGGTTTTGTGAAGAAGAAAAATATCATGCCTGTGGTGGACTTTTTGTGCAGCTGTTCAATTATGGAGATCCAGTTTTTGTGCCACTGCCTATTTTGAGACATGGGTTTTTGGACTGCTGTTCATGTTGCTGCCTCCGCTGCTGCTGGCATTGCTTGGTCATATGACAGATAAGATCCAGCACTTCATACATTAAATTGAACCCATCATTCATATTCATATCTAATATGCCTATGAAAATTTGATAAGAATGTTGCTGGCTATTGTTTATCAGATAAAGAATCTCCTAGTACTTTAAGAAATTGAAATATCTAGGAACAAAGACAATTTTGAATATGCACGCTTTTGTCTGGGTTGATCTTGATCCGATCCAATCAAATCAAATAACATTGATTAAGAATTGGTCCTTGACATGTGCTTTTTCTTTTCCTGTATCTTTTTCGCATGACGTGAGTCCATAATGTTTTAGCACTCTAAAGTCACCTTTGCCGACTCCCAACTGCAAGTCATGTTCTTAGAGAATTAAGGTAAGGATCTGTTGTGCTGTCAAATGAAAACAATCTTTGACTTTAACAAAATGATGCTGCAGAAAAAAGAGCCTTGAAACTACACCAAACAGCCAAACTAGGAAATGAATGTTTGTTCATGCTACTGTTAATTATTTTTCACTCAATATTTTGAGCCCAAAACCAGACACTTAGTCATCAGGTTTAGGAAAAGCACATGTAGCACACAAGGTCCACCAATCTTTGAGAGCCATTTTTGGTCTTAAAAAAATATACCTTTCATGGCAAGTTGGTTGCTCCCATAGGTATGCTGTAACTTTTGGTATTTATTGAGAAATGTGTGCTTTTGGAATCTAAAAACATTTGATTGGCCATAGCATCCTAGCTTAGCTTATAAGTTCCATTTATAATACATTTTTTATCAGCACTGTTTAATCCAAAAAAGCTATAATGGGGGTGGCTATGCCTATGCATGATGACCCTCTCATTGCTGAGTGATGCTGACATGAAAGAATAAGAACAATAAGGATGATATCTCAGATTTCTAAAGACCTTGATATGCTTTTCACTTTACTGCATGAGAATCATGTACAAATTTCACATGACAGTCAAATATATTCTTGCTTTCCTTTTTCTTTTTCTTTTTAACAAAGAACATAATTCATTTCATACTAGGTGAGTGTTTTGTGTGTTATATGTTGAGCCTTTTGGATAACATTCATCTTGATGGGTGGAGAAGGTGTCCTTTAACGAAAGGATATAAAAAGGGGACTCGTTAGTTTTGCTCCACCAATTTAAGCCGACTGCTTGTATGAAATTTGATCAAAATTTTGAAAAAAATTTCTCCTATGCTAATTTTGAAAATACTGGATACGCTCAACAAGTGGTATAGATGAAACAGTATCATGTAAAGCTCCATGACCACCACATGTTTTGTTGTCCCATTCCCATCCAGATAAGTCATACATTTCGTTTTCTTCCTGTTACTTACTTCAATCTATTGTCATCTTTTCTCTATGCAAGTGTTTGAATTGTAAATAACAACATCCTCATAACACTCAACTAACTAAAAATATCTCTGATGATGTGAGATGGGAATGATTTTTTAAATAAAATAAATTATAGTTCACAGAACACACAAGAAACAGCCAACACAACCATTTTGTAGAACCCACATGTTTCACACTAATCTTAGAACCCACCTTTGTCAATGTTGGACAGTGAAGGATTGGATATTAATATGCTATGATGGCAACCATATATTTGGACCAATCAATTATGATTGGCATCTGATTATCTGAGGTGGACAGATCAGAGCCATTAAATTGACCCTTCCATAATTTTGTTACAGGACAAATTGTTGGCCCATATATTAAATACACCATAAATTAAATTATATAATATTCCAGATCATCTTTTCTTCCAAAAGCTTGGATTGCACACTGGACAGGCAGACATTAAAGAAGTAAAATGATTCTTTACTGAGCTTACAAGATTGTATAAACTCTCTCTTTGTGGCTGTTCCATGGAGTTTATTATATAAATAAGCCCCACTCTACTGTACAAGGCTGCATCTAAATTTGGGCATCCAAATAATTCATCTGAGTGTGCAACCCTTTCTTAATCTTCATCTGGGTATCTTCTTTTTCTGTTGATTTTTCTCTATTCACTATCAATCTCAACCATTTATAAATTAGAAATAGTTCTCTATATATAGTGTATTTTCTCTTTTTTCTTTTTAACTGGTTTGATTGGGTAATGATGGTATAGTTATGGACATATAAAATATTGGGAGTTTTAAATTCATGCCCTTATTGAATATTATTCTTGTGCTTCTTTATTTGCTGGTTTCCCATGTGGTTGCCAATATTTTCCACCAAATTTAGTCATGTTTGTCTTTTAGATCTATATTTTTTGGACATTCTACTGCCATCTGAAGCTCAATCTTACTTGGGGAAAGGTTTCGTATTTGTATTTGACTTTGGTTTTGAGAACTTCAGGACCTGCAAATGCAAAAACAGTATACGGAGATCTTGGTTTTTTTATTCTGGGTAGTGTTCATCTTCTTGCTGGCAGGTGCTTGATTTCTTGAACTCGTACTGCTATGAGGTGAAGAATCAGTCAGCTGAACTGAATTACTTTCTGCGCATGGAGGTCTCCATGATTACCAGCCATGTATTCAAGAGAAGAGCTATACTTATATGGATATTTTGTATGTGGGTGCCTATGGAAGTAGTGTTTGGGGCTGGAAATGTCAATGTTTCTTCGCCAAGGCCGAAAGTGGTAAATATTGGAGCTTTATTTACTACCAATTCGGTTATTGGAAGAGCTGCAGGCCCGGGCCTTTTTGCTGCAATTGCTGATGTTAATTCTGATTCGAGCGTCCTGCCAGGGACAAATTTGAGCCTCATCCTACACGATACTAATTGCAGCGGGTTTCTAGGAACTGTGGAAGGTATTTCTAAACTTATATATGCTTATGTCTGCGTGCGATTGTATCTTCTAATTGTATAAAACAGAATAGGCTCTTTCTTGAACGAAACTGATTGTCATTGAATTTAAAGTTTTGTGTTTAAATTGAATTTTCTATGTTTCTGGTTGGAATTGGAGTTTCATTTTCCACTACCTTCTAATAGTTTGGGGAATATGTAGAATCACCTTTCAGAATAGAGTAGCAACAGCCAAGTATTCACGTTTGTTCCAAAAGCATATTTTGGAATTTTAGTTGCCTTCCATCTATAGCTCTAGTCAACATCGCTTATATGATGATTTACATTGGTCAAGTGTCGAGATGAACCAAAAATGGTTTTAATTTTATTTACAATTGATGAACAATGTGCTGGGAAGTACTTTCAAGTTCCCAAACTTTTATATATATATGCATGGCTTGCTTTGACCTCTGAAATGTTTTTAACAACAATTTCTTTTGCCTGCAAAAAAAGGGCAATGTTGCTATTCTTAAGCCTTGAATAAGAAGAATTCAATAGCTGAACCATTTACTGTGATATATAATCATCTATGGACTTTTTTCAGATGCCCCTTTGTTTTGAACAACTTTTTCTCTCGCAATATAAACTGTTACACACTGTTGCATGATAATCTTTGTGTGTGCCTATCTTTCTCCCTTGCGTATATGTGAAAAGTTTGATAGGAGTGTCCTGAACCGTGTAGCTTTGCAGCTCATGGAAAATGACGTGGTTGCTGCAATTGGGCCTCAGTCCTCCGGAATAGCTCATGTTATCTCACACGTAGTCAATGAACTTCAAGTCCCGCTTCTGTCGTTTGGAGCAACAGACCCGGCTCTGTCTGCACTGCAATACCCATATTTCATCCGCACCACCCAAAGTGACCTTTTCCAAATGTCTGCAATTGCTGACCTGGTTGAGTATTACGGATGGAGGGAGGTAGTAGCTATCTTTGTAGATGATGATTATGGCAGAGGCGGGGTTTCTGCATTGGGCGACGCGCTGGCAACCAAACGCGCCAAGATCTCTTACAAGGCGGCGTTCACTCCGGGATCCCCCACCAGTGAAATCAACGACTTGTTGGTTGGAGTGAACTTGATGGAGTCTCGGGTTTATGTTGTGCACGTCAATCCCGACTCTGGTCTTTCAATCTTTTCCGTGGCCAAAAATCTCGGGATGATGGGTAGTGGCTATGTTTGGATTGCTACGGACTGGCTCGCTTCTGTATTGGATTCGTCTGACCCGGTAAGCCCCAGCACCATGAGTCTCATACAAGGAGTCATTGCTCTTCGCCATCACACTCCCGATACTGCTCCCAAAAAGAGTTTCATGTCGAGGTGGAAAGGGAAAGGTTTCAATTCATATGCACTGTATGCTTATGATTCTGTTTGGTTAGCCGCCCGTGCTCTTGAATTTTTTTTCAGTGAAGGTGGAAACTTGACTTTCTCTAACGACCCAAAGTTGCACGACACAAATGGAAGCTCCCTGCACTTATCATCACTACGTGTTTTCAATGGAGGCCAACAGCTGCTAAAGACGTTCTTGAGAATGAACTTCACAGGCTTAAGTGGTCGAATTGAATTTGATCAAGATAAGAACTTAGTTCAACCAGCATATGATGTTCTTAACATAGGTGGAACTGGGTCTCGAAGAATAGGTTATTGGACAAACTATTCGGGTCTCTCTACTGTTACGCCAGAGACCTTGTACAAGACGCCTCCCAATAAGTCAACCAGCAGCCAACATCTCTATAGTGTAATTTGGCCTGGTGAAACTGCCACAATACCTCGGGGATGGGTATTCCCGAACAACGGGAAGCCTCTGCGGATTGCAGTTCCTAACCGTGTAGGCTATTTGGACTTTGTGGCCAAGGACCCGAACCCCCCAGGAGTGAAAGGATATTGTATCGACGTCTTTGAAGCTGCCCTCAACTTATTGCCTTATCCTGTTCCACGCAAGTATATGCTATATGGCGATGGGAAAAAGAATCCTTCCTATGGCGATCTTGTAAATGCCGTTGCAGAAAATGTAAGCATCTTGATGATTTTCGTTAAATTTTTACCACTAGATTGGATTTGCTTCTGTGAAGTCTTATTGTTTTCATTTGGTCTGTTTGTGGTTTAGGTGTATGATGCTGCTGTTGGGGATGTGACGATCATAACAAACAGAACAAAGATTGTGGATTTCACGCAACCCTACATGGAATCAGGACTTGTTGTCGTCGCGCCTGTCAAAGAGCAAAAGTCTAGCCCTTGGGCTTTCCTCAAGCCATTTACCATACAGATGTGGCTTGTCACTGGCGGCTTCTTTCTCTTTGTCGGTTCTGTTGTTTGGATCCTCGAGCACAGGCACAATCATGAATTCCGCGGCCCTCCAAGTCAACAAATCATAACCATCTTTTGGTAACTGTCTCCTATTTCTTTTCAACTTTCATAGTTCCAATAGTTCTATTCAGTGTCCTTACCGGTACATCTTCTGATTTTGCAGGTTTAGTTTCTCAACAATGTTCTTCTCTCACAGTAAGTAAATCGCGCCCTATCTCACACATGAATCCATGCAGAAACTTGACGATTTTGGGACTTTTATACAGGAGAGAACACTGTGAGCACCTTGGGGAGATTGGTGTTGATCATATGGCTGTTTGTGGTGTTGATCATCAATTCAAGTTACACGGCTAGTTTGACATCAATCCTCACCGTGCAACAACTGACATCACGGATTGAAGGAATTGACTCGTTGATTTCAAGCACTGAGCCGGTTGGAGTGCAAGACGGGTCGTTTGCAAAGAACTATCTGATCGAAGAGCTCAACATAGCACAGTCTAGGATTGTCAGTTTGAGGGATAGGCAAGGTTACTTGACAGCCCTCGAGCTCGGGCCTAAAAACGGTGGAGTAGCTGCCATTGTCGATGAGCTCCCTTACATCGAGCTCTTCCTGTCCACCACAAAATGCAAGTACAGAACAGTCGGGCAGGAGTTCACTAAAAGCGGATGGGGATTCGTAAGTATCAAATTTATACTAGGGAAAATTGCAAAAACTCTCATATTGTTACAGTTTTGCACATAGCCTCCCTATACTATTTTTATTGCAAAAACTCTATGTTAACTTGTAATTTTTTGCATCGTTAGTATAAATTCGTTAAAAGAGACGGAAAAACTCAAAATATATTTAAAATTCCAAAATTACCCCTCACCACTTCATGTACACAATTGCAAAACCTCTCCTTATACTATAGTGCAATAGTATATAGAGAGATTTTGCAAAAAGCGACGAAGGTTAACTTCGGAATTTTGGATATATTTTGTAATTTCCGCTCAAACGGTGCAAGAAATTACTGGTTAACATAGAGTTTTTGCGATAAAAATAGTATAGGGCGAGTATATGCAAAACTGTAACAATGTAAGGAGAGTTTTTACAATTTTCCTTTTATACTATACTCATACTATACTCGTCTTATGAGACGTTAATATGATTCTCATGTGCGATTTCTTTAACTCAGGCGTTCCAGAGGGACTCTCCTCTTGCGGTTGACCTGTCAACCGCAGTCCTTCAACTATCAGAGAACGGCGATCTCCAGAAAATCCGCAACAAATGGCTGACGCACACCGAGTGCACTATGCAGATCGGCGAGGTTGACGAGTACAGGCTCTCCCTCAAGAGCTTCTGGGGGCTCTTCCTCATCTGCGGCGTCGCGTGCTTCCTCGCCCTCACTTTCTTTGTCTTTAGGATCATCTGCCAGTTCCGCAGATTTAACCCAGAGGGCGATGAAGAGACAGAGGATATCCAACCCGTCAGGCCTAGACGCTCATTCCGCTCAACAGCAAGCTTCAAGAACTTGATGGAGTTTGTAGATAAGAAAGAAGTAGAGATCAAAGAGATACTTAGGCGCAAGAGTGGCGATAGCACAAGAGTCGCCGCCAGCCAAAGATCAGACGGGCAGTTAAGTTCACCCGCCTAGAGAAAATTCCATTTCCTCCCGGTACCCTAAAATTTCCCTCTTTTCGCTTTTCACCGACACTGTATAAGTATAGGCAGCTAGAATACGTTATTATTTGCACAGTTCATTCAAAGAAAAACTCGATAAAGCAGTTGCAAGTCTGTACCTTTTTGATATTATGTATGAAAGGGATCGAGCTATTTTTGAATTGTCGATACTTGGGGTTCTTGATTCTTGATGATGGGTCTGTAAAATCTGGTGTAATCAAAATTGTTTTTTTTGCGAAAACATGTGATGACTACACCTAGAATTAGTTGTTTCTCAACTTACTAAACTCGATCTACTTTGATTCTTGATCATGAAAAGGGTCTGTAAAATCTGGTCGAACCAGCGATCCGGTGCAATCAAATTTCTATCTTTACCATGGAATTGAATTCTTTCATCGATAAAGACAAATTGGTTGTTAATGTTTCTTGATCTGACGTTGCTGTAACGGTGGTTTGATTTTTCTTGTCTGAGAGAGAAGTGTCATAAATGTGATGGTCCTGAGGTGGATGTGATTAAAGGTGTGAATTAAAAGCGAGTAATTAGGAGTTGAAGTGGATCTTCCGTTTTGATGTGTACACGAACCGTTCCCGAGAAACGAGGAAGTGATATACTAAATATACAGAGGATGTTTGGAACATGTTATCAAGGTGGTAGCGAAGCTCTGTTCCATTTCCGTGGCCGAGAGAGTCGTTTTGTTCTCTTGAAGCCATCCGTTGGGAAAAGCTCAAAATGGTTGAGACCAAGATTAAAGGGAAGTTGGACCGCCGGCTCACCGTCCTCCGCCGCTGCGTGTGGCGCATTTGGGGCCAAATCTTCACTTGCGCCGTCGCCAAGCCCTCCGTGTACAAAATGCTGACGCGCGCCTCCACCATGCCAGCTCAGCACGCCGCCACGATCGATAACTTCAAACCCAAGCTATCCCTGTCGGCATCCACCGTCCGCCCCACCTCGCTCTCCGACTCCGATCTGGTCTCCCTCAAGATCACCCTCTTGGGCGATAGCCAGATTGGGAAGACCAGCTTTCTGGTGATTTTCTTGATTACTCGACTTCGAATATGCAGATTTTGCAGATTGAATGAACTGATTTATTCTCTTTGGAAAGGTGAAATATGTAGGGGAAGAAGAAAGCCAGCAGAGCATGAAAAAGACGAAAGGATTGAGTTCTATAGACAAAACATTCTACGTGGACGGGGCGCGGATTTCTTATACCATGTGGGAAGTCGAAGGTACAGCACATTTTGAATTTAAAGTCGATGATTTAGTTATCGATTAATCTTGGAATCAGTTTATGGTTAATCACTGATTAGTCCTCCAGAAAGTGCTATTCACTCGACTAGCGCCAAACGTTTTTTAGAACAGCAATGATTGCTCTGTGCAGGTGGCGGGAAATGGCATGACTATGTTCCGGTGGCGTGCGAGGGCTCGGTAGCAATATTTTTCATGTTTGATTTGACAAGCCGGTGCACATTGAATAGGTTTGTTTGTTTGTTGAAAAAAGATTATATATGTTCGATGAATTAGTCTGAATTAAAACGTTAGTTGTGTGTATCAGCGTGGTAATGTGGTATAAACAAGCAAGGAAGTACAATCAGGTAATAAACAATACAGTAATTAGCATTGCCTTTTTTCGGTTTTGTATATAGTTGAAACTTAGCTTGTAATTGTGCAGACGGCGATTCCAGTGCTGATCGGGACCAAGTTCGACGAATTCATCTCCCTCCCCAATGATCTGCAGTGGACAATCGCGAGCCAGGCAAGATCGTACGCAAAGGCTTTCAACGCGACACTCTTCTTTTCGAGTGCATCATACAACATAAACGTGAACAAGATCTTCAAGTTCATCACCGCGAAGCTCTTTGACCTGCCTTTCCCCGTCGAGCGCAATCTAACCATCGGAGAACCCATTATCGACTTTTGATGTGGTTAAGTGAAGGTTGGTTTGATCCAATGACAGTGGTGGAGAAGGCGGAGGCTAGGCGCCCACATCTCCCATGTACAAAAGAAGATTTGTGGGGGCTCAGAAGCAAATAAAATGACATAAACGCTACCCTTATATTGTACATGAATTGTAGAATTTGGTGTGGAGTATTTTTCATAGAGATGAAGTGAACGGGCATTGCAGTACCTAACAAGGCTGATTTGTACATTAATGTAACACAAACTAGAATTTATACACTCTTTCACAAATCAATGATTAGTCATCTTGTGAGCCCGAATAAAGTTTTAGCTGGAGGAAAGTCGTCTCTGGGGTCGTGTGGCCTCATGTCTAAAGACCTTAGCGTTGCGAACCATATAGACATGTCATAGATTAAATAGCAAATGCGAGTCCAACTTCGCATGAGTGAACGACGTATGTATAAAGAATACCAGCACACAAACCAATCTTCTAGGGAGGATGGAAACAGTATTTGAATGTTCCATCATCGCAAGACAAGCCCTAAAACCACCATGCACAAGGGCGGGAGAGGAGAAGGTGGGAATAATCGTCTTAAGTGCTCTCCACACAGGGCACAACAACACTGCTGAATGGATAATGCGATACCCCCCCCCCCCCCCCCCCCCCCCCCCCATCTTTCAAAATGATTGTAGTTGGGATAGTTCCATTAGCTGCTAACCAAACAAACCTCTGCAAATTTAGAGGTATAGTGACCTTCCAACCCACTAGAGTCCCCACTCTATACCTTAACAACCGCACAAGGAACATCACATCAAACCTTCAAATGCCTTTATCCCACCCGCTTAGGCTTACTAGGAACATCACATCAAACCTTCAAATGCCTTTATCCCACCCGCTTAGGCTTACTAGGAACATCCCATCAAACCTTCAAAATGCCTTTATTTGATGTCGAATTTTTTTTATCAGTGACAGAATAGATTTTATTGATGAAACTAACTAGAGCTTCTAAGTAGGAAGCAAGAGAGAGCAGAATACATCAACAAAAAGGAGGACCGAACGACAAATAAGAGAGAGAAAATATTTAAATAAGAGAGACATAAAGTAGAAGAGGCGCGTAAGCGAACTCAGGAAGCCCTGTTTTTGGCCTTCATGTCTTCGAGAACGGTAAGCACGTGAGCATCAGGAATGCTCCAAGTGATGCCCAAGGATTTACATATATCTAGAGTTTGAAGAACACAAGCCCGATTGTCGGTGTAATCAGGGTTCTCGATGCCAACAAATGAAGAAGACTCGCTGGGGGGGGGGGGGGGGGGGGGGGGGGGCGGGGTTGAAGCTTGGAAATGGGTGGTTTATTGTAATGAGAAACCGGAGGATGATCTGGATGAGCCTTGGGTTTGAATTTCCGCCTCTTGCGAACATGCGTAGAACTAGGGGAAAGGATCGAGACTTTTCTAGATCGAGCGGGGCGAGACTTTTTCCGCTTGGCAGAAAAAAATAAATTTGCAAGAGGGGTATGCAAGTCCATATCAGATGGCTCCATGGTGGGCTTCAAATCAGAAGCATTATCAATGACAGGCCCATTAATCCCCAACTGTCCAGCACCAAACCCATCACATCAATTGGGTGACAAAAGAGGCCCAATAGGAGGAGGACCATCATTAATCCTAGGGTTAGAAGCCACATCACCAACATTGAATTGCACAAGTGCCTCGAGAAGGCCATGCGCGGCCGGCTTCTCGGGGACTCCATCCGAGGCCTCGAAACCAACACCTGAGGCAAGAGGCATGCGATCGGGACACACGTCGAGCGAGACGACTGCAGCGGAAACCAAGGAGGCGGAAGCCGAGGCGTCGGCCAAATGGGCGTTGACCGGCGGGCCACCGTGAGTCGACGATGAAGAAATTGCCAGAATTCTCGCCGGCGAAGGCGGAACAAACTCTCCATCTTCCAAAATCAAAGTTGGGTCTGACGAATTGATGAGTTTTCCAGAACCACAAATGGATTGCTCTGGCTCTGAGGTTGCAGAATCAAAGGTGGGGCTCTTTGGCGAAGATGGCGAGGAGGGGCTCTTTGAAGATTCGGTTGACGAGTCTGAGAGTATGGGAGGAGAAGTGGTAGGTATTGAGGCTGATGAAGTGTCTGAGATCATCACCGATTTTTTTTTTGAGTATCATCAAGTCTGCCTTCAAACGAACGGGTAGGGACGGAGTTGAATGATCAAGGACGAGAGCTTGATCCAGGGCTACACCAGTTAAAGAGTCGGGGTGAACAAGAATTACCTTCCCAACAATGAAAGCAATGTTGGTGATAGAGTCCTCTGACCACGCCAAGATTGGACCAGGAAAATCACCTCCTATACTTCTCAAGGGGTAAAAACTACTTTACACACTCAGTTGAATATGTAAAAATTCTACATGTGCATGTTGCTCAATGTTTCTAACTACTTTCTGGCATCAATGTTGTTGTTGACTATTAGTTGCATGAGTGAAAAGTTCGTTTCGTAATTACATAGGATAAGTTTTTTTTTTAAAAGTTACGTCAAACTTTCTCCACAAACAGTGAGACATCTGACATCTTAATTAATAAATAATTTTTTATCAACAAAAGGACGATATTCTAAAAGAAAAAGAGAAATCAAGTCCTAACATAAGAAAAGAAGAACCAAGAGAAACAATACAATGGAGAAGATAAAAGGGATAATGACACTTTGTTACACCTAACTATAGTGAAATGACACTTTCATATTCTAACTAATTTTCTCTCTTTTTTAGTACCTTAACAATTTTTTTGTGACAACTTATACTAAAATGACTAAATTACCCTTGGTTTAAAGAATAAGAATAGAACTTGTCCAATTTGATTTATCAAACTATATTTGAAATGGTTCAAATTTAATTTTAGAATTGGGGGCATAATTGTAATTGCATCTTAAATATTAATCAAATTGAATCAGAGATAAACAAAATTGAACCAATTCAATTTATGATTTCTTAAACCAATGTTAGTTTAGGTATTTTAGACATTTTAGAGCTTGATTGTCAGGATACTAAGAAGAAGAGAAAAATAATTAAGGTATGAAAGTGTCATTTCGCTATAGTTATGTGTAGGGCTGTTCATTTTACCCGGAAACCCAACAACCCGACCGACCCGACCGACACCCGACCCGACTTACCGGTACCCAACAGACCCGATACCCGATATACCCGAACCCGACTAACCGACTAGCAAACCGAGTCGAATATTGGTTCGATTTCTCAAAACCACCGAATACCCGACTACCCGACAATATATATAAAAACATTAATTTTATTTATATTAATTATAAATTACCCAGCCCAAACCCAACACAGACAACGGCCCAGCCCAACAACGAATAAGTGAACCAAGACCAAGCCCAGCCCACAAACTCATCTGATGCACATTTCAGATTAAAAAAACGTTTATATACTGTCATTGAGTCCCATTCGTTTCCGATGTGGGACTCAATGACACTCTTCTCCTTCAGTGTTACGAGTGCGCGACGTGGCAAGCTCCTGTCCGTTGATCCATTTCGACGAACTCATCTACACCGTCGAATTTGATGTACGTGGCATAACCTACTCTACACACGTACCAGACTCAGTTTCTCTCTCACGAGTCACGACTCTCAGAGTCTCAGACTCAGTCTCTCTCTCTCTCTCTCACACGTTGAATCGCATTGAATGCGATTCAACAACTCGTTTCTTCTCCACCACTCCTTTCTCTCTGTCTGAAACCCTACACGACCATCGCCGTCCTCGCCTCGCCTCTCTCTTTGTTCCTCTCTCTCTTTCTCACACACATATCACATCACACAGCCCAACGGATCGATTTGGTAGCTAGTTACCGTTCGAATCGATCCGTTGGAGAACTCTTTCTTCCACTATAAATCGTCGATGGTGGAGAGAGGATTCTCCAACGGATCGATTCGACGGTGGTGTGGAGTCAGTGGACTGTGAAGGGTTCTCGGCGACGATGTCTGGGGCTCCAACTCCGATGACGGTAAGAATTCCATACCTGTTGCTTCTGTTTAATTTTTTCTAGGTGTTCATCTCATCTTCTACTCTTTTCTTCCTTGCATGTCTGAATTTCTGGGTGGAGATTTAGGAATTCGGTTTTGATTTGAGAAATTAGGGTTAGGGTTTGTCGAATTTCGTTTATAATTTGGGGATTTCAGTTTAAAGATGAAATTGGGGGTGGGGAATTACCAAAACTGTTTTGAATTGAAAAATTAGGGCTAGGGTTTTGGAAAACCGATTTCAATTTAGGGTTTTTTTTTTCAATTTCAGAATTTCGTTTAAAATTTGGGGATTTTGGTTTAAAGATGAAATTGGGGGTGGGGAATTACCAAAACTGTTTTGAATTGAAAAATTAGGGCTAGGGTTTTGGAAAACCGATTTCAATTTAGGGTTTTTTTTTTCAATTTCAGAATTTCGTTTAAAATTTGGGGATTTTGGTTTAAAGATGAAATTGGGGGTGGGGAATTACCAAAACTGTTTTGAATTGAAAAATTAGGGCTAGGGTTTTGGAAAACCGATTTCAATTTAGGGTTTTTTTTTTCAATTTCAGAATTTCGTTTAAAATTTGGGGATTTCGGGTTAAAGATGAAATTGGGGGTGGGGAATTACCAAAACTGTTTTGAATTGAAAAATTAGGGCCAGGTTTTTGGAAAACCGATTTCAATTTAGGGTTTTTTTTTTTCAATTTCAGAATTTCGTTTAAAATTTTGGGATTTTGGTTTAAATTTTGGGATTAGGGCCAGAATTATGATTTGTTATAATACTTACTAGTTACTTGTGTTTTATTGGAATGGACAAATCGATGGTATTGGAATTTGGAATGAATGAAGTAGAAGAACAAGAACTGGCAGACATTTCCAAGAGAGTGAGAGTCTGAGAGACAGTGAGGAATGGATGTAATTTCTGATATTTGTAGAGGAGACTATATAAATTTGAATTTTTAATTTGTAATTTCTGATTTTGTAATGTGTAAATGTTAATGTAAATCAGTAAATGTAAGATGTGTATGTAAATGTATGAATCTGAATGTGGAATATGTAAATGTAAATGTATATATATATATAATGAATGGGCTTTAAACATGTTGGGCTTCAAAATCCGTTTGGGCTGAGGCTTTAAATTGAGTGGGCCTCAATTTCAAAAATTGCAAATGGGCCAGAAAGTAGGCTCATCGGGTGAGTTGGGTATACCCGACTCACCCGACTACCCGAGTCCTACCCAACCCGATACCCGACTCCTAAACTGAGTCGAGTATCGGATCTGGGTTTCCATACCCAACTCCAACCGAGTCGGGTACGACTCGACACGGGTCTACTCAACCCGACTCGTTGGACAGCCTTAGTTATGTGTAACAAAATGTCATTATCTCAAGATAAAATAACAAGACGGGAGATACAAGCATGGAGTTGGAAAAAAAAATGATGAAAACAAAACACGAGATATAAACATGGAGTTTGAAAGAAAGAAGGAACTTCTAAGAAGTGACATGAAGTGAAAAATACTATATGACCCGACTGAATTTTCTAAATAATTTTGATCGCTTCTTTGTCGCTGGCATTAAAATTGAAACCCAAACGTTTGCAGAGATAATGTGCATCATCATCATCAGATAATGTGATCTAAAGATTCTCATAAACGTTGAATGGTGTTGAATTTACTTGAGTATATTTTACCTTTAAACCCGCAAACTCATCATTTGTCTCAGTCTCAACTGAAGAAAAAGAAAACAGAAAGATTGAATCAACGCCAATGGGTGCTATTGTGAATCTGGTAGACATCGTTCTCTTCCTCTTCTTCCTCGTAACCGCTGTGGTGGCGCCGCTCATCGACGCCCAGATCTGCCTCCCCAAAACCCTCTTCCCCGATTTGCTGGTCGATCTCAAGAACCACTACATCCGCGAGTACGGCGATTACCTCTTCGCCGACAAGCCCCATTTCTACGTCGGCCTCGTCTGGCTCGAGCTCGTCTTCCAGTGGCCGCTTGCCCTCGTTAACCTGTTCGCTCTCTCGGCCCGCAAGCCCTGGTTCAGCACCACCTGCTTGATCTATGGCGTCTCTTTCTTCACTTCCATGGTGAGAACTCCTTTTTTTGCTCTTGAGATGGAAGATTTGTTGGCTTCTGCAGTTTTGCTCAATTGGGTTCTCATAGATTTCTTACGAGTTCAGCAATTATGTTAATTTTCAATATTTGGATGTGCCTTGTTTTCATAGATTCCTTATGAGTTTAGCTGGGTCAATATTAATCTGGTAAATGGAGAATCATGAACTTCAGTGTTGTTTAAACCAAATAAGAAAAAAAACTTTTCTTTGCCATTTTTGCCCAATTGGGTTGAATTAGATTTTTAGGTGATTTCAGATGTGGGAGTTTTGTACTCATAAGGGTATTATTGGTTTGAAACTTTAATGGATTTGCTAATTTGAATGGTGATGATCTGTTGGCATTGGAATTTAGAACATGTTTCTGCCAAGAAATTTAGCTGCTCATGCCTCATAGTGTATCTATTCACTCACCAGATATTCATCCTTGAATTCAGAAGTAATGAAAAGATGTTGAGAGCGTTAGGATTGATGATTTCCTTTGTATTTACTAATGTAACGAGACTAGTAATTTCATGGCTGGATTGATTCTTTCTTAAGTGAGTGTCAAGAGAACAATTACAAGTATTTTAGCAGTTAATGATATCTATTCTCCATTGCATTATCATGATGGAAGTGTCAATGTATATACTTTTTGCTCTTCTTACATTCAATGGGGTTTTAATTTCAGGTTG
Organism: Geranium rotundifolium; assembly: GCA_963920655.1. Classification (NCBI taxonomy): domain Eukaryota; kingdom Viridiplantae; phylum Streptophyta; class Magnoliopsida; order Geraniales; family Geraniaceae; genus Geranium; species Geranium rotundifolium. The sequence goes on along the minus strand of OY987317.1, from coordinate 3,898,357 downwards.
CAGCATTAGCAGAACTGCTAGGCTCGGGCAAAGCGTCTGATAAGCTGTTAATGGTGTACTATCCTTTCATGGGACTAGCCGTTCTAGCCACTCTTCGCGGGTTGGTACCGCACTCAGGCAAGACTACAACAATCGGCAAGAGACCTATGGTTGGCAGCAAAAAGAAGGTTTAAGATAAACAAGTCCTAGAAGCAGATTTGTGCAATTCTGATCATTGTCCATTCAGAGTGTTCTTTTTCACTGTCTGATTTAAGATTTTTACTTCATGGATGGAAATATGGGCCTCGGAACAATGATTCTGACAAGTGTTCTGGGGATTGGAACCAATGAACTCATATTTATTACCCGAAACAGTGTTTGGTTTCTGGCAAGTGTTATTCATGGTAATGAGTTGACTTTTTTACATGGCTTGAGTTGGATTCACCAAGTTAAATAGTTAATGATCATCAGATGAACCATTTGATTGGCACAGGGCCTCCCTCCAATTAGGGGCTTGATGGTTATTGAGCTTCATTCAATTTTTCATTAGGAATTGCACAAACTGAACCTCATGCTGCTTCAGTCAACCCTTCCACATGTTCACATTTCCAAAGACACTAAGGTTCCACCCATCTGTCTGAAAACTTGTTGATCCCCAAGCAATCACTAGCACATGGGTCAGCTCGTATTCAAGTCAAGTCAATGGAGCAGATAGATATTATTGAAAATAATCTGACAAATGCGACGTGATGGCATAATAAATTATTTTTCATATCTATATCTCGGATAAATTGTTTTTGTATCTATATCTTGATATTGACCGAATAGATAAATTGAAATCTATAAATGAACCAATTCATATTACCGACCAATTACCACCAAACATGTTCTAAAAATGGAAGACATTAATCGAGTGAATAACACATTCTAGAGAGTAATCAAAAATTGAAAAATATATTTGATTCAAAAATTAGTTGAGAATTAATAGAAAATTGCTAGGAACTAATTAGACAAGTGGTGTATTTAGTTTTTACCGCTTTCACATGTGCAAGTAACAAAGAATTGAAAAGGGCAAGACAGAAATGAAGAAAGGGTCTAAAAATAGGAAAACAGAGAACACAATGTTGTTGATAAAGGTGGATGAAACTTACAAACAACAAGGCAAAAACAAAAAGGAAAAGGAAAAGGAAATGCTGAGTTAAAGAAAACCCTAGCTAGCTATGAAAGTTGTTAACAAGGTGGAGAAGACTTAATTTCCACTTTCAAGTTCTTGTTTTTACATCTTTTGACTTTGTTTAGGGAAGTCAATACCCGAACCTCTAATCCTTGCATCAAATGCAGAAGAGACCATGTAAGGTGCGCTCTTGACTTGTCCCCATGAGTACTACTTCATGTTACTGCAACAACAACAAAAACATTGTCAAGTCCAAAAACAGTTCAATGCCTTAAAGTTACTGCAAGTTTGTTGTAAAATCACTTCACCTGTTGCGCTGTCTCGCACGACAGAGAGGCCTTGATCCTATCCACGGTGCAGGCAATAAGATTGTTGACAGTCGCGACAGACCCTAGCGAAAGCTTAGCAGTTGGAACCGAATCAACCAGTATCTGAAACGCAACGGTCAGGAGAGACCCTCCCGGATGTTCACCATCCGGGAGAATGGCGAATCCCGAGGGGAGGAGAGCTACATAGTCTGGATCCCCTCCGTTCAGCACTACATTCATCGCGACTATGTCAACAGGCGCGTAAATCACATACGATCCTGTTGGATCCGTGCAGCTCTCTTGCAGTATCAGCATGTTGCTCTGGCTCGAATTCGCACTCTACAAGACAGAGATACATATACAAGATCAGTGAATCATGTTACATGACGATTAACATTAATAGTGTTATGAACTTACATTTACGCGAAGAAGAGAGACACAATTGCCAGTGTTTCTGCCATTTGCAATGTGAGCCATTTCTTGAACAACTCCGCCATTCGAAAGGATATCCCACTGAAATTAATGTCATGACAAGAGAATTGAGTGATATAATCATTTGGTCTCTCGAGACTGAGTATTTGTATGTATATATGTACCTCATTTCTCGAGTTTTCGTCGCGGAGGAAGTCAAAGACGGTCTTAGGGGAGACGGGGAGCCAGAAGGAGGTTGCAGCGCTGAGGACGATGCCAGGAGGCCTCCCGGGGTCATCCACGCTCTTCCTGGTCATGACCCTGACGTCATCAGCTCCCGTTCCGGACAGGGTTGTCCACGTGTGAGCTGTGGACGCGCTCACCCCCGCGCAGAAGCTTATCGCCATCCTCTCCGCCAGCTTCAGCATGCTCTTCCTCCCTTCTTGATTCGGCATCACTGCGATCAATCATAATATAAAGTTAAAGAGTACAAATTATGATGAATTTGAGTGTTCTTGATTCTTTGAATCTTGATTTGATTACCTCCAATGTCGTTGGGAGGTACGTTTGTGGCCATGACGCTGGCGAGCCTCTCGCACTGTCTCTCCAGTGTGTTGATCCAGCGCTTGGCCCCGAAAGCGTGGCCAGAGCTGACCAGCTGCTTGTATAGCGAGTGAACTCCTCTGTCGTCAACCTCCACATTCTCAACCCAAGTGACCTGTAATTCAAGAACAAATCAAGAAACTCATGAACAAAGATGATTTTTATATGCAAAACGCATGTATTTACAAAAATGACGAAATTGCATCTGAACTAACAGAAACAAAGATGAATGTGACTCTTTAGAAGACGATTCGAGATATGAAAATGAACTACCTTAGAGTATCCATTGGGCATTTCTTGAACCAAACATCCAGAAGGCCTTCTTCTGCACCTCAAGCCGGGACTCGGGCGCAGGCTGTCCAGTGAAACATCAACGATCGCCCAGGTCCCGTCTCCATGCTGCTTACAATATCTCACAAAGTAGCTCTCGCGAGTCGGCACCAAAGGCGATGGAACTTGGAACTCAGCTTGCATCTGTCATATATGATCGATCACAAAGTAAATACACATCAAGAAAATCCATTCTAGGCCATCAATCAATTAGCAAAACTACATTTAGCTTATATATGTTAATCACTCACAACTTGCAATGCTCCATTGTAGTTTCCAGCAACACCGGTCGACAAGACCTCGAGCCTCATAGCTTTCGAGACAATGCCGGCAAAAACAGTTGACCATTGACCCTACAGAGAGAAAAAACATGTTAAAACCTGATTCACCTAAAAACTCAGATTCTTCGTCAGAAGAAGATGTAATTAATTACCACATCCATGAGAATCTCGACGAGGTTGATGTGATTCATGATGACAACAGCACTCTCTCTAGAGGCCTCGCATTTGAAACCAGGCGGTTTGGGTCCAATCCCTCTGGTAAATGTTCTCAAGTACTCCTCTTCGTTCAAAATCGCGCCCGTGCCATCGAGGTTCATCATCCACAGAGGCTCGTTCATTTGGGCCATCCCGATGAGCTCCTCCATTGCAGCAACGGCCAGCTCGATTATGACGGGCTTGTCCGCCTCAGTGTGCGTGCATATCGTCCTCAGAAGCTCTCCGGGAACGTACATTTGGTCAGTCACGAAGTTCCCTCCCCCGAGATCCAGCTGGCGGGGCGGGACCGACGGGCCAAGATGGGGGAAAACAGTCCCTACGGGCTTTCCAACGTATTTGGCCGCGATTGCAGATATGCGATCAATCTGATACGATAAAAAAGTATAAATATATATGTAATAAGTATGAGGTTGCTGGTTTTAATTAATTCTGATCAGTATATGTATCTGTATTTTTATAATGTACCTCTTCTCTTAGTCTGGAGTTCTCGAGTCGCAACTGGTGTTCGTCGAAGGACATTTCTCCTATGGCGGTTGGCCCGCCGCAGTTTGGGCACGAGGCATTGCTGAGAGCTTCTCTGTACCTCATGTTCTCGGCTCGAAGCTTGTCGTTCTCGGTCCGGAGCTGTGTGTTTTCATGTCTCTCGTGCTGGGTCTGTTCCGTGAAATTGTATCACGAGGTTAGGATTTTGTTAATAGGGTATAATAAGAAGAGAAACCCATTTATACATATATATATATGTGGATACAAGTTAATGAAAAAACTTGTATTAAGAAGAAATTGTAGCTAATTGATAATAGAACTACAATAGAATATATATATTTAAAAGTTATATATTACTAGAAATCCAAATAAAAAATTAGGAGAACGCCAAGAATTATATGGTTCGTCCACAATTAACATGGTGAATGGCGATGTACAAAAGAGAAAAGATTGTAATCAAAGATACATATCAGTCACCAAATTCATTTCAGGTAGGTTAAATAATGAGTACTGACATATACACCACTCAATCTACTACTGGAAATCTCATATCACCCGGCCAACTCAAATAGAGTAAATAGTCTGGCATGATTAAAAATACCCAGCTAACATTATGTTAGTCTTACATATATGCTCAAGAATACCCGACTAACACTGATGCTAGCCAGGTATGCTCAAAAATACCAGACTAATATCAATGCTATTGCAAACATACTCTATATATATAACCCTAATAAAAAAATAAAAAACTCTAATACGAGGTCCAAATTAGGATATCAAAACTATCGTGCATATCATACGATTTCGAAGAGCACATTCCCATCTCAAAACCATAAGGTTTTTTTCTCCAAACCTTAACTCATTGATAAGTCAGCAAAATTACTGAAAACGATGGTCTGTTCAGTTTTGATTCACATATTTTAACATGTGTTGACAACATATATAAATTCAAATAAAAACATCATGTGAATGTCACATAAACATCATGTATAGATGAAAAATGAGACGATGTAACAAAGTAATTTGACTATATATAATTATGTGTTTGAAACCTTCATTTGGGTGCGCTTGTTTTGGAACCAAAACTTGACTTGCAAAGGCTCCAACCCTAGCTCGCGGCTCAGATCCTTCCTCTGCTTGTCGTCTGGGTGTGGACACTCCTTGAAGAAACTAACCAAATACACACCAAAAATATCATCATTTCAACAATTTTTTGGAAGAAAAATGAAAAATACTCATGATCAACTATATATATATATAGATGAGTAATTAAATAAACATACGCTTCCATTTCTTGGATCTGATGCTGGGTGTGGCGGTGGTATCTCTTCTTCTTGTTGGGGCGTTGCAGCTCTTGGTCGTCACCGGAGCCGCCTCCATCGTGGTTGTCACTGCCGGACTTGCTCTCGAACTCATCGATTCGGGCCGCCAGATCGCTGTCCGAAGTGTTTTGGGGCATGTCTAGGTGCTGACCAAAACTTCCTTGATCCATCATGTTTGGCTATACAAAATCACACACATATATATAGTTGAGAAAAAATCAATTTCATTCAACAAATCAAAAAATGAACTGAAATGATCTCCACTTCAAAATAAAACTCTTTTTGGGTCCTTTTTTGACTGAAATGTTAAAATCATACATAATGTTCTATACATACCCAAAAAAAATTAACCTGATTGATTACGAGTTATATCGAGAATATCAATAAAAAGAAATTGAGAGAGTGACATAGATTAAAAGCGTGTTTTCACAAATACCGATGAAAATAAATAAATAAAATGAAAGAACAATTGAATCTAACTTTAATATGATATCAGATATTGAAATTAATAAATTAAGCAAATTAAAAAGAATCGATTGACTAATGTTTTGTATCAAGATCAGGATCAAGATGACACACCTGAGTAAGAGAGAGTCCTGATGAAGAAGATCCGAACCCGGCCGGCGCATTCCCATTCCTCCCGGCCATCATCGAGGGCATGTTTCTCGCCGGAATCATGATTCCGGCTGGCATATTTCACAAACCCTAAAACTCCTCTCTCTCAAATATCTCTCCTCCTCTCTCTATGCACAGAGAAAAAGAGAGAGCACTCACTATATATATGTATATATATAGGGGAAAATATTTTTTTTGTTTATATTTTCCTTTTTGTTCCTCAGATTCTGTGAAGCGGCAGGGTTGGACTATTTAGAGAGAGGGAAAAAGAAAAACACAAAAGCCAGAGCTTGCTTGAGTCACTAATTTTTGTTTTTTAGAAAAGGGTCTCTTTTTTTTTACGTGCCAAGAAATTGAAGAAATTAAAGAGTTGACAAGTTAATAATAATTTGGAGGCTTGTTCAGAGGCATGAATCTCTCGGATAAGGTATAGAGCAGCGTTTCCTTTTCTGTGCCTTGAAGGTGAGCTGTATGATCTGTATCTGCACAACCATGTATACATGGAAATTAAATATCACAAAATCAACTATTTAATTCATTGCCTTACCAAAACAAAATAGCAAAAGATCAGGAGACTGAAGATTTCCAACTATGCTCAAGAACATACATGCACCATCATCAATTAATTTGGAGAAACAGAAAAGGGTCATGTACATAATATATATATACACATATAGGTTTAGTGATATTTCTCTACAAAACTATAACTTTATGTGTAGTGAATAATACATATATAATACCTTTGATGAGTGTGGATGAGATTTTGGGTACTAGAGAAAAAGGGTTTTCTGGGTCATTTGAGATAGAGAAATGGAGATGGAGATGGGGGAGAGGAAGAGGAAGAGGAAGAGGAAGAGAGGAGTAAATGCAGAGAGCATTGAGAGGGTGCAATGGCATTAAATGGTGCAATTGCTGTCAAGAGAGAGAGAGAGAAAGAGAGAGAAGCTTTTTTGTATTTGTAAATTCTTGTGTTTTATTATGGTTTATTTTTTCTTGCCCTAGATGGTGTAGTGACCGCTATGTACCAAACTTTTTATTTATTGTTTTCGCTACGTTTTCATCTCTATGCCATCCATTTTATCAACCACAATATATATATATATGTATATATATTAATCTTGTCCATGTTTATTTTTTTTCAATTCAAAGAATGAATTAATATAGCAATATTTCCATAATTTTGATCATATGTTTGATATATACACACACACATTGAATTGATAAAGTAAATGGATGAGAAATTCAAATATATGTAATTAAGTTAAATTTCAAACAAAATTACCTATGGTTACAAGTGGGGGTTCGATCTTAATTAATTGTTTGTTATTTCAATGAAATTGACTTTTATGAATTATGTATTAGTTTTCACAACAATAATAATTTTAGTAATCCTCTATATATATGGACATTTGCTTTTTATACATCTAGATTTTAAAAGGGTATCTTCATTTGATTTGATATATATACATGCAGATATTTTTATAAGTTCACTTAATGGAATAATTGATTATGTATTATATGTCTCCATTATCCATAATTTTTAGGGTTTTTTATATAATTTAATAAATCAAAAGGTTGAATTGAAATTTCAAGATAATTAATTATTTGCTCGTCGATCTCGGGTTGGTTCTATTGTAATAAATTTGTGGAGAGTGTTAACCCTTTTAAAGGTGGAGGCCGCGAGGTTGTAAGGTGCATGTTATTGTGCTATCTTTTATTTTCCATATTGTTCTTCTAATTCCATTACTCATTAATTGGCCATATATACTAATTGTAGTTAGAATAATGGTGTGAGGTCTGTTGTTTTGGATGTCAGGTTAATTGTTTTATGATTTAATAATATGTTGTGTTTTTCTCTAAAAAAAAATTGACATCGATACATTTGAATAGACCAACAAAATTAATAGGTAGCACTATAAATTTAATTCAATTCAAGGGTGTCTTTAATTGATCCGAGTTGTTATTTTTGATGAATTTAACCTAAACTTGATTTTTTTTCTTCCAAATATAAACATTAATAATTAATTAGTTGACTCTAATAATAAATTATAATGATCATACCGGCCCTGCTCTTTTCTACTCTGATTCTAAGCTTGTTATGATAACATTTTTGTTAATTTTTTCATATTTATTGGAAGTGGTGTTTTTCATTAATTAATAAGGAATATAATTAGAAATTTTAATGAACTACAAATCATATATAATTCGCATACACCTAATTCTCGTATATAATATATGACCATGAGTTGGCCCAGTAGTTAAGGGTATTGTTAGACTTTGCTCTTTGAACTCACGTCCAGGGTTCAAGTAACTACATTTCACATCTATTCTTAGTTACACACGATTTGTTTTTAGTGTAAAATTACTAAAATATCCCTTATTATAATTCATAATTTTAAACTTGCACCGTTGAACACTTTTTCTCTCCTCCTCCTTCCTGAGCTTCTCCGAGAAAATTTAGCATATTTTTCCCTCTTTCTCCTATTTCGCGAAACCGACAACAAAAACATCAATAAACCCAACACCGTAGAAGATCCCGCAAAATCACCAATAAACATTTGAAGAACACAATGATTAAATATTAGCAATAATTCATATTCTCAAAAATTCCCACAAAGTCTTAATTTAGCTATACTATTAGTTTCATAATATATTGACGTCGCCAAACCATATGCCAAAAATCTAGTTGAATTGCTTTCCCTTAATTAGAGGCAACGGTTCAACGAAAGATTTTTTAGAAGATATAAATAAGCAATCAGAGAGTGGTGAATAGGCGGCGAGAGACGAATAGTGGCTATAGGCGAAGGCAAAATTGCGATTGATCGTAGATGGATGTGAAATCGCGGCGGAGTAGGCAGTAGGAGCAAGGTTTGAGTTTGGAGACTAAGATGGGTTTGGTAACATCGAAGGAGAGGATCGGTGGCGATGTGGCGTTGGTTGTGGAAGAGAGCTAAGATATATGGAGTTTGGTGACGTGGAGATTTGCAAAGGTTGAGACACGAGCATTTTGTACATTTAAATTTGAAATAATCTTAAATAGTAAATATAAGGAGAATTTGCTCGTTTCCAAATTTCTTTTAAGAAACAAAAAATAAGGGCGTTTTTATGACAGCCAGACAAATTAGCTTTAGATAACCTGTGAAATTAAAAATAAACGGTAAGTGGCCTATTCGAGTAAGCAAATTCTTCAAATTTATTTTACACTACAAAATGTACGCAGCGAGTTATCGTAATTAAATATTCACACTTTAATTAATAATGACCATTTGCTAGTAAAATTACATGCTTGGAATGAAACAATAAAGAATATATAATTAGCAGCCTCATTCTTTAATTAGCAATTTTGGTACAACAACTTCTTCTCTAATAAATGTTTATCAATTATGCAAGTATCATGTGTAATGTACCCTCAGATAGATACAAACTAAACTAAAAGTAAGAATTAACTGATTGAGAAATAATCGTATAGTTTCTGGGGAATTAAATGATGCAAACAAAGAAGAGATGATTAATGAATTGTACGATTTGCAATTTAAAATGGGTCTGTCAATCCCTAAAAGTCATGGGATTATTATACATATCAACATCATATCAATAGAGAAAGCAACAAATTTTAAAATTAACCATTCCCACATAGTTATTGTTCCAAGTACTGTTAATGCATTTATGATGACTATATATTATATAATAATTTGATCTAACATAAAAGCTCAAGTCGCATGTGAATTTTACAGTTTTAAGAGTTCTATTAAAATATATGGTTATTCACATTTATTGAGTGAGATTTTATAAGTGGATGAGAAATAATAAGTTAATAAAAAGTGTACATACATATACTCGAAATAAATCAAATATAAATTGTGGTAGAAATACAAAACCTTCGAATCGATAGAATTTTAGTGTGTACTGGTAGAAGCAGACTTACCTGGTAGAAAGTGAAGGTGAACTCGTAAACACATACGGACTCGATAGGACTACGAAAATGACAGTGGTAAAACTTATTCGTTGTCACGTGTCGAGCGTTGGAAAAAATCTCTCCATATCTTGAACGATCCAGCAGCTGGCAGAAGTTCGGACTAGAATGTATTCTTACAAACACATACGTACATGCTCCGATTATAACCCATTAGTCATTGGGATAATCATACATGTTTATAAACATTTAATACTGATTCGACCATACATTTATATCAAGTGCACGAGAGAAGAATTGCTTATAAATTGGAAGCTGAATTGTGATGCAACATGTGAGTTGAGTCATTGTTGCAATTTGAACCAAGAATGTTCTAAAATTAAAATCAATATACACATCTTATAAATTGACAATTTATAATATACTATTGTGGAGATTATATAATCAACTAAAATATTTCAAATAGATTATATCACCATTTTGACTTATATATAGCACATTTGAAGTTAATTGCATGAGAATTTTGTTTAAACATTGGCTCACTTTTGTTTAGAGAGATATTCAAACTAAAACTAATTTTTATGGTATAAATTAAAGTATATTATAAAAACAACCAAAATAACCATGAAATCTGTAGCTTCAGCTGTCCGGCTTGATGTCGGATTTATTTCTTTTATCTAATAAAATTCACGTTTACATTCAAAAAAATAATAATTTTTTTCCAATTCAAAATCGCCTAATTCTATGGCATTTTCACCATTTTTGGAAAAAAAATTTACATCTCTTGTAAAGAAATTGATAAACACATCTCGTTTTTACAATAAAAAATGTTTACGATTACTTTTTATGAAATAAGATAAAATTTGTATTATACAATGACTCATCGAGCAATAATATTTTACATGTGTATATATATATATCTACGCACTCTTTATTTTCCACGTCTAATATTAATTGCTTCTTTAGAGTTTAGATTAGGGGAAACTATTATATTCTAAGGTCTAACCATATCTCATCGGTCTTAACGAATATTATCCACAAAACTCGTCAATATTCTACAATCCGATCACATCAATAACCATAACAAATTTTGATTATAATCCAAACCATAAATTAAAGTTTGATTTGTTATTTAAAACAATAAATGGAAATGATCACTCTGATTGGTGTAATTATCAATTAAACAAAAAATAATGATAATGAATAAGGATTCTCGAGATAACTGCTAAGTATGAAGTCACTTTTGTGCCTAATACATTTAATATTTATTTATTTTTTCAAGTCAACTAAAATTGGTTTAAGTGCAGTTATTTGAAATCAAACATAAGTGAGAATTTTTACTGATCTATTAGGCTGATCCGACAGATATACATAACTGTAATTATTTTTTAATTCTTAGATCAACTCGCAACGACTGTGCAAATACGATCTTGCACTCCACATAATTGCATTCAAATGTAATAATTATGGCGTGAGGTGAGGCTTTTCTATTTCAAACCATCCCATGGGAGGGTCTCTCTCTCTCCTCCTCTCTTCTCCACCAGAGAGAGAGAGAGAGAGAGAGAGAGAGAGCAATAAATATGAAAACGAGTGTGTAGCATACTTCTGAAGAGGCTGTGCATGGCAGTGACATGATTTATATATTAAATACGTTCATGCCTCTCTTGCTCACTCCCATTTTTAAATTATTTTAAATATATGCCTCTCTCAATCAAAATATGGGATTCTTGCAAAAATAGGTTTCATAATATCACTCTTCTGTAAATAGTAATTTACCATTTCTGTAGAGAGTGTCAAAATGGTAAACCAAAAGTAAGTAACGTGACTTCCAATTTTCTTTCCAATTCAAATGAAGTAGAAATAAAAATACTGTTTTTTTTTCAATTTTTTTGCCCATAATTTATACTACTAGATGTATGCAATTTTTATACTTATATAGAAAGAAACAATCATGTATAAAGTGAGTGAGGTGTACAAACTGTCCGAACATGTAGAACTTTTACGCTGAGGGTGAAATGTTTGGGTTCATATGAGATTTTTGCGTTGAGTTGAGGGTTGAACTTTTGCGACTCGAAAAAACACCGATGGGACAAGCGTTCCATTCTTTTCGGCGGCCTAGTTCTGCATTTTCGGCGAGTGGAGTGCGACAATCTCATTCGTCATTTTTATCTACATAAGCCAAAACCCACAATACTGGCGACGTCCCCGGCATAAATGCAAGAATAATGTATAGCTGATCTAGGATCTTGTGGAACAACAGATTAGTGCTAATATTGAAAAATCAGTTACAAAGAAGACATAATGAAAAACATAAGGAAGGTTCAATCCCCGATATAGGCGATATATCGATTTTTTTTGTAAGTTTTTTGAGACGAAACGGTCGATATCTGTGAAAATATCGGTCAAATCGGTTAACCCAACAAAATTCAAATTAATTAGTCTAATTTGGTCCAGATCAATTAATTTCGGCATAATTTGGTCCAAATCAATTAATTCCGGCCCACTCCAATTTAAATCAGTTAATTTTGGTCTTGTCTGATGTATTACGGTCTTATTCAGTTCACCTAATTAATTTCGCTTTGAAATTTAATTAATAAACAACAACAAAAAGTCAAACCCTTCACTTATCCTGTTTCACGTTTGAACTTTTAGATTATTGACAAGTTTGAACTTTAAAATATTATATATATATATGATTATTTATTTATTACAAAACGCGTTTTGCCGCGATCTTCCCGCGATATTTTTGTGATCTCCCAAAATTTGCATGATCTCCATTTTTGTTTGATGGTTGATATATCCCCGCGATTCGAGTTCCATAACCTCGTTCTAAAGTTATTGTGCAGGATATCTTTCTTCTAAGTCTGATGTTCCGGCCATTATAACGTCATTTTAGCCCCTCTCATTCACATCTATGGAGGGTTGACGCTCATCGTTATTCATATTCAATTGGCCCATCTCGTTTAAGTGCAACGAGTTCGCAAGCGATAATTTAAAAACAATCGTGCTTAGTTTTTTTGCAGAAAAATAAATTTTCAGGTCAAAATCTAAATGGTTTTTCTGATCCAACGCCTAAAATTGGTTTGAATAGTTTGAAGGGAAAATGACACTTTTGTGCACCTGAATATACACTTTTGACAACTTCATACCCTAATTTTTTTTTCTTTTTTCTATATCTTACTTTCATTTTGGGACAATTTTCTTCAAAATTTTTAAAATACCCAAATTATCCTTGAATTGAACCAAAATTAAATATGATTTAATTCTGGTCCAATTAAAGAGTGTGAAAAGACTAAATTGCCCTCAATTATTCATTAAATTTTCAAACGTATGCCACCCTTTAAACTATTCCTCTCCTCCTCCTCTGCCCCCCTCTTCACCGGCGTTTCTCCGGCATCCATCGTCGGGGTTTCTCTATAACACCTCCGCCAAGGTGTCCGTCTCGACCCCATCTTCCTCGACCCCTCCTTCTCGTCTTCTCCGGTGATTCTTCGCCGGAGCCAGCCATGATTCTTCCTTCGCAGCCTCCACAACACAAAATGGCAAGCATCGACTAGGTGGGCAATGGGCAGCGACCAAAAGGGTAGAATGCGGTGCTCCGACGATCGTCTCCGACACAGAATGACCGGAAAAGAGATAGAGGGAAAGGGGGAATAAGAAATGAGTTCAAGAATTCAAAGTTTTGACTCGCCGGAAAGTGTGCCGGAACATATTTTCCGGCACACTTTCCGGCGAGTCAAAATTTTGGCAACTTCGGTCACTCCAGTCACCAGGTACGAAAACCAATAGGTAAGCTCCGACGATCGGCGATGCTACGCCGATCGACGAGGTGCTCGCTGCCTAGCAGCTTCGTACCTCGCCTCTGTTTTCTAACCAGAAAACAGAGCATATTCGGATGCACACAGTGTCATTTTCTATGTAAACGTTTAGAATAGTGTATATGAATTGTTTAGACCCATAATTTTCACTGCCAGGCGCAAAGTTGTATTTTGAGGCAGTGGGACCCATGAGTAGGGTCAACGTTGCATTGTGGGTCCAATCCAACGCCATTTACGTTTTCTCCACTCATCAAGATGGTACTTTCTAGTTTCTTCCTCAAGTCAGTCCGTATCATTGGGCGCGTGAAGCGTAACCAAGAGATGGCGCGTGGAGTTAGTTGTTGCGTTGGACTTGTTTTCATTTTACAAATTACGATGAGATTGTCCTTAAAAGTCAAACGCGTTAAAATCGCATGTACGACACACACCGTGAATACCAAAAAGCCTATTTCTGTTCACCCATTAATTAATTACACGTTATTCTAGGTTTATCCCTCCAATAATTTTAAGATTAAAATCAATTTAGAAATTTCAAATCATCCCTCTAATTGTAAGAAAATTAATTTTAAATATATAAAAGTTTGCTTCTAGATAATTATACAAAAAAATAAGATGAGTAGTGAATTTTAAGGTTCTATATTTTTGGGAGTTAATAAATACAATATTATTTTCCAATAAACAGTAATTTAATTTATTTTTAAAAAGTAATGGGTATTCATGAATAAAATACTATTATTTGTTTATGATTTTAATTTTGTAATTTGTAGTTTGTACTTTCATATCAGTTGACACCTTTATAAATAGTTACACACATTTAATTAGTTGAATGTTTAACTTTGTAGACCAACTAGCTCGAAAACTAAAACATTTGAAGTATTGGTCTAAACATCCCAATTTGATTTTTATTTTATTTCACGTGACAGATATTTAATTATTATTTGTGCATTTGTATATACTTATACAAGATGATAAAATAATCTGATTTTTTAATATCCTATATACATACATGTATGTTTTATTCTTTAACTAATATTTCAAGACAACATATCTCTAAAGTACCAAAAATGCCCAAACTAATTGTGATTGAGCTGCAATTAAACCTAGTCCAATTGAGAAAACTTCATCGAAAAAGTCAACCCTTCCAGCGACCCTGAGAGAAAAACAACATGAGGGTTTCTGATGAGTTGGACCAGGTCAGTCGATTTGAGTCGGTCAAATTGGACTGATTTTTTTTTAACCAGTGGTAGTTTAAGAATTTTAAAAATATATCTTACCAAACTGATAGTTAGAATTTTATAACAGCTAGAGAATATAACTAGAGGTGCCAAAGTGCAAAAGTATAATATAATTAATCAAACTCAATATAAATTGTCATTTTCATAATTGGCCTCGATTTCGTTAGCGTCGATGATGACAAGGGCGATGGGAGATGCGGGCCCTCGCACCCTGCGCTGTCCGAACAAACCTAGAAGACTCGTTGCTCCATTTAATTTGATGAATCCATGCGACCTAATACCAATAACTTGTAGCTCAAATGGGAAGCCTCTATTGAATGTTTGAGAATGGTACGACGCATGAATATCTGGCAACATATGAAGAGAGAGGATGAGAAAAAAATCAATGCTTGACATTACCACTTATAGTTTCTTCATGTCCCAAATGGCTTCTGACTCATCATCTTGGCTCTCTTCAAAATATAACTTCTCTTTTGTTCGGTAGCAATAAGTCATTGTCTATTATATATATATCACTAAAATAAAACATTAATTTATAGATGTTTCATCAAATGTGTTGATAAAAAACCGTCAGGTACTTTAATGTGTATATGAAACTTTATATATAAGTGAACTAAAGAATTCAATATTGTTCAATAAATTTGATAGTTATAATAAGTAACCTGCAGTGGTAAATAAGTTATTTATAATTAATTAATTCATGTTACGGTTACCTAATTTTATCCAAACAAAGAGGATCATATATATCTTATATATGTGATTAATCAATCAATTTTTAGGACTAACATATTAATTAAATAAGAATAGCCAAATTGATCAAGTTTTTTATTAGCTCAAACTGATTGAGTAGTTATATATTTAAAATCGAGTGCAAATTAATACGACTTTATCAATATATGGCGAATATAGAATAAAAATCGAATCCTCGGAATATATATTAATATTATTATAGGTGAATTCTACACTTAATTATGAAAATATTTCAGTTTTAAAAAATTATAATAATATCTCAAATAAATGAGTATCTCTTCATCTTATTTTCATATGTTTTTATTAGGGAATAATAATGCATATTTTCTGAGTAATATAGCACCCACCACTATATTAATGGCGCTCGTGATCATCATAAATATTCGCATGTACATATATATGCTAAAATTCCCAAAAGAATCCAGTACTTTGGCAAATTCCATTTTGCGATTGTACTGGAAAATTAAAAGCTCATATTCAAACTCCATGAGTCAAGAAGCAATGTATGCTTAGGAGTTAATTAGCATTTGGTGAGAACTCATACGCATGTCTCGTTTTTGACACTCGGTTTGGAGTGCCCAATTTTTAATATATATAAATCAGAATCAGAACCAGACTTGATTAACCCGACATCAACCCGGACAGCTGAAGTTACAGTTGGTGGGACAACCCCCTCACCATAAACTCAGCTACTGTTAGTTAAGACAAAATTGGCAAATTCGTGAGCCACTTGATTGCACGTTCCGGTTGTGGATAGTACGCAACCCCGTTCGCAGATTCCCCCAAAGTTGTTCAGCTTGACCCGTTTAGCATCTTGCAGAGCCCCGGCTTCCAACTCATACGGATGGAGAAGCCCCGTGATATTGCTGCAGAATGGTTTACACATGCATCCATGATAATCATGAATACCGATCAACTCGAACCAGTTAGCATCATGCAGAGCCATGACCTCCAACTCATACGGATGGAGAAACCTCGTGATCTTGCTGCAGACCGCCTTAAACCAGCTTCCTCGATCAATCCTACGATCAATATTGCAAAGTTTAAATCCTCCCAGCTCATTGGGTTTAACCGGATCAACCCATCGAAAACAGGGACCCCCCGTTTCCTTCCAGTACCGATCCCAATATGACACCCCGGTGACGTATTAAAGATTAAGCCAACCGAGACCCCCTAGTTCGGTGTGCTTGTCTGAGTCTACACACTTACGCCATATAACTCCAAATCCCTCCCAGTACCAATCCACCAACCCACCACACCACCTATACGGTTCTCGGATCACATCCCGTCCAGACTCGAAACACAACTCCGAACCCGACTTCATTCTCTTTTCAAACCCCATCCGGACTTCCCCAACCTCTCTCCCCCTTGCCTCCTGCAACCCCTCCGTCTCTGCCGGTCCAAATCCTCGCCCCTGACCTCCCTCTGCCCCGCTCCGACCTCCCATGGCCAGCCCCGTAGCCAAACCCACTACCAACTCCAACCTCTCCTGCCCGCCACCGTTGTACTGCGCCGATCCGACGTCGCCGCGCCCACCATTGCAGACGACCTCTACAGCCCCCCGCCTGGTTCTGCCATCCTCTGCAAACCCGCCCAAGACCTCCCTCGGCCGTCCTCCACCATAGCCGAGCCTCCTCGCCCTTCCCACATCTGATGTCGCCGCAGCACTCCGGAGTCGATGTTGGGTTAACTCGCAGACCTAACTTTGGCCCACTTCTGGCCATGATCAGTAGAGCGTGATCATTTAGAGTTAGCCTCATACTGATCGCTTCTTATGAACCTATTCTGATCGGGGACTGCTTAAGTAAGATTTTATCTGATTTGTAGATCTACTATTATGTGTTGACACATCAATGATACAAATCAAATCATACTTAAGATATTACTACAACACTTAGTAATATGAATGCCGATTTTATTTCAACTAATAATCTTTATTACATGATTAGATTGAAAATGCATTGTGCTAGGGCACAAAAACCCAACAAGAACAAGGGTCAGTGACACATGATAGAAGGTCGTTGATGTGGGTGCATCGACATTTGGTGTTCAAGTACTTAATTTGGCTTGTATTTAAGTGATTTTTATCCCTCAAATTTTATATATTAGTTGTTTTAGCCAGACTATGTATTCACTGATAGGTGTTGGAGATGTCACCATATGTAACAAAATATGGTCAAGTCTGATTTATTCGAGTGCCTGCAATTTTATGAATATGGACAACTTCTGAATCTCTCCAAATTGCTATTTATAGATCTGAGACTGATCTTCAAAATTATTGATTGAATCCATAATGTTCAGTACGGTCTATTTTGGTGGATCAAATCAATTCTGACCATAAATATCTTGAACCATTTTTTTTAATAAAAGAACTTCCAATTTTATTACGCAAACAAGGTCATTTACATGCCGAGCAGAACAACGACAAGATTGGATGGGACAATTTCTCTACCTGAACCCTCGAAATTGGAAGATAACAACAAACTTTGCTAACATTGCATCCATTCACGATTCGGTGGCAAACATTGTAGTGATAAAACATCGAATCAATAAGATCTCAGATCAGAGACGAAATGACTCGACCTATTTAGCATCATGCAGAGCCACAACCTCCATCTCGTCTGGATGGAGAAACCTCGTAATCCTGCTGCATAACGCTTTAAACATGGTTCCTCGATAATACAGACAAATCGACTCGAACCAGACAGCATTATGCAGTGCCACGACCTCCATCTCAAATAAATGAATAAACCCCATGATTCCACTATAAAACGTATCAAACAAATTTTCTCGATCAACCCTGCAATCAATATCTTTGCTTCAACCATTATTCTTATTTTTTAATCAAATTGATATACTATTAAAATATCAAATATTTCCAAGTTGATGCATATGTGAAATGGTTTGGTTGCAAAGATAGTGGGCCTAGGATCTGATTACGTCACGGACAGTCCACTACTGTCTTTGGGGTCACCTGTTGCTTTCAATATGGCCTATTGAAGAAACACCCCACTGCCCTTTCCTCACTCACCACACTCATCACTCTCACCCGCGCAATTAATACTCTTTTTATTGATTAAAAAGATTGTCTTGTTTCAAAATATCGGTAATGAAAGCTAAAAGGGTCAACGGAGTCGTTTTTGATTTGTTGATGAGGTCAAAGAATGGAGAAAACTTGGCAACGGTCAAATTCAATGTTACTAAGTCCAACCTTCAAGCAAGGGTTGAACATTTCTTCATCTTCTTCTTTGGCTGCTGTTGCCATTTATGAACCACCTAGCTATTTCTTAGGTCAATATAGCTGCATGGTATAGGATGATATGATTGGTTCGGTTTTTCTGGTTAACCGTATGTTTTATAAAATTTGAATCGTTTCTCGATGTGACTGAAAAATCATATTTTAAGTATGGTTTTAATGTAAAATATCACAAAACATGTAATTTTTTTCTTTCGATTTATTTTATGGTATCAAACGAAAAGAGCAGTTTGATACGCCAAAGTTTTATGTTTTGAACTTTAATATACTGAAGTATTAATTTATCTTATCTCACTCTTAACTTTCAATTTTTGCCCATTTAAGGGCCACAAATTGTGACTAAATATGAGAAAAATGACACATTAAATAAAGGGTAAATTCCACATTACTCTATTTAATTATACGCGTGTCTCACATAACCCCCTTAACTACAAAGTTAATCTGTGAGGTGCCTTAAATATTCAAAAATCTCACTTTACCTTTTTTTGTTGACTTTTTTCAAAATTATGTCATGTTCTTGGGAAATGACGAAAATACCCTTATATCTGAAAAATGAAAATAAATAAATAAAAATGATTTTGAACTTTTTTTTCCTATTTTCTCGTTGTACAAAATAAAGAATAAAAATAATATTTTAGTTTTAATTTTTTATTTAAAAACAATTATTTATAAAAATTAATAAAAATAAAAAACGATGTTTAAAAGTAATTTTTTATTTTTAAATTTTTTTTGTAAAAAAAACTTTTTAAAAATTATTTTTACTATTAACAAAAGTTTATTCTTAATTTTGTACAACGAGAAAATTAGAAAAAAAAATTCAAAATCATTTTATTTATTTATTTTAATTTTTCAGATAGAAGAGTATTTTCGTCATTTCACAAAAACTTAATAGAATTTTGAAAAAGTCAACAAAAAAAAGGTGAAGTGGGATTTTTGGATAGTTAAGGCATCTCACAGATTGATTTTGTAGTTAAGGGAGGTCATGTGAGACACGCGTATAGTTAAGGGGGGTCATGTGGAATTTACCCTTAAATTAATGCACGAAAAAATTATATATTAATATTTGAGTGTATTAAAGTTATAAACGTAAAACTTTTGGTATATCTAACCATCCTTTTTCTTCGAGAAAATGACATTTTGTACATCTGAATATACACTTTTGTCACTTTCATACTTTATATTTTGTTTTGAATTATATTTTGTGACACTTTACTTTTAAAATACCAAAAGTACTGAACTACTCATGAGATTGAACCAAAATTAAATCTAATCAAATTTCAATTGTGTCTTTACCCTCAACTATTCATCAAATTTTCAAGTGAATGTCACTCTTTCCACCTCCCTCCTCCTCCTCCGCCGCCCCCTCCTCTTCCTCTTTCTCACCCTCGCCTTCGTCCTTTCCTTCGCCACCGCCAACAACCACTTCTCCGGGCCGTTATCCTCTTGGTTGGGAATGTGAATCATGTAACTTCCATTCTGCTTTCTAGCAGTCAGTTTGAGGGTACCATTCTTCCAAATCAGCTTGAACCACAACCTCTTGACCGGTTTCATACCAGAGGGGCTCTGTCACGCGGTGGCCATATTCATAGCACTGAAAAAAAAGAAGAAAAAAATGTAAGCTATGAAAATGACAAAAGTATATATTTAGATGCACAAAAGTGTATTTTTCTCATTTTTGTAGTTATCAAATGTGATAATATTGTAGACGGATTTTCAAATATATGTCGTTCATTCATATGTACTCCATATTTGCCGTGTAGACTTGTGGGATGATAAGATATGTTTAGCTTATTTGAGATTCTGTGTTCAATCAAATTATTGCTGAACCTGAACAATTGATAACCAAAATTGGCAAAAGAGATTTATAAATTTAGTTAACCGAAGTAATGTGAAATTAATTAAATATACACTCCCTCTTTTGATGGTTTGGGTAACAAATCGATCTCTATGAGTGAAGTGCAACCATGAAAACGAAATAATTAATGATACAAAATCCCAGTGGAGTAGCAATTAATAAAACATGCAACAACATCTTTATTTAATAATCGGGAGCTGAGAATTGTCAGAAGAGGGAGAGATGATTGAAACTTATTGAGTCATGACGTATCAATTACAGAACCCCACGACAATTAAACACATGCATTAATTTCCTCAGAAAATGGGTTGTTTTGTTGTAAATATTGAAATCATTTTCATTTGGTGGTTGGTGGAGACAAGCAACACAATATATAGCCTCTTATGATGAGTTGGGCTTTAATGGAATGGAGGTTCAATGCACATTTCCTTATAGTTTATACCAGACCACCATGTTCTTCTCTATTTATTTCAAGCACTTTTTTTCTGGGATTTGGTTTTTAAGTCATCATCAAGCACATCCACAGACTCATTCATAAATAAACCATATATATGGACCTCATAAAAGACTCATATGCTAATTTCATTTAATTTGTAACCGTCTTGGACGTGACTCAAAGTGTCCATTTCTAGCAACCCACGTGCTAATAAATAAGTAGGAGAAAGAGGCCTAATGTGACTTGGGCACCCTGGAATGGAATTGAATCAAATGATTGTGGGTGCTAGAATTTAGGCCCATTTTGATGGGCCATGAATGAAGCCTAACCTCAACATCATTCAAAATAACATATTTTTCCTAATGATTTTTGATTGATTTTTTCTTTAAACCCTCGTCTCCCTCCGAGCGGGATTAAACCATCGACCCCATCGCAAACTGTGTGATGGTTACCACATATTTTTCAAACATTTCAATTGATTACTGGGAAAATTACACTTTTGTGCATCTGAATATATATTTTTCTCATTTTTATACTATACATTTTCTTTCTTCTTTTTTTCAGCATCATGAATTACATTTTGTAACACTTTACTCCGATAATACTAAAAATACCTAAACTACCCCTGAAATTGAACTAAAATAAAATATGGTCTAACCTGATCCAATTTTAATTGTGTAAAAAGACGAAATTACCCTAAACTATGCATCAAATTTTCAAGTGAATGCTGTTGGAATAAGATACCCGGAATGACGTGGCACGCAACACCGTTTCCAAATCTTTTGTTGTCGATATATGATACTGGGGAGATGAAGAAGAATAGTCAAGAACCGCGCCGTGGTAAGGAGGCTACTGACTTGAAAGCAATTATTCCGGGTGGACCGTGGTAGCGATCAAATCCGGTTTACACGGTTGTCCCTCAGATGTGAGCCCACTCGCACAGCTGAGGCTGGAACAATGCAGACTCTATCCAGGATGAAAACAAATCTTACCAAAGAAATTCCGACGATTGAACAAACAACCGTCTGACAACAGTCAGATTGCGCAATCGGGGAAAGACGAAGGAAGATGAACGGAAAAAAGATCGAGAATTATTTTGGCAGCAAGTGTTCTGTGTGTCAAATGGGGAGACACCCCTCAGTATTTATAGAAATATCTGAGGGGAAATGAATTAAACTCACACATAATGACACATTAAACCAACCTTTTAACAGCCACAATAAATTCGTGATTAAATCCATATTTAAATTCGAATTCAAAAGATTTTAAAATCAGATTTAAAAGAATTTGAATTTGAAAAGTCAGATTTGAATTCAAAAAGATTTGAAATTGAATTTCATTTAAAATTAGATTTTGAATTAAAAAATAAAATAATTTTTTGAAGTCTGAGAAATAAAATCAAGTTTTGCCCGCACCGCAGGTGCTCTACCAAAGCCCAAAGCCCAAAGCCCGAGCCGAACCGGACCGGTCCCGTGCCCGTGCCCGAGCCCGAGCCAATCAGACGGCGGCGGCGGCGCGCGTGTGGGTTTGGCCCAAGCCTCAGGTTACCCCTTATTAGGCTCACACAAACCATAGAGGAGAGCAAAACAATTTAAACCCAAAAAATATTTTTAATTCTTTCAATGTGGGATTTAACCAAATGAGACTTTTAACCATACAAAACCCCAACAATCCCCCACAAAAAAGCCTTACAAATAAAGGGTTTAAAAAGTAAAAGTCCTGGACAAAGGAAGATGTGATACTTAAGTGTCAATGTCTTTCGACTTGAATTGACACATAGTGAAGTGAGGCAACAACGTACTTGTGAAAAACGAGTGAATTGCTTCTTGAACTTGTTTTCACTTTCTGGTGAGACCCCCACAACACATATCTTATCTTCTAATATGCAAGTTTCGCGATACCTGATCTACGCGTTTAAGGTCATGCGTACACCTCGGTTTCGCGAGTGTATTTGGAAAACTTTTCGAGTCTTCCACTGATGGCGGCCAAACCATCACACCCGCATAGGTAGCTCGTCAAGTACGTCTCACTAGTCACGGGCCTACAGAGTCACACACCAGTGGCAAGAACCGAAGTATCTCTATAGGACTCAAGAGGTCCGAAATGGGTGGAATAGAAGTATAACCAACATGTGAGTGGCGATTGACACCTTGGTGGTGTCGATCGACGCACGTCACATAGGGTATCGATTGACGTGGTGTCGATCGGGTCGTTGACACGTGGGGGTGTCGATCGACACCTTTGTCCTCAGAAGAGTGTCGATCGACACCATACGCGGACGGGTGATGCCCTAGAGGCCCTCACCCAAGCCTATAAATAGAGGCTTGGGGTGAGAGCCTTCACAAGCCACTATTGGACATATTTTTAATTCACCAAAATACTTCTTCTAGGTCTTGCATTGAGACTAGAAGAGAATAGAGAAAAGAGAGGCACTACAAGAGGGTAGTAATTCTTGTGAGGGTCTCGGCTTCACCAAGGTTCGAGTCTGGTATGTGTGCACCCGTAGAGAGCAAGTCCGAGGATTTGCTTGTGATTCGAAGCTCGGGAACTTCAAGAGGCTTCGAGAGGTAACATATCTTTCTTTCCTCTAGATAATGATTCATCTAGACGATTGCACTTGATCCTTGAATGGGTTCGGGTCAAAATTCGTTGCGCTTGACCCGCTAGGAACCCCAACGATTAGAGGGTCTTTGAGCTCCCAAACCCATTTTGGGTTCTTGGGTTAGTTTGTATTCTCTTTACTTCTTGAATCTTGTAGTTTATTAGTAAGAATTTGGTTGAGCACCATGGTTTTGGGCTAAAAACCCAAGACCATGGGTGCTAGACTATTGTAGGAGATACTGACAATTTAAGTTAATATTTATTCATGATTGAGTATTTGTTTGTGAGTTTACTTGGTTTAAAAGCTTGATCATAACATGCATTGTTATTTGCTAGCACTTATGATGATATATGTGGAAATCTTGAACAAGAACATGATTCAAATGCCTGCTTGAGAGTGTTTGTAGTTATGCTAGAGTGAATGCTCTCAAATTCACCCGAGAGGAGAGTTTGAAAGTGGATATAAATAGACTCAAGGTTTAGAAGCTAAGATTCAAATCTCGGTTGAAAATAGTTGTGTCTAATGCTTCCTAACGTTGATTGTAACATCCCGAGAGGGTATTCAACGTTGGGAAAGACGTAGTCCGAGAGGATACGCATCGATGAATTAGACCTCTTACATTGCTCGTTGTGAATAATTGATAGCTAGGATTGGCAGTTTGCTGCCGGTCTAGCACCCGTGGTTGCTAGTTTCTTGATTTCCATCCCCCATTTTACTTTATCGCATCTAACTTAGTGAGTCTCTAGTGTAGTTTGCTAACTTAGTTGTTTGCTAGTTAATTAGTCCTTAGTTGAACCCCCCCCCCCCCCCCCTACCCAATACTTGTGTCTTTAATTTGTACTATTTGTCAAACCTAACGAAAAACGCGAAAAGATTAAGTAAGCAACCCACATGTTGATCCCCGATAGTTCGATCCAGGAAAGCCGGAAACTACATTTACTTGAACGATTAAAGGGCAACCTTTTCTCGCCTTTCAGAGGTGGAGAGAGTGACATTCACTTGAAAATTTGATGAATAGTCGAGGGTAATGTCGTCTTTTTACACAATTGAGATTGGACTAGATTATACCATATTTAATTTTGGTTCAATTTGAGGGGTAGTTTAAGTATTTTTAGTATTTTATGAATAAAATGTCCTAAAATGTAATTCATGGTATTGAAAAAAGGAAAAAGAATGTAGGATATGAAAGTGAGAAAAATATATATTCAGGTGCACAAAATTGTCATTTTCCCTTAATTATATTATATGAATGACTAGGATTCACAACAATTAAGTTTGATGAATTTACTAGTTATATACGTTTTTAGTGTATCGAATCATATTGGTTACGTTTTATTTCTATTGTAATAATAATATTACAAACCCCGTTAAATTCTAATTAAAAAGACAAAGATGTCAATGTGTTTCTTAAAAGTTACAAATATGTTTTTAGTTATAAAATATATGGATAATTTCAGATATATCACCTAAAAAGTTTGCATTCTCACGTAGGTCATAAACTTTTTAATTTAAGTCTAAAGTCACCAAAAACAAAATTTCCACGTATTATGTTAATGCTTACCAAGGTTGTGAAACTCGGAACTCGAGACAAAACTCGACTCGGTGAAATATGAGAAGAACTCGGAACTCGAGCAAAACTCGGAGAAACTATGTCTTTAGTTATAAAATATATGAATAATTTCAGATATATCACCTAAAAAGTTTGCATTCTCACGTAGGTCATAAACTTTTTAATTTAAGTCTAAAGTCACCAAAAACAAAATTTCCACGTATTATGTTAATGCTTACCAAGGTTGTGAAACTCGGAACTCGGGACAAAACTCGACTCGGTGAAATATGAGAAGAACTCGGAACTCGGGCAAAACTCGAAAAAACTCGGCGAACTCGTTTTGTATTAAAATATAATTTAATATATATAATTCATATATAATATTTAATATAGACAAAATAACTAAAATATATAATTATTTATTTAATATTTGTTATATTTAAATTAAAATTTTCAAAAAGAAAAAGCTTTTTCTTAATTAAATTTAGATTTTACAAAAAAATTAGTAAAATACTTTAAAAGAATCACTAAAAATCACTAAAATGCCATAAACTAATATGCAGTATAATAAATGCTTAAGATTATTATTTGACCAATATAACAAATGATGAAAATTAAAATGATTTTTATGGTGATAATTATAATCCTTATTTGTGAATTATAATAAATGTCATAATCGTTATTTGTGCATTATAATAAATGTCATAAACCTAAAATGGTAATAACTATTAAAGTTTAAAAGTCTGACAAAAACGTTTCCACTCCCTTTTATTAATAATTATTAGGGATAATTCCATATACCACTCCATAAAATATTCTAAATCTCACCCAACACCCCCTAAAACCATTAATTTCACTAGCACCCCCTTAAAATGTGCAAAAATCTCAGTTGTCAAAAATTTATTGAAAAAAGACAAAAATACCCCTATCTCTCACCACTCCCTCACCATACCCTCTGTCTCTCCTCCCTCCGTCCACCGTCGCCGGCGGCCTCCCTCCGGCCGATCCCCTCCCGCCGCGTGTCCACAATCATGGCGAAGATTGAGTTGATGGGGAGGGAGGCGAGGTTGAGGGTTTGGAAGGAGAAGGAGTTTAAGGTGAGGATGAAGGGGCGGAGGAAGGGGAGGCTGATGGTGACGGCAGAGGTGTTCGAGGTGGCGACATGAGTGGCGGTGGTGGAGGGGATTAGCCGGAGGGAGGGCCGACGGCGACGGTGGAGGGAGGGAGGAGAGACATAGGGTATGGTGAGGGAAGGGGTATTTTTGTCTTTTTTTAATAAATTTTTGACAACTGAGATTTTTGCCCATTTTAAGGGGGTGCTAGTGACATTAATGATTTTAAGGGGTGTTGGGTGAGATTTGATATATTTTAGGGGGTGGTGTATGGAATTATCCCTAATTATTATGAAAACGTTTCCTCTCTCTTTCGCAACCACCATTATCTCATACCAAAGCCATATCCGGCCACTCCTCTCCGCCTCCGGACGCGACTCCACCTCCTCCTCTCCGCCTCCACAACTCCGGCTCCGGCTCCTTGCTCAGCCTCCGCGCTTCGATCTGGTTCGCGAAGTCAGCTTCTCCGCCTCCACGAACAAGATGGCGAAACCAAATCTGGCTCCGGCAAGGCCAGATTTGGCTCCGGCTAAGCCAAATCTGTCGGGTTTGACTGTAATCAGACATAGTTGAGTCATGTTGACCACGATTTGACCAAGTTTGACGAGCGTTGACCGATTTTTTGCCGATTTTTGGCCTTCTCGTCTCGGTGGGGTCGAAAATCCCGGGCTCCGGCCGAGTCCCGGCGAGTTTCATAACATTGATGCTTACATAAACTTCAATGTTTGGTATGAACTATCAAATAGTGAAACGTGACTATCTTAAAACATATTAGAAAGATCCTCCTCAATATCCTTGCAATGAAATAGAAAGCTACAACTTAAACGAGCGGCATCATCTTTGATGTACAAAATTTGAATTCTATTTGGCGAGACCAACGAATGTGACGACGTCAAATCGGTTTTCGAGCAACCTAGTATTTTCATGTGCTAATCTTTTTCACACATATAACGAATTACAGTGTTCCTAAGCAAGGTAGAGAATGCTATCGTTACACAATCGTCGGTGGGGGCAAGGGAGCCAAAAGTTAAAGTTTTTAACGAAGGACAATAATTCATGGAAGGCATCAATGGAGATGGCGGTAAAGATGCATTTAACGAGATTATTGGCACAAATCTTGGAGGTTAACGAGAGAGATTTCTCGATGACCTCCTCGAAATCGTCGATGATGTGATGTGTGGAACGCTCGTAGGGGGTAAGGGTTGACTCCAACAGCCTGACATAGGAAGGAGATATTTCTCAATCATGGATTTAAGCTTACCAATGGATTAACATTTCAATATTCTTATGTTTAATATTTATTTTAACAAATGTGATTTAGCAAAATAAAGAAGGGGTTATGACATCATGCCCTTAATTTTAAAGTGGCTTTTTATTTAAAAAATATTTATTATACATGATTAATTTTAAGTTTTAACCTTAAATTTAACGTGGGTAATAATAGTACGAAAATAAGTTAACTATGATCATTTTTAACTCTTTTTTTTTGTTTTATGTCATTTTATAACAAACTACACAGTTAATTGTGGTGATTATCCCTACATCTAACCATGATTGTGAAAGAGTTTGAGCAACAAATAATGTTTGTGCTTCTATTCTTCTATTAGCTGGTTCTGCCTTATTCTTCTCCCTTGTGGCCTCATGCCTCAACAATTATTATTACTTAAAACGCAAAATATAATGTACATCTTCAACTTCTTTTTTTAATACGCAATTATTTGAGAAATCTTACACTGAACTTGATGTATCCGGTAGTATCAAAATTCGAACTTAGAACCTCAATATATTCATAATGTCCAACTTCAATGTGTTTGTTTCATTTTCTACTAATTAACCTTACTCAAATTGTTCCCTTCAATAAAATATACAATAAAATCTCACAAAGTTATCACTATATACCAGGCATACCTTAAAAGAGGGTTAAATGATGAGCATTCAAATATTGCCTTGGGGCTAGAACAAACCAGTAAAGGTTATAAGTTGAAATATGTTTCATTTACCTTACATATTTGCCCAAACAATAATGCAACAAACTCTATTGCAATAAGAACCTTAACGATGCTAAAAAAGTTAAAGAAAAATCTTAGAGAGTGTATTCAATTAGAATTTTAAAAGACTTTTAAAGTCTTGTGGTATTTAATCAAGACTTTAAAAATAATTTTAAAGTCTTGTGGTATTCAATCAAGATTTTAAAAAAGACTTTTAAAGTCTTGTGATATTCAATCAAGACTTTAAAAAAGACTTTTAAAGTCTTTTGATATTCAATCTAGACTTTAAAAATACTTTTCAAATTTTGTGGCATTGTAAAAGTCAAGAATTTTAAGAGATGGATGATTTTGAGAGCCTTGGTATAAATACCTATCTCCTTTTGAAATATCATCTACACCCCATCAGATTTGCACTTTATGAAAGGAGATGAAAATACACATTAGACAGCAGCTTGAGGAGTCTTGCAATTCCCAGAACATCCACACCCCTTCATCGGTAATTACATTTTACTTGTTATGGTTTTGTTTATTTGTTTGTATGTATTGATTTCTGGTTTATGTATTTTGTGGGTTTACTTTTGCATTTTTTGGGTTTGAGCTTTTATTTTTTATGGTAGTTGGGGTTTATGGCAACCTCAAGGACACAAAGAACATTTCAATCCATCTCTATCTCTCTGCAACTTTCACAGATGATAAAAACTATATAGATAAATATATTTTTATAATAAATAAAACATGTTTATACACAAATTTGAGGTTTAGGGCAATAAATAACAACCTTCTCCGACGGAGACCAGCAGTGGAGACTGGCGGCGAGCTCCTCTTCGGTCTCTGTGACTCTTGGCTTCAGCTCGCCGTGCCGCGACTAGCTGGTTCGACCACACGACCCCGATTCGACCCCACAACTTCCAGAGAAGGCCTCATATTAAGCAGTGCCCATGGCTCTAGCAAGCCGAGAGTGGAGGGCTTCACCGTCAGGGCCTCGGCGGCTCAGCAGCTCGAAAATCTCGAATCGCCTTCGAGACCGGCGCCGCCGCCACCTACTGCCTCCCCGCTAAGAAAAGGATCAGGGCGTCTCTGCCCGTCGTGCCGCGACTAGATCTGCTCCCGCTGCTCCGCCGCCGACCCGATCTCGTTATGTCTCTGCCCGTCGCCGGCGGCGCCGTGAAGCCCACCATCTTCTGCGCCCTCTTCGTGCCGGAGGTTTTCTTCAGAGACCATGAGGGTTGAGAAGGAAGAGAGCTTGAGGACCTCTACCAGAATAGGAGTGGACGCTCAAAGGTGATTGTGGTAGTAGAATGATGAAAGTGATATAGTGATATAATTATACAGAATCGTACCAAATAGGGGTGGGGTTGAGGGACAATTGCGCAGAATCGTGCCAAATAGGAGTGGAGTAGGATGGTTATTATTATATTTATTTATAGTAGAGTGATGAAAGTGAAGGTAGCAAGAGCTAGGGTTTTGTGGATGTAAAATTATGAAAATACCCCTGCTCAAGTGTAGTATTTCAATTTTAATAATCTATTCATATTTTTTATAACATTTCATAATTTATTAGTTTAATTTTAGATTTTATAAAAACCATTTCTTTTAATTTTAGATTTCTTCAAATTTGAACTTTAGATAAACATTTTTGTTTTAACAGTTGATAATTTGTTTTTCCATTTGGCTTCTTTGCATAATTTGTTTGTATTGCCGTTGGGAAGAATTTCATTGGATTAGGAAATGGTACGGATGCAAGAACATTAGGTGCTGAAGAAGAAAGAGATATTCGTATTGAAGATATTGACAGTGATGTTGATGGTGATGTGTTTATCATACCTACTCCAAATGTTGCACAATCCACCATCCCTCTAGGGTCTACGAAATGTATGGAGCCTCCAAAGCAAGTAAAAGGCCGAAGCAAAAGGAGTAGGGGCGAATCTGAAGGAACTTCTACCACAAATCGAAGCACATATCAAAGTGGTATTATGGAACAACTTAATAAGCTTACGATCACTTTTGATGGTGTGTATAATCTATTGGAGAAAAGAGATAGCTTTATTGAGAAAAGAGAAAGAGAGAGATCATTTACAATTTAGGATGCTATCAAGGAGATTCCAAATTTGGATGAAGATGTAAGATGTAAGGCCTTTGACTTGCTTGATACAAAAACAAAGAAGGATGGTTTCTTGAAGATGGATCTTAGAAAGAGCAATTTGGATAATTCGTAGGATGCAAAGAAACTAGTTATTTATGTTATGTTGTCAATATTGTAGGAGTACTTTCATATTTTGTGGGGAGATTGAAGTACACTTGATCCTTAAACTATGTATGTTTGTTTCTTTATTTAAGGTTGAACCATTTTGTTGCTAAACTTGAAACTATTATTGAGTGAGTTCGTGCTACTTCAATTTATATTGTGTCGTTTATTATATTATTGAGTTAATTTAAAATAGTTTATATGTTGGAAGTTTATTCGCAGGACTAATGGAAATCAATCTTAAAGAAGAAGAAACAAAGATACACGAAATTGAAGAAGAATTAAGAATGGAAGAAATAGATGATGAAGAAATGGAAGAAGAACATATGGAAGAAGAATTTTATGAAATAGTTAAGTATTTGCTTATGACAATTGAAGCAGTAATCAAAATGCTAAGAGAGACTATGATAATGATGCCTCAACAAATTGAACGTAGTCTCAATCGACGACTGGTTACTAGAAATAGGTTTCATTATATACAAGATGTGTTAAAAGAAGATCCCGAAGATTTCCAACAATTGCACATAATGTATCTACAAGTATTCCTAAAGTTGTGTACCATCATTAGAGAGCAAAATTCTTTAGAAGACACAAGGTTTATCTGTGTTGAAGAAATGCTTGCAACATTCTTAATCATCGTGGGCCACAACGATCAGTATTGTAATGTTCGACAAAGGTTTAGTCGTTCACATTTCGCTACTAGTCAAAATTTCAACAAAATTTTGAAGGCCTTGAATGCTATAACGCCTAACATGATGGTCAAACCTAGAGGTGTGCCCTCTAAGATTAGAGAAAGTACACGATTTTATCCGTACTTTAAGGTATATTTTTTTGTTCTTAAAAATTAAAATGTAACATATAGTTATGTTTTTATTTGTATTATATGATATTTATTGATTATCCTTCTTAGGATTGCATTTGTGCCATTGATGGAACTCATATTCCAACCACAGTAATAAGACGAGAAGTAAGCACTTACCGTAATCGTCATGACATTCATTCTCAAAATATCTTGGCAGCTTGTAACTTTGATTTGGAGTTTATGTATGTGCTTAGTGGGTGGAAATGATCAGCACATGATTCAAAATTGTTAAATGATGCCTTGACAAGAAGAAATGACCTTCAAGTGCCTCAAGGTAACATGCATGTCTTAAATATATATATTTTTTATTGTGTTCATCAAGAACAATTTTTAATTTCATTACATGTAATATCCTAATCTTTACTCTTTTCTAATTTTTAGGAAAATATTTTTTCGTGGATTGTGGATTTGCTAATCGACGTCAATTTTTAGCACCCTTACGTGGTGTTCGGTATCATTTAAAAGATTTTGGAGGTCAAGGACGTCACCCTAGAAATGCAAGTGAGTTATTCAATCTTCGCCATGCAAAATTAAGAAATCTCATTGAAAGGATATTTGGTATCTTCAAATCACGATTCATAATTTTCAAAATGGCACCTCCTTTTTCATTTAAAATACAAGCGGAGTTGGTGCTAGCATGTGCCGGACTACGTAACTTTCTTAGGAAAGAATGTCGATCTAATGAGTTTCCTTTTGAACTAGAAGATGATTGATTTTCACCATCTTTAGAAATGGAAGATGAAAATATTGAATTAATTTCTCAAAGTCAACAACAACAAAGAGAGGGAGCTAATGCTTGGAGATATAGCATTGCTAATGCTATGTGAAGTGGTAGACCAATGGACAATAATGCAAATGAAGATGATGAAAATGAAGGACAAGATAATGTCCATGTTGATGAATATATGATTGATGTGAATGAATAGGGTGATGATGTCCATGAGGTTGCAATTGATTAATATGTTGAGAAATATATGTTGTCTCCCTAGTTGGTTTTGAACTTTTATTTTGTTATTGATATTTTCTTAATGAATTTATGTACTTTTGAAGTTGGATATTTTTATTATGTTTTAATTATTTTTAGTTTAATTTTGATTTGAAGAATGTATGAGTAATTGCAAAAAATGAAAATAAGTCAATTCAAATGTATAAGACTCTACAAAAAATTGGAAAAGTCATGCAAAATCATTTCATTAAAATCCACAAGACTCTTTATAAACTTTAAAAAGTCAACTTTTAAAATTATTCCATTAAAATTCACAAAACTCTTTATAGACTTGAAAAAGTTCATAACTTTTAAGAATTTATGAACTTTTAAAAGTTATTCAAAATTCTAAGGGGTAATTACAGATCACTATACCCCCTCAAACCTCATTCTCATATCACTGTACCCAATTTTCAGTTTTTTTTTTCTAGATCCCTCAAGTTTAAAACGTTAACACTTAAGGTAATTTTCTGTTAAATCTAACTGAGGTTGTTGGTAAAATGTCCAAAATGCCCCTCTATTTAAGTTTTAAGTGATATAATTCTAACAAAAACGTGAAAATACTAGTTTACCCTCGCTTAAATAAGAATTTAAACTTGTAGATCAAGGGAATAATTGTCTTTTAACCAAACATAATATAAAAAACTAAAAAATCAAATAAAATGTAAGTGAAATGACAATACTACCCCCTTCTTCAACCTCTCAACTCCCATCTCACACTCTCCCCTCTCTCTGGTTTTGGCCATACCAGAGATTCTTTGCTCCTCCCCTCTCTCTGATTTCACCGATCATCGATCCCGATTTCGCGTTTCACGGCGAATAATTGCTTCGATTTTCTGTTTCTTTGACAGGTTCGTCACCAAGATCCGTATATGAGTAAAAGCACTGATCCTACATCCACGTCTCTTCACTCCTCTACAAAGGTCTTGCTTAAGTCCCAAATTCAAAAACCCACCTAAAGTTTTGTTTTTTTGTCATGAATCTTTAAATTCCACATTCAATTATGTATGTTGATTCCATTAATAGAACTGGGTTTTGTTCTTTTTCTAATTTCTTTTCTCATAACTGCAGGTACTGTAGAGAGAGTGATCTCTTGGTGTCACAAATATAAATTAATCAGGTTCTGGTTGATTATATCATGAACTCTTTGAAGGTTTTATTGGGTTTTGAGTTAGATTCAATGGGTCTTCACTTGGAGCTTGTCAATGTAGCTTTCTGTGTGCTGTTCTTAGCATGGGTTTTGATTGAAATTCTGAGAAGGAGAAGAAAAATAGATTGTGGTGTTGGTGAATCTGGTGATGCACATTTGGGGAAATTTTGGGGGTTTTATGTGTTTACTGTTGTTTTTAGTGCTTTAATCTCAATTCTGCATCTGGGTTTTGGGTTTTATGAGTTTTGGATCAGTATTGAGTGTAAAAGTTCGATCTTTACAGGCCCTCGGCCGGAGCCTGGCCCTCGTCCCGGCCGTCATGGCCACGTTCGTGGTGTCCGCAGCGATGCACGAGCTCATGTTCTACTACCTGGGGTGCATCAGGCCCACGTGGGAGATCACGTGGTTCTTCCTCCTCCACGGGGCCTGCTTGGCGGCGGAGATCGGCGTCCAGAAGCTGCTCGCTGGGAGGTTCCGGCTGCCGGATTTGGTCTCCGGCGGGATGACGATCGGGTTCGTGATGGTCACTGGGTTTTGGCTATTCTTCCCTCAGCTCCTCCGGTGCAGGGCGGATGGTTCCCAAGGATTTTAGAGCAGAGAGAGGGGAGAGTGTGAGATGGGAGTTGAGAGGTTGAAGAAGGGGGTAGTATTGTCATTTCACTTACATTTTATTTTATTATTTAGTTTTTTTATATTATGTTTGGTTAAAAGACAATTATGCCCTTGATCTACAAGTTTAAATTCTTATTTAAGCGAGGGTAAACTAGTATTTTCACGTTTTTATTAGAATTATATCACTTAAAGCTTAAATAGAAGGGCATTTTAGACATTTTACCAACCCCCTCAGTTAGATTTAACAGAAAATTACCTTAAGTGTTAACGTTTTAAACTTGAGGGACCAAAAAAAAACCAAAAGTTGGGTATAGTGATATGAGAATGAAGTTTGGGAGGTATAGAGACCTGTAATTACCCCAAATTCTAATTGAATACACTCTCTAGGACATCCATATGATCTATCTTGTTCAGTTTAGTTTAGTCATTATTGAGTGAGACTGCAAGACATTTATTTTACTGAAAAGCCCCCGTGTTTCCTCTGGAATTGCAAAAGTGCCACTCTAATGAAAAATACAAAATGTAGGGGATTTAGGGTTTTCGAGCGAGAGAGACGGAGAGGGAGATTTAGGGTTTTGGGGCAATGGGAGGATCTCGAGTTCAGGTGAACAAGTCCCACAAGACTCGATTCGCCTCCAAAGCTTCTCGCAATCTTCACAAAACCTCTGCTAAAGGTCTGGTTTTTACTTCATGTTCTTGCATCTCGATTTTCATTACT
This sequence comes from Geranium rotundifolium, assembly GCA_963920655.1. NCBI lineage: Eukaryota > Viridiplantae > Streptophyta > Magnoliopsida > Geraniales > Geraniaceae > Geranium > Geranium rotundifolium. Next base: position 3,863,549 of record OY987317.1, on the reverse strand, counting down.
TTCTTCAATCCCTATAGAAATTTTATTTTATTTTATTTCAGCAGCAAATACTTCTGTTTTGGCGTCAAATTGTGGTTGTGCTTGTTTTTTTTAGGTCACAGTTACTTATGCCATGGATTGTCATAGATTTTAGTGCATTAATTAGTTCCAAAGTATCTACTGTTCTTTGTTCTTGTGATTATATCTTGTTGCAGCTTCCCATGTGAATTATTGATTGGGTTTTTGTGTTTGGTGTAGATAAAGGCAGGATTTCAAAACCCGAACACAATGGTACCAAGGGCGCTCGGGCTGCCAGGCTTCAGCGGAGTAAAAATGTATTACATCAACCCATGTCCGCGCCAGTTCATTAAGTGCAAATGCAGTTTTTGGGTTACCTTACGGCCTACCTGGTTATTTTGCAGGTGAGAGAGCAGAAGCGGGCTGCCCTTCTGAAAGAGAAACGGGCGTCTAGTGGGTCAGCAAGCCCTCCTCGAGTTCTTGTGAGTATAGGCTCTCTGTAGTGTAGAAGAGTTATTATAGTTTCCGTTTTCACTTCTGTGTGGTGTTGTGTAGTTATTGTTTAATATCATTTGTCCCGTGTCTTCTTTCTGTGATATTGTACAAATGTCTTATTTCCTTTTTTTTACTGGTATTTTGTATCTTCTCATTTCTTTTATCGACAGGTCCTTTTTGGCCTTTCTGCTTCTGTTGACCTGGATTCACTATCAGAAGATCTTCTTAAGTTATTATCTCCTGAAAGTACTGGAAATGCATCTGCGACAGTGGCTTCTTCTGAGTATAAACTGAGAATAACGGTGAGTCTTTGTCACAATATTTAAATATTATGACCACATGTTTTTAGTTTTCATATTATAATTACATGTTTTTCATTTTGGGAGACATATGGCTTGTCATACAAAAATGCACTATTTCTTGAATTTGGGAATATAAAGCAAACAAATTGCCTTTTCATGTCATTCTTTAATACCTCTTGTGCCAATATATATGACATTTCTGTTGGATCAGTTAGACTTCATTTCAGTGTTATGATGTTCTCCCCTTGATTAGATTACTGAAGTTGCAAATTTGATTTGGAGAAGTAAGGTAGCAATGAGTTTTAAGAATAATTGCTAAAAAAGACTAAATAAATGGATTGTGCACTATGAGAACAAATATATAGCTATTAATCTCTTACTTTTTTGAAGTCAGTAGAACATGGTTATTTTGTAGTTTTGGAATGCTTGTAGATTTTACAAACTGATTTCCAATACAATGTTATGTCTTGTAAACTTCAAAGATGACTTTTACTTCCATGTTTGAGACGTGTTAATCCTTTTAAGCAACTTTTCACTTTTCATCCATGATCAAAATTTAAAGTACTAACCTGACTTGTATATGCTTTAGGTATTGAAAGCACCTCATGGAGATCTGTTATCATGTATGGAAATGGCAAAGGTACGATATGACCACATATTCTTCTAGTCTGATATGATTACTGGCATTTTATGTTATTTGTGGTTATGCTTGTTAATGGTTATGTGGTTGCTTTGTAGGTGGCTGATTTGATTGCTTTTGTTGCGTCAGCGGGCACCTTTTGCGATGAAAGCCCATATATTGATTCATTTGGATCTCATTGCCTTTCCGTGTTCAGGTCTATTGGTTTGCCAAGCACCGTAGTGTTGATTCGTGTAAGTTCGTGATTGACGTGCCTTGTTATGCATGAAATTCTCAGTGCAATAATATAGTTCTGGTTTACTTGAAATCAAAAGCTGCTTCTTTTAAATGCTTTTAGGATCTACCCACTGACCTGAAAAAAAGACATGAGTCAAAGAAGATTTGTAGTTCGAGCCTTGCTTCAGAGTTTCCTGAAGATTGCAAGTTTTATCCAGCAGAGACAAAGGATGAGCTGCACAAGGTAATTTTTTTGTGGGTTATTCAGGTTGGGTCTATAAAGTATTATATTTGATTAGGTCATGGTTTGTAAGTGTGGTCTCCTACATGAATTGTTTGTTAAACTTATGTAACACACTCCTCGTGTTTCACTGGTTGCAGTTCATGTGGCTCTTCAAGGAGCAGAGGGTGGCAGTTCCTCACTGGCGTAATCAACGACCTTACCTCATGGCTCAAAAAGTATTTCGTTTATCTCTGACATATTCGGTAAAATTGTAGTTCAGTTTACCATTAGGGAGTTTGAAAGTTCTCTAGGACATTTTCTGTAAAATTGTAGTTCAGTTTACTGTAGGGAACATGAAAGTTCTCAAGGTCGATATGATAATTTGGTTTATCAGAAACGACTGCATATGAACAGAAGAGAAAATAAGATCTAGTATGGCTAATTTATCTACTTTAGTAGCATTATATTTGTATTTTCCTATATATATAATCATATATTATAATATGTTCACACTGATACCTTTGGCATGTATAATTCTAAAATATACTCCTTTTGATAATTAAGCTGTTGTTAATAACAGGTGGACAAAGTAGTTGATGATTGCAATCCAGGAAAATGCACCCTTGTCCTAACTGGTTATCTTCGTGCCTGCAGCCTCTCCGTGAATCAGCTGGTATTTTGTGCAGCCTCTAGCATGAATTTTGTGACTTTATTGTATTCTTATTTGTATATTCGTGTCTTTCTCACAGGTACATGTTTCTGGTGCTGGGGACTTCCAACTGTGCAAAATTGAAACTTTGAAGGATCCAGTTCCTTTGAATGTACGAAAAGGACAAGACTTAATGGAATCAGATGAAGCTCGTAATGTTGAGGTACTGTGCTTTTTACTATAGTATAAGTGAAGAAATCATATAATAAAAGAAAAGAACTAAGCTCATTCTCAGTTGTAGAAAGTTAGTCTCTACTTTAGTGTCAAGTTTTCTCTCTTGATTGCTGATAAAAAAAGGTTCTCTCTTAATTTTTTATATTGAGTACGGACATATGTTTTTTTCCTAAACAAATTTAAAGCACTGTAAACATTTTTTTATCCACAATAAAAATAAAGCACTGTAAAACTTGTAAACAAACTTTATTTGGTTTTGAATTCATCCTATTGTAAAAACTGTTTCATGAGGAAACCCCTACTCTGTATTAATTCACTTTTCTCTAGTTGGCCGTGATCGTATTAGATATTGATAGGCCAAGGTTTTAAGGTTTGGAACAGTAAAAGAACTCCAGTATTTAGATCATCACTGGGTGGGGTGTGCGGGAGTTCAATAGATTACATAGTATGAATAAGAATGAACTTGTATTATTGAGTAACGACTTTTATTAGCCATATTGTCTACTGTACAGCTTGCATAATAATAAAAAATGTGTTTCAAATGTTGCAGGCCATTCAGTCCATAGTGCCTGATCCTATGAAGCAGGAAAATTTACTTGTCGAAAATATTCCAGATCAAAATGCTGGAGAGCAGGTAACTTTGAAACTTAGCGCTTCTTATTATGTATTTTGCATGCTCTTCAGTTGTAATAGTTTCCATGAAGATTTATTATGTTGTGTCAATTGATTGAAACGGTCACATGCCCCTTGAAGTAAATACCGGATTCACATTTATGGATTGTATTATTTCATCACCTCGCATGAAGTGGGTCAGTTATAATGTTCCTATCTAAAATCTGATTAATCACAAATGAACTGGGTACATTTTGAGTTCTGGTGAATGGAGAATTAGGTGTCATTTGTTCGTTCTCTTCTCTGAATGTGGAATGCTAGTATCATATCTTTGACATTGCAGTCAATCTTGTCATTTTCTGACACATGCGATTGATTGCTCTGTACCTGTGTCTCTGTAGTTACTTATAGCTGGAATTTGTGTTTAGGTAAGCCCATTCATCTATCAATATTTGAATAAATAATTTTCCTTCCTTAAAATTTGTTAATCAGACATGGCCAACAGCGGAAGATATAGCTGAGGCAGACAGATTCCTAAAAGAAAAAAAGATGAAGAAGAGGGTTCTTCCTCGAGGAACTTCAGAATACCAGGTCTCTATATTCTCATTAATTATATGATGTTTTCTAAATCTCTTCTTTCTACTTGAACAAAAAACATTTTTCTTTGCTGGAGGGAAAAAGCTATTCTAATTCCAATAAATTATAATTGAAATATTGCAGGCTGCTTGGATTGTAGATGATGAATATGAGGATGGTTCTGAGATCAATGATGATAGTGATGATGGAATGGTATTGGATGACGGAGAAATGGACTATCATGGTCACGATGACACTAAGAAGATTCCAGATTTTGAAGACGATCAAGCATCTCTAAATTTGAGGGACTCTGATGAAGAAACCGAAACAGATACAATGATGATGGTAATTGTTAACATGTTAGAAAACATTCATAACATGTTCTTCTTTACTGATTGTCATTGTTAGGTGGGCATGTATCTCAACCTATTAGATATGTAGGGTTGCCATGTCTGTCTTCCCCAAAAGTTCGAGTGCTCTTCATTGATTCTATGATCTATATATATATATATATATATATATATATATTTCCTTTTTGTAAAATGCCTGCTTTATCTTGCAGGATGGTGATAATATGACTAAAGAGCAGATAGAAAATGAGATTCGCAAAATTAAAGATGCACATGCTGAAGACGAGGGTATTACTCTTCGCTTATAAATAAAGTCAGTGTTGTATTCATTATTATGGCCACTGATCAGCGTATTACAATATAGGGTTCTTTTATTATTGTTCGATGTGTGTAAAATTGGGCTTTACACATGTACATACCATTAAACCTTGTACTTCGTTAAGTTCATCGTTTATGGTCTGTTTTGTTTTGTACAGAATATCCAGATGAAGTGGATACCCCATTAGATATTCCTGCTAGAAAGCGGTTTGCAAAGTATAGAGGCCTGAAGTCCTTTAGGACCTCCTCATGGGATCCCAAGGTAATATTGATGTTCTTATTATGGATAGTAGTATACTATGTCGAAGGTCACTAAAAGTATTGCAAATCATCATCAGGAATCACTCCCTCCTGAGTATGCCAGAATTTTTGCGTTCGATAATTTTGCTAGAACGCAAAAACTCGTTCTTCGAAGAGCTTTGGCAATGGAGCAAGGAAACCAAGATGAATGTATACCAGTTGGCTCATATGTTAGGCTTCATATAAATGACATATCAGATGGAGTTGCTACCAAATTATGCACGGTTGCAAAGGCAATGCCTATAATTGCATGTGGCCTCTTGCAGCACGAGTCCAAGATGTCTGTCCTTCATTTCAGGTTCTCTAATTTTGGCCCTACGTCATCAAAATTTTCACAATCACGGGTGAATTATTTCTCTGTTTGTTTAACAATGTGGCATATTTCTTCCTTGTAGCATAAAGAAGCATGACTCATACACTGCCCCTATCAAAGCTAAAGAAGAGTTCACATTCCATGTTGGCTTCCGCCAATTTGTTGCTAGGTAAATATTTTAAGCTGCCATTTTTTCCTTCCATCTTTTCTCTCGACATTTTGCAGTAACTGCTCATACTTTATGTTGCAGGCCGATATTTTCTTCTGATAGCATCAATTCAGACAAGCATAAGATGGAAAGATTTCTTCATGCTGGGCGCTTTGCGGTTGCTTCAATATACGCCCCAGTTTCTTTTCCTCCTCTTCCTATGATAGCTGTGAAAAGTGGGGAGGGGAGTGGCGTACCTGCAGTTGCTGGTGTTGGGTCACTGAAAAGTATAGACCCTGATAGGATTATCCTAAAGAAGATCATCTTAACTGGGTATGACTCTAAATCTATTCACGCTTCCCTGCAGGTTTCAACATATGTCATCATAACGTGTTTTGAGTTTACGTACTACTAGTAATGGTCTTTAGAAACTATGTCTTGCTCATCTCAAACCACACATTGATGCAGCTACCCCCAACGAGTATCAAAGTTAAAAGCTGCCGTAAGATACATGTTTCATAACCCCGAGGATGTGAAGTGGTTCAAGGTAAGCCAACTTCTGTAGTAGGCACTTTTTTTGTAAACGATTATGGAGTTTTGACTTGGTTCCATCTTGCAGCCTGTTGAAGTGTGGACAAAATGCGGTCGCCGTGGTCGCATTAAGGAGCCTGTTGGTACACACGGTATGATGCTTATAATACTAACCTTGGCGGCCTTCCTTCACCGTCGTTATTAAAAATAAAACAAAAGAAGAGATATGGTTGATATTCGAACTAGCCATGGAGTTAAACTTATATGGTTGTTAAATTTTGATCCAAACACTTGCATAATAGTTGAACTTGTGTAAATAAGTGTCTTACATTTTATACTTGGTATACTTGATGCAATTATATGTATTGATGTCGTTCATTTTGTTTACAGGGGCATTGAAGTGCATCCTTAACGGGGTTCTTCAGCAGAGCGACACGGTGTGCATGAGCTTGTTCAAGCGAGCATATCCCAAGTGGCCAGAGCGACGGTTCCCGATCAGTGATGCTTGATGATTGATCAGTTGTCTGTCTTTGGTGGGAATGAAGCTCTGGTTCAGATGATGAGTGTGAGCGCCCAGTTTTGGTCTGCTCCACCTTACAATTTTGTAAATTCAGAAAGAAAAATTACCTATATTGTATTTTTTTGAGGAAAGAAAGAAATTAGAGTGTTTTAGGGGATCATGTTTGTATTGCAGAGGTTTGAAATTGCAAGATATTTGATTTTTTAATTGCAGATGTTTAGAAATTTATTCTTTTTCTAGATTGAGTTTTAATACCCGTAAGTTTCAGTTTGTCTTCGGCATCTGAAAAACTTGTCTTTAACTTTTTATGAATCCAATTTTTCCCAATACATGGGATCAAACTTTTTATGATATGCTTTATAATTAACTGCATTTAGTCATAATTAATTTCATTTATTCAAATTGGGTGTGATAATGCCCTCACTCATAGACAAGTGTACACGTGATGCACTATTTCTACAAACAATAACTTACATTCTATTGAAATAAATTTTCTCATGTTATAATTTACTCAACTTTGATTGCCATTATTAAATTTTTTTTTATGAAACACAAGAATGTCTTCATGGATCATCTTCCTAAACTCTAACGATAATCATTATTTTGCATAAATATCCGATGTTTACATTTTACAATAAAAGAAATAAGAAATAATCATGAAACTATATTTAACTTTACACTTCTATCACCTAACTATAAAAAAAAGTTACCCCAGTTTATTTTTTAAAATTTTCAAAATGATGTCATTGTTCTCTATTTTTTCCATTTTCTCATTCTCCTTCTCTCTCATCCGCCAGCGATCGTCTTGCCTTAGAGAAAATCTTGCCACCGAAAATCCAATCCTCTCATTTTCCAGTCGATCTGGGCTGCGGCGACCCCTCCCCTACTCAAGCTCCCCCCCCTTCCCTTCTCTCAGTCAAACTAAGTTCCTCCACATCCTAGGACGGTCGAATCGGCTCAGAGATGAAGAGAGAGGAGGGCGTGAAAGGATGATGTTAATTGAAAGTTTAAATGACGTGAGATTTTGATTTTGTGGTCCGGAGATCTACTAGTGAAAAAATTCGTTGAAAGTGTTATATTTGTGTACAGATAATTGAAAGGAGTTACAATTGCAAGCATGTGATCCTTATTTACTATTGGGGATTGATGTTTTGTTTTCTGTGACCGGTTGATTTTGTAATACCCATTTCATTGCGCCCTTCAATTTAAAATTTTTAATATTGGGTATTTGTTGGATAAATGAGATTGATATTGATTTCATGGTCTTTTTATTACTCAAGCAGTGGGAGAGGATAATGAGGAGGAGATATACATGTATATTCAAGTGTCTAATGGCATGAATAGGAAAATTTGAGTGACAATAAATGAGTATTTGAGTCAATTTGCACTAAAGATTAATGTTAGTTTAAAACAAACAGAAAATGTACCTATAGAAATGAGACGGTGACAATGACTCATCCATTTGTTTTCATCATTAGCAATTGTCTATTCTTCACCCCTGCCCAAAGTAGAAGATCCTAAAATATCCTCAACCTAGTACCTACTCCGTACATGGTAATAATGTTATTTGACTGTTGTTAGTGACACCAAATTATGATTCTTGTCTCAGTACCTGGATTCAACTTTCTAAGATCAGTCATACCATTTATTTGTTTATATTAAATGTAAGACGTGCTAATTAGTTTTGTTCACATGCATGCCATCAACGTTGTACTTGACATGGTTGAGAAAGAGAATAATTAATTTGAGAATGGAACATGTAATTGGTTGAATATATGATAAGTTGGTGTTGTGTGTCAAACTCTATGTCTTGTGAACAAAATCAATCAGACAGTACAAGGAAAGTTCAATAGTCACCATGTCAATTATTTTTGGAATTATTAGTAACATCTAATTAATACAAGTTTATAAAACTCCTTCCAAATTTATATGTTCTCAGTTCAAGTAACCAAAACCAGTGGGAACAGTATGCAGAAAATTCATGCATGTAGTTATTGAAACCTAAAGTAAAAATATGATTTGCACCAGCCGGGAATCGAACCCGGGTCTGTACCGTGGCAGGGTACTATTCTACCACTAGACCACTGGTGCTTTTGTTTCCCGGTTAAACTACAAACATTAAATAATTAACTTGTCGGTTCGGACAAATTTGGATTCAAGTTCAATTGCTGGACAAGTTTGACATGTTCTTGTAGACCCCAATAAACAAAATCTAGAATAATAATAGAAATTGTGTGCATGTGTATGTAGTAGAGAACTTGTCAATTGCTAAATAATGTTCATCATACATTGGGTTGAGTTTAGAGTTTGTAAATCCAAAAGCTGAAATCTAAGCGAAACTATGTTGTTGAAGATGGGTAGAGTGCTTCTTTTAACTAGATGTTGTCACTTTTGCTCGGATTCAGGGGTTGTGAATGTATTCATGAAGAGTGAAGATTTGATTGAAATAAAAATCTCACATTTAGCTTTCATATGAATTTGATATTTTGAAATGTATGAACTTTTTAGCGATTGCTCTCGATAGGCTAATTCTTGCATACCGACGGGTTGGGGATGAGATCACTAAATTTTCTATGTACTCATCTCGTTCGTTGACATTTTATAAAGAGTTAAAAACCTTCGAATTTGATGGAGATTTGGCACCCTTAATTCTTCGGGATAATTTTACAACTTGAGGGAAGTGATCACTGAATTGGCCACGTTTGATATCTTTTGATATCTAATAAAGAAGCATAATCTTAAAATCCAACTGAGACTCATCTAGAGTTCAATATTCCCGATTTAATAGAATAGAAGATCGATGAGATCCATGAACCGTTGGTCATCCCTATCCATGATTTAGTACCACATGCCCAAGAGACTATTTTTAATATCACCAACTCAAAAAAAATGACAAAAGCTTTGGTTCAATCGTTATTTTCCATTTTCTGAATGATAAAAATATTAAAGTACAAAATTGTTTCACCTGAACAAAGCATATGCCCAACGAACCGGAGTGCTATTTCATAAAAAGGCCCCAATTGTAGTATTTTGTAAAATCGGTAAATATTTAATTATTTGAGTTGGTGATATTAAAATGACACCTAAACCCCTTGCTTAAATCCTCGTTTATATATTTTCTTAATTAAAAACTTAAAATTTAAACTTGTTTTAAGTATTTTGTTATCTCACGTATCTTATCACGTCTAGTTTTGTGATAAAAATACAATTTTATGCTTAATATTTTAACAAAATTTCAAATAGTCGATTTAGTTTTAGTCAATGGTGTGCAGAGATTTTTGCACATAAAGAAATCATTATTGCTCATCAATATTGACTATTACTTGCACGTTACCATATTTAGCTAGTTGATTTGTACTATAACATACCTAATCAGTATTATGAATAAGCGAGTTTGGCCGGAAACTCGCCGAGAACTCCAGATTTGGGGTCTCTTCGAGATGAGATGGTCGAAACTCGGCTAACGGCGATCAACGGCCGTTCTCAACCTTCATTTTCTTCTCTTCAAGTTAGTCTTTCCGATTTCTACTCCATATGTTCGAGTTCGCCTCCATAAAATATGAGAAAGAAGATTATAGGAAGGAGTACTATAAATTAGGGTTAATTTAGGGAAGAATAAGAAAGAGAGAGAGGGAGAGGGTAATACAATTTCTTGGTAGATCAAAAATATTTTCCTGCTTTTTTTCATATTCTAAATCTAGAACTTTTTGTTAGATATATTATATTGGTTATTAATATATGGGCCGCACTTTCTAATGTGTTTGACCATCTCACATTACCTTTAAAACCCCAACTTAAACATATCTTAAAACTAGAGTAAATAATTGCATGTGTCATAATTTATTTAGTATTAATTAATAAGAGAAAATAGTGAGTATCAACAAATTTGAGATTAAAATTAATTAAATATTATGAACGGTCTTTAATAAGCATTATATATATTAAATTATTTTTTAATACAAAAACGAGTTTCGCTGAGTTTTGCTCAAGTTTCAAGTTCTTCTCATTTTTTAGCTCACCGAGTTTTACCCGAGTACCGAGTTTCACAACCTTGACCTAACTCTAATCTATGTGCATCCATCCTGCCCCGATCCTTCATTATCGAATTACTTCTTCATCAATCTCTCCTCCCGTGGAGATTTGGTTTTTCTGATCAGAAAAATCTGGCCTCAAAATTTTTGGATTTGCTTTGTAAAGTTAAATTTCTCATATTTATTTATATTATTGGGTTGGTTTCCGTATTTTTGCAAAAAGAAAATATATTGTGGTTTTTTAGGGTTTTCTAACCTAGTTTCATATCTTCTCTTGTGTCAAATCAAGAGTTTTCTAACCTAATTTACTCTGGTTGTATATGTGCTTGTAGGGCTGTAAACCAGCCGAGCTTTTAACGAGTCGTTCGAGCTCGGCTCGTTAAATATTCGGCTCAGGCTCGTTATAATCGAATTCGAGCCGAATTCGAGCTTAAGGTTTAACTCGTTTAATAAACGAACTGAGCTCGAGTCTAACTTTTTAAGTCTCGATAGGCTCACGAGCCGACTCATTTAATATTTAATTAAATAAATATTTATATTTTTAAAATTATATTACATATTTATAATAGAACTAGACGAGCTAAATCAAGTCGAGCCAATCTCAAGTTGACTAATTTATTATTTAATGAATTATTTAATTTTTAATGAATATTTTCATCAAAACTTAAGTAAACCGAATCGAGCCGAGCTCGAGCTTGGTTGCATAAGTTCGTTCAAGCCAGAGCTGAGCTCGAGCCAAACTTTTCTTTCACGAGCCGAGCCCTGTCAAAATGAGGCTCGATTCAGCTTGTTTACACCCTAACCGTGCTTGTACGTAGTTGTAGGGTTGTTTTCTTCTCCTCTTTTTTATGAACCATGGATGCGGTAAACTTATATTTATCAATCCAGCGTTGGGGCTTTCTTGAATCTGTTAACAATATTTGATTTTGAAAATTTACTTAATCGATTCCCCAAAATTGGAATTTTATCTATTTCTAGATATGGGACGTCGTCGTCGTTTGAGTTTGACATCGAAACCAAAGCTGATACGGTACTTGCTAGCTTGTTGATGGAGCTGATTCTTCTCACTGACACACCTGTTGATGTCTTCGACACTACGACATGGTTTCATATTCGAGACGAGTTCAATGCGTTGACCGACAAAAATTAGAAGCCCAATGATGAATACGAAAGACAAATATGGAGTCTATAATCGGGGACCGACAAACTAACTGCTATTGCTATCGATACTATACTAAACCAAAAGGAAATGAACGAAAGGGCCACCTTTGAGGGTGAGACATTGTATTGTGTCTCTATGCAGTTGGACAAAAACGCTCAACTGTCGCACAATTTGCTCAAATTCTTTCATAAGCGAATGGTTTGGAATATTCCATTCTTGTAGGAGCCACTGCTTCGGATCCTGCTCTTCGCGTAGGGTTTAATTATATAAATATCTTATACAGAGGATGACCCGATTTTCTAAATATATAGGATGAGTGTAGTTGACGGAATATCACTAAATTGTCACAAACACTAATTAGATTTCCCCAAACTTTATCATGGCCACCCCTAATACTGAACAAGCACACATTATTTGCAAATTTAGGTACAATAATATGCATGCATATACTTATTGTAGGTGGTAGAGTATAAAACTATGATTATCAGCTTAAATTTTTGGTTGAGTTGAATATGGTATCAGAGTTAGCTTTAACTCGCGGACGAATCTCGGGACGTACAAATTATATTTCTTCTCATTCTTTTATTTCTTATTTTCTTTAAAAGCTCCAACTCTTTTTATCAGGCTTCTTTCAAACTTCTCTTTCAAATGCCTCTCCTCAATCTCCTCTCCCTGAAATTACAGTCACCAAACTTGAAGTCATTTTCAAAACCGCATTGGATGAGATTCATGGCGAGGAGTGTGTTTCAGAGCTGAGCATGGACCTGTCTTAGTTCACTGTTCAAGACACAACATGGTTTGGAGTGTTTTTTTTTATATTAATGTTCATGTCAATAATTTTGAATTCAGCCAGGTTTGGCCAGTTGGGTTTCAGACTAATTAATTGGTTCAATATCTATTTTCAGAGTTGTTACATTACATTAATTTGTGTGTGTGTGTGGTTTTTGGGTTCGTAGAGTTACTACGTGCTTTTCACAAATTTCTATCTATTAGTAAGAAAATGATCAGCTTTGATGTGATTTTTCTTAAATATACGATTCTATATGATAGAGCAAGCACTTGAAACTTGTTACTCGATAATGTATATATAGAAGTTAAGTTTTGAATTCGTACTTTGACCAACTTTGTCGCTGTGAAAAAGTGACCACGTTGCTATGATGCAAAATCTGAAGTAAGCAAACAAATACACCAATAAATTTCTTAACCCAATTCTCATGAAACAATCATGTGTTTGGGTGGGTACGTGAAACTCATGATGTGTGCAGTTATTTACTTATCTCTTAACATAAAAAATGTTAACTCCTTGCCCACTCTTAATGTCACCTCCACACTCTGCTGGGCGCCCGAGTTATTTACCTATCCCTCAAAGGTGTAATTCCAGACTTGACGTGCCCGAGATGCAATCATTAGGAAGAATCAATTGATCACTCCATATTCTTATGCCCCATAATTAGTGCCACTTCGTTGTATCCAATGGTGGCCGGATTTTGAGCTAAAATAAGAGGTGCTCCTTGTGTGCAGTATTGGCTTAACTGGAATCTCGATTGTAAGGAGATGGAGGTGCTTGTGTACTTCTCTTGGGCTATTAGGCATGCTAAGAACAAATTCTTTTGGAATAGGGTGAGTGTCCCAGTGTCACATGTCACTGTTTTGGTTATGGCTACCCGCTGTTCGTGGAACTCAGTGAAGCTCGACAAGCCTACTTGTGTCTCACCGCAACCGAAAATTGCTCTATGAAAGGCGCCTAGGTTGGGACATGTTAAAATAAATGTTGATACTACTTTAAACTCAGAAAGGGGGTTCTGGAGTATAGGGCTTATTTGCAGAGATGATTTGTGATGGTTGCATATTCGAGACGAGTTCAATGATCGACAGGTCGCAACTACGACATGAGGATAATCACGGGCAAAGTAATGTATCTAAGAAAGCAATACGACAATGTTAGATTATATTAGGTTTCCTATTTTAGTTTCCTATATTTATATTTCCTTTTCTCACATGTATTAGGGTTTCCTATTCTATTCCCTTTACCTCTATAAATAGAAATCTCTTGTAATTCAGAATACACGCATCAATAATAAATCCCTCTCTTATTTCTATCATGGTATCAGAGCCATAATCGATCATTGGTCAAACCTCTATGAATTTATCGCTTTGCCCACTCGTCGATGATTCGTGATTCTGACGGGTGGGCGAGGCAATTCAATCTCAATGTCTAACCAATCTCGTGCTTCTGCCTATTGCAATCACCTTGCAATCAACCCCAATCTATCACCAATCTCTCAATTGAATCCCAATAATTAAATCTCAATCTCTAACATCTCGCTTCCGCAAACAATCAATCTGGCAATCATCGGACAACTGCCATCTCGCCATCAGCCAGCAGACCTCAGGCATCATTGGACATCAGGCATCAGACATCATCTATATGCCATCAGCCGTTGTCATCTCGCCATCAGCCAGCATGCATCATCGGGCATCAGACATCATCTATATGCCATCAGCCGTTGTCATCTCGCCATCAGCCAACATGCATCAGACATCATCAAGCATCATGTATCAGACATCAAACATCGGCGCACATCCTCCATCCTCGATCCTCATCGCATCACCTCGCGCGCATCCTCCACAACTCAATATTATCAAGTTTCAAACTCAATTCTTGTTTCACCGCATTGAGTTTGAGGGAGGCTGTTAGATTATATTAGGTTTTCTATTTTAGTTTCCTATATTTATATTTCCTTTTCTCACATGTATTAGGGTTTCCTATTCTATTCCCTTTACCTCTATAAATAGAGGTCTCTTGTAATTCAGAATACACACATCAATAATAAATCTCTCTCTTATTTCTATCAGACAAGCTCAAACCTCTCTCATTGAGGTATCATATAATATGAGTTCCATCAATGGCACAAATGCAATCCTAAGAAGGGTATATATGCAAATTTAAGTAATACCAAAATAAAACATTAATTGTTCTAGTAATTTCCTATTTCTTCAATATACCGCGAGCAATTATGGACTAAAATCGGAGTTTGGATGAGAAATTATGTCACCCGAAAGTTTCGGATTTACTACAAAATTTTGTGAGACGAATTTCACCTTACTCCATTTTCACTCTAATTTTGCACAATTGCGCGAATGCTAAAGTGACACAAAATATTCTAAATAATCTCATAACGAGAAAAATTCGGCACAAGATGTGAGTAAAGAGATGTCGATATGGACACCGAATGGACCTACATTATCGGGTTACGCCGACCCCTCTTTGGTGGAAGCTCTTGTTGTCCGGACCACTTTGATTTGGGTAGGAGATAGCCACCGGGCGTTGTGCAGGTGAAGTCGAATTGCATGAGAATCATTGAGTAGGTGACCAATAATGACTAGTTGATGAGGTTAAGGGTTCTATTTTGTTTGACCCTAAGAGGATTTATTGGGTCTCCCGAATGCTTCATTAGATTTTGTTAGGCGGTATGCTAACGGCACAATTCATTGTTTATCTCATGTTATAGTTAACGAGGATAACTGAATCATGGGAGAGGGGTTGTTGCGCCTAATTTTGATTCGGTTATTTCTTTTGAATCCGCGGCATGACTTTCCAAAAAATGAAAGAAAAGAAACTCTTTAACAGAATAGTTCAACTCAACGGTGTATTGTACACATTTTAAATTCTCATAATACAAAAGGAACATTCACCATTTCACTCGAACAAATGTTCAGATCACTTAAAGTCTGAAAGAACCCAAATACAGTTTCTCTCATTTACACATGACTGAACAAAGAAACATTACACGACCTACGTTGTACATATATATATAACATCTCAACCGGTGGTTGTGGAGTATCTTGAAGTCCAGTACTTTTCAATTTCCTCCGCCGACCTCCCTGGGATTCTGCCGGCAATCAGAGACCACCTACATACATAAAGTTTCTATACACTCTCAGTAATCACAAAATTAACGTAGCAAAACAAGAAACAAATCGAAACCCACCTCTCACCGACCAGATTATACATCCTTCTGATAAGGGTCTCTTCGTCGTCCGAGAATTCATGTTTCTGCTCAACCTTAGTTTCTTCTGCCATAACCACACCAGAGAGACCAGTAAGTTGCTGATACTATATAAAAACAGAACAAAAACCACTGTAATGTAAAAAGGGTACCTTTAGAATAAACAGAAGAGGCATTGGCATGATCATGCAAGTCAGCTTCAGCCATATGAGGATTTGAAAAAATAATGTCAAAGACAAACTGTGTTATATAGGAGAGTGAGAGGATATTGATTACAGGTCATGAAGTGAAACTAACTGAGGGAACAGAGGAAGAAGAATGGTAGCTAGGGACAGAGTCCAACTTTGATTGGTAGTTGATGATACTAATGTGTTGGTTGGTACTACTCATAGCTTTCTATTGTACAATACATGTGGTACCACAAATCTAGACAATGACAAATCTAGCCCCTTATGTGGGTCAGGGTTGGATTTAGGGAGAGGTAAAAATGTCCTTAAATAGCTAGAAATGCAATATAAACAATATGTTCAGATAATAATAGATTACAAAATTCATCATCGTGTTGATATCCTTATATATAAAATAAAAAATAATTTAAACTTGACAAAAACTCAATATACATATGATCTATTCTCATTCGAACAAGATCAAAATCATAAAACTCGCTTTTAACCCTTTCCCTTGCTTAAGAATGTCCATGATTTCGAAACCGAACATCACAACTCTTGAATTTACGAAATCATGGCCACAACCATGGAAGAGCATGGTTCAGGCGTAAAACTATTAAAAATTGAGTCACGATTTATGAACCAAAACTAAACTATTATTTAAGGTTGTTGATATTTTAAGTACAAATTGACTTGGTACTTAGTTCGAAATCGGTTATGGGTCCTAAATGATTCGGTGACTGGGAAAGGGATGGGTGGGCTCTTCCCTATTAGTGATGCAGGCCATCATGCCCACATATTCGGCCCATAAAGCCCAAACAGAGTAGCCCATCTCAGTTTTGGGCTCGGTCTTGATATATTTTTTATTCCAGAAATACCCTCATCAAGCCCCCCACAAATTATACTCTGTCTCACCTTGGGCTCGTCGTGGCGGTGGCGGCGTCTTCTTCTTCCTCAGCCTCACCCAATCTGCAACTTCCGGCGACTTTCAGATTCTTTCGCCGGTTCCGACCGAATTGAGGGCTCCGAAGCATCGGTATGATTTATGTTCCGTTTTCTCTGTATTGGTTTTATGCATCTGAAAGAAAAAAAAAGTATAATCCCATAAACTAATCGACAAATGCTTGTTCAAGTGTCCGTTTATTATTATCAATTGAATTTTAGCTCAAAATGGATCATTTTGGTTTGATCCACCGATCAATGCCGAAGAAATTGTCTGCAGTGTAAATGGGTATATGCTTGCTTGCCAGGTGTTTGATGAAATGCCTGAAAGAACACTGTTTGTAATTGTTCAGGATTGGTTGATATGGCTCTTTTGGGGAAGAGGGCATGGACAATTGTTTTGGGGGAATTCAGAGAGTGCATCAGCTACTCCAGACTTTACAGCTCGAAGATAGACTTTAGGGATCTCAGGCCGGTGATACTTAAACAAATTGAGAATCGAGCAAAGGCGTGTCCGGTTCCCCACATTGTTCCGGTGACGAAAGGGGTGCTTAGAGCCAGAGCCAGGCTGATACATGGCATTTCTACCCTTCTCAAGGTGTTCCCCATTGTCACTTGCAAGTAAGTAGATGCGAAATGGGACTGGTTGCTTTTATGTTGTGCATTGGATTTTGCCATATGAAACTGGTCTAGTTGTGTTTTAAATGTTGGCTGAGGAATGACTTGCAAAATCGAACCTTGATTGCTCTTTCTTGTTTTGTTGTTTCTGTGGAGGTATGTGTGTGTCTGTTTTGTGTTTGTGTTGAATTAAATTGATGTAGATACTGTTGGTCTGGCTGTTAGGCTACTTAGGCATTTATGATATCTAACTGCTTGGCATGTGATAAGATTAGTGATTGCTATTTATTGGTGGTTAGCACAAAGTGATTATCTAAATTGGACCGCTAATGTGCAATATATTGGTATTCAGCCCTATAAGTTATATTATATACGTGACTTCAGTTTTTAGTTTGGCATGTTGTGAAAAGTTACTTGCATGACTATGAGAAAAGGTTTCAGAGCATCTCATAAATATTTAGTGAGAGAACATCTGGCTTGATTGTGAGTTTGTGATTCCCATTGCAATTATTTAAGATCAGCTTTTAGACAGAGATTAAGAGACTGTAAACTACTTCAGGTTCTGTCAAGAAGTATATGTTGGTGAAAAGGGTCACATGATTAGAACATGCTGTGGTCCATGGCTCAAAGGCAAGAAATATCTTCATCGATGGGTTAGTGGTGGTTTAAATGATATACTTATCCAAGTAGAAACATTTCACTTCAAGAACCCTTCCCAAGATGGTATTGAGGATCATCAAAGGTTTGATTTTGACCGTGTTCCTGCAGTTCTTGAGCTATGCCGGCGGTTAGGGGTTCATCCCTCTGATGAAACTCTATGCTCCAACACTTTGAACTCTGAGAACGTCTCTGGTGATGTTATAGAAGCTAAATCTCTGTCACCTTACGAACTTAGGATGATAGCGGAGGAAACTTTTAAGGCGTGGGAGACACTTAGAATTGATGTGCAGAGGTTGTTGCGTGCATATCCAGCCAAAGTTTGCACATATTGTTCAGAAGTCCATGTTGGCCCCTCTGAGCACAATGCTCGTCTTTGTAGAATATACAAGCCTGAAAATTGGCGCGGAACTCATTTATGGAAGAAGGCAAACGTGGATGACTTGCTGCCTGAAAAAATTGTATGGCGACGACGATCTTTTGATCCACCGGTGCTTCTGAATAAAGGAAGAGGTTACTATGGCCATTTACCAGCGGTGGTAGAGCTATGTGTGCAAGCCGGTTTTATTCCACCATCTAAGTTTTTTTGTATGATGAAAGTACAAGGTTTACCAGGACGTGTAGTGATTACACCATGAAAAGCAGTTAATTGGTGGAATTGTAAACGGCGTTGGCTTCAAGGAACTTGTTCTGGATACTTACCCTCGAGGCACAGTTTTTTCTCGAGACAGAAACTTCTTATCGAGATGGCTGAACATTCTCTGGTACGTAATTCACCAGCATATCATGATATAAAAATATAAAAGAAAATCAGAAATTTACAAGTATTCCATTACATTTTTATCTTAAATAAATAGGATATTTATGTGGTTAGTGGTTACTAGTCTTTTTCCAAGAAAGGAATCAAGGTTCCTAGTACAATCTTATTGTTGCCTCAAGGATGTGATCATGACACTCTGCTTGTGCGTGAGCAGGTAATGGGCCAGTGGAAGTTTCTTCTCCCCCAACAGCATCTCCTAAACCTCTTCACAGTTCCCGAATCATCTATCCCCACCGGAATCCTAGCTGGATTGAGCAGGCTTGAAAATGGTCTGTCTCTCATCCGATGATTATTTACGGTCTTCAAAAACAGATTGAAACTCTCTCAAGTTCCTGGATTCATCCTCCAATACTGTTCTGTCTACTTCTGTGATGAACTGTCCTTATGGTAGTAGAATAATAGTGAAAATGTCCAGGAATGGCGGAGTCTGGTTGATTCTTGTGCCTTGGTTGACCATGGGGAGAGCCTCTCCTTATCAGGTTCTCTTGTGTTTGTAAAGCCATTGGGACTGCTATGAGGCGTTCCGAAAGACCCATTTGTCTGTGGAATTGTTGTGCCTATGAAACAAGTGTGACTCATTATTTTGGAGACGAAGATTGTCATAGAACTAACTTAACTTTGTTGTTAATCAGGAAATAAGTGCTCTATAAAACACACTATTCATGTATTATTTCTGTTCAGTGTCTTGTTTTATGCAAGCTGAACCATAACAGCATTACAGTTTCCATTTGCCACTCTGTCATAGCCATTCTTGCTCTCAGAAGTTGCTGCTGTTTCTTCTGCAGTAGGCTTAATCATTTGATTTGAATATAGAAATGGGATCAAAGGCAAGTAGCATGTATTTATGTATAGATTAAGTACTTTCATATTCTCTTTGACATACCAACCTCAGAATCTTAGACTGTGTCTCATATTCACATTTCATCAACACAAAAGATAGCTCCAAAGGTTGTTGTGATTAGCTTGCATTCTCATCCTACTTGAAGGAATTAACAATATATATGTTGGATTGACTTGTAATGTTTAATGCAATTTGGCTACTCACTTCCATTAATAGACATGTTCTTTTCAGTTTTGACCTACAACATTCCTTCAGTATCATCATGGATCCATGTTTTTTTTACTTTGTGGCAAGCCCAACCCAGTATATCATACAAACTTTGCTGTCTTACCAATCCATCATCTACGATGCTCTCGGCATGGATGTTAAAAAAACGTTAGATACTAGTCAGGTGAAAAGGGATTTCTGAGGACTAATTGTTGATTAATCCGAAAACAAATCGGATTCAGAGATTTAATTGAGAATTAGTCAGAGATTAATTAAGGACTAATCGAACGAGTCGGAGATTTTTAAGACGATCTTGTACTATTCTGTTTTTGCAATTAATAATCAATCTCACTGTTAAAAATTTTGAAAAATATTTTGTTTCTAATCGGACTTGTTGGGTTTTCTCTAATTCGGTAGCATTAAATTAGAATTGTTTTTTCAGAAATTACACCTAAGCTGAAAGATTTTTTAGAGAAAATTTTGTCAAAATAATTTTTGGGGATTATTTTTCCAGATGGTCGGTCGGAGAAGAGGAAAACCGGCAAATTCGTGTTGGAGAGATTGAATTCGATTTATTAAATTTTCACTATATTTAGAAAAATGCATGTGTTTTTCAAAAGAAATTGGCCAGTCTACCGTTACTTTTTGTAATTAAAGAAGTTTACGGCTACATATAACATAATCGAAATAGTACACATCATATTATGCAATTAATATTCTTTTATCATTAATTTTAAATGCATCGGGAATTGAGCACAAGAATTTTTTTTATCTGGTATTGTTGTTAGGGCCCTAAGCGCACCGACCTTTTAACGAGCTGCTCGAGGTTGGTTTGTTAAATATTCGGTGCGGGCTGTTATAATCGAGCTCGAACCGAATTCGAGCTCAAGATTGAACTCGTTTAATAAACAAGCCGAGCTCGAGCCTAACGTTTTAAGGCTCGATAAGTTCGCGAGCCGGCTCGTTTAATATTTATTGAATTAAATATTTATAAACTACTTATATTATAATTAGATAAGTCGAATCAATATTAAGTTGACTCATTTATTATTTAATGAATTGTTTATTATTTATTTAATTTTTAAGAAATATTTGTGCTTAAATTTAAGCGAACCAAACCGAATCGAGCCGAGCTCGAGCTCGTTTATTTTATTTCGAACCGAACTCGAGTTTAGTTGTATAAACTCGTTCGAGCCCCAGCCGAGCTCGAGCCGAACACTTTTCACGAGCCGAGTCAACTCCTGCCAAAATGAGACTCGGCTCGTTTACACCCCTAATTGTTGCGCTTGTTCAATGCTAATATGCTATAAAAGTTCTCTCTATTTCCGATCCTTTTTAGTACAAATACTAATGAATTCATCATCCGAACACATTGTTAGCAAATTAAACAAGAAAATGCCTATGAATTACAGTATTGGGTCAATAGATTGACAGAAACTGCATGACATGATGTAGTTGGTGCATTATCATATATACATAGCTAAACTAGTTTTATATGAGCAACTTGAAATTGCAAATTAATTGAAGTCAACCCCTTTGTGCTCAAGAGACAACATCAAAGCTACTCGGATAAGCTATCCATAAACATTTAACAATTTGTTCTTGGGGCTGCTACAACCCCTATAAAAAGACAGATATGTATGTTCCATAGCATCACAAAACAAACTAAACTGAAGCTGAGTTCAATACCTCTCTCTAGCTTTTAGCAGCAATGGCTACAACTCGAAAAATAGTCTTTCTTTTGTTTGTTGCTCTTGTCAGTGTCTCAGAAGTTGCCAATGCAGAGTGCCTGAAAATGGGGTACTACCACAAGACATGTCCCAATGCAGAAGCTATTGTCACAAAGACAACATCTAAGTACATTTCTAGTGACATGACTCTTGCAGCTCCTTTACTCAGGATGCATTTCCATGATTGCTTCATCAGGGTCAGTAACTCGATCCCTTGTCTTCGTTTGTTTCTTCTAAAACTCATTCTTATAATGTTGTTTACATATTAAATAATTTTTTGTAGGGTTGTGATGGCTCTGTGTTATTGAACTCTACCAAGAAGAATCAAGCTGAGAAGAATGGACTCCCGAACCTGAGCCTGAGAGGGTTCCAAGTCGTCGATGCTGCCAAATCTGCACTGGAGAAGAAGTGCCCTGGCGTGGTTTCTTGTGCTGATGTCCTCGCCTTGGTTGCTAGAGATGCAGTTGCCATGGTACGTCACATGTCACATGTTATCAGTGTTTGTTAGAGTATCAGATCTGAAAGACGTAAATCTGTTCACCAGCTTCAGTATCTAGGCCTGGTTACCGGATTCACATTTGATAATCTGTTGTTAGCGTATCAAAGATACTCTAACAAGGTTGTGTCCTATATATGTAGTTACATTAAAATTGACAAAATTCATGTACAAGGTCATCATTTGATAGTTACATGTGCATTGCAGATTCATGGGCCATATTGGGATGTTCCTACTGGAAGAAGAGATGGAAGAGTGTCACTTGCCGCAGAAACCTTTACAAACCTCCCACCCCCTTTTGCCAACATCACATTGTTGAAACAAATGTTTGCTGGGAAGGGCTTGAACACGAAAGACCTCGTCGTTCTCTCAGGTAACCAATGCTACTACTGTTTCTGACAGTTTCTTGAAAAATTGTGACAATTTTTGTGTCATTCTTAACTTTGGGTTGATGTAATAGGAGGGCACACCATTGGGAGATCATTCTGCACTTCATTCTCTAACAGGCTGTACAATTTCACTGGCAAAGGCGACATGGACCCGACTTTGGACCCCAAATATGCCAAACAGCTGAAGAAGAAATGCAAGGCTGGGGATGTCAGTTCAACTGTGGAGATGGACCCGGGGAGCTTCAAATCGTTTGACGAAGATTACTATACTATGGTCGCGAAGCGAAGAGGGCTGTTACAATCCGATGCAGCTCTTCTTGACGATAGAAAGACAAAAGCCTATGTGAAGCTTCAGGCCTTGAACAATGGCTTCACATTTTATAAGGATTTTGCAGAGTCAATGGTGAAGATGGGTAAGATTGGGGTGCTCACTGGCAGAGCTGGAGAGATCAGGAAGCATTGTGCCTTTGTTAACTGATTGGAATGGAGCATTGGTGTATGGTGTGAGTGTGTGTGACTTTTGATCTGAAATGTTCTTTCTTCTTTTTTGTTTTTGAAGCATTTGTTGCCAAATAAGTTGCAAATGTGACTGATTTGTAATGGCATGGTTGAATTCTTTTGTATTTTAAATTTATTGATAATAAAACATAATCAATGAGGGTTTTGGTATTAAATTGTACAAGCAGACATGCTTGCATCTTTCTTGCAATGTCAACTCCATAAACTAACTGCAATTCTTATCTTGGTCAAGAACATATTATACATACTCTCTATGCTCCCAAAATGAATGTCAATTGACTTTTTTTCATTGTTTGCAAAAATTAAACATTAATGAATCGTGCTTTGACTTTTCTCGAGTAGGAGTGAGAATGGATTGGGTATCAGGCTTCGCTATGAGTTTATAAAACCAACATGAAATCTCTAGGTTTTAATATACAAGAACAGAACCAGAACCCGAACCTATCAATATCAAAATACATCATTGGAGTTCTGACTTGTACTAGTTACAGTTTAGTTTTACCGATTTTTAGATTGCGCTCATAACTATAGAGCTTTTCAAATTGGACTCATAGTAGGAGAAAAAATTAGGAATAAAATTACATCATTACATTTTACAAAACATTCTTGTAGCTAAAACATCCACCAAACAAAAGAGAATGACATTCCTTGATGGTGTTCATGTGTACCAGAGAGTGAAATGGACAATGTTAAAACTACGATGTGTACAACATTCGATCAGTTCCGGGTTAATTGGTTACCGAAATCCTTCGAATTGTCAATAATAAATCTGAGCCTAACCCGTAAAATTATAGGTTGAGCCCATGATGTCCGGTGCAATCCGGTTTCATAATTTAGGTCTAGTCCGGTTATGAAATGCACACTCCTCCTCTCCTCAAGTGTCCTCAGTGGTATTCGCTCTCCCATCATCGGTCGAATCACCCTAAGCCCTCTCCTTGTTTAGAGTCTTCGCACAAACCCCTGGATCCACCTTTCCACACATAGATTTCATGCGGTCCTAAGCACTTTGACCCCACTGCTAGTGCCCAAAAATCTTGAAAACTCTATAAGCGCATGGGGTTCACTTCTAAGGCTAACGACGAAGTTATGATTCAAACGTTCCAACATATACAAGTAGAAAATAGAGCTTCCTTTCTCCCTGCCGCTCCTTAGGATTGTGTCTTTTATTTCAGTTTCCCATCTAAATTTCTCTGTTATCTTTCTTTTTCAATTATATTGTTTCTTGGAGTTCTTTTTTCTTATCTTGGGAATTGATTTCTCTTTTTTCAATAATATAATCGTTTTAATTGCCGATAAAAAGACAAACATAGTTGGTTAATAATGTTACTTCTCAGCCCAATTTTCAAGTGTTGGGAAGTTTCCTCAACATGCATATAAGTAAATTATAAGTTTTCAAATTATCTTTGATAAGAAAGTTTTCAAGATTCAATTACTAAATGGAGATAAAAAGCTAATGATTATGGAATCCAATGATCCCACATATTGGCAAAGTTATTGCATGTAATGTAAAAGATGATCAAGAGCCATTGTGGTGAAAATGATCTGATATGACAGGGAGGGATGGGAAAGGGACTTGTCTCTCATCTCCAATGCCTTGTACACAAAACAAAGAACCCAAAAGGGCAATCACTTGCTTCTCAAGCATTGCATTATTGGAACCTAACTTTGTATAAAGCATGATTATAAATCTAATTCACAACCACTTAGCTTTGAATCTCCATACAATGACTTTGCCTTTTTCTGTCTCTCTTTTTCTTTTGAAACTTTATCAAATCCTATTCCTAGATTTTTATAATCTATAGTGCTTTGTTTCTGTCTGTTATTTTGCTTTCCATGAGGCATGGCATATACCCACATGCAGAATTAGTTAGTGCAAATTGTCAAAGTAATATATTATATGTATCTTAAAGTGTGGATTTAGGTGATTGATTGAAGGAAGATTAAATCTTCAGTTCAGATAATGAATCAAAACTCTTCTGAAATGTCACTTGAGCAGGTACATGCTGTGCTTGGAATTGGATGCACCAAAATGAAAAGAAAAAGAACCTAAGCAACCCCACAAAGATGTGAAATGGAAAGTTCCTTTCCCGAAAAACCCGAATCAAAGTGATCAATTGAAGGATGCTATGGCATGTTGTTGGATGCTTGCATTAAAAATAAGCTACAGTTTCATAATGTTCCACGAGTTGTCAATTTGTTCCTCTAAACTGCACGATGGCTCGCATTTCTTAATCTATCCGCGAAGGTCACGTAGAAGCTGCAATGAACTGTAGAAAATTGAATAAAGCAAATCCCTAAAAACATAGGTCAAACAAGAGACCTTAACCACTCAAGGTTTTTATTAACATGCTTTTGGTATTAAAAATGCTGTAGCTCAAATGCAAGCTCTATAAAAGTGAGTCCTCTAGTGCTCATATCTGCAAGAAGAAGATATCAGAAAATGTGGAAAATGGGTTTTTCTGGGATTGTAGTGTTGAGTTTTCTTTCATTACTAGCCTCAACAGAAGCTCAACTTCAGATGGGTTTTTACGCCAAGAGCTGCCCGAAAGCCGAGAAGATTGTTCTTGATTTTGTGAACAAACACATCCACAATGCTCCTTCACTGGCTGCAGCTTTCATAAGAATGCATTTCCATGACTGTTTTGTGAGGGTCTGTCCTCACAACACTCTCTTGATCTATGTCACTTTGCTTTATTTCTTTCCATGAGCTGATTTTGTCTGTTATATTGTGATCAAGGGTTGTGATGCATCTGTGCTTTTGAACTCAACAACAGCTGAGAAGACATCAATTCCAAACCAGACCCTGAGAGGGTTTGCATTCATAGACAGTGTGAAGAGTCTGTTGGAGGGAGAGTGCCCTGGCATAGTCTCTTGTGCTGATGTTATAGCCTTGGTTGCTAGAGACTCTATTGTGGCCACTGTAAGGACTCTAGCTTCTTACTTCAGACCATTTCTTCTTCTTTTTCTCATGTGATTAATCCATTTTCTTGGGGAGGAAGGGAGGTCCTTCTTGGAAAGTTCCTACAGGTAGAAGAGACGGGACAGTCTCTAATGCTTCAGAGGCTTTAGCCAACATCCCACCTCCCACCAGCAACCTCACCAATCTCCAGACCCTTTTTGCCAACCAGGGTCTTGACTTAAAAGACTTGGTGTTGCTCTCAGGTAAACTTTGTCATATCAAACTCTTAAAACCCAACTCACCTGAAATTGATAGGTAAAAGTTTGAATATACTTTTTAATTATGTGTCACATTTTTTTATATGGGTTTCATTTAGTATCATCATGACTTCACTTCCTATGTAAAATGCTGATTGATCTTGTTGTTGTTAAATGCCTTGAATCAAGATTGTATTCACTGCAATGGGGGACACACAAAGTGTACCCTGATAACAGTGAATTGGGTCTTAATCAAATTTGGGTCGCGCATTTAGAATGTTGTCTGATTTTGTTATTGTTGAAATATAACTCGAATCAAGATGAAACCCACCGGTCAGGAGCCCTTGTTTGGGGTTCAGGGGTGTGAAGTGCCCCCACAATGATGGTCTCAGCTCAAGGGTTTGGGGGCACGAAGTGACCTCAATAATGTATGATATGTTCAAACTTTGATAATCTAATCTGGTCTAATTTGGGTGGCCTATTGAGTCCGACTCTTTTATTTCCATTTCTCTATTAGAGTATAATGTAGTAGAACATATATTTTCACCCAGTGATTGTATTCAGAACTCTCTCGATACGAACTTCACTCATCTTTCTTATAATTGTTTTATTTCACATTATATCTTTCTCGTTATAACATTTAAGTATGGTTTGATGTTTGTCAGGAGCTCACACAATTGGCATATCCCACTGTCCATCACTGTCAAACAGACTCTACAACTTCAGTGGTGTGGGAGACCAAGACCCTGCCATGGACACCCAATATGCAGCAAATCTCAAGGCCAACAAGTGCAAGAACCAAAACGACACCGCCTCGATCCTCGAGATGGATCCGGGGAGCAGAAAGACATTCGATCTGAGCTACTACAAACTGCTGCTGAAGAGGAGGGGTCTGTTTCAGTCCGATGCAGCACTCACCACTAGCTCCACCTCACTCAGCCTCGTCAACCAGATCTTGAACGGGTCGTTGCAGAGCTTCTTGGACGAATTTGCCACTTCCATGGAGAAGATGGGGAGGATCAGTGTGAAGACAGGGAGTGTCGGTGAGATCAGGAAGCAATGTGCATTGGTGAACAGTTGAGAACTGAAAAAGGTTTCTTTAGCTTCTCGTCGTGTTTGTGTCTTCTCAACAGCTACATTGTTTTCTTGTGCTTTTGGGTTTTGTGGGGGTGGATTACTTGACTTTAATGATGCAATTCTTATTGTATTTACTGTTTCATTTTTGTAATAAAGTATCATGTGCATAAGTGGATTCAGAAATTTAATGAGAAGGAAACAACATTTCTGTGTAAACAAGTCGAAATTTCAACCGGTTAAACTATGGATCCACCCATCAAATGATATGAAATGATCATTTTAATCTAAGTTTGTTGATGAAGACTGAAGAGTGTTTTTTTACTATTCATTACATGCCTAAAGGCTAAAACCTGCAACGTTTTTGAAACATTGCAGGTTTCAATGTTGTCGTAGCCGGAGACAAACAGGTTCACCAGCAAACTCTAGATGCATTGCAGTGGCAGTAGCAACAATTCACATAGTAAGGTTGCTCTGATTCCATTTTGGGTCATCATGTGACAGTGAAGACATTGCTTGAAGAACTAATACCCAAAGTTACTATCTCTTTCTGGATTGAAGAGCTGGTTGTGTAATTTTGTGCAGCTGTGATGTTTATGCTTCAACTAGCTTGTGTATATGCATGTCTAAATTGGCTTATATATGGCTTCAATAATAGTATTCAATCATATGTGTTAGAGTATAAAATTATAATTAGTCTTCAACTATTCGCTTAAACTTTTAGTTGAGTTGGTCCTCTAATATAGTATCAGAAGCAAAGTACCTCGTGAACACGGGTTCGAATCTCAGGACATGCAAAAATTTGTCAAAATTGGTTCTATTCTTATTCAAAAAGGGGCTTGTCCGTAAGGGGACCATACCACCAAGACTAGGTCCAAGCCAATGAACAGCTCCATTGAGATAACACTCTGCCAACCATGAGAAATTATCCATGGTTGTATAATATCACCATTTCAGAGCACATAAGGCTCAGAACCTTCGTCATGTTTGAAAAATAATTAGTTGTTATGTTCTTATTTTGATTTCAAACTGAAACCCCACGCTCTCGGATTCAAATTCATAGCCTCTTCACAAATAGTGCAAGACACAATCGTTGATATACAAACGGTTAGATAATACCGCATCTGAAATATGTGAATTTGTTCACCAACTTAATTAATAACAAACTTAATTAATAACAATATGTGCTTCCACATATCAGTTTGTGTTTTTAGGTGGGTTGGTGTTCTAACATGATATCAGAGACATGTTCTATTTTGGACGTGACCTCCATGTGCCATATGTTTCAGGCTTAAGACTCATCAACCGGAGGGCCTCCATGCTATCCATGCATCCCGATTTCTGTTTTCACGTGCATTTCAACCCATATTACACACACGTGAGTTGGGGGTGTTACATCTGAAAGATGTGAATCTATTCACCAGCTTAAATAACAGCATGAGCCTTATCTATATATATCAAATTGATCTTTTAGGTGGGTTAAGCTTTTGTCACAACTTAAAGTTCAAGTCAGCCGTAATGTAGATGAGGCGAAAATTAGGAGTGGACATTTTAGATCCGAGATCAGTTCCTAACCGGGCATGTAACAAAAAAAACCAAAAATCGTAATTAATGGTTCAGTTTTGGTTCCCAGGTAATTATTTAATTTTCGATTTGATGCTAGTTTTTGAAATTCAAGATTGCCGTTTAATTTGTAAGGACCGGAACAGTTTGTGTCGCCGCGAGAATGAAAGACAGAAATATGTTATTTATCTTTTATTATAATTTTGTTTGCAAGTTTGGTTTGCAATAATTAAATCTTAATGCCTAATTTGTGTGTGTTTTATAATTGTAAAGCTAGTCTTTTGTTGTAAAATAGGCTCAAATTCATCTTATTTAGCCTATAAATTGAGTTTAATATGAAAATAAAAAATCAACCGGGTCTAAATTTCGATGGAATCGAAGAACTAAATTAGAAAACCAACAAGAATCGGACCAGTTATCTATATAGTGATGATGGGTATGGTTTAAAAAATAAGGGAACCAGATGGTTTGGTCCAATTCAAAATTGGTCGGTCTGGTCCAGTTTTGAAATCTTGCATGCCCACCCCTAGCTAAAACACTACACACTCATGTAAACTTGGCGTTGTATGATAAACTGGAGTGACCAACACAAGTTGAGTCAAATGGTAAGGAACTCAGGCTGTAACATAGGAGAACGTAACTATGAAATTCCATATCCAATTGTTAACGACTCAACAAGAAGAGGTTCGTATTCAAGAAAAAGCGAATCTTGCTCGGAAAGAAGCAGCTCGAAAAAGCGAACCGTGCTCGAAAAGAAGCGGCTCGAAAAAAGTAAGAAAAGACAAATCCCATGCCTAAGTTCATATACAAGCAGACGTAGAATTCGAACTGAATATGCCCCCTTTCTAGAGGCCCGAAGAGATTTATATTCGTTTTTGGCGAATTTGTAATTCAAAGACATTAAATATTAATTTCGATTATAGGAATTAAATTTAATTTTCATCACAATTTCATTTTGAATATGTTTTTATTTTTATTTTGTCATATTTTTTTTTTCTGTTACAGGATAAGAAGGACTGACCAATAGAAACACGTCGTCACCACAAGGACAACAAACTCACAAAAACACCATCATTATATAGACGGTGGAGTTCCACAAGTGCGACGGACTTACAAAGACGTTGTCTTTATTATTAACAGTGAACGCCACTTCAAAGTTGACGGATCATCATCGTTACTCATGATGGACGCTATCACTATAGTGACGACATACTTTCACAAGTTCGCCTTCACGATTAAACAAGACAACTTAAGGCTAACGGATGTTACGACGGCCACCATCACTATTAATGACAGCAGGTTTTTTCCTTTGTCACTGTGCATTGGGTTCGCGGTTACCATGATAAATTCTGATGGTGAATTAAAATGTCAACTTGTTATGCATATTGTATGAATATATGCATACTCAATTACCAACAAATCTTAATTTAGCGTAATGCTCAGAAACCAGCCAGGCCCAAATGAAGATAGCCCACAAAACAAAGAACCCAAAACAGCGAAAACCAAACCCTACCTTCTCTTGCATGAAGCCCTAGAAAATTGCAATCTCATCTATATATAACCTCTCACCTTCTGCTACACAGCCGTATCTCTTTGCCTCAACTATTTTCATCATAGATCCTTATATGCAGGTTTGGAATTTCCAATTTTTATGTTCTCTTTTGTGGGTTGTTTATGAATTGTGCAGTGATGATACTTTTGTGGACTAGAGTTTCCGATCTGGGTTTTACCCAGAAGTTGAAGACAAACCCTTGGCTGTCTGAGCACTCTTTTCTAAAATCTTTCAATCTCATAAGCATGGTTTTTTTTCTCCTATTCAATTTATATGTGTCTTCTCCTAAGATACTCATCTTGTTTTTCTCATCAAAAGTGTTTTTTCCAATTTGTTTTGATGATTATAGAGAAATATTTTGTAGGCTGATGATGATAACATTTATATCTTAGCGGATTTCAGTGAGACTAGTCTATGATCTGAATGTTACACACACTGAAGCCTCTATAAAACAATTTCATTATAATTACTGTCTATTGTTCTGCAATTTGATCTATAGCTTTCTTTCTTCAATTAATAATTTGTTTTCAATTTTTGGAGTTTTTGGGTTTTGAAGCTGTGATGAGGTGAAGCACTGGAAGTGTATTGTGGCAGTGGACAAGACTCTTTAGTCTTGCCGTGAGCCTATCTAAAAACGACTTCTCCTTCCACTGAGCTACATTAACCATCCCAATTACATTGCTTTCTTGATGTTTGTTTTAAGATTGTTTGCGCCCATTACCAATTCTGGAAGGTGATTGATTCCTTTCGGTGTAATGGCACGGGCGCTATAGTAATATTTTGTGGCTATCCCGATTAATGAGGTCTTCAATCTCATTACATCCTGGAAACACCACATACATTCCTCTGTATATCTCTCTTTAATTTTCACTAATATTGTTCTTCATCATTATATCCCTCTCTTTGATGTTGATTCAAATCATAGATGTGGTTACAATCTCAATGAATCGACTATACTAAGAGATGCAAATTACACCAAACCTTGGCAACAATAGTTTCACCAAAATCTATACTGTAGATTGTGATAGCAGACATTATGTCGTGTATACTAAAAAAAGTCTTGTTTTAAAGACTATGCTGTAACTTTCTCAGTCAATGAATTGTGTGAACCTATGCATTTTGATCTGTGATACTATATTTTGTGTTTGTTACCTACATTGTACAGTTGTTACTTTTCACTTGGACATTATTTCTTGGAAGAAAAGTAGATTCCTGAGATTATTGCCACTCCGGCAACTGCAATGCCAAGAGATTTCAGTATCTTTTTCACACCTGATTGCTGCACTTGGACCTCCAAAAGTTCCTGAATCTGCAGCAGATTGGAAATATTTTTTGAATGAGTCAATTGTAAGTGTGTCATGAAAATTGAAAATGATTATACAACAAAAAAACTTCTGAGATGACCCTTGAGATTGTTTCTCTGATATTTGTTGCTTACCTCGATAGGCTGCTCCCAATTCTGCTTGATTCCCTGGAGATGTCCCTTCCCAACAACAGCTACAATTGAACTATGCTCTTTTGCAAGTTGTAGTAGTTTTGTAGACATGTACCTATATGTACAACACAAGCAAGTTAAAGTAATCACATTACAAAATAGTGTATACATGCTCAGAGATTGTATTGATCTAAAACAGAGGAACACAGTTTTCTGGTCATAATTTCTTTTTGGGGGTTTCAGATTAGTTGCTACTGCATGACTTTCTACTATCATGCAGTCTCTACTGCATAGCTTATACAAAAATAGAGAATCTAGATTATATGTTGTGCATTTTCTAGTTTCAACTCTTATGTCTATTGCATGTGAAAAAGAAGCAATCTTCACAATTTTGTCCAATAATCTTAGGGTTTGAGGCTTTGAGCTTACTGATCTCGCTCGTGTATAAGGGTTTCCACTACAGTAGGGAACTTCTTGCTCAGCTCTTCGATGGCAAGGGTGACCACATCCTTATCATCAGATTCTCCCATCTGCAAATCAAAATCACAATTGAACTAAAATCCTACAATATCAGAATTGCTAAAAAAAACCTCCGAAATCAAATGATTCTAGCTGTACCATCTTATTGAGTTCCTCTGGTGTTGGTGCAAGCGTCCACTGAGTAAGAAGGTGCAACACAAATTTTGCTTTGCACCATACCGACATTCTCCCCCATGTTCTCGCAAGTGTAATCTGTTTCAATCAATTTGAACCGACAGATATAAACTGTAGGAAATATGACACATGAATACAGCAAACATCATGAAATAGGCTTGCACTTTGTTTACTCTAGCATGACCAAAGAGTTTACTGGTAAAAATCACATTTAGAGGAATATGATATACAATACTAGAGAAGTAAAGCACCTTCTTAGTTAAACAGCAAACTTAATTTGCCAATGACCAATTTAAACAGACAGATTTAAACTGTAGGAAATATGACACATGAATACAGTAAACATCATGAATTATGGCTTGCACTTTGTTTACTCTAGCCTCTCTAAATGCCAATGACCATGACATAAAAGGGTATTTACCCGTAAAAATAACATTTAGAGGGAGATGAATATTCAATACTACAGAAGTAAAGCTCTGTAGTTAAGCAGCAAACTTAAATTGTTTAAGTTACCTCAATATGACGATCTCCAAGTATCACCTTACCGCCATACTTTTTTGCTTCTTCATAAGCCACACGAAACTCTGAACCCGGAGCAACTTCAAGCTTACTAGCAAGCTGTAAGAGAAGAGGAAGTTATTGGATATATCAAATGTACAGATCAATGATCAATGTACAGAAAATGTTGGGAACCATTAACTACATGTCTTGTCAAAATACGAAGAGAGGAGTGATCGAAGTAGATTTTGCTTTCTCTTCCACATATCACTCATGTCCACCATGGTTGGTTCCTGGAAAGTAGACACATACTAAGATTGAAACTTAAAGCATAGAGATCGAAACCTAATAGTTAATAAGATTGGCACAAGAACATGTAAGAACCAGTTATCAAGCCACCACAATTCAGTGAAGGCAATACAATTGTGTGTAAGATATGCAACACAGACCTTTGCCATAGAAGGGGAAAGGACGCTGATCCTGCGCGAGCACAATTCCAAGAAAACAACCTGGAACAGTAATTTGAAACCGTTCAAGTATTCTCCACCTTCCAAATAATTAATACAAGGCCAACCAACAACAACAACAATTACAGGGATCGGTCAGGTCAGTGAAGTTTCAAAAGGGAAGTGAACCTGTGGTTTCAAGAGACGGATTATAGACTCAACTTCTCTGCATGAATCCTACACCAAGAAGAAAACCGAAAATTAACCTCAAGAACAGGTAAGCATTCTGGGAATGTGCCAAGAAACATACATCCAAAACTGCTTTCCTTACTCAAATTCTCATCATCCCACATTCTCAATTCCTTACAATTCTTGGTAAATGGGACAAAACCATCCAGTGTTCTTTTCCTTTCCAATAACATTAACATCTATAAATTCACATGATTGTTAAACCTGCAGCAAGATCGTTCCATAATCACAAAAGAAAAAAAACCCAAATCCTGGAATCAAGAGTTGATTACAAAATTAGCAACAAGGAAACGAGATTTTGAAAAAAGAAACTAAAATGTGAGCATCGAGAAAGAACATCTGGAGTTAAACCTAAGAAATGTGGGCGGTTCCGAGGAGATAGACACGGCAAGAACCACCGGCGACCATGGAGTCGCAGGAGAGCATGACGACGTTCTTCATGAGCTCCTCAGGAAGCTCCAAGACGTCATCAATTGCCTCTTCGGGCTTCTCCTCCTCCGAGGAGTCCTGGAAGTTGAGAATTTCGTCCATGGTCATAGCGGCTAGGTCAAGCTCAAATTGATTTGGGTTCATGGCCAAAAGCTGACAATGAAGAAGCTAACAATGGGTTGAGAGTGATCGAACGAGCGAATGAGCAGGCAGCTTGCTACTTATAACTTATATATGCACATCACTTTTAGTCCTTACACTTTGATTGCAATTTTTTTTTTTGGAAAATGGGTATTGTGAGGGGGATATTTTAGAATTGGTTGCGGATACACCCAAATTTTTTTTTGCTACGGTGAATACCTGAATTGCATTTTTTTCACTTAACACTTTTCCATTCAATTCTGATAATTTTTAACATTTTCACTTGTTAATTTAAAATTAAAAGTATAAGTGAGGACATTTTAATCTTTTTAAACCTAAATCTAATGTCATTCAACTCTTAAGGGTTTCTTAGCTATTTTACAAGTTAAAAATGTGCTAAGTAAAATAAATGCAATTCTTGGGTATCCATTATAACAAAAAAAATTATATGTGTATCCACCCGAAAAACAGTTAATTCTAAGGGTATTCACCTAACAATATCCCTTTGGAAAATTGAGTAAAGTCACAGATATTTTATAACTTTTGCATAAAATCACAGTTAATAAAAAAATTTGAATGAATTGATATTGTTTAACCTTTTATTTTTGCATTATCATTTAAGACTGACGAAAAATTTATTATTTTAAGTTACATGACTATCATGTGCCTTTGTTTTTCTTAAATGACAAAACTAACCTTAGTAGTGAAAAAGACTATAATAACCTAATTTTTTATCAAAATTTTAAAAATATTGTCATTTGATTTCACTTTTTTTTACATTCCCTCTCCACCTTTTTCCTCTGTATGCAACCATGAGTTCTTTGATTTGCATCGTATTAAAATAACATCCTTGCGCGTGAACTATAAGACACATTTTAATAGTGTTGAATAGCATAGCAAGAGAATGTTATAAATTAAACGAAACAAAGAGAAAATTGGATGTAGGTGATTAATTAATCTGTTAGATAACTTTCGAAGATTAAGGGTCACATATGAAAGATTTAGTAACAAAGAACAGAAGGAAAAGAAAAAGGAGAGATGGAAGTTGGGAAGATAAATGGTGAAATTCTGATTTATTCAGTTAGACAAAATGTCAAGAACAATGTTGAGACAATGTTCTTAACAACTTGTCAGCAAACAGATTCGGATAAACACAATATAAAACAGTAAATGGCAAACATCGACACACATGATTGTTTACCCAGTTCGGTGCAATCTCACCTACGTCTGGGGGCCCTCGGCCATGGAAAGGTTTCACTATATGCTAATGAGTCAAAACATACAAGTATACATGATCATCACACATATCAATACCATATGCTACTATTACTGGGCAAACCTATCTCAGGGACTCCCCTTGAATTCAATACTTCGTCTTGATTCCACTCTACGAGCACTCACACTGCCCAGATGTAACAAGTCGATGTTATGCACTTGTACGTGAACCTTCAATCACGTATTCACATGGAACCCTCAATCACTCACACTTGATCTTCTGATTCTGGTAGTGATACACAAACTTCCTTCGTGGAACACACAGCCTCTCAGCCCTCTAGTCCTTCACGTCTAAGAGCTCTGTATATTCATCGAAGAAACTACAAGGAATCACTCGCTGCTAATGGTGGAGCCTCAGCTTTTATAGCAGTTGCAAAACTAATTCCGGAAAGCATTAGGGTTACCATAATCCTAGTTGATTTAGGTTTCCTAAATCCTTGACGCCGATATCTTTTCAGAGTCTCTATCACGGCAGGAAGCTTTCCAGAATCATGACTCAATCAAGACTTACCAAAAGCCTTTTACACAGCTGGATCTTTCAAATCATAATATGTCTCCTATTTAAGGAAACTCTTCAATGCTGCGATCCACAAGATGTCATGCAAGATGTTGGGACTAAACGCTTGACATCTTTCCTGACCAGATGTTGGACATGTTTCGTATCGCCTAAAAAATAAGTCAATTACAAATGTAACAACAAATGATAATTTGATTAAATAAAGTGAATGATTATTAGGTTTAGAAAATGTCTTGCTTGATAGTTGCCATCATGTTTATCATCACAACATATATTCCAAAACAAGGTCTCTTGCAAGCCACCACTCTCTTTTTTCCCCAATAAACACTACATATTGTCTATGTAAATGGTCACATCCTGGTTTGTGTTGCTGGCTGCCATAAGCGGGCCATCACAAGTATGCCTCCCGTTCGTCATATGAATCCATAAAAAACTAGTGCGGGTCTTGTTGGAGAGGAAGTTTGCATTCATCATGCGAGCTTCTCTAGTCATCACTTCGATCGTGCTCTAGCCCTTGTTCTCTCCGCATCTATGGTCCCAATTTTAGTGATTACAAAGCTTTAGGTTTTCGGAAGATCTTACTCTATTCGAATTGAAGGAGTTGATTCGGGAAGCATATTCATCTCTTTCTCTGAATCGTCTCGCCCTCTATTTTTAGAGGTGAGTTCGTCGTTGGATTCGCCGGTTTCGGTTCCAGAGCCTTCAGACGTTCCTGCTTCGGACGACTTGTTGGAAGAAGGCGAGTTCTCTCTGGAGGCGGAGCCGACTCTTCTCTCCAGCGAAGATCGCCTCTCGCTTTCCAGTTTCAGCTCTGCTACCGACGTTTTGCCTGTCGTCGTCTTGGTCAATTCGCCGAGTGTGGTTCCCGAGAGTTTTTCTCCTCTCGATGCACGCTCTCCCAAGGAGATAAGTGTAAGCGTGCCTGGTGTATTGGATGGAAAGGAAGTGATAGGCGGTCACCTAAAGCCATCATGTGTAATATTATTTACAACTAGGGTTGTTCATCGGGTCGGGTCCATCCGACTCGACCGGTTTTGGACCCGATTCGGTTTATGTCGGGTCCAGGGAGTCGGACCCAAAACCCAACTCGGCTTGGCACTCGGGTGGTCGGGTTTGGGTGACTCGGGTTGTCGGGTGAGTCGGGTTCAACCCGACATACCTGAGCTTGATCCAATTCTAAATCCAATTTCAATTTTGAAACATAATTGACCCCAAAATTAATCTCAATTCTAACCCTAACCCCCAATGTTAATCAACTCAGAACCCTAATTAATAATTCGAATTTCAAATTTAAAATAAAACCCTGAATCTCAAATTAGAATTGAAAACAGAACATGAATCCCAAATTAGAATTGAAAACAGAATCTGAATCCCAATTAGGAACCCTAATCCACAAATTAAAAACTTAAATTGAAACCCCAAAACACCAAATTAAATTATAACCATAATCCCCAAATTGAAACCCCCAAATTAAATCATTAATCTGAACCCAAAACCCTAAATTGAATACTAAATTATGAACCCTAAACGCTTAAATTGAAAGTAAAATTAAAAACCCCCAAATTCGTAATCCAACCCCCTAAAATTAACTCTCAATTCAAAACAGAAACCTAAATCCCCAATTGTAAACATAACCCCCAAAATGAACCTATAATTTGAAGCACAAAACTCGTATCCCGAAAACCCTAACACCCATAACTATAAACCATAAATCCCCAAATTCGTATCCCAAAAACCCCAAAAATAACCCCAATTCGAAACACAAAACCCCCAAATTTACTTTGAAATTAAATCCCAAAATTAACCATGAAATTAAACCCTTAAATTCTCACCCCAGAAATAGAAGATGAAGAGAAAACCCTTTTTTTACTGAAGCATGCAACTTTAATCTCCAGATCCACCCGTCTCTAGTAGAGAATCGATCTGTTGGAGATACCTTTCTCCACCATCGATGATTTATAGTGGAAGAAAGGTTTCTCCAAAGGATCGATTCGCAACTGTAACTACGATTTTGATCCGTTGGTGGTGAGTCTTCTCTGTGAAGGTTGAATAGTGAAGCTTGAAGCTTGAGGTAAAGGAAGCGAGGGCGGAGAGGCCGACCGACCTAGGGTTTCAATCGTCAATTTGAGAGAGAATGAGATTGGTGTGTGTGTCTGTGAGGGATTAATGCGAGAGACAGAGAGAGATTAATGCGAGAGAGTGATAATATTCAAACGGATATATGGCTGCGATTAGAAGAAGGGTTCGCGATGGACGGCTGCGATTAGAGGAAGCTCTCTTTACCTCTTTAAGAGTCCCACATCGGAAGCTTATAAACGTTTTGTAACGTTTATAAGCTTTTTTGTTGCTGCAGATTGTAAACACATGAGGTGGGCTGGGCTGTGCTTGATATTTCATGTGGGCTGGTTTGGGCCTAGGTATACAAATGTTGACTGGTCCAATGGGGGTCGGGTGAGTCGGGTTATTCGGTGGTTTTGTAAATCACACCCGAGACCCGACTCAGTTGGGGTCGGGTTTGAGTCCATCCGACTCGAATTTCTCTCGATTTTGTCGGGTCTCGGGTCATACGGGTTTGAGTCGGGTTGGGTCGTCAGGTGAGTCGGGTCCCGGATAGAAATGGACAACCCTATTTACAACACTTTCTTTTAGACAACACATATTTAAAAAAAAACTATTCTTAATTTTACAAGAAAAAACCTGACGGGATAAAAACCAAGTAAATATGTAATTTATGTAACGTGCATAAAGTTGTCTCAAAAAATGGTGCAACACACATGTCTAATACATGATTTAACATTTGAATTCATGCTCCCTCAATAACTAACTAGATTATATTGGTTGTTTGCATAGCAGATTCATACATTTTTTATATTAATTTCATGACTCTTCTAGAGTTTGCGAGTATAAATCACTTTTAACGAGTCGTTCTCGAATTTATCTCTTTTATTCATATAAGTTGCATCGTAGGCAGTTTTCTAAAAATCGGTAGGCGCTGACTTTTAGAACACCGGCCTGATTTTATCAAATCGGACGGTAAAAATCGGTTTGTCGGTTTAGGCAGTCCATGGAGAAGGTTCGGGAGGTCCAGACATCCGGTTCAACCGGTGCAGCAGCTTAATTAAAGATTGAACCGTCTCTCACTCTCAGTCGCCCAGAAAGCCACAAACTTCACGCCTGAAACGACCGAGCACCTCTCTTCTTCACGTTGTGGTGCGTTTCTAAATCTCTATATCCCTCAATTCATTGATTCATTTTTTTGAAGTGATTTTGAATCAGGGTTCTGATTTTGTGGGGACTTTTGAGTGAAATTTTGGAGTGATTTTGTGGAGAATCTTGATGTTATTTGTTTTCTTCATTGGCATTTTCTGTTCTGGGTGATTTTGGTTCTGCCATTAGTTTTGTTCATTGAATTGGTTTTGAGTTACACATTTCCTCTGTATTTGATGCTAACAAGTTAGATTCGCGAGTAATATTTTGAGATAATTGGCTGATCTGGGATCAATGCTCTGTGTAAATTTTATTGAAGAAGACAATGTTGCTTGCTTTTATGTTGGATTTGTGCTAAAGTTCAAAACTTTAGCTCTCACAACTGGTCATATGTTGTGGTTCAAATGATCTTCTCAAAAATCTATACGTAATACCCCAATTTCTACAATTAACTTGCTCATTAGCATTTCAAAGCATGAAGGGTTTTGGGTTGAAATTGAAATCAGTCCCAAAGCTTCAATGGAGGGTAAAAATGAGTTTTAAACATAGCTTTTGATTGTACCGTTTTGGGTTTGAGACGGTGTATCTATTTTTATACCCATTTAATTTAATTACAACTATAGCTATAAGATTCAAAAACTTGAGAGTAATTCTTAATAATCCATTGTATCATACATTTTGTTAATTCAATATGATGAAGACAACGATCAGGTATATAACACCGGCAGCGGGTTAGTACCCTCCTGATTTCGTTTCGAATTTCGAAGTTCATTTCAGATTATGATTTTAGGGTTTCAGTGGGATTTTATGGGTTCGTTTGGGATATTATTGATTCAGTGTGATCGTGAAACCGATTGCTTGGTATTTTTGTTCCTATTCATTGTGATTTGGCATCGATATTTATTCTTTGAACTGTTTTATGCATTCATGGCTGATTACACACTATAGTTTATTTTTAGCTTTCTATGTATCTATATTCTCATCAAATTGGAAGTGATACATTTATAAATTCTCATCGATATTTATTCTGTGTATTACATGGAAATGATGGAACTCTTCCACTTAAATTATATCATATTCTGAATGAGTGTGATCGACTAGTCGTTTAGCACCAAAAACAAGCTGATAGGCTTATTCTTTCCAAAATAACCCCAGCATGTCCCAATAATTACAACTGCACCTTTATTCGGAATCTTCACTCTCTTTCTTAGGACCAGAGTCGAGTCGAGACCAAAAAGATTCACAACCATTGTTGAAACTCCTCCACCGCTTTGGCTTCATCATCTGAAACCTCCGGCGGAATTCCGGTGACTTTTCGCCGGAATTCAAAAATAGGATACATAACTGAATTTTTCGGCACCTTATTTCCAACCTGTGCAAGCACCAGAGATCTTTCTCGGGTCCAGCTTGAGAAATTAGCGTTCTAGCAATCTAGCTCTCGAAAATAAGATACCATTTAATCCTTCCGGTTGATCTCATAATCTATCCAACTCTATTGTCCTTTAAATCTATTTCATTTCTCAGTTTAGTATGTAAAGGAATTGAAGTGTGGTAATTGCAGTCTGGTTCTGATTTTCTGTTTTCTCTAGGGATTTCCCTGTGTTGAATTCAAATTTCTAGTGTCATATACATGAATGTAGTGTTTTATTGTGTATTTGATTCGATTTTGACTTGTTGAATTTGTTGGGGATTTAGGTTTTGGTTCTGGAGTGTTTGTGATGGCAACAGCCACTTATCCGCCGCCACCACCATTTTATAGGCTCTACAAGGACTACATTCAAGACCCTAAATCGGCTCCAGAGCCTCCCCCTCCCGTTGAAGGGACTTATATTTGCTATGGTGGCAATTATACTGTGAGCTTTTTTTCATTTTTGCTTTCATTTCTTGTATATATTTCAGTACAATGTGACCCCTTTTACTTGTTAGATTTTATGAAATATGATTTGTCTAAAAATGCTTTCGAATTGACCCTCTTAGTATGAGACTGTTAGCACAGTGAGGGATTGACATGCGAGGTGGCATTATTTCTTAAGCTTATTAGATATGATAATTGTTTCTGTTCCCTTGTATTTTTTCGGTGTCTATTAAGTTGGAGAAAGATTATATGCAATTTCTTGAAGTTCTAGGTTATATCAGAGGATCGAGCTTTATAGTTTCCCGTCATACAATGTGTGACATTTATGGATTTTTTCTTTTGTTTCAAATGTGACTTCAGAATCAAGTATTTGATCACTATTTTTGTACTAAAACTTAGTGATCGTTTTCCTCTCTTTTGTAGACTGATGACGTTCTTCCAAGCTTGGAAGAGCAGGGGGTTCGACAGCTGTACTCCAAAGAACCAAATGTTGGTAAGTTTGTGCTTTTCCACTTTTGCATATTTATATTACTTTTCAATATACTACTCTGTACTTGGTAAAATCTGTACTGATTTACTGTAAATTGGATGCTAAACTTATCTAAGTTATAGATATTTGGTAAGTTTGTTCTTTTCCACTTTTGCATATTTATATCACTTCGTACTTGGTAAAACTTGTACTGATTTACTGTAAATAGGATGTTGAACTTACTAAGTCTTAAATCTTCATGTATTAACGGGGGAGGAGTATTTTTTTCCAGTTGGTCTAGCATTTCTACATACCAGTTCTTTAGAAGTAAGGGATGTTAAACTATAGTGGTCTATTGCATGACAATTATATTCAAATCAAGAGTATGTATTGTGGAATGGCATCTACTGACAATGTTTTTTTCTATTGTTAAAAGCTAATTATTTATTGCTTTAGTGCTAGGTTTCTAGAGTTGTATGCAGATGATGAACCGAGACTTCATTTCTGAAGTTTTCATTTTCTGTCATTAGCTTTTATTGCCGGTTTGGAAATAGAGAAGTTCGAGACAACTCAATATATGTTGCATGTTTGTGGTCTACTCCATGTTTTTAGTAATTTAGGCATCAGATTATTCATTCTGTGGTCTAATTAATACGTGATATTGTATAGATTTTAAGAAAGAACTGAGGTCGCTTAACAGAGAATTGCAGTTGCACATTTTGGAGCTTGCTGATGTTCTCGTTGAGAGACCATCTCAATATGCTAGGAGAGTGGAGGATATATCCCTTATTTTTAAAAATTTGCATCACATCCTGAATTCGTTGCGTCCCCATCAGGTAAAAATATTACTAGAACGAGGGTGAGTGCATATTTCTTTGTGGTCTCTGTTTGAGATTCCAGTTTATAAACTGCAAATTGTAATGTAGTGCCTTTTCTCCACCAGGCCAGAGCAACATTGATTCACATATTGGAACTGCAGATACAGCGACGTAAACAAGCCGTGGAGGATATTAAGAGGTATAATTAAATAAAGTTGTTGATTATAGACTGGGAGAATTTCTTGTTGTATTATCTACTGAATCGCATGCCAATAACTACTATCAGTAAAACCTTAACTTTTCCAATCAAATGTCAACTCCCTAAACACACGTTAATTCCATAAAAAAAATATGTAGGAACACCATCAATGATGCATCATTATTTTTGGAGGATGGCTATCTTTCATTTGGTATTTACAAGTAGTTATATTATATACTTCTATTTAGTGTTGTACTACGAAGTAATTTGTGTGGGTTGCCTAATACATTCCGCTTTATGTCAAACAATTTTATTTAAGCTATCTTTGGTTGAATTTTCATCTGAATTGGCCCATCTCTTACAACTAAGTCATAATCTAGCATATCAATAGTTGAGCTTGAGCCAAGCATAAACTGTCAACCACTTAGTTCAGTTAGAATCCAATTAAACTTGAAGTTCCGACACAAGCTAGAGATGCCATGGTGTTGTAATAATTTTTACGTGGTTGCGAAACCTGCTGTCTGTATATGGCCCAGATTTGAGTTTT
Source organism: Geranium rotundifolium (assembly GCA_963920655.1). Taxonomy (NCBI): domain Eukaryota; kingdom Viridiplantae; phylum Streptophyta; class Magnoliopsida; order Geraniales; family Geraniaceae; genus Geranium; species Geranium rotundifolium. The sequence continues at coordinate 3,820,452 of OY987317.1, read as the reverse complement.
GTGATGAATCGTATATTGTATATAGTGCAATTGGTGCATTTGCAACCGTTGTTTTGTTTTGTGTAGGAGGAGAGAAGAAGCACAGAGACTTCTGAAGGAGGCCCTCGGCACCTTGGATGGTCACTGATATTTGAATTCTGCATTCTGTCAAAATAGGCTTTCATCGTTCCTATGCCATATTTTGTCTGCAACGAGTTCTATGATCTGTCTTTTGATTTCGTTTAGTAATGTCAGAAATTTCATGTTGTAGTGGATGTAGTTTAGTTGCCATGTACTCAAAAAGACATTGTACTGTATTGTAAGCAAAATTTTCATTTCTGGTAACAATGAAACTCTATTATCCATTGTCCTTGTCAAGCCGTATGTTTTGTATAAGAAAATACTGAAATTGATATGTATCATCCACCCAGTCATCATGCAACTTTTTTTGTTATGAAGTTGTCATTGATGCAACTTCATTTTTCTAAATTATCAAAATTTATAATCTTGTTCGTGATAATTTGTTATGGTCCCAGGTTTTGTTTTGGATCTGGTCACATGTAATGTGTAGTTTCTAGTCTGGTTGTGTCAAAGCATTCCGAGCTTCTTTCCGCGTCTAATTGTTGATAGATGGGTTCGTCATAGACTGATAGAGAATAACATTAATCTTTATGTTCGTTCGAGAAAATGTCAATCTCTAAAGTTTCTTCTTAAACTCAAATATTCAATTAGTATTTTTATTGAATATATCTCATGTATTGATAGGTGAGATAACCAAAGCATCAGGATTGTCATTCTAATCTGCTAACTACAAATTCAAATGTTCAATCTATATGCTAAAATACAAATTAAAATGCACAATCTCAGAATTAGATAACAAATAAAATTCTAATGGTTATATATCTCAACCTTATCTTATTTTGTTGGTTGTGATCTTAACATTATCCTTCCTCCCCTGAATATGGCGATTGAATGCGAGCACCAAATTTCAAGATTGTAGACGTCTCAAAATTTTGTCTCTTCCCCTACTCGGTTCCTACGTAGTTGAGATCTGAATTGCACGTCGCTGAAGTGTTTCAACATACCCCATGAAATTTGTGGGTGTTCTCATTGATCTTTATATACTCGAGTTGCGCATCAGCCTCTAATTGGAAAACTGAGACTCCAAGGTACTCGCACTCGTCAACCTCAGAAGATCCATCTAAGCTGGTTGCACACCTCCTCCAGCAATGACGCTCGGTCCATCAAAATTGATCGACTTCTGCGTTTGCCCGCACCACCGGCTACTTCTATTCCTCCTGGCCCGTCTGGGCCTTTCGATCGAGAGTTTTTGCAAGTAGAAATGAAATGAGGGAATAAAATAATATTAGAAAAATATGGGAACTTTGCTAGAAGTGGGTCTCCATAAATGAGGATGTTCATTGAATACGATAATATAACACACAAATTGCCTCCAATTTCAATGTAAATACATTCCCAAAAGAGTGCAGATCTTATATCTTGTTTCCATAAACCCAATGGCATCAACATGTGATGTGGTGAAAAAGGTTTGGATTTCTGAAATTGAATCAATCAAAGGGCATTGAATTTGAACAAATTGATACATATCTATCTGTTGAGAAATGGATAAACCTATTCCTCCTGTGGACAGGACATGGGCCAAAATTGAACATATGGACTGAGTGTATATGTGAAGAAGACGTATTCGTAAATGTTTATACATCACGATCAATAGAAGCGAGTAGTTTGTCTTGCTCATTCTCGTCGTCTCCTCCAGTGAGCTGGATGTTCGACTTGGTGTTCATTTTGTTCCACTCGTTTTCTACTCGGAAAAACACCCATTGGAACCGCCGGAAAATCTCCAAGGCAGTGATTGCAAACAGGGTTAGGTAATTATGCCGAAGATGCGCAGACAGCTTGTACGTCCACGTGCAACGCAATATCAGATTACTTCCTATCACCCATACATAAACCTGCAAGTCCATTAATACGATTTTAGTTGCATCAGCTAAATTTTCATTTATATGCTTGAAACAAAGGAGACGTTATACTTACCCACCCGCGTCCATAAAACATATACGTCACCATATTTGGTTTGCTGAACTTGAATATCCGAGTGAAGCAACTGGATAAAAACAGAATTTTATCATATCACTAGCATCAGTCAAGTACCACTAAAAGACCATTTGACATACCTCATGTCCCAATCACGCTTCACATCCCAATAGAACGAATATAAGGAGTTCAAAACACTTGAGAGAAGCCACAGGGGACGGTAAAAGTTGGTCCACTTATCGGGGAACACATGGTATTTAAGGGCTGAAAGGAAGATAACTGGCACCGCCGTTGAATATTTTAAAGCTGAAACCATGAGGAAATGAAGGTAACTAATAAACTCAAAAAGAAAAAGGATACACTTCAGATATCATGAATGCGGAACGGAGAGCGTCAAACAATTAATTAATGGATCACAGATCTCATTCCATGATTATCATTTATAAAGACAGAAGATGCCAGGAGTCTAGAAGATATAATTAATACCCGTAAATTTGTGTTGCAAGTATAAACTTTCTGTGCCACTACAAGTGATAAATTACCAAATATATACCATTTACTTCCAAATCATCTTTTGATGATTAATGACGGCCTCATAAGTATTGTATCCTTGTCATCTATTGCTTGCTTTCAGCCATAGATGAACAAGAAAAAAAATGTTAAGCGACTAAGGTTGAGTTCATCCAGATATAACTTATTACCCCAAAAGATAAATGGTTCAGCTAAGACAGCTACTTTCTCAAATAAATATTGAGGTTCTCATAAACTAAACCAAGCATGCTACACGTACATGATTAAGGAAAAACTTTATCCTATTTCCTATATTGGTTTCTGACTCTCCAAAAGCAATGGACTAAAAATACACTTTTAATCAGGCAATCAATTCCGTAAAAGTTCATTATATGTAAAGATAGAACATTTAGACAAAATACAAAGGGGAGTAAACTGTTGTTCATACCATTAAGAAGTGTTGTTTTCTCTCCGGTATCTTTGTATTGTCGAAGACATTGGCACAAACGAAAAAGGTAAGGTAAGACTAGAACTAAAGGAATAGCTACTGAATGACTGCCACATACAGAATCGGCTTCAAACCATGCAATAGTGGCGACCTGCAATTATTTGAAATAATATCTCATAAAGCAGAAGCATTATTATTTTTTGATCAGCGAACAAAACGATTAAATTAAAATATAGAGAAATCTGATTTCCAAAAAAGCATTATTTTTCAAAGCAATACGGTGAATAAATGGAGCTTTGAACCATACAATAAAAGGAAATTACTTATATCAGAATCCAAATACCAAATGTAGTATGAAAATGAAACAGTGACACATGACCTTGTGGCTACCAGCAGATAGTTTCACCTTTTCTAATTCAGCAAAAAAACTGGGGTCTAATTCCAAGATCTTGCTTGTGAGAGACTAGTGAAGGCAACTCATATCACAAATTTCAATGCTCTAAAGGAACCTGGAGGATTAATCCATTTTATCTTTCTTTGGACAAAATATAACTCCAATCATGATCTACTGTCTAATAAACTAGCATAGTATTCAATTTACCTGCATTTTTCAGAATAAAAAATCTTTTGATTTTTAGTTTTCCCCTCTTTAGAACCTTAAAGACCAAGCAAATGATTCACTTCAATAGGATCACCTATTGTGACATGCTAGTATGAGGCAGTCCCCATGAGCCTACCTGATTACAACAAATCCCGGAATTCCTAGCTCTTTGGGAGGCCAAAGATGCAAATGAGAAAGTGAAACCATGATGGTTCAATCTACAAGTATAGTTTAAGTGAAACCTAACTGACAGAGTATGGCCTTACATTAAGTCTGCTCTTTCAGCCAATGCCAAATGAACTTAAATATCACAATTTGGAAGTCCACCATATACAATCTTACAGTAAAATACTGTCCCCAGCTGAACAACGAAACACTAACCTGTCTATGGACCATCCTGCACACTGAGCGTTCCAAATCTGAAAAGACCTGCAAATAATTAACAGTTAAAAGTAAATCAAAGAAGTATAGTGGCAATAAATATCTAAGTAAGGCCATCGAAGTACGTCCTATTTTGCATTTCAATGAGAATTTCCTAGTTGGTAAATATCAACTTCAAACAAATATTTCCCCAGCAATATTCAATACAATTCAAAGCAAATTCAAACAGATAATTGCCATCCTAATTGCAAAGAAAATCAAACTGCTCACAGAGGACATATCTAACTCAAAAAGATCATTGAACACAACAAAAAATATTTGCTATACGCCCAATAAGCATTGAGATAGTCAAATGAAGATAACAGTGACTTCAAAGTGAACTCTTTCAGACAGTAAGCATGTATGCTATTCAGGCGCCAGGCGCCAGTAAGTAGGTAGACAGAAAAAAGAAAGAAAAACGCCACAAGCAACAAGTGACCCAACTAATATAGTTTAAAGGTAATTTCCTATCCAAAAGCATGGATTACATACAATTTCAAACCTATATAAACCAAAGTGAGGTTTACATTATACAGATGCCTACTGCCTCAAATGGAAAATGTGCAAGTCTATATCCATGAAATATGCTAATTGACGAAGGAATGGCTAGTTTTGAAAAAGAATTAAAGAATGATACCTTTGCCATGGAGGTCAAAATATCAGCCAGGAAGAAGTCGGAAAATGATATTGCCTGAGTTCAGAAAAATAAACATCAAAATATGGCACTTATAAAGCATTGTGAGTTTGAACCAATTGGTCAGACAACAAATATAACCCCTTGCAGAGAAACAGTTTCCAGTGGCGCATTTTAGGTCGTGTTATAGAAAGTTGTGGATTTAAGTAATTAATGCTCTTCAATTCCATTTTACTATAGCCTGTACTGATGGAAAAGCAATAATCTATGGCACAATGACAATGATTCTTCCATAAATTTAATATCATAAAACCAATTGCCAGGTGAGCAGAACAATTATAAAATATGCAATGAATGACAAACTTGCCTGTAGTGGGAGAACTATCCGCCAAAGAGTCCTTAACAAATAGTATCGTGATGACAAATAAAAAATATCGAAAGGGAATATCAAGGTCATTGCAAAAGCAGCATATAAGAGAACCTGCAGTAAAGAGCATGTACAGTTTAATACAATGCCAACATACTAGAGAAACATCACTAAGAAACAGAGGCTGACACTTAACATGTAATATATAGCCAGTAGACATTTTACATTACATCAAACCCACATTTTCTAAGTGCACTTTGTAAGCAGTGATCTAGATAGAACTTTGCATACAGAACACAATTTTGAGTCTCATTATAAGATGATTAATGGCTTCAACTGTCCACCTTAATGCACATAAATCACCTGGTTTTATATTTGTGCAAAAAGATCAGTGAGCAATAACAAATTACTATAAAGCAATAACTAACCAATTGAGAAAATGTCTGGCTAAATCATCTGTTCTATTTCACTTACACAAGTATCTCTTCCTTTTATCCAAAAGTATAAGAGACGAATTACCACAAAAATCAAGCAACAGCATATCATTTTTTGCTTTGCTAAGCTAAAGCCTAAAGGACAGCATTATATTCACTTGTAGGTACAACTAAAGTTCTGAGAGGTGACCGGTTATTCTGAAGAGACACAAGACAATGATTTAAAAGGAAAAAAAATCAATGACAAGATTTTTCAATGGTGATAAGAGATGGCACTTCTATTACACTGGTTGTGATGCTGCCAATGATACTTCTCCATGAGAATAAAGATAAAGGTAGGCCGTCATGCTAGTTGGGACAATGATCGTCATCCAAGTTGCACACTGCAAGTACGAAAATAGGAAAAAGAGAGTTACCCCGGAATATAACAAATAATTATGTTCCCATGCTAATAACAAAGAATACTGCAACATGGAAACATTTACAGCATACTAATTGCACATTGGAAGATACAATGTATCAATTGCTAAGTTTGGTACCTTCCATATTTCATTCTCGGTAAGATGATTTTGATCGAGATCGAATATTTTGGCATAATTGACATTAGCCTGAGCAAAAACCCATAAATTTGCTCCCCAGAGCCAAACCATCATAGTCTGAAATAGAAAAAGGATAAGATCGTAACAAACTACATTAATACAAAAAGAAAATAAGACAAGAATGGAATAAGTCAATAAACTCCAAACTGAAAAGTATAACTAACCACAAGAAGAAGAGGGTTGAAATACAAAAATGCTTCATATAAAAAAAGATCTCGCACTTCAACACTCATTCTCATAACAGAATCCCATCCAATCTGCAAAATAAACCCAAAATGAAGACTAGCTATGTCGATGTATCAAAATGAACTTTGATATTGCCACTATCCTTGACAAATATGAAACCTTGAGCTCTACCACAAATGTAAGGAATTTAACTGACCTTGCAACAGCAGAAACCCCAGATGAAGAACATCAGTACCTGGACATTGCTCTAAATTAGAATATTATAACTAAAAAGGTACAGTTTAGACGTTGAACCACCGGGTGACAATATCATGAACAAGATGTTCGATCAATCTATATAGATAAACTATTTCCTGTAACTTCAAAAAGGAAAAAGTATAGTGAAAGACAAATGTGTTGAAATATAGAAAGAAGTCCTGTACGTGTTTCAAGTACATGCCATAGATTACAAGATGCCTTTACAACACTCAACTCCTTACATAATAGCTCATAACCATGGACTATTGGCTATTGCACTTATCCCTTATGCATCAAGGTCTCAATTCTTATGGCAAAAAAAGCTACTGATGATTATGATCTAAGCCTTTCCACACTAATAGGTATAAGTTGTATATGACGAACCTTAAGTCTCCATAGCAGAATAGGAGAAGGCAGTATTGCAACAGAACTCATTGTTGTAATTGTACCCTTCAATTCACTTGCTTCTACTGACTGCAGGAAGCCTTCCTCGACACCATTGCCCAGATCACTTGCACCTGAGACACTACAAATATTAGACAAAATTTTTTTTAAGAGAACTTCCAAGAAAAAACTATCATCAGTAAGTCAACATGTGTAACTTGTACCATCAGCGAACACAGGTCTGCTTCCAGACTTCCTTAAATGTGGACTATTGGAAGGGCCAGTCACCAGACCCCCAAACATAGATGTAAATAGATGATCAATCGTATGCAAGTCACTTGGTCTATACCAAGAGCCTGCAATGTGAAATTGAAGGGAATCAAACTACAAGTGTGAGCATTATAGTACTTTAAATCACGATAAAAAAAATCCATAAGTACAGGCAATGCATAACCCTTGCAATTGTCTTAAATGTTATGATACAGTACAACATGACATATATACTAGTAGGAAAATATATATGACAGGATGGTAAATTCTTGTAGAATGCCCTCACATAATAAAACATAATGTTAGTGTGACAACATACAACTATCTCTATTGGTACTTGTACCGAGAAAAATTAAATTGTTTATTTTTTTGCTGCTTAACGAGCTTATGCATCCATTGTTAATCATGCATGGAGCAGCCGAGACAAATGGTAACAGAACATGAATTATGGCACTTTATCAAATCATTAAATTACAACGATGTTAGACCAAGTCTTCTTATGTTACAACAATGTGGCTTTCAAGCTCATATTCCTTTTAGTCTCTTTCTTGTTCAGTTCTGTAACCTTGAGGGGGGCTTTCCCTCCCCCTCATTCAGTAACGGGCTAACCAATTAACTTTAAATTGGCATCAAACTCATGAGAAACAAGTGCCTATCACCCACATTATACCAAGGCAAGGTTTGACTTTAAACTTACAATAAGTATGAAAAATACAATAACGCCAACCATTAGTTCATGACTAGTATCTCTATAAAGTTGCCACTGCCAGTGGCATCAAATTTACAATCATAAAAGTTACAAGTAAAATCATGAATATGGCAAGCTTAAACATCCTCACAGATCAACAGAACTGAAAATGCAACCACATAATGTAACTGGGTTGTCAACAAGCTGAAGAAAAAGAACACGCACAAATTGAATATCTAATAAACACCAATCAAGTAACAATCTTCTCAACCCACATCAATGTAATAACAAAAACGGGTCCAAAAATCGCCTACAAGAGAAAATAATACAGATAGAACTATCAAAATGAAAAAAAAGGAGTCTTTACCTGACCTCCCACTTCCAGCAACCAGTTACAAGGAGCAGCCTATGGACCTGAAGCAAATATCACGAATCCGATCCGAATCCTATAAACCCAGAAGAAATCATCAACAGAAAGTTGCAAGAAACCAGGAAAATTGACACATAACCAGAAACGAAGCAATGTTGCGAAATTCGAGCTTATTGGATCGAATCGAGGCAGATCAGATGGTAGGAGACTTACAGAGGAGACCAATGGGTTCACTCAGCGCGTGAAAATCGGATGCGAACCCTGTTGCAGGTTCGCTGGATCTCGTGAACTGATCTGGGTTTGGCAAGTTTTTGAGTGAAGGCTAAGCATAGAAGACGATGCAGAATGTTGAAAATGTCGGGGTCAATTTAGAAATACAGATTCTTTCGGGGTTGAATAGAATAGATCTCGAACTTCCTTCCTGGTCGGAAACGGTGTCGTTTATAAGAATTGTGAACAAGATTGATTAACTAGAAGTTTTTTTGTTGTTGAAGAACTAAAGAAGTTTTTAATTGATGGTTTATTTTATCACACCTAAACTATTTTTTGCTAATATCTTAATTATTTTCCGTCTCATATGTGGTTAAAAATATTTTGGAACAACTGACTATATCTTTAAAGGAAAAATGACCCGAGATGGACTCGTTTAACAAACAATCCACCATGAGCTCAAACTTAACTCGAGTTAGATTACAACTAGCATATATCACATTTTTAACGTAACAAAAGATCTAACGACTCGTTAAAAACTCGAATTATTTATTCTATAACAATAATTCATTTGTAACGATTCCTCTTCTGCCATACCACTGTAGGGCCAACTCTGACCTTTTATGAGCGTCCCATTGTTACATCATCTACGACACCAATCGAGTCATCGAGAAATTTCCCTCACTCGTCATTAATCCATATCAGTAGGAGTGACTCACCACTGCATCATCGATGACACTGAGCGAGTCATAAAGAAATCTCCCACTCGCCCTTAATCCATATCATCAGTCTCATTAAATATGTCTTCACCGTTATTCCCGTCGTCACCTTCCGTATCTCTCTATCCATGTCAATGATCGTGCCAACGAGTACTTTAATTTCCTTCCCGTAGTCACAAATGAGTCCATTTGATATCTTAGCGTAGGATTCTCTATATGACTGTAATGCTCTAACATATCTGGCGAGACATTGCTCTCACCTACTTAACGAGACATTAAAGCAATGTCTCGTCGGGAATGATCCATTCCCGACATGCACATTTCCGGAGAATGTGTCACCCGGTAAGTTTAACCAACGGGTTCCACCCACCTAGCTAGCAAGCGACACCAAAGTATCGTGTCGTCTGCTATGTCCTTATCAGTGGTGTAACATATCTAGTACTCTCTTTTTTTACCTTTTGCTATTTTCTTAGGATATACAAACATACGTATATTAATCACGGGAGAGTTTATACATAGATTTCAAAATTGACGAATAAGGTAGGATGTTATTGTATTTTAATGTTTTATTTTCTCATGATCCGGCAAAAATGCTGACAATTGACCCAAACTTTAAAAAAAAAAAAGACATTTAAGAATCAACATTTTAAAAATTGACTGATAGTTCCCAATTGATTTACATGTTCCATGCTAATATATAACTAAATTTGCAACATGTATTCCACATAAGAAAATGTAAAGGCTTAAACTGAGGCACACTCTGCATATGTTAATGATGTTGTCTCTTGGATTTGTACTGATGACCATTTTATGTGGTTCCGAATCAGTGATAAGTCTTTCGGATTCATTTCATATCCATCTCAAACCGAGATCGATAACGCTACCATTAGTGGTAACTCGTACAAGATTCTTGAATAAGATAGCTCACAATAGGACTCTTTGCAATGATTCAGAGGCCTTTATAGTTTTTTAAGAATGATCAGATTGTTGTGGAAACTTTTGACGGAAAGCTAGTTTTGTACAATCCCTTCACCAGAGAAACAGAATCGCTCAACATCAGTAGAGTACCCGAAACATCACAAATCATACCAATCGAAGAAAAATATAAATTCTCAATTTAGAATTCTTGCTTCTTTTTTCTTTCATTTTGGCCATAATTTTTGTCAGAGGATTTTGTTTCCAACCCTCCAAGTGTTGTAAATGTGATCTTCTTGGTAGACAAGCACAAGAATGTAAAAAAAAAGAGTGAGAGTACTTACATTTTGGGATGACACTATCGTCCACACAATATATTGGAGCAAGCAACGAGGATATGATCCAAGCAATTTACCAAATTTTATCATTTTCGGACTTCACTTCTAAGACCAACGATGAGGATGTGATTTGAGCAGTTCACCAAATTGGAACGGAAAATAAAGCTATCTCCTAGCCGTTTCATTGACTTTAAAGATATTTTTCTTTCAGTTTCGATTATGTATTTTTATTTTCATTGTATTGTTTCTTGAGTTTTTTTTCATCTCGAGGATTGACTCTCTTTTCTTTATTTTTAACTGAAAATTACTTATAAGAATATAATATATGCTTGTCTAATCAAAAACATGGCATGGTTTTTGATGAAATGTGAATTGAGAGCTTTGATCCAAGCCCATGTTCACTTCTCTTTTCTCTAGCTACAAAAAAAAATTACAGTAAAAAGAGAAATATATTATTGAAGAAGTCAACTAAAACTTTTAAGAAGGAAACAAAAGATAGTCAAGTCCATCAAAAAAAAAGAAAAAAAAAAGAAAAGATGCAAAGGGGAGCTAAAAAAGAAGAAGAAACAGAATAAATATAGACTCATGAAGCCATATTTTTGGCCTCCATATCTTTGAGAATCTTAATCATTTGAGATTCGAGAATGTTGCAAGTGATATCCATAAATTTGCAAATATTCATGTTCGAGAAGTTGGAGCCTGATGATCGATAGGATTAGAGGCATTGGGTTCTGGGGATCTCTATCTTCTGCGCCTTCGAGAGCAAGAACGAACTTTTTTCAATCCGCCCTCCAATCTTTTGGTCAAGGTTGCCAAGGGAAGATCGGGATCGCTACAAATTATCTTCAATAATGTGCTCCATGTGTTGAACGAGATTTTCTTCAAAAAATAAGACCAGAACAAATTTCTTACTCGAGGTCGGGTCAACTATATATCCTATTGTTTTCATACCCAACATATAAAGGTCAGATAGATTCATAATGAGAAATAAAACTTCTTTCACAATAAGAACATGGCACGAAGACGATGATCGGGTTAGATTCTTGTCCGATTAATCTTTGCCAAAATCTCCATTTAGTTTCTAAAAGACACTCTTCGTCCAACTAGCGTTCATCATGTTTTACAGCACTGCCCTTGTATGATTGATCTCATCCTCAAAAACAAGAATATGGGCATTCTCGTTAAGATTTCAAGGAAGTAAAACCTATGGGGCACACAAAAGTAGACATTTGACTTGGTTGAAACAGTCGCGTGCCATTTGTCAAAGCCATTTTTCTTCAGTTTCAGGTGATGGACATGTCGTGTGGCTGTGGTTGCACCAAAAATATGCAGCTTTGCTTGTACCGTGCATTGCGGAGTCTAATTCTTGGTCTGCAAATACGTCATAGCCTTGAATAACCAAGAACCCCTGATTTTTCGATGCGTTCGTTCTTGAAAACACATCCCTCTTGTCGATGCGTAAACATTGTTTTGATCTCGATCCATTTCTGTGTCACCTACCTCATTGTATCGTCCTGCCTCGCCCCATCCTCCAACCATGCGAATGCACCGTCTCCAGAGCTGTATGCGCAGCCTTCTCTTGACCGAATTGTGTTTGGCATCGCCTCCAACGCCAGGTCGTGGCCTAGGAGGAAGGAGTACGTCAGGCTATGGTGGGAGCCTCGTGAAATGAGAGGATGCGTTTTCTTGGAAGAAAACGCACCGCTTAGTATGGATGACAATGACACTTTTCTTCCTCCCGTGTGCATTTCGGAAGACACTTCAAAGTTCAGGTATGTTGAAATATGTCTTGAATCAAGATTAAACTTATTGAGACTGCAGTTAAAGGTCGGCGCGGTTCAGGGGCCCTATAATGGTTTAGGGTTTCTTATTTTTTACTTTAGATTGAATTTTTTACTTGCCCACATCGTGCAAATACTGAGTTTACAACGGTTGAAATTTACACATTCAGTGTTTACATCACTTATACCGACTGTTTGCATTCTAAAAGTGGTTTTCCCCTTAACCCGCCCCGCCCCGCCCCATATACATATACTCACTCGGTGATTATGTATTCTAAATAATTGTTCTTGTGATTGATTGATTATTTATTCTGCATCATATATCTTTCTCGTAGGTACACCCACAAGGGAGGTCTACGGTCGGCCATTCGAGTGGCGAGGGTCGTTTCGGAGACAGTGGCTCTGAATCACTCTGGCGTGCAGTGGTACGTGTTTGGAGACGACGACACGGTCTTTTTCCCGGAGAATCTGGTGAAGACTCTTTCGAAATATGATCACGGGCTGTGGTACTACATCGGGACTAACTCAGAGGTTTACGAGCAGAACAGGTTTTTCGGGTTTCAGATGGCATTTGGCGGGGGAGGTTTCGCCATCAGCTCTCCTCTGGCAAAGGTTTTGGCCAAGGTGTTCGATACTTGCATCGAAAGATACCCACATCTCTATGGAAGCGATGCTAGAGTCTATTCTTGTCTCGCAGAGCTCGGCGTTGCCTTGACTTATGAACCCGGTTTCCATCAGATGGACATTCGAGGCGATGCATTTGGTCTCCTAGCTGCACATCCCGTAAAGCCATTGGTGTCTCTCCATCACATAGATCGCATCGATCCCATCTTCCCGAACAAGTCGTCCACACAAGCTCTAGATCACTTGCTCAAAGCCGCGAGGCTCGATTCTCAGAGACTCCTGCACCAAACAGTATGCTACGACCCATGGTTCTCGTGGACCGTTTCAGTGTCGTGGGGCTACGCGGTCCAGGTCTTCCCGAATCACGAGTTCTTGCCCGACAGCATCAAGCCACACGTAACGTTCAGGCCATGGAAAGAGAAGAAAAAAAATGCACTCTCCAGCGCCTACACTTTCAGCACCAGAGCTCTTCACAGAGACCCTTGTCGAAGACCGACAGTTTTCTTTCTCAATGATGCATATGCTACGAAGAATGGGATTGCGAGCACTTACAGGAGAGCTCATGGGAATTGCACGCACAAAGAAATGGCTTCGCCGAGGAGGCTTGAGCAGATCAAAGTGTTCTCGCAGAAGCTCAACCTTGACAAAAAACAGGTATTGCCTTTTTGAGTTTTTCTTCTTCTCACTTGCATGAATGTCATTTAGTCGTTGACAATCTCTCTCTTGCAGCTGAAGGCTCCGAGGAGGCATTGCTGTGAAGTGTTATCTTCGTCTATTGGTGAAGTGATGGAAGTAGCCGTTAGAGAATGCAGAGAAGAAGAGCTAATTTACATGCATTGATTGAAGGGAGTATTGTACAAGGCATTGATTGAAGATAGAGTGTTATAAATATTTACCTGCCAGCCTGATAGAAATTGTAATTTCAGCAACAATTTGTGGTTTAGTGGAGAAAAATTGCCAACATTTACTGAGTCTTTGCTTTAAACGCATGAATTTTCAGTTGCTTGCTTGACAAGAATCAGCTTGATCATGAATTTTGTTCAAGGCCTAATAATCTTCACAAAAGCACATATTATATAACAAAACGAGAATAAAATGTGACCAACTTTGACCAAGTTTAAATCGAGAACTCGACAAAAGAGTTCTAACACCCGGTCTACTCGGATTTACCGAGTTCTTGAGAAGAAATCGAGTAGCTTCATATCAGATTATGCAAGCGTTAGTGTAATTAAAGACGAATCTGTAAATTTTGAATAATTCACAATAAAATTTTGCAATTAACGAAATATCCTTGCGACAGGGACATTATACCACCATTTTGTGCAATTATCACAAATTATTATTTTAAGTAAACTGAATAAAATATAATTATCCCATGGAGGAAAGGTTCAAGGTGGTGGTCGTGCCTCCATTTTCATAATGGATTGACTACATGGGATCAGGTGTACCTGTAACTATGTGAGGACAGAGTCAAATATTATTATCCTATCTTTCACATGCATCCCATAAACCCAGAAACAGTTGTTCACCCACAACATTTTCAGGTTATGCTCAATCATGGATTTTTTAAAAAAGAGAACACCAAATCCACATGAATCAGCAATAACAAGGTAATGAGCATGTCATGAAACAATTGATTGAAAATTAAAAAAACCAGCTCAATAATCATATAACAAACCAATCCTCTCAACTAACAATCTGTCTTTTTGCTATTCCTAAACTATCCTTGGACCATTACACAATTTTTTTTATTATATTTTTTTTCATGTTCAAATAATGTTCTTATGTGTACCTCATGCTATTTATCTCTATATATGCACACGCAATTCATAGCCCAAAACCATAAATCATTCTCTCTTACCTCTACAACATACTCTCCCACATTAAATCCTTGTTCTCCGGTCAGATGGCATCAACAGTGAGAGCATTCGCGATTTTGGCGATTTCAGCTTTGCTCGTGGAACTTTCCATGGCTGCAACACACAATGCTGGAGGTTCAAACGGTTGGGATACAAGCTCCGACATGCAAACCTGGGCATCGTCACAAACGTTCTCAGTTGGAGACAGTATCGGTAAGTCACATCCTAAAATGACAGTTTCGTGTGTGCGCTGAAGTGGTATATACAATTCATGAAGAAAAATGGTACTAATGTTGATTGATTGTCTAATGTTATGCAGTTTTCCAGTACTCATCATTCCACGGCGTGTCTGAGGTTTCCAAGTCCGATTATGACAGCTGTACTGCGAGCAACGCTATGCAGTCATATTCTGATGGCAACACTGTCATTACTCTGTCATCGCCCGGGAAGAGGTACTTCATCTGTGGAATGCCGGGACATTGTAGCCAAGGCATGAAGCTCGAAGTAGATACCTTGGCAGCTTCTGCCCCGCCAACAGCATCTCCGGTGACTCCAACCGTTTCCTCTCCAGCTCCATTAGGATCTGCTCCGGTCCCAACAGGATCATCACCGTTCTCATCTCCTAGTCCTTTGCTGGAAACTCCTTCCGGCACTCCTGTTCTGAGCGGTCTTTCTCCTATTCCACCACCTTCGTCATCAGCTAACAAATGCAGCTTCACTCTGGCTTTTGCCTTTGCCTTGATGATGATTTTCACCCTCTGAGCATTCCAAGAAGATTCTTCTGCAAAAAAAAAACAAGAAATGATGTTATTGAGTCTGTTTCATTGAGTGAAGTTTTCTGTGTGTTTCCAATATTCAATCCATTACTATGTAGTGCATTTACTAAGCAATGAACATGTATCCTCGCCTATCATGGCTAATCTAACTGCCGAGGGAGTATCCATGAAAGAATTAAGCATCGCAATTCTATGAAAGTTTGGTAAAGTTACCATATCTGAATAACACAGAAAAGCAGTTAAAAAGCTACAAGTTTACAATTCCACAACAGAAGTCGATTCCACGGGATAAGCTGAGTCATGACCAAACAAAGACAGACATTTCCTTATTGTATTCAACAAAGGACAACCCACACCTAGGGAGTTACTAGTTAGGTTTACTGACTCAAACATAGTTAAGGATAGATTATAAAAGCGATGAGCAATCCTGGTTGGACTTGTACGATAAAGCAAACCATGGTGGCGCCTCTTGATTTAAGCGACTGGAGGGCGGAGAATGTGATCTTGTGACGTGTCAGTCGCAGCAGGTGGCATGAATTGCCACATGGCAACCCCAGGGTAGCCAATAAAAGGCATCAGCTTATTCCCAGCTGTGTGGCCTTGAGCAGAACATGCAACTGACAATGGAGCAGATCGAGGAAGGAAGCCCGACTGTTCACTTATAGCTTTGACTTGCTGCTCCAACTTCTCTTTATCGACCTTTAGCCTCTGCTTCTCATCACGAAGCTCATTCTTCTCAGCCTGTCCCATTAAGAGCAAGATTAATTAGTTCCTCATAGGAATTGGAAGTCACAATCTATAAGGAAATGATGAATCTGAAATGGCTGACAGAAGCCGATTGATACCTTCAATTCTTTGATCTTGATTTGCAGATTCTCATTTGATTCTTTCAACTTCTGGGCTTCGTCGCGTAAATGGTTCACCATCCTAACAGCATCACCCAAAATCGAAGACTTCTCCAATTTCGGGGGCTGTCCAGGATCCAAAATGTAACCCAATTCCAAGAACCTTCAGAATATGCCAAATTTAAGGGTAGAGTTAAATCACAACAAATAGTGCGTAGAAGGTAAATAAAAATATCATACCTTCCATTCAACCTATCCCTACGTAATTTCTCCCGGCATGCTTTGGAACTAGATGCGTTGAGTGATTCAGACCTTAACCTGTAAAGGGGCAGATGATTGGCATAAGAGTAGGGTTCTCTACACCATGATGCAAGGAGTTGCAGATTGTAAGCGACCACAGACTACGATTAACTAAGTTTTCTGGTGATAAGGTCATATACCGTTTCCGGGAGCCAGCATCCTTGATATTATCTGAACCTCCAAATGAGCAATCAACTTCCACACTGGAAAAAAAATTATCATAATAACGTGGATATAGTTAAGACCTTTACGCTAAAAGATATTAAAGAGAAGTTGTATAGAAACAATAGCCACGGACAAATTAGCATACAAATGAAAACAAAAGATAAGAACAATAAAAATGTACCACGCCTGGTTGGGAAGATTTAACATAAATGCTCCTTTGCACCAGGCAATTAAGTCTTTCTTTTCTTATAATTAAACATGCCATTACCATAATCCCCCATTAGTAACATCAATGTCGTCGTAGCATGTAACTTCAATACAAACTAACAGTTCCTATGCATTTGGCAATAAGCCCCCATCAAATCCATTGCACGTTGCTAAGTTAAAGTTAGTAACATTATACACGTGTTAAATGTAATAACTAGTCGTTACATCAAACACCAGGTAATAACTAGTCGTTACATCAAACACCACGTGCATCGAAACTACATGTAGTAGCAGAATCAGGCACCAGTCAGAAATCCCAACATACAATTATTATAGGCTAGTGAATTTGGCTTAACTTAGAAGACCCAATAGAGGTCCCATCAATTATATACATTTCAAAGCAATCTATCATAATGTAAATCAAAATCATTGGTGAAGTTAGCAACTTCAAACTAAATTATTATATGAGAATAAAAAAGTACCAACTAGTTAGGCACTTGAGCTTGGGTCGAAGGGACCTAAGTTCGAGTCCCACTGCAGTAACTATTTAGGGCTACTAGATCATTTCTTCAGCTCAGCCTAAAAGCAACTACTTTACCTCAATTGGGTCCAAACCCATCTTTCACATCACACCCAGCAAACGATACACACAATAAAAGATCAAACTTTATGTATTTTTTCTTCCATTTCTGTCTCCTATGTTCATTTTCCTGGTAACCAAACAAGGTATGATACTAGAAAGCAATAATAACATACCCACCTAACATTGGAGGGGACGGTGAAGGCCTGAGACGCCCAGTTGAAAGCTCCACCATCAGAATCGGCGAAATCGAAGAGCCAAATGGGGTTGTCGATTTCCATTTTTGGAGCGGGTTTGTGGAGATCAATGGGGAAAATAAAGAACCCAGTTGAGTAAAAATAAGGTGCTTCTCTTTCCTTCTCGATCCTCTCTGTACTCAATCTCGCTATATGGTTATGTTATGCGTCACACTCCACCGATTTTCTGTTTGTTTCCTGGGAAATTGAAATTGAACAAGTGACGTCAGCGTTGAGTCACACACAGTTAGCTGCTGACGTGTCATTGTCTTCTCATAAAGAAAAAGCAAACATGTTGCGTTTCTAATTCTATTTCCTAGTAATATGATCGCCATTTCTAATCATATGAAAGAAAATTAAATCTAATATGATCATTAATAATGATAGTATTATACTAAATACATTTGATTAAGGGTAAATTACACATAGTCATCTCCAACTATGCCTAAAAGACACATAACTATCCCCAACTTTTAAACTGGACAGTTAGCTACACTCAGAGATTGAAAATGGACACTTAGCACCTACCGTTAGATTTTCTGTTAAAATTTTAAGTAAAAAGACAAAAATGCTCTCGGTCATACTTCAAATTTTCAAAACATGCAATTTATAAGTTTTTGTGTGTTTTCCGATCAAGCTTCTCCACAACCACCACGTTCCTCGTCGGCCTCGTCTTCGACCCTCCTAATGCGTTCGCCGGCACCAGATTCGACCTCCGACGGCTCCGCCAAGCCTCCGGCGAACAATTTTTTTACAATGGCATGATTTTGAAATTTTGAAATCTGACCAAGGACATTTTCGTCTTTTTACTTAAAATTTTAACAGAAAATCTAACAGTAGGTGTTAAGTGTCCATTTTTCAATTTCTGGGTGTAGCTAAGTGTCTAGTTTGAAAGTTGAGGATAGTTATGTGCCTTTTGGACATAGTTGGGGATGACTATGTGTAGTTTACCCTTTGATTAAAACAAGGGAAAATGACACTTTTGTGCACTTAAATATACATTTTTTATACTTTCATATCTTACCCTTTTATTTTCTTTTTTTTCAGGATCCTAAATTTTATTGTGGGACAACTGACCATTTATTTACTAAAAATGGCCCTGAATTTTGGTTCAATTCATGGGTATTTGGTTCAATTGTGGGTACTTTGGTTCAATTCATGGGTATTTTAGGAAAATGGCCCGGAAGTATCCTGAATTTTAGTTCAATTCATGGATATTTTGGAATTATTGTCCAAAAATGAAATACAGGGTACTGAAAAAAAAAGGTTAAATATGAAAGTGTCAAAAGTATATATTTAAGTACACACATAAATGTCCCCTTAAAATAAATATCATCAATACTTACCACTAGAAGTATTTATTTTGATCCAAACCAAGAATCGAGCTAAATCGTACATAACAAATTGAGAATTACAAATACTAAGGATAAATAGAAGACTTTTGGTGACAACATCCTCCTCATCCTCATGGGTCATAATATTCAACTCAGACAGATCAGCAACTCCAAACTCATCAATTAGAGTTATCAGAATCGTTATGCAAGACGAGTACTAGCATTGCCTGAAAGCTATTAGCATCCAACGCCATGCCAATTACAACCATCTTTTACTCGAACCTCTTGTCTTTTGGGAAAACATACAATAGGCGATTTGGCATCAAGTGGAGAGGGCAATGCTCGAAACTGACAACATTTCCATCATCAGTTCTATACAATCTAAGTATTTTTCCAACTCACATGTTGGGTACATCATTAAAGATTGTAATAGATTACTAGAAGCACATGTAAATTATTCAATTAGTTTTGTACGACGATGAGGAAATCAGGCAACACATTATATGGTCTCCTAGCCCGTACGGGCACTGATCGGGAATTAGAGCTTGACCCCCGTTTCGAAAGCTCTTGTTCGTATTATTTGTAAAGATGGTGTTTAATCCAATAATATAAGCTGTATTTTTCTTCAAAAAAGATTTAGTTTTTATTACAATTCAAAAAGTCATTTGATTATGTTTTAGTCATGACTCTTATGAATTAGAATCACAGTTAAAATGGGTAGAACTAAGCCAAAAATTATTTAAAATATTTAGTTTTTTATTTCAAATATTCATATGACTATAATTAGCATTTAATATTTAGTATTTTATAAATTAAAATTGCGTAATTAGTCTGAAAGTTACACTATATAAGTCTAATTGGCCAATCGGGCGCAAGACATAAATTAAAAGTCAATAAATCCAATCTAACTAAAACTAAAGAACTACTTGTTATTATGAGTGATTATAATTGACATGTCAATAAACTACCTTGATTTGGAATATGACCTGTCAGGTTGACCTGTCAGGTTTGAGAATCGTACTGCTTTCAAATCAGTTCGATCTAATTTTAAAACCATGATCATTCTTATTTATGATATCATATTTAATTTAATTTTATGGCAACAAAGTGAAGCTAGGAATTTGGCATGTTTCGTCATTTAACCCATCTCCGATTAATTTATATCATATATTATATAATACATATTCAAATAATAAATGGGAGTGCCACAAAAACAATGACCTCCTACTTTCTAGTTTTCCTAAAATCAGTCTGCGGTTTGTACCCTCTTGCTTTAGACGATTTTGGGGGTTCGTCAATACCGACAAGTCTCGCGGTAAATCTCGTCTGCAAGGGAGGAAGGAGTCCGACAGTAATACCGGGCGCTGCAGCGACACTTGTTGGAGGTCGGGTATGGAGGAGGAGGGGCAAGGTAGGTCTGGTAGTGAAGCAGATTTGAGTTCGGGAGGTTCGGGGTCGAAGCGGGGAGTGAGGTCGAGGCAGGGGGTGAGGCCGGAGTTGCAGATGGGTCGCGCCTGAGTTGCGACGGTGGAACATGGAGGGCTGAAGGGTTTTGTTTTCGGGACTGGGCATGGTAGGGACGGTGAGGAGATGTGAGGGCTGGGGCTGGGCAAGGAGAAGTTGGGGTCGGAGATTAGGGCGGGGAAGGGATGAGGTGAAAGGCTTGGGTGGGCATCATACGAAATTGGGAGGGAGTATAGAAGGGATAGTTGTCTTAATGGCTATGGTTTTAATTTTGTCCGATTACAAACCAATATAAACTCTTGAAGTTCTCACGTACGGGCAAGGTTGAGATGTATAGTATTGAAAGCCGCAAAATTTGGAGACAAGTTGATGTTGGAGATCATTCCCTTCACATTCAAAATATGGATAATTCTCGTCCGATTATTTGTGGAGGAGGACACCTTCACTACTGGCTACTTATGTTAAAACCTCAATCAATCTTAAGTTTTAACTTTGCGGTGGAGGATTTTGGAGGCCAAGGGCACGCAGGGAAACGGGGAGGGTGTCGGGCAGAAGGAGATGGTCGAGGAACTGGCGAGTTTGGTTGGTTGGTAGATCAGTACTAGGAGGAAACCAGGGTTATCTGGCGTCGGTGGGTAGACTCATGCAAGCATACCAAACTAGGGTACCTCGGCTTGCTTAAGCTTCAATACGTCACATGTGCGTCCTATTGGGATAAATACTGGAAGAAAACTGGAGGTACATGATGTCGATGGGTAGATCCATTTAAGCTCAATGAGTTGGGAGAACTGGAATTTCGCGATGCTCATATTGATTGTATGGTTGATCGAGGAAGGTGGTTTACGTTGTTCTGCAGCAAGATCATGCGATTTCTTCATCTGTATGAGTTGGAAGTGATTCTACATGATGCTAACT
Organism: Geranium rotundifolium; assembly: GCA_963920655.1. Lineage (NCBI taxonomy): Eukaryota > Viridiplantae > Streptophyta > Magnoliopsida > Geraniales > Geraniaceae > Geranium > Geranium rotundifolium. Next base: position 3,799,002 of record OY987317.1, on the reverse strand, counting down.
GATTCGAGTCGATTGGTCTTCGGGGTTATCGTGGATGCATGTGTAAAGCTTTATGTAGTAGGATTACGGGATTTCTCCACTCGTATGAGGTGGAGGCCGTGGCTCAACATAATGTTAAACGGGTCGAACTGAACAACTTTGTAGGAATCATTAGCGAACGGCGTTGCGCACTATCCACTATCGAAACATGTATTTAGTGTTTTGCTCATAATCAAATGGCTCACGAATTGGCTAATCTTATTTTAACTAATAATATCTGTAATTATGGTGAGGAGTATGTCTCATCATCTGTAGATTCAACTGTCCGACTTGATGTCGGATTAGTTGTTATTTAATCAATAGAATTCATTTACCTTTAAAAAAACAAAAAAAAAACAATGACCTCCTCACGTTGGTGTGTTTGGTCCGTCCGTGGCATTCTATTTTCTCTTCCCTCCGAAAAACATGAATTACCCAAAATTAGTTTCCTTAAACACAAAAAAAAAAAACTGAAACAAAAACTTTCACAAAGACACAGACTTTTCGTTCCGTGCGACCCAGGATCGATAATTTCTAAGCCAATCTCCTCCGGATTGGCTTAGAAATTAGCAGATTCCTCTTCGAAATCTCAGGTTCTGGGTCCTCACCGGATCATCGCATTTGCTTTTTTGTTTTTTCATCTTTCTGTAGTAAAGTTTAGTTTTTTTTCTGCAAAAAAAGTTTTCATTTTTCGCATTACCCATTGTTTAGAGGCTGTAATCGGTTGATCTTTGAATTGGGTTTTGTCCCAAATCTGTTGGACATGACTTGTTTTTGATGGGATGAGAAGGGAAGTGCTTGATTTGGGGAGTGATTTCAGAAACAATGGAGTACAGAAGATTTTGTCACGCCATTGTTTTTGTAATTCTTCTCTCTGCTTTGTCCAAGGGGAATTCGGAGGACAACAACCCTAGGAGATTGCAGAGCTTATTGGTGCCTCCCTCTCATGGCCCAAACTTGGTATGCTTTTTTATTTTCTGCATTTCCTTTGATTTATGTTCATGCAGATTAATATCATGATGTTTGTCGTGATGATTCGTGCAATGTTATTATAGGAAATTGGATTTGTTTGTATTTCTGCATTTAGGAATTTTATGCAAGGTAGCTTGGAATGGGTTTAAGTTGAATGCCATAGAATTGTGCTGTTAGTATTGAACATCAATTTATGGGTATGTTGGATTTGGGACCTTGTGGTTTAGATTAAAGTTTGGTTAAAATTGACCAACAGGGGGTTAAAAGACAAATACAGGAATTCAAGAAACTGAAGATGTGATTAGTTGAACACGTGGGAAACAATGATAACTAAGGGTTTAGAATATAACTGTGTGTGTGTGTGTGGTAACGGTAAGCATCAAGTTGTACAATCTTGGGAATGAAAAGTGATTTTAGATCTTTAGTTTGGGATAAGTATGTCATGCATTTCAATACCTGTAGGAGACTATACCTCCGAATCTGTGGAGCAACCACAGTGCATTTTCTTTTTCTTTCTTAACCTTCAATGTAACATAAAAGATGTTCTCTAATGTCTCTCTGTTTTGTCCTGGTTTGCCTTTTCTGATATTTTGTTGGTTGCAAAACGACGATCTTGCTGGACAGTACTGTATCTCAAACTCGCAGTTCTGGGTTTTGTACTTTTGTTTGAGACTATGAGAGAAGGAATGTTGATAGAATAGTGTTTTTCCTTTCCGCTAGAGGACAGTGGGTCTAAATAGTTGGACGGGCTGCTAGGTTATGGGCTCTTTAACATCCTTCTACTCGTTTTTGAGATTAACACGTCCACAATGGGCAATTAACTTGTCTATGAAATGGTTTTGATCCAAGTAGTGTGTTATGAGTGCACTGCACGCACAAACCATGATCATAATAGTAGATAGGAACATAGTAATTTCATTTTGCATTTATAATATTATATTTTAATTCTCAGAGAATAAAACCACTATTTTTTTATGGTAATTACCTTAACTGTGGTTTATTCTTTTCTGAGAGAGCCATAACTTTGAGAAGCAGTTGCATTTCAAATCTGTACATTGGAATAATAGAACTTGTGTAATATTATACATTTGACTATATATCTAACCAAGGTGAAGCAGGTATTGACCCATTATAGGAAGGAACTGGTGGACAAGGGACAAGCCGCAAAATATACTGAATTATACGCGACTGAGCGGGCAACCGGCCACTTCAAATCGGAACCATCAAAGCTACTGAGCTACATATACAATAATGGAGAAGGCTCTGTGAATTGGATCATCAGGTGTCTTGAGTTGCTTCTGGATTTGCCCAGTGCTCCCAGAAGACACCTAGCAAGTAATCCCGGTAAACAAAAGCGAAATGCTCTAGCTCCAGCTCCAGCTCCTGCCCCGTCTTCACTTCCAAATGGAAAGTCGAAACCATCATCATTAATTGAACCTGTCACTATCAAATCCTTTCCAGGTTCTAAGGATCTGAAACCATCAACAATCCAACCTGTTACGGTTAACCCTTTTTCAGTACAATCAGGTCGTAAAGATCCTCAACCAAGTCCACAGTTGCAAGTTGTTAACCATCAACAAGAGACCTCTAATGATGACCAGGTGCAAACTGTTGTTGCTATTGCTGCAGCTCTAGCAGGAGTGGCTGTCCTAACCGCAGTACTTCTACTTTGCCGTGTTAATAAAGGTGGCGAAAAAGTTGAGCCCGTAGTTGAAACCCGAGTCGAGAGGCCCCTCCTTGACTTAAGCCCACATGCTGGTACACAACTCTTGACCTTTCTCATTTTGCTAACCAAGACCATGGATTTGTAATGTTCGTTCAAATTTTGAACTATTTTTTTTCAGGGTCTTTCCATAATATATTGAGTTCAGGAACCACAGAGTTCTCTGTTGATGGAGGTGGAAAGGTTTTGTCTTCTAAAATCAACGAGTGTAAATTGTCGGGTGAACTTGTTGTATTAACGGGTGCGACACGAAATCCTTCTTTAAAACTTCCGCCAGGAAGACAAGTAGTAGCTTCAGCTGAATCTCAAGCTGAAGCTCAAGCTGAAGCTGAAGCTCCTCCGCCTCCACCTCCACCTCCTGCACCACCTTGTGCACCGCCTCCTCCTCCTCCTCCCCGTGGTCCAAAAGCCCCACCGCCCCCTCCTTTAAGGTGTGCTCGTGCTCCACCCATGCCACCAAAACTGGGTGGACAAAGCAGTTGTGGTGCGGGAGGGGATGATGACGGATCTGGAACTCTTAAACCCAAGTTGAAGCCGTTCTTTTGGGATAAGGTTGTTGCCAGTCCTAACCGCTCAATGGTCTGGAAGGACCTCAATGATGGTTCTTTCGTGTAAGATTATCACTCCTCGTTTATTTTTCTTCCCTTGAAGAATCAGATTTCAAGTTCAGCAATCTAACTTCCAATTTATACACTGTAGGTTCAATGAGAAGATGATGGAATCACTATTCGGCTTGGCTAGCATAAATCAAAGTAAAGCACAGAAGAAAGAAACATCCAAAGAGCCTCAATATATCGAGTTTCTTGATAAGAGGAAAGCGCAGAATTTATCGATTCTCCTAAGAGCGCTCAATTTGACGACAGAAGAGGTCTGTGATGCGCTTCGTGAAGGTGTGTCTCTTTCTCTTCGTCAATTGCCTCTCCGTGTTGCCAAATAAATCTTATCTGCGCATTCATGTCAATTCTAAAACGAGATCCATTGTAAATATCTGTTTTATTCATACAAACACGAAACACCTATTTCGTCAGTCTCACCAGTTTAATATTTTCTATAACGGAATCAGGTAATGAACTCCCTGTGGAGCTCATTTCAACGTTGTTGAAGACGCCACTCACACAAGAAGAGGAGGTGAAGCTTAGGTTATACACCGGGGATGTCATGCTACTTGGCCCTGCAGAACGGTTCCTCAAAACCTTGATCAGCATCCCCTTTGCTATCGAACGCCTAGAATGCCTGCTTTTCATGAAAATTTTTCAGGAGGAAGTCACAGGAATCAACGAGGCCCTAGCTACTCTAGAGGCAAGTCACCATTCATGAAAAATCATAAACAAGGCTCTTGAAATTTTTGTTTCAGAAAACCATAAACACAGCCAAATCTATGTTGCAGGTGGCCAGCAAGCAACTCAAGAACAGCCGCTTATTTCTGAAACTCTTGGAAGCAGTTCTCAAGACGGGCAACCGCATGAACGATGGCACCTACCGAGGTGGCGCTCAGGCGTTCAAGCTGGACACGCTGTTGAAGCTATCCGATGTGAAGGGAACAGATGGCAAGACGACGCTCTTGCTCTTTGTGGTGCACGAAATCATACGCTCAGAAGGCATAAGAGCTGTTTGCGCGGCCAATGCCAGCAGGAGCCTCTCCAGTGTGAACACGGAAGATCTGATCGACAATCCTGCAGTTGACAATGCAGAGAAATACCACACGCTCGGTCTAGAAGTGGTTTGGGGCTTAAGCGAGGAGCTTGAGTATGTAAAAAGGGCTGCAGCCATTGACGCCGATTCTTTCATATCCACGCTCTCACAACTCAGCCAGTCGCTGGTGAAAGCCAAAGAGTTCATGAAGTACGAGGCTGAGAACTTGGGCGATGACAGCGATAAGTTCAGGCAGGTGCTCACCAAGTTTGTGGAGCGTGCAGAGGTAGAAATCACGCGACTGTTGGAGGAAGAGAAGAGGATCATGGCTCTGGTGAAGATCACGGGAGACTATTTCCATGGGAATTCAGGAAAAGACGAAGGGCTGCGCCTGTTTGTGATTGTGCGCGATTTCTTGAGAATGTTGGATAAAGTGTGCAGAGATATCAAAGAGGCGGAAATAGCAGCAGTAGCTAAAGGTCACAGGAAAGAGGCTTCACGGGCATTGTCATCGGTTACTTCTCCAGGAACGCCACAGAAGCAATCAGATCTTCATCGTCGCCTGTTCCCTCAAATTGCAGACCAACAAGTGAATTATTCCAGTTCAGACGACGAAGAAGAATCACCTCCTAAAGAAGAAAATGAGAGTAAAGTAGAAGAATGATGGATTGGTAAAATGCGAGCCGGACTGAACATTGAAGAATGGGTGCATAACTCATGTCAGTGCTAATTCGAGATGGGTTTGATTGTTCTATTTGATCTTGAGGATGATTTTGTGCCTGTAAACTTTCTTATCAAAGGGTGGAGAAAATATAGAGCAAATTATACTGAAGGTATAAGATGTACAGTGAAATGAAGTGAATTCTTATAGCACTATATTTCATGGAGGAAGAAGGCAGTTACAAAATGGGACTTCTAGCAAAGTTTCAGAAAAAATATTAAGTTGATGAATGACACTGTGCTGACATGTGTGTGTATTATAAACGATTTTACAAACTATACTTAATAAAAAAAGTTTTGTCTCTTCTCAATTATGTTTTTTTTTACATTTTATTTACCATCGTTCAATTTCGGACAAATTCTTTTTTCTTTTTCAAAACATACTAAAGTATCCCTTAGGTTATCTTCTCCTTATTACAACCCCAACTTTTCCCTCCATTAAATGTCATTGTTCTTCATAAATTTCACATCCTATCTAGAGTAAATGGAGAGTAAAATCAAGGAATTAGTAAAACAAACTAAAATCTTCAAAATGACAAAAATATTGCTAGGACACAAGGAGGCGAGTGTGGTGCTTGGGCAATCAGAACTCCGATGATGGAAAAAGGTAGCGTGATGCTAGGACTACCATGGAGCTCGATCTACGTCTTGAAACAGAGGAATCAGACCACGTCAGGGAAGACGCAAAACTAGAGCTCGAGCCCCAGGACCGGCTCAATCACTATTAGGGCCTAGAACAAAATTTAAATAGAATACTTTTGCTAGGTCATAAAGCTTTTTAGCTCTATGCCGTTTCTTAGAAGCTTCTTCCTTTTTTCCAGTTCCATACTTGTATCTCCTGTTTTGTAATTCTATTTTCTCCATTGTATCGTTTTTCTTGGGTCTTCTTTTCTCATCTTGAGAATGGGTTTCTCTTTTTCTTTAATAATATCGTCTTTTTGCTGATAAAAAAAATTACTTTTGGTTTCTTATGAACATGAGAGAATATAAATTTGAGCCTTTATTTTGGGGCTTTTAAAAATAAAATGGGTCTAAAACGATTGTGCTTATTTTGAGTAGGTCTAAAACATATGCTTTAGCAGCCTCACCCTTGAGTCGGGCCTGTCGAGACCTCCAAGGAAGCCACCATGAGAGAGTTCACCCTTTTTGAGAATGAGATGTATCGACAAGACCTGAGAATAGGGATTTGGAATTTTTCACCTTTTGCTTGCATGATTTAGAATGTGGGTGTTGGGTTACGTGATTGGAGTGTGGTTGGGTGATTGATCACGAGTGCCAAGGGTGACGAGGCCAAGTGTTTGAGATTTTCTATATTTACGCTTCTTTTTCTCACATGTATTAGGATTTCTTTATCCCTTTATAAATAGAGGTCTCTTGTCCATCATAATACACATCAATAATATATCTGAAATGGATGATTGTTTTATCTCTATTCTTTGATAGTGAAGATGATAAAGTGGAGTCTCTATCTGCACTTGCATGTAGTGAATTTTTTTTTTCAATTACACCAAACCTGTACAAATCGTCTCGAAGTTCCTTCACATTCAAAGTACTCGATGAAGTAGGGATCAGGAAATGGCAAAGCAAGCACAAAAAGAATTTCAAGGATCAAACTTTTAAGCCAAGAAATTAAAAAAACTTGTGTTCTTTTCCTCGTTAGTAGAAGCATCCTTCTATATAGCTTCACCATCAAAACCCTCTATCACTCGCAATTACTTCCTATAAATACAGAAAAAATCAACAACTCGCAATAGCAACAACAAAAATCTCTTCTCACAGTGAATGTTATTATTTTGAAAATTTAATGTTGAGTTGAAGTTATTTTTACAAAAAAAAATCCGTTTAAAATTTAAAATAATTTGTAAAAATCAAGATTTAGATAATCTAATTTTTATAATTAAGTGTAGTTAATGGTAAAACATGACATAATAAATGTAGTAATATGTTATTATCTCTAAAAATAACTCAAAAATCAAGTCACCATTCTACAAAATTAAAATAAATTAGTTTCATGAGTGAAGACATTCTTCTCCACTTACACTTTGAATAAGAATTAAGGTATATCTGATGATGCTGATGTGGGCAAGAATCAAGACTTGCCGGAGTCATTCTTGGCCGGAATCAAGACTCGACGGTGCCCTTCTTCCCACCCAAGACTTGCTAGCGCTGGATCCTCGACTTTACCATAAACAATATGATACTCAAACGTATCAAAGTAGGAATGTCCTTGTGATAAAGTGGCTTGGGTTATTTGGATTGAACAATGACTATCTTAAAATGAATAGAGCCAAAAGGCCCTTTCTCTCAGTGAACACTAACACGTAATTACATATATAGGAACGAAAATAAAACCAAACAAACACCTTTTAGAGTTTAACAATGAATTAGGTACATAACTTTTGTCCAATCTTCACGATAAACACATAAATCGAATCTATTTAGATTTACTACAACAATTTCAATATTCCTCGTTCAATACATCACAAAACAAACGGCGTCGGAGCGAACATCGGAACAACAACCTGAATCGAATCCCTGAAAAAGAAACACAAATCCATAGTTAAACAACAAATTGAATACAAACTAATTAAATTATTATTAGTTTATTTATTTATACATACATATATAATACCTTTGGTTGTTGTTATAATTGTGGCGGCGAGGCTTGGCGGCGGATCCGCCTCTCCCCGGCGGCGACTTCTTCTTTTCCCGAGGCGGCGATCTCCTCTCCGTCAAAACGACGCCGTCCTCCGAGATCGCCGACAGATTCGGCCGCCAGTGGCCGCCGCGAGAGGGCGTCGCGGCGGCGGCGCTGCTCCTGTCGCCGGCGGTATCCGGCGGCGCAGGGCGGTAGCAGGAACCGAGCTCCGACAAGAATTTCATAGGGTGTGATTTTCAGCGAATTTGAATCGGAACTTAAATTGGGGACTGAACTGAAAAATGATTGGAGCTTAGGGATCAATTTATATGCGCGTGAGTGCAGAGGACGTTGCTGACGTGGACTTGAACGGCCTTATCTAATCGATCGAGTCATGCACATGAGCGCGCCCTCATAGCAAGGACGGCGGACCCAAATTCTTTTCTTTTATTATTTAAAATAAAATACTGAAAAAATAAATTTTTTTATTTATCAAATTAAGACATTTAATGTTTGGTGGTCCAATATATCGAAATTAAACTAGTAATAATGACAAGAACAAACAACACTTGCTTCGTACGTTGGTAATTCATATTTTATAGAAATTAAAAATAAATTATAAAAAACAATAATGTATTACCCCGTACCATTTAAGTATATACAATTTACTTGGTTTACAAATTACAAAATAAAATTACGTTCTCAAGAAGACTTTCCAGTGATTTGAGATACACTTTCAAAAAAGAGTTCAAGAATTCGATCCTTCATTATGTTGGATGCATGATATGAGGGGATTTTTTAGTAGAATAAAAAAGTAATGTAATTATTCAAAATAAAATAAAATAAAATTACAGCTCAAGATATTATATTGCTTAATCAAATATCAAGATTTGATAATATCGTAGTTGATTTTAGTTATACAAGCACTTATGGGTAAACAAGATTGGAAAATCCTGAGGCAAACTTTCCTTCCCGATTGTCATCCCCTTTCCAGAAGTACCTCCATCCATATTACCATTTAGAAGCCCTTTTTACGCTTCGATCCTTTTTAAAGAAAGACCTCAGGACCCCTTTCGAAAGGACGTCTTAGGTACCTGTGATGTCTTATCTTCCCCTCCTCCTGGAGAACAATGGGGGCCCTTCCTTCCTCTTCCGACCAGATAAGAATTCGACCTATTTCCAGAAGTCTATGTTTTCATTCTCAAGAGGATCTTCTCTCTTTTCAAAGGCTGTTGCCGCTAAGCCGGAGGCTGGGCTAGTAGGGGGTAGGTCCGGAGCAAGGAACGAACCTATTTGACTACTGGACGAGATCCTAATCGACATCGGTCAGCACCTTGCCCCCTTCCATGACAGAACTAGAGAGCCGGTCTTTTTCCCGCCCTAAAAAGAAAAAAGTAAAAGTGAAATAGGGAGGGATTAGCAGCCGTTACGGTAGACTTGGATTGAGAGGGAACCTTTTACGAGATCGCTTCAACCTCGACTCCTACCTTATTCTTGGTCACTCGAGGCTTAATACCGTAGACTTGATGCGACTGAGTGTGAGCTTTTCTCCTTGTCGTTGCCGGCCAAATTGCTAAAGGCGAATTATCTTCCCAAATTTCGTTTCTAGAAACCCCCATAGGGTCATTACCGAGTTTATCCTAGAGAGGAATTTGTGCAAACCGGATGATAGTGCGAGAGAAGGCCCGTCGAAGCATCGTTCTAGGTAATTGACTACTGCATGGGGACACCTTGGCTTGTGGGGAGAACGTGTTAGTCAGCACGAGATCGAGCATCCCAACATGTATATGTGTATTTAAATATTTAGACCTGAATGCAGAGCGTGGGATGAAGAGAATGTGAAAGCGCTATTCGATCAGGACACGTATGCCAAATATTTTTCCACCATTCCCAGCATGTATGGATCTATGGACCACTAGCATTAGGAAGCGGACAGGTTGGGCGAGTATTAAGTGAGGGGTGCCTATAAGACCCTCTGCCATCAGAGTAATGTTTGGGCTCCCTTGACGAAAGCACAGGGTTGGAGAGAGGTGCGCAGGCTTCAGATTCCGCCCAAAGTCAAAATATGTTTTTGGAGATTAGTTTCGAACCTTCTTCTGATTAGGGCCTACCTGATCTAGAAGGGGGTTCCGATCAGTTCTCAGTGCCTCATTTGTGGAGGACCGGAAGAGACAGTGGACCATTTATTTTTTGAATGTCGGGGGAGGGGTGGTGGTCCCTATTTGGATAGACAGACTGCTTGAAGGGATCCGAGATAGAATGTGGCAAAACCCGAAGGTAGGTCCAGCTTGGGACCACCCCTCCGAGGCGGGTGTGCTTAAGATAAACGTTGACGGGGTGTGGATGCTGATAGGGAGTTTTGGAGTGTAGGACTCGTCTGTAGAGATTTAGAGGGCCGGATGGAGTGGACTCTTTATAGATGCTTTTTGGAACATCTCCACTCAAAATATGTGGATGCCACGGGTGTCAAAGAATGTCTTTCATGAGAAAAAGGGAAGAACTGTGCGGAGGTGGTGATGAAATCCGATTCCCTTAGGGTGGTGGATCATGTCCAGCGTGGGATACAGTTCAGGAACATTTTTGAGGACATCATACCGTATTCTTTCCGCCTATAGAGCAGATACCTCCATCTTTTTTATCCGTTGTTCTTGTAGTTTTGTGGCTAACAAATTAATCATGTATATTTTAAATAACAGTAACTGAGATCATGATGTGAGATTTTTTTCACCATATGTTGCTTTGGCTGTCCGACGTGATGCTGGATTAGTTAATTTTTAATAGTATTCGTATTTTCTTTAAAATAAATCCCAAATGGAAAAAGAGGATTCTATTGTTCGACTTTTAGTGTATAGATTCATTGTTAAAAATAATAATTTTACGTTAACAACATGGTTTATGTTTTGACTACCAAACAATCTATTGTGATAATTAAATATTTGATTATGATCAAATAAATTTGGAAATATATTACTTTTACATTTATCGTGACTATTAATTAGTTATACATTGTAAATATCATTTTTATTCTCTTTGAATAGTAGAAACGGGTATAAAGTTGCAAGCAGCCACGAATAATAAATCATGGTACCCACAGATTTGGTGGTCATATAATAAGTTAGGAGAAAGCAAGAACTATTGGTTGATATTTAATGCAGTTCTTATGTGGTCTGTGACTATGGGCTGAACTGTTAGTGGCAAGTTTTGAGTATTTAATGCAGTTTTTATGTTTGGCAAGTTTTGAGTATTTAAGAGTTTATATAAAATATTAGTGGTATATCAAGGTTCAAGACATATTTAGTGATTTTGGCCCTCGTTGAGCGTAGATCTTCTATTCTAATTCTGCTATGTTGGCATTTTTTTATAATTTTCCACCCCAAAACTCGTCGACGGGACAACGAGTCTGTAAATAAACCATGATTTTGTTGAATTTATTTCAAATCAAATTAAATAGTAACTTTTTGTAGATGCTCGTTGCTGATCTATACAAGATAAGACAATATATAGATTAGAGAGACACTGCTACATTATTGGCAATACATACCCCAAATGTTCACAAACATATAAAATTTGACTAAGAAAGTAGATTTGTTGCAAAATATATAATTGAACCGAGGGAATGAGGAGATATGCAAGATAAACCGACTTAAACATTGATGATGAATATTGGTTTAATGTTAAAAATGTACAAAAGACCGACATAATGACTTCAAGGCTGTGTGAAAACTTGGAATGAATTGTTAACTAAAAAATGATTTTTTGATTGGGTTTATAAGAATTGAATTACTTGGGAGTTTCAAATACTTGAACTAAATTAACCATATATCACTTAATTGGAATGAGGTTCATTAATTCTTGTGCTGAATTTGAGATTTGTTAATACAATTATTTATATTTAACTAATACACTAAATTTAAACTCTTTCTTCAAACTCGTCCGAGTCTTTTCGCTCTGCCTTGCCCCAATCGGTTGGAGGCATTGAGTGTGTTAAATATATACAGGAAACAACCATTTACGAACTGAGTAAGAAAGTAACCATTTTAGTCACAAAAAATGAAAATGTTTTTTTAATATGACAAAAATATCTCAACATTGCAATCTCAAATGTCCTAGAAAACACAATTATCAATGGTCTAGGATCGACAATTCCACTGGTTCACATGTTGTAACCGACCGTAGTCCCAAAGTGAGAAGAAAAAGGCAGAAAATAAAAAGATTACCGATTCAGAAGGAAATTAGGTGTTTCAATTACGTGACCTATTCTTTGGGGAAGTACCCAAATTGATCTCCACCACAGATTGTACAATACGTTGAAGCCACATTCGGTCCATAAAAGAAACAAACGGCTCTCACAAAATTTTGTACCTTAATACATTGGGATATATACAATCTTTGCCCATAAAATTCGGGACATGCACGCAGGAGCACAAATTTTAGGGCACTACTAATTGGGTGTTGACAACACATTGAAATGGTCGGCGGTGGCGGTTTCGAGTACTTGTACGCAGAGAATAGTCTAGAGATACATATTATAAATTTGAGGTCTTGATTATATATGTATCAGCAATTGTCCCTAACCAATCATTTTGTTTTGGCTGCACGTGAGACATGCCCCACACTGCTCCTCCAAACAGCACGGAGAGGACACGTGACGTGCGCTGAGCTGGTGCAAACATGTGGCACGGCCGTCAAAAAATTTTATTATTTTTCCTCTCATTTTACGTCTCCCTCGTTACGCTACTCTTCCGACATTTTGAATAGTAGTATGAAACTTGACCTCCATGTCACATGGCGTCTTCATATTAGTTCTCAAAATTCTCACGGCTCTAGTGATTCTCAATGAATTACTTTTCTGTGCAAATATGTGTGTTAATCGTTGAGAATTAGATGACGAATACAATTATTTATCTTATTTTTCATCTTTTGTTTTTAAGTTGGTATAGGAGTCGAGTTATATTGTATTATTCTTGTGTTGCAAGCAAGTTTACTGTTTGCTTTCTACAGACATGTTCGTGACTTACCTAACTTATAAGGAATTTAAGAAATGTTAATGTGAGATGATACTCAAAAATTATACATGATCCGTTGAATCGTTACCTGTATAAACCTTGTGTAAAGTTGTCAAAATAGTTGATTAGTGTAATAGTAAAAGTTTGGTTTGTGGTTAATACTATTAACATGGATTTTGGACTTCTTTAGTGATATTAGTAGTTTTTCTCTCAATGTTGTTTGGACATTGTCTCCCTCACTTGCCATTATTTGATTTATATTTGTTTTATCGTTGATTGTACTTATTAATTTAATTTATATTGTTTTCCTTTTAATAATTATTTTATTACTTAAATATTCTGATTTGTTTATTATAATTTACTAATTACCATTTTTATATTATTGCAAAATAATGAATAATCTAAGTAAGTTATATGTTGAGCTTAAGACACTAGGTGGATTAGTTTGTCAACAAAATGCGAAGTGAACGTTGTAAAACGTGTAACAAAATAAACACATAAAAATATTGTCTTAAGATTCAACTAACATTTCTCCATCGCAGTAAATCTAGTGTTGGAAAATTGCTATATAAATAATCACATATGAATACATATTCTTCATTTAAAAAAAATGACGGCCTCCTTTAAATAAATTTTTGGATCCACCACCGTCTGCTACCATTAATTTATATTTAATGCATTGCTTCTACGTGTGGAGGTTTTTCCGCATGTTTTCACACGTGATTTTAACTTCATTATCCCCCATCACGTGCAGAATATGTACGATAGACCATATAGAGAGGTAGAGTAGACACGAGGAAGTTCACAAACCGATGCTTCAATTGAACAAGTCTAATACCATGTACGTTATATGCTAACCGTATCGAGCAAGGCTCCACAATCAAGAACGTTTAAATTTATCCAACAGTAAAAAAGGGGTCATATAATTAAAACTTGATTCATATAACATGTAATGGTTCTATGGTGTAGTGGTTAGCACTCTGGACTTTGAATCCAGCGACCTGGGTTCGACTCCCGGTAGGACCTGTTTTTCTTCGTTTTCCACTTTTCCACATAGCTTTGGGCCATCGAGACAAGCCCACCTAAAACGAACACAGTGAATGCACCATTTAAGGTGTTCCTAACTTTTGAAAATTGAATTAAAGCAACAAATTTCTAGTGCTCTAATTAATAATTAATTTCATGCAATAACTATATCCCTTGTGTCTTGGCAATGACAAAAGCTAACAACATATGATCCCACAAACATGTTTAACGTATCCTAATAACATTAGAGAATCAAATTCAAAATTGAAAATGAAACAAAAGGGTACAAACAACAAATTGACCAATATGAGAGTTAAGAACATGACAAGAAAGATCTAATATTAACATAGTAAAAGTGGAGATTCAAAAGATAAACATTTAAACTTGCATTAACATAGAAAGATCTATATATGTATATATTTAATTCATTTTTACAAATAAAAATCATTTCACATTGAGTTCCTATGCTTGGAGTACATAGTCCAAAATTGGGCTGAGAACGAGACAAATAAAAAAACACAATTTTAAACTTGAATTATCAATGTCTCACTTATTGTTTAGTGAAAGTTTCAGATAACTCTCTTAATTATACACGAGTTTCACATGAACCTCCTTAAGTACAAAATTAATCTGAGAGATGCCTTCAGTATAAAAAAATCTCACTTTACCCTTTTCCGTTAATTTTTTTAAAAAATCGTGTTAAATTTTTTGTGAAATGAAGAAAATACCCTTGTATTTGAAAAATTAAAATAAACAATTAAAAATAGTTTTGAACTTCTTCTTTTCTATTTTTTTTACAAAAACAAAGAGAAAATTAGAAAAAAAAGTTCAAAATTATTTTTAAAAACTTAACATAATTTTTAGAAAAGTTAACAGAATAGGGTAAAATGAGACTTTTTGATACTTAGGGCATCTCTTAGATTGATTTTGATAGAGTTCATGTAAGACTCGCGTATAGTTAGGAGAGGTAATAATAAGTTATTATCATTTTACTTTTTTATGGATTTGGGACTTAATTACAGATGATTGGTTAATAATTGTCCTTTACCTTTTCTAATGATCACAATGAATACATACCCCATTGGGTAATATGTCAATTTTGCCCCTGGTTCCTTAAAGTTCAATTGGATCATTCATTGGACACTTGTAAAATGCTAAGTGCGTGTTATGCACGCGCTCTCTTCACAGGGGCTACAAGAATTAAATAAAAAATAAAAATGGAACAGTCCAATGATCAAGCCAGTCCCAGCAACAAGACTTTGCTTTCTTCTTCATAGCAAAAAAAGCTCACAAATTTCCATACAAAATTACTTTCCTTGTTAAGCTGAGATACAAAAATATACTTGTTTCTGCAGGAATGTCAGATTGAGGTCAGTGGTCACACACCAAAGCCACAAGAAGCAAGCAAATCACCTGTTTTTTTCTCCAATTCTTTCTCTTGACCCTTTTCTCTACCTCTACTATGCTCTCATTATTATATGCCCTCTTCTCTGTCCTCATACACCTTGTTGCTTCCTCTCTCTCTCACTGGGACACTTGTTTTTGGGTCTCAATCTGTTGTCTTTTTTCTGTATCCCAGTTGAGGTTTTGCTCCTTGCAGCAATAGACAAGAAGTGAAACATAGTGAACAGTGACCACCCATTTTCCTCCCAAAGTCAGTCACCTCCATATGTTTGTCCTATTGCCAAGCTGAGAATATGGGTTTCTCACATCCCTGTCTCTGTGGGGTTTTTGATATTTTTAATGGGTTTTCAATACTAGTGCCCAAAAAGGGTCTCTTGATTTGAGGTGGGTTCTGGGTCTTCTTTTTATCTGGATCATGGAAGCTTGTTGTTGTGACCTTCAAGTGGATGTCAATGGAGAAGAGACTTTCCTGGTGGACAAGGTAACTTTTTTACCCCCCCTTTTTGCCTTTGGTAATTGTTCTGTTCAGTCTAATTTGAAGTGGGTCCATCTGGGTTTCTCTTAATTTGTTCTTGTTTTGGGGTTTTGACTCTTCAAATGTGGATTCATAGGCTCTACAAGGCTTAAAGGTGTGATTTTTATCATCATCATCATCATCATCATCATTCTCTCTTGGGAGTTTTCTTGTTAATGTTAATGTCAATGTCAATGTGAAGCCTAATGACTATTCTGATTGTCCTGTCCCTCCCACCATTTAATTTTTCCACCTAAAACTTGAGTGCTGTGGGTCATCCCCAACTTGTAACATAGCCTTTTCCTGGTCTGAATTTTCTTGGGTTCTTGTTTATCACTGTGTTCACTAGCTTGAGCCTTCTCTTCAGTCCATTGTCTCATTTATTGCTCTTCTTGGGCGGCCTTTAATGCTTCATACTCTTCATTCTTCTTCTGTATGCTTCTATCACTGTTCATTACCTTCTCTTCTGGGTTCTTTGCCTCAGTCTCTCCTCCAATTTATTGCCTATAACGACCTCTCACCATTCTCTTCCTGACTTTTCTGTAAGATTCCTCCTCTTTATCTCTCTTCTTTCAATTTTCTCA
Organism: Geranium rotundifolium; assembly: GCA_963920655.1. Lineage (NCBI taxonomy): Eukaryota > Viridiplantae > Streptophyta > Magnoliopsida > Geraniales > Geraniaceae > Geranium > Geranium rotundifolium. The sequence continues at coordinate 3,782,765 of OY987317.1, read as the reverse complement.
TTCTCTTTGGCTGTTTCTTTAGTTTATGTACTCAACTGTTGTGTAGTGAAAGCTGATTTGGTGATGTCATTGTTGTTTAATTGCAAATGTCATTGTTTCCTGATATTGATTGTGTTACTAAGCAGCATCATTAATTCATCAATATATATGTTAATCTTTTTAGCTGGACCTAACCATCCTATCTTTTAATTGTGTTGGTTCCTCCAGAGACTCATCTCCGAGAGTTCTCGGGTAGATTAAGGAAGTTGTTTGGGAAATCAACAGGTTCAGCTAGAAACCTTAAAGTGATCTTCCATGACTTTCCTGGTGGAGCTGAGGGTTTTGAGCTGATCACAAGATTCTGTTACAATAGAGGCTCAATTGACATCACTAATTCGAATTTTCCAGTCCTACATTGCGCGGCGCATTTCATGGAGATGAAGAATTTGATGGAACTGACTGAGAAGTCACTTAAAGAAATGAGTTACTGGACTTGGTCCGAGCTTTTGGCTGCTTTGAAGCAGTGCCAAGACTCGCTCATAGAACCAACCGCTTCTGGCATAGTCGAGAAATGTTTGGATTCATTAGTTGGGAGGCTCGCCTTGGCGGCGAGTGAAGCAAGTCCATGTCTGTCCACTTCTTCCACAGACAGCTCCGGGTTTCGGTTCTCCTGTGACACTAGGAGCACTGAGAGCCTAAGGAGCAATAACTTCTTCAGAGCCTCCTGGTGGTTTGAGGATCTTTTGTTCTTGAATCCGACCTCAGTTCGGATTCTGACCAAATCCATGATCTTGCACAAATTTGACCAAATCGTTGTAAGCAGGTTCCTGTTTTACTATCAAAAGTGCAAGTCCTGCGCTGCAACACCCGAGGACAAGTGCATTATCATTGAGACTGCCGTTGACATGCTTTATCTTCTTGATTCGCGCTCTGCATCCTGCAAGAGCTTGTTCGGCACCCTCCAAGCTGCCACGAGCTTGAAGATCAGCAAATGCTGTATCAAGAAATTGGAGAGCATGATAGGCTCTCAGATGGATCAAGCAACGCTAGACAATCTGCTTGTCCCGTCTCCTTGTGGGAAGATTTGTTTGTATGATGTGAGTCTTGTTCTCCGCTTCGTGAAGGCCTTTCTTCGCGGATCAAACCATTTGAAGCAAATAAGGAAAGTTGGCGGCTTGATGGATCTTTACATTGCAGAGGTAGCGCCAGACCAGTGTCTGAAACCTTCCAAGTTCTCGGCTCTAGTGAAGGCGCTCCCGGATTGTTCCAGGGACTCTCACGATGAGCTATACCGCGCAATGGACATGTATCTGAAGGTAACAAACATATCATCACCCTCTTTGTTAAGCACTAAGAAATAATTATGTTGTGTCTGAAAGACTGAAACTTGTTGTCATGAATAGGTACATAGAGAACTGTCTGAGGAGCAAAAGATTGAGATATGTTGTGCATTGAACTATGAGAAGCTCTCAGCTGAAACCTGCAAGCACATCTCTCAGAATCCCAAGTTCCCATCAAAATCTTCAGTCCAAGCTCACTTGTCAAAGCAGAACAAGCTCGTAGGCATCGAAAAATCTAAACAAAATCAAAGGACAAGGTCAAAAGACGAAGGAAATGATCAGATTGTGGTGTATGGTGAGAAACTTGATGATAGTGAGAAGCTGAAAGCACATTTGCAGGGGATGCAGTGGAGAGTGATGGAGTTGGAGAGTGTTTGTAGGAAAATGCAGACAGAAATGGCAAAGGTGATGAAATCAAGAGTCTCAAACCAGAAGAGTTCAAGATCTTTGCCAAAGCTTTGCTCATGAGTCAGTCATGTCATGCCATGGCATCAAGTAATATAATATGTTAGCATAAATCTGAGTATTTTCTTTTGTATCTATGCATGTATAGTGTGCAACATACTTGTTGCCTTCTGTACCATGTTTGTGACTATTTTCTGAAAAATTAAAGGCAACCCAGAAGTTTCTAAGCTAATACAGTGTAGAAAGTGTCACAATCTTCAACACTGTGTTAGTGTCTCATGTCTAAAATAATATTACACCAGAGATGATAAAAATTCTTGAAACCGACAGGACTTACTATCCCCAATTCATGTAATATTGTAGTTGACCACTTAAATAATAGGGTCCACCATCAAAGACTTGACTCTGTTCTTTGATGCACTGTCCGGAGCTCCATAGGAATCACCACGGTGGTATGTGAAATGGGCGACCCGAGCAAGGTTCACTGAGGTTTCTCTGAACTTTCTTGAAAATGGACAATCATTGACACTATTGCTTTGACTCATTTTATTCATCTCCCTCCATGTTTTCTCCATCAATTCTCTTATCTTCTCTTTAGCCACTTCATGACTCGAAACTCCGAATTCGTTCATGTAACAAGCTATTGAATTCACATTCTCACCTCTCTCTAGCTCGGCCTGCACATATAAAAGTTATCGTGAAACAAAATTTGAATATACATTTGTGCTAGAATAAATAGGAAATATAGTTTAGGCAATTCTAGTTTAAGGAGCTCTGCTCCTACTGTAATGAACACATCAATTCAATATAACCAGTATTATCTCTATTAGTTTTTTTTTTTCATTAGAAGTCGAGTTCTTTGAGATTTGAGCCACCAAGTGTTGAATTAATGTACCTTTGAAGTGCTGAGATCGTTGTAAAGTCGGAAAAGGAGGGAAGGAAAGCGCACGAGCTCGTGATATTCATATAAGCATCGCAACGACTCTTTTGCGACGCCTTCGCCCATAAGAAAGTATGCATGAACAAGGCAAAGAGGCCCTGATGATGAAACCCATGAATTCTCCATGTACTCTTCATATCTTGGAATTTCTTTGTTATGTCTCCACCTTGCTTCTTGTAGAAATGCTTTACATAAATCTCCCCACTGAATCACATTTATTTAACACATATTATATATTACTTGTTAATCTTCAAAATAACTACGCGTGGGGATTGAAACCAGCTACCTCCAAATTGCTAAATACATACCACTTTAGTTAGGAAAGGGTTGATACTATGCTCATGTTCTTTAAGGTTGTCATTAGCTAGCTCATTTGTAGTGCTGTACAAAGCCATGAAACATAACTTCATGTAATCCGGAAGTTTTGGCGCATCATTAATATCCCATCTGAAAAAAAAAGTATACATACCAAAAAAAAGGAGAAATCAAATACAAACAAGTAGAAATACGAACCGGTAGAACTTGATTGTAAATTAGTAGAAACACTATATTTACTTAACATAATATGGAACTCGACTCTCTTATTATATGGAACCCGACCCCCTCATTACACATCGATCTTTCCCAACATAGTTCACTTATAAGGTATGATATGAAACCCAACCTCCTTATTACGGTCAGGGACCTCGTAACAATAGTTGGAACTAGATTAGTGTGGGTGCAGGCTGATTATGACATGCCGTAGCCTCGCTGACACAATTCCCCCTTCGTTACAGTCGGGGACCATACTAAAAGCAGGGATCTCGTTATATATTTTCTCAAAGGCGGTACATACATGAGTGTAGTCTGGTGTAAACTCAGTATACATGTGGTAGAATTTGAGTGTAAAATGTTAGAACAAATTAGACACAATAGAAACACAGAATGAACGTCGTGAAAAGTTACATCCATGTGCCGCACGCTAATATAATCTCGCAAGATAAGCGGTTCCCAGCAAGTTCGGACAGTTTGTCTTTCTACCCAAGTTTGCACTGAAATGCATCCCTACCAAAAAAAAATGTATATAACGAAGAGGATTACGTGAATAAGGTTAGTTCATGATTTACCTCATCACAACATCTGTAAAAATCTCCAATTCATCAAGAGTTCCATAAATATCATAGATATCGTCAATGGTGGTTGCAAGTGCAGCAACTTTTGTTAGTTCTCTGCGGCATTTGCTATGTTGAGGCTCAAAAGCTATTCCCATACACCAAAAGAAGCCTTCCACAAGCCTGTCTCTTGCAAAGCTTAACTTGCTTGATAGTCCCATTTCCTTCCACCACCTATATGCTCAACATATGTATTGTACACAAACTTGATCGTCATGTACATTTCAATAAATAAGACCGTCAAAGTTTCACACTGTTCCATTGTGAATCCATCAACCTATCAGGTTGAACGTTTCAGTGATTTGAATTTAACATGAAAGGATTATTGAGTGTAATTATTATTTCATTCTATGATATTTTCTTACTATTGGTCAGACACTTAAACTTGGGTCTTGCTTAATAATTAGTGGATAGGACTCGAGTCTTAATAATAATATCTCTCAATTCCCAGATAAAGAAATATGGTATGTTCATACTTTAATGTGTATTTAAGATCTTTTTGGTGGTTTGATTGGAGCATGTTGAAGTCAAGCTTGGCAAGTTCAAGAAGAATTGGATATTTGGTACTCTCCTCCTCCTCATGATCATTAATATTCTTGTATTCTTGTTCAATTGACCACCTTGCCTCTTCCCTCTGTGTTCTGTGATGCAATGGAGTCTCCAGAGAATGCCTCACTCTTGCTTCAACCCCTTTGCTCATCTTCAACATGTTGGCTTTGCCCATCAAATTCAATCTTGTGAAAGTGATGGCCTCTACCAAGAGATCTTCTCCTTCAAGGCCAAGATGTGAAGCTTCATATAGACTCAACATTCCTTTCACATCCTCTTCAACCCCTGCCTTGAAATTGCCTTCATTGTCCATGAAACTCTTGAACACATCTACATATAGTTGTCATAAACAAATGTTTCATGAGTCATATGTGTCTTGAAACAAAAATGATATATATATATATATATATATATATATATATGCATTTGATAAAAACAATTGGCATTGACTATATATGTACCTTGAGAGACATTGTAGCCATGTTGTCTGAGGAGCCTAAAGCTTAGAGCAACATCATGGAGATCATGATGACCCTTCTTGCCAAGTTCTTTCAAGGACATGATCCTAATTTCCAAGGCTTTTCTTATGTCTCCCTCGAAATGGTACCCTAAACCAAACCTTTGGATTTTGTCAATCAAGTCGAGCATTGACGATAAATCTGTATCTTCGCTTCCGAGTATCTTATGCATCTCTTCAACCAATATGGCTATCTTATAAGTAAATTCGTCACACTACACACAAGTAGAACAATATTAAATCATTCCAAACAATATTATTACTAAAAAAAAACATGTACATAGAAGGTACATACATGATTTGTCTCCAATAACATTAAAGCTTCATAATCCCATAAATTAGGTTGATAAATTTCTGCGGCTGGTTTGCCTCTCTCCTTTGTTTCCATTTCAAAGAACCACACTGACTTTTTTAGCTTTCTGCTGGGTGATCAATGTATGTTTCTTTTTATATTAAAAGATTGAAATCAAATTCATAATCTTAACTTAATTGCAAGTTTATCTTTCTAACTCTAATTAAAGTAGAGGAACATATAGTAGTAGCCTATGGTAGGTGAAAACAGTGCTATTGCAACTTCCTCGTGTATCTCGTTGGATTTAATGGCCAATTCAAGACCGATTCAATTGAACTCTCGATACATAAAAACTATGTCTTACAAAATAATATAAGAATTATTATGATAATATTTAATGGTTATCATTAATCCATTAATTTTTTATAAGAATATAAATAATAAGGAATTCTAAAATTAAAACCCTATTATCATGCACCCATTCCACAATATCAAGGCACAGATAACAAGAAACTATTTGTCGAGTAAGGGCTTTGTGAATTGAGAAAACACACAAAAAGAGATCATCATTACATTTGCACTTCGCTAATCCCCTCACACTAAATCACGCTATAAGCATTACTATGCCCTTTGTTAATTCCCGAGGAAAATGACTGAGGTTTGATAGCTTTCCTATATTACTTGAGCTAATTCGTGTCGCGAGATCGACACGATTCGACTATACAATCGCGACAATTTAATGTAGAGTAATCTTAAAAATAAATCATGAAATAGTAAAAAGGTTTAATGTAAATCACGTAATCGAACAAATAAAGTTATGAAATATAAAAAATAAATCATGAAGTTGTAGAAACAAATGTTCAAAATCTTGAAGCCATAACAATGAAACCATGTATAAGGAACTAATAAAAAAATAAATTATTAAATCACAATTAATAAATTAAATTTCGTAATTTATAAAAAGAAAGTAATTAAATGATTTGATGATTACATTCAAAACTGCTATTAATAAGTTAACAAAAGATTCAAGTCATTCAAGTTTACATCTAATAATCATACTTAATTCTTATTTTTTTATGTAAATGGAGAGTTTTCATGTAAATACATTCTTATCCATGAATAAATATATTATTAATTCTCCTTAATATCAAGACATTTTCATCAATAATGTGAGGCTCAAATATAGCCATTTTGAATACACATGTAAATGCGCCAACGTCTAGGTCCAAAACTTTAATATTATATTTTCTTTTTTGTAAGTTTCATTTCATTACCATAAATACTTCCCACACCCTCAACATGATCGAACCATCAATCTAATTTATTGTACGCATACGACTTTTCATTAAATAGCTAGTACTGTTGGCCACAAAAAAAGGATCTTAGACAATGGACCAAACATACAAATATGAAACATTATTACTGGCCTATTTAATTAAATATACATGCATCAATATTTGGACAATTTACCTAACGTCCTTGATTACACTAAACTTACTAAATATGCATTCTTCATTTATTGACTAAAGATTCCTCACTTATATATTCACGAATTTGGGGATCCACATGCGATAAAAATATATATATGCATATGTACCCACTTAATTGAATACGAAAAATACAATTACAAACACAATCTATGTTTATCGATCACAAGACAATATTCACTAATTATTATCCAACAAAGATTATTGCCGACTGATTATATGAACTTAGGCCCTACAATTACACATGTACAAAGCAAAAGAGAGGAGTAAGAACCCTCCAATAACTCAACGTGTTGATTTGTTGAGATTTATTTTCAAAAGTCTAGATTATTTCAGAATTAGTGGCCGAACTTGTAAAGTTAAAGAAATCTACGTATACTCCAAGGCTGAATAGCTATATTTCAAGAATTGCGTTGCGATGAAAATCTACACGTCTTAGGCCGGCACAACTGAGATGAGGAAACACCAATAGACTAACAGAACGGGATTTCAGCCACGACGTCTTTTTTTTTATCTTTCCTTTTTATGCGTCTATTGCATCAATAGTTATCAAGAAATAAGAACCACTTATATGTAAGTACATGTACAAAGAATTTGAATACTGTATATGTCATTAATCCGGTCAATGGCGGGGAGCCGAAAACGACCAGCAAAGTCGGTCGGAGGTCGGAGACGAGGCTGGAAAACTTTGAGCGACGGTTATGGAGAAACAACCAAAATCCTCACAATGGTATGATTTTGAAAATTTGAAGTCTGACAAAGGACATTTTCGTTTTTTACATAAAATTTTAACAAATTCCATCCAAATGTTAATGATAGGTGCTAAGTTTCTATTTTCAATCTCTGAGTGCAGCTATCTGTCTTTTGGCCTTATTTAGGTGTGGTTATGTGTACTTTCACCCTATAATCAAGACCTCCCCTCAACCAAGAAGTCAAAGTTATGCTCAAAATCAAACGTTAATCACACATCTGAATCAAGAAACGGTGATTTGTTAAATTATTGATTGAATTTTCATATCTAATTACCAATTCTTGCGAGGTTGTTGACCCAGCTGGAGATGGGGTTTCTAGTTGTGTCTTAGCCGACGACAATATGCATGTTATTTTTGGAGTGGGTACTTATATAACTCAAGCCTAATCGGCAATCACAATGTCGAATTTTCCCCATAATTCTCACTGGCAAAATTTTAGGGTAGATTCAGAAAATAGCCCCAACAACAAAGAAAAGTTTGGATCCTTCTCAAATTATATAATCGCCATGGCCAACGCGAATTGCGAAGGAAGCACAAGTCTCGAGACTTGCCGAGACAAATCAGGTGTGATGGACCTCAAATTCGTGGCAATCACATCGATCCTCATCCCCGACATGACCTTACCATTGGTGGGGAGGAATTAGCGTTTCCTCCGTACCGACAGAAGCCTCTTCGTCGTTGCCAGCGTCATCCTCGCCGCCGGCTTTGTACACATACTCTTATGAGGCACCAAGGCCTGAAATTAGCAAGAATCGGCTGAAACTAGATGGGAAATCTAGAATCTGGAGTCGGAGAAAGATATTTTGGGGAATTTGGAGGCAAAAAAAATCGTTTGATTTGAGAGTTTTCTCGGACAAGTATTGTTTTTGTTGATGATGGTGGTGTTGGATTGATCTCCAAGTTGAACTCCACTTTGCTTAGGTCTTTAACAAAGAGAAAGAGTGAGGGTTGGAAAAAATGGTAACATTATAAAATTTAAAACAAAAGTAAAAGTATTTTTTGAAAGAGTTTATCATTGAATACTTGATAATTGCAATAGAATACAAATGCCTCTATATATAGACTTGATAAGCTAGGGTTTACATGAGCTATGCCGGCTAGCGTTTAAGTAGAGATACAAAGTGTAGTGGGCCTCGGACCATATATTAATAACTAATATAATATATCTAACACTCCCCCGCAGTTGAAGCAGGAGGATGGCGAATGTTTTGACTGGAGCAAAAGTTTTCAGAGAGAGCAGTCGGGAAGCCTTCATGAATGTATCTGCAAACTTGAGAGATGAACTTGATCTGCAGTAACTTGAACCATAGTAGTAATCGAGATTGAGAAAAGAAATTAAGGGAGGTGAGGAATATAAGGAGACGAAAAGTAAAGAGAGATAATTAGAAGAGAGTGAATAAAATATGAGAGAGAGAGAGAGTGAAAACAAGGGAGATTGATTAAGAGAGATTGATAGAGAAAGAAATAAGAATAAATAGGAAGGAAAAGCAACTACGTCATATATGACGGTGCGGCAACGACGTCGCATAAGGACGGTGCAAAACAAGCAACTACATCATATAATGATGGTGCGACAACTACGTCTCATAAAGACGGTGCAAAACAAGCAACTACTTCGGTGCGAAACAAATTCAAACAACTACGACGGTGCAATATTATAGTAAAAAAAAAAGTTAAAATAATTTTTTTTTTGGAAGAGTAGAGTAGAATAATAGAGAGTATTTAAGAAATTTAGTTTAATAATGTAATAAACTAATATAGAAATAGAATAGAGATTTAAAGAAAATGAAAAAAAGAGTTAAAAGAGATGGGAAGATACAGAAAGAAAAGAAGAAGACATTAATTAATAGATGAAAGAAAAATTAATTTGAGAATAAGAATTAATAATAGGTAAAGAAAAGGAAAAAGAAAAATTGAAAAAAGAAAGGTAAAGACTAAGAAATAGAATCGAGAGGTTTAGAAAGAATTTCTTTTTCTAGATTAGGAGATTAAAAAAAGAATTACATAAATACATATGAGATTAGAAGAAGAAGAAGAAAAGGAAGAAGAAGAAGGAATAGGAAAAAGTTTTAAAGGAACACCCATACATTAGTGCGGTATAAGAGTAAAAAAAAAGGTAAAAAAAACAATTGCCTCAACTCTCTTTACTATACCATGAAAGAGGTTATCATTACAATTGCTCTGATAACATGAAAGAGTTTATCATTAAATACTTGATAATTACAATAGAATACAAATGCCTCTATATATAGACTTGATAAGATAGGGTTTACATGAGCTATGACGACTAGGGTTTAAGTAGAGATACAAAGTGTAGTGGGCCTCGGCCCATATATTAATAACTAATATTTTTTGTCTTTTTAATCTCAGTTTTTTTACAAAAGGGAGGGAAGCAAACGTTAGAAGCTCAAGTGAGAAAATTGAAAAAAATAATTATATGGGGGTTATGTGTGAGATTCTGCCTATTATAGAAACTGTTATATGAAATAATCTCAAGTACATACACCAAATTTTATACAAACTATCATTAATAAATAAATAAATATGAAAATATCTTCCTATCATAAAATATATGGATAAAGACAATTCGATACACTTAGAATACATGTTTTATGATAGTAATACACCTAAGTTCCAAATTACAGTTTTCACACCCTCGAATTGTTATTTCTCCATTATGTTAGTAACAAAGTTAAAATAAATAATTTTTTGATTCAATTTATATATTTCTTTTATAATAAAATGACTTAAATTCCCTTCATTTTCATTTCAAATTTCACAAAATGTCATTCTTTTACAAACTATCCATTCTCAATTTATTGTTGTGTTGATAGTTGTAGTTGAACTTGTCGGCGAGGCCGCTGAAGTACTTTCAAGTAAACCTGTGTTGGTTTCGACGAGATCTAGAAATTTTAGATCAGTAACACCAAATTTTAGATCTACAACATGATTTATGCAAATCTCCATGAACAACAAATTTGTAAATTGATACTTAGACAACGATGTAGATTCATCCCTTCAATTCATTGTGGTTATGTTATATCGTTGCGACGGAATTGTGCTCCAAGGCTGTTGAGCCATTCTCAATTGCATTAGAGTTCTATATTATAGGATAAAAATGTTGAGGTTGAAGATGAATGATACGATATTCTTTTATTAATTTTACAATTGGATAGTATTTATATAACTTAAATCATCCATGAAGAAATAAGGAGTTCTTCGTGCCTTTGAACTAGAAGGGTATTGGTTTAAACCATGGTAGCTGCATTAATTTAAAGAATAATCACAATCTACTATATATAACTACATCATTTTGATGCCAAAAACAAAATAGAAATGATTAAAAAAATTAAAAATGTGAAAGATCTAGTCAAGGGTATGGTCCACATATGGTTTCCTTTTCTTCTTTATTTTAAGTTTTTTACAAATATATATATTTTCATTTTCAAATAAAGGTATTTTAGAGATAGATTGTCCTAAACTGATTTAAATCATTTGTTAATTCCAACAAACAAATTTGATATAATTAAAATTTTGTTAGATTACAACAAACAAATTTAGTAAAGATTATAATTTTGTTGAATTACAATTCTTTTACTACACTAATTTGAATACATAATGATGATAAAAAAAATCTTTTATTAAACTAATTTCAATACACGTTAATCACATATCAGTATTTAAGATTACATTCATTAATCAAATAAGATCAGATTACGATGATTTTTAATTGCATGATCTAACCCGTTATGTTGATTTTCATAGAAAAAATAGTGGAGGTTTATCTACACGACACTTTGCATGTCATGATCTTTGACCAATTAATGTTTAGAATTACATTTTCTCTTAAGGTGACATTTTTCAATTACAAGTTTTTAATTTAAAAATACCAAAAATACAATTACCAACACTATCTATGTTTATCGATCACAAGAAAATATTCACTAATTATTATCCAACAAAGATTATTGCCGATTGATTATATAAACTTAGGTCTCCCCCATTATTTACACTGTTTCACACCTAACAGTGTGAATTTTATGAGTATTTCCTTAACAACAAAATGAAAGATTTTATTGATGATGCTAGTAAAAATTTTTAAGAGGGAAAATCGTCTGACAATTACCGTTAGATTATATTAGGTTTCTTATATTAGTTTTTTTATATTTTTTTTTCTCACATGTATTAAGATTTCCCTATCACTCTATAAATAGAAGTCTCTTGTCAATCATAATATATAATCAATAATAAATCTCCCATTATTTCTCTCATGGTATCAGAGTTTAACGATCATTGGTTAAAACTCTACAAATTCTTTCGCTTTTCCCACTTGTCAATAATTCCTGATTCTGACGGGTGGGCGAGACAATTCACTCTCAATCTCTCAATCTCTAACCTATCGCACCTGCAAACAATCAATTCACTAATCCCTGTGATCAATCTCGTAACCAATCGTGTATTCGATCCTCTACCCAGTCTATCAAACCATCAACATTCCTCAAATCACAAACCCATATCAAACCATCAACAATCGTAGCTTCTAACAATCCATCACCACCCATACCATCATCAACCTCACTCATCAACCTCACCAACCCCTCACAAGGTCACTATAGCCACCAATCAACAACATCACCACCTTCATCAATCAACCATCCACAGACCAACCAATCACAACAGTATAATATTGTTGGGCTTGGCTCTTCAATCGCAACAGCTTCATCACTTTCGTCCAGCCACGCTCACCAGCACAGTTCACCGCCAGAATCAAAGCTCACGCCACCTTGCGCCGCTGCCAAAATTTTCCAACTTTCAGTTTTTAATTTTTCGTTTAATTTTTTAAACTATTAAGATGGAAAAATCAAATATTTCTAGGCCTATCTCAGTGTCGGGATCCCATAACTCGGACACCCGTAATCCAGAAATCCCGTAATACAGAAATCTTGTAAATCAGAATCTCGTATTCGAACACCGCACGTGAGAGGAGAGTATCGATTGAATTCTCGTCATCAACCATCAGGCATCTGGCATTATTGGGCATTTGCTATCTTGCCATTAACCATCAGGCATCTGACATCATTGAGCATTTGCTATCTCGCCATCAGCCATCAGGCATTTGGCATCATTGGGCATCTGCTATCTCACCATCAGTCATCAGAGATCTATCATCACTGGGCATCAGCTATCTCGTCATCAGCCATCTAGCATCTGGCATATGGCATCATCAGGCATCTGCTATGTCGTCATCGCCATCAGCCAGCGGGCAACATCAAGCATCAGACATCATGCATCAAACATCGGCACGCATCCTATATCCACAATCCTCGCCGCATCACTTCGACATCATTCTCGGCAGCCGCAACCCTCGCCACAACTCAATACTATCTAGCTTCAAACTTAATTTTTGGTTCACCGCATTGAGTTTGAGGGGGGTTGTTAGATTATATTAAGTTTCTTATATTTATGTTTCATTTTTTTACATGTATTAGGGTTTTCATATCATTCTATAAATAGAGGTCTATTGTCAATCATAATATACCATCGATAATAAATTCCTCATTATTTCTCTCAATTACACATCTACAAAGAAAAAGAGAGGATTCATAACCCTCCAATAACTTAATGTGTTGACTTGTTAAGGTTTATTTTCAAAACCTAGATCATTTCAGTATCAGTGGCCGAACTTGTAAAGCCAAAAGATCTACGTATATTCTAGCGCTGAATAGCTCTATTTCAAGAATTGTGATGCGATGAAAATCTACGCATCTTAGACAGGCACAACAGAGATGAGGAAACACCAATCTCTATGATAGAAAGATCGCCCGAGGATTTTGGAGGCACCAAAATGCCTAGAGGAGATTTGGGTCTTCTTTTAGGGTGTCGGATACGGTGGTAGACTAACGGAACGGGATTCCAGCCACAACATCTTTTCTTTTTTGTCTTTCCTTTTATGCGTGTATTGCATCAATAGTTATCAAGAAACAAGAACCACTTATACGTAAGTACATGTACAAAGAATTTGATTACTGTATATGTAATTAATTCGATCTTTATACAAACTATATCATTAATTAATAAAGAATTTATAAAATATTTTCTTATGATAAAAGATTCACCCTTCTTAAATTTTTTCCGTCTCTAACTCATCAAGTTGGGGTACAAATTGAGGAATTAAACCTATATATTCATTGTGAATGTGTAGTGACAATGACATGATGAACATCATATATATATACTCTCTCGTCATTTGTTTATTGAAGAAAAGAAATTGGTTCCATGATCAGAGACTTGATTCGGTTAGTTGAAGCAGAATCGGGAGCTCCATAAGTATCACTATGTTGGTATGCAAGGTGTGCGACCCGAGCTACATTAAAAGCAGCTTCTACGAATTTTCTTGAAAATGGACTTCCATTAACGTTAACGTTGCTTTGATTCATCTTCCTCCATGTTTTTGCTATCATCTCTGTTATTCTCTGTCGGGCTTGCTCTTCCGACGCCCCTGTTTCATTCATGTAACATACTATTGAATTCGCAGATTCATTTCTCTCCAAATCAACCTGTGTATTGTGTACACATATTTTTTTCAAAAATAAAATGAATCAATACAATGTTTGTTTGTCAAATAAAATTAAGACAGAAGTTGAAATCTCGAACTAGCCAAGAAGTAATGTATGTACCTCTGAAGTGATGGAATCGTTATAAAGTCGGAAAATGAGAGAAGGGTTGTGCAAGATGTGATGGTATTGTTCTAAGCAATGCAATGCCTCTTTTGTGATTTCTTCACTCTCAAGAAAGTATGCATGGACCAGAAACAAAGCTCCCGAGGATGAAAGCCATGAAGTCTCCAAATACTCATCGATTGTCGGAGTTTCTTTGTTTTGATTCCACTTTGCTTCTTGCAGGAATGTTTGACATAGATCTCCCCACTTAAACATGATCAAACACATCGTTTATTTACATATACAATAAGTACGATCGAGGTCAGAGTTTAATGGTTGGATGTTAGTACCACTTTTGATAGGTAGGGTGTGACATTTTGTCCATGTCGCTTGAGACTCTCAGAAGCCATTTCATTTACGGTGTTGTAAAGAGCCAAATAACATGGCTTCATGTAATCAGGAAGTTCTTCTACGATCTTAACATCCCATCTATGGAGATGGAAAATGATGTTAATCGGAGAATGTTATTGATTAAGCGGAAGGATATAAGACAAGTAACTAATTACCTCTTAATAGCATTTGTGAAGATCTCAAGTTCATCAAGAGTTCCATGAACATCATAGATGTCATCAATGGTGGTAACAAGTGTAGCCAGTTTTGTTATTTCCTGAAGGCAATTGCTCTGTTGAGGTTCATAAGCTGCTCCCATTACACAAAAGAAGCTCTCCACAAGCCTATCTCTTGCAAAGCTTAGCTTGCTCGATAGCCCCATTTCCTTCCACCAACTAGTATAGAAACCATCACTTGGTTATAGATACATTTTTTTTCCGAATATGTTTTGAATTAATCTAAACCCATTCGTTGATAGGAGCTTAGGGATATATAGAGTAGTATGAGGTTTCGGAGACCCAACCGGACAAATGCTTTGACACAACTGAGAAGAAAACCAGTCCTTATCTAGAAAAGCACCTAAAAATCTCATATACACAGTAGAGTTCACATTTGACTCAAAAGACTACTCGAGTAGGTTTTAATCCAGCATCTTTATGGACTTACTTAGATATTCGTACCATGTAAAACACGATTCTCCCTACAGTTTAAAGTGAGTCTTACACATCTTGAACACGATGTAAGACTAGTTACATGTTCAATGTCTATCATAGCAGTGGGCAAGATAGAATGAAAGTTAAACAACTGAGTCTAACACATCTTGAAATCGATTATTATGTTTGATCTACTTTCAGATTTTTGGTTGTAATATTTTATCAGCAATAAAGTAGAAAATTTAACATAACCCTGTCCCATATCGTTCATTAATTATAGGTCATCTTTTTTTTGCTCAGCGAAAAGAAAGAGATTTTATTGATAAAACCAACTAAAATTTTCATGTAAGAAGCAAAAGCCAGCCATATACAACAATCAAAAGAAAAGAAACATAGAACAGAGAAAAGAGAAAGGAAACAAAGAGAAACTAGGGAAGAAAAAGAAAAGTATAGTCTGGCCCAAAAAGCCGTGTTTTCATTTGAGATTCGAGTATGTTGCATGTGATACTCATAGATTTGCATATATCCAATATTTTAGAAGCACGAACCCAAAGATCGATGGATTTTTGATGGTTTGAAACGTGAGGATCCGAAGATCTCCATGAAACTGAGGCTGCGTGGTGGAATTCCAGGCAGATATGGTACACAGGAGAGGGTGAATGGAATACTAGAGGCGTCAATCTCTTTAATTAGAATGAGAAATATTTTCTCAAAAACCAAACTTTTTTCCTTGATATTGATGGTATCTAGAGACTTGGAATTCATTCTCTGTCAAATGAAGTCTCAGAGCAGCAGTTAGGATGGATGAAAATAACTTCTCCAACAATTGCATGAGCGTTCCGAAGCGACGATAGAGACTCATTTGAACATCCCACTTTCCATCAGAAGATGCGTGGATGGATTGAAGGAGAGAAACTATCGGGAAAGACTGGCCCAACCATCTTGTTTAGCCTCTCGAAAAACTTCATCGGATAGGTAAAAGACCAGGAAGACTGCTTCCCAAAAATTGGACAGAAATTCCCAAGAGGTTTCCTTCCTCGCGCTGCTTTTGGATAAAATCCACCGAAACGTTGAAGTGGGCTGTGGCTTTGGTGTCAAGGGATTTGAAAACCCCAAAATTGGGCTTCCAAGTACATAGAGGCTCCTCAAGAAGGACAACCTTCAGAGACGGAATAGTTCTGGCAACGACTTTCTTATAAGAGCGAGTAGAGCTTTGGTAGGTGGTGACAGGAGAGACGCAGGAGATGTTGGTGAGCCACGAGCAAGAAAGACAATAAGTCGGCCGTGCTCGACGGGAGGATATGGTTTTGGCTGCGTCCTCCGGGTTCCTAACAAGTGCAAAAATTGAAGAATTTCCCAGATTTACTAGAATTCTTTGGAAAATGGGTTGAGATTACTTCCCCGTAATCTGAGAGGATATTGAATACGGTGGAGGGAGAGCCAAGTTTTTTTGGTTTTGGGGTGGTGGTGAGCGTCGGAAGGTTTCATGGTCATTTAACTATAGATCATCTTAAGTAATTTATTTAGTTAAAAAGTTTCAATATCGTATTAGAAAATTACCTCAACGAGACTATTATTTATATTCCTACCTTAACACTTCCTTAAGGTCAGTTTGGAGGGCGGATTGGACCATGTTGAAATTGAGCTTGGCAAGCTCAAGAAGCACTGGATATTTTGTGCTCTCCTCCTCATTGTTGATGTACTCTTGTTCAATTGACCACCTTGCCTCTTCCCTCTGTGTTCTGTGATGCAATGGAGTCTCCAGAGCATGCCTCACTCTTGCTTCAACCCCTTTGCTCATCTTCAACATGTTGACTTTGCTCATCAAATTCATTCTTGTGAAAGTGATGGCCTCTACCAAGAGATCTTCTCCTTCAAGTCCCAGATGTGAAGCTTCATATAGACTCAACATTCCTTCCACATCCTCTTCAACCCCTGCCTTGAAATTGCCTTCATTGTCCAAGAAACTCTCGAACACATCTTGAGAGACATCGTGCCCATGTTGTCTGAGGAGCCTAAAGCTGAGAGCAACAGCATGGAGATTATGATGACCCTTCTGGCCAAGTTCTTGCAAAGACATGACCCTAACTTCCAAGGCCTTCCTTATGTCTATCTCAAATTGGTACCCTAAACCAAACCTTTGAATCTTGTCAATCAATTCAAGGATCGACAATGAATCTGTATCTTCCTTTCCAAGTATATAGCCCATATCATCGACTAACACGCCTATCTTGCATCTCAATTCATCACACTACACATAATCAAACATAAAAATAAACTCAAATACATATATTCTATATGTTGAAAAATGAAACATTAATGGAATATTGATTTTATACGTACATGATCGGTTTCCAAGAGTTGCAAGGATTCGTAATCCCACAAGTTAGGCTGATGGTACGCCGCAACTGGATTGCCCCTCTCCTTTGGCTGCATAGGAATTTGTGTTGTGGAGCCAAAAAAGTGGCCACTTTGTGTTGTTTTATTTGCGAAGCTGCAGTTAATTATGGTCCGAAACCTTGGTTTAGTACTTGCAAGAACTGGTCTTTGAGGTGGTCTCAACTTAGTTCCCATGAGAACCCAAGTATTCGATGCCATTTCAGAGAACCCAAGTAATTTTTTTTGGCTGAGATTGATCAAGTGCCTTATGGCAATGGTTGAATCCTTGTATAGTCCAAATTAAACCACCAACCTCAAAACTACCCATCAATACATCCATCCAGCTATAGGCCATTCTTATATCAATATCATAAACTAAAAAACTTAATTTTGCACTCAACCAATTATTATTTTGTTACACTTAACTTTAGTAGGATTAATATAGAGTTTTCATGTAAATATATTCTTATCCATGAATAAATATATTATTAATTTTTTCGATATTAAGACATTTACACCAATAATGTGAGACTCAAATATCATTATTGTGTCTTTTTAAAAACACGTGTTATGTTAAAGAATTACAATGTGAAACGTTGAATATTGCACGTGTGAATCATGGATCATGACATAAATTAGGATAACATAAATGCGCCAACGTCTAGGTCCAAAACTTTAAAACTGTATTTTATTTTTTGTAGGTTACAATATTTCATTACCCATAAATATTTCCCACACCCTCAACATGATCGAACCATCAATCTAATTTATTGTACGCATACGACTTTTCATTAAATAGCTAGTACTGTTGGCCACAAAAAAAGGATCTTAGACAATGGACCAAACATACAAATATGAAACATTATTACTGGCCTATTTAATTAAATATACATGCATCAATATTTGGACAATTTAGTAATTTACCTAACATCCTTGATTACACTAAATTTACTAAATATCCATTCTTCATTTATTGACTAAAGATTCCTCACTTATATTTTTACGAATTTTGAGTTATAATTAGTTAGAATAAAAATTACTTAACACTAGTAGCTGAAATTACCAGTGCCATTTTTTTTCATTAGTATACGCCGTTACAGGACAAATATACGCCGTTATAATTTGTAACGGCGTACAAATTGCCGTTAGACGATACGCCGTTACAAAAGCGCCGTTACAAATTGTAACGGCGTACACAGTACGCCGCTACACCAACACGTCGTCTTTTTGGCGAGCCGTTAACGGCGTAACCGTCGATGACGCCGTTAATTTTGTAACAGCGTATTATTTGAGAAAATACGCCGTTACTAATTAGACGGTACCGTTTAGACGACTTGACACCGTCAAATTAGTAAAGACGTATTATCTCAAATAATACGCCGTTACAAAGTATTAAAATATTATTTTTTAAACCCACTTTGTAACGGCGTACCCTATATAATACGCTGTTACAATATTTTATTTATTAGAAAATAAAAACTGAATAAAATTATATATTTAATATATAATTTTTATTCGGTTTTTATTTTTTGCATATTAAAATTCAAATTAAAAATAAAATTCAAATTAAAAACCAAATCCAAATCCAAATTACAATTTATGAAATAAAAATGACATGAATTAAACTACGAGGGTGGAGGACTGAAGTTGGAGAACATGTTCGGGTCGTAGGGCGGCAGAGAAGGATTGGCAATTCGCATCTGCTCGTACATCCATTGAAAGCTTCTTCGTTGAGCTTCCAAGTTTCTTTCTTGAGCTTCGAACCTCTCATCTTGCTGCGCAATATGCACCGTCGCCTGGCTGAGCCTAGTTTGCATATCTTCGAACTGCTCTGCAGACACATCGCTGGAGGACTGGCCACGTTTTCTAGATCTGGCCTGTACCTGGTAATCATCTCCAAATCCCCGAATTTTGCGTCCTCGGGGGAATTGGGCATCTAATCGTCCCGCGGCAAGCTTGAGGTTGTGACAATGCTGATTCGCTAGCATCATCACTTCAGTCTCCTCCGCTTCGGTCATCCTTCTTAAGTTTCCGTGCTGGTCTGTATTGGCCGGGTCCTGCCTCCAATCCAGCAACGCCCTCTTAAGGTATATCTGTATGAAAATAAAATATGAAATTAATGAAAAATTAATAAAGTAGAAAAAAAAATTAATATAACCTATAAAAAAACTTACGCGTTTCGCCTTGTTGTCCTCCTCCTGCAACAGTTCCGCCTCAGAAGCATCCTGATCCAGTTCCCGATTAACCAAAAGCCAAGTCTCAATCTTGGCGGAGATATTTGTATTTCCCGACTCTTCTCTCTCCGTCCAAAGAGTCCGATATGATTTCCGGCCGGATCGATGGTTAATCTTGTTGTCGCTTAAGCGTATTTCACTCATATGCTGTCCAATACTCCCTACACCCTACACATTGAATTGATTACAGAATTAGAATTATGATTAGATAAATGTTTCATACAAAGTGTATGAAAGTAAGAAAATACCTCGTTCTCGTCAAAGTGTTTGACGAGCCACCACCATTGTGCTTTTTTCCCTCTAAATATGTTGGGAATGCCATTGCGGTTCAGATAGTCAGGCGAGACGTACAGTTTGTACCATGCCTTCATATTTGATTTCCGCTCTTTATAAGCGGACCACGCCGTCTCGCGAATCCACTTTTTGAGTGGATCTGAATCCGCCGGCAATTCATAGTACCGTTGTCATAAATAAAAACATATTTGTAAATATCCAAGTTATTTAAATTCGGGCGATAAATTTAGAAAGTTTTGAAATTACCCGAATTTTTCTCCAAAATCTACGATGCTCGGACATAGGAAGATCACAAAACAGCTGGTAGGAAGCGTCGCACTCGCGTGCAAACTTACCTACCATATGTTTAATCTTCAAAATAGTCCAGGCCTCGTTGATTCCGGGGGGGAAAATACTCCACGGACGCTGTAAGTCCGCGTCCCAAAACAATCCCAAAGGCCCCCCGTTCTTGGATATTGCCTCTTCTTTCAAGTCGAGGCAGACGTTTTGTTTTGGATCGACGTCCTTCCTGGCCATCCAGCTCTTGGTATTCAAGCAATTCGGCTGCAGCTTGAAGTCGAAGTACAGCTCCTTATCCGGCGTCTCGTCCCAGTCTAGGGAAACAAATCTGTATTCGCTCAACGGCGGACTAGGAGTAGAGGATGCTCCTACATTCGAGGGTTCGCAACCCGTGAATGTAGGCGGCACAACCTGGTAGCCCCAACCGAAATCGGGGGTCGGCTGAGTCGGCTGTGGAGGTAAGGGAGTGTAGCAATCCCCATGATCAGGGGACTCCCCACCAACAGGCGGCGACGGAAGCGGTGTGTCGAGCGCCGATTGCTCGTAAGCCAAGAAAAACTTGGGGTCCATTAACTCATGCCTCGGTGCCCGAGCATGAGGCTTCTTCAGTCGAGTGTTTGAGTCGCTTGACGAGGAGGCCATTAAGTCTAAAGACAATTTAAAATTTATTAATCGTGAAAAAAATAATTTTGATTTTTAAAAAATTTCCCAAAACGCCTCTAGGGGCGTTTTGGATAAAAATTACGGAAATGCCCTTAGAAGCATTTTTTAAAAAATTACAGAAATACCCTTAGGGCATTTTTTAAAAAAAATACCAAAAATGCCCTTACGGCTTCAGCTGCCCGGCTTCATGCCGGGTTATTTATTTTTTCTTAAATAAAATTTGTTTTCCCTTAAAAATTAATTATAGATTTTTAGTTAGAATAAAAATTCATTATAAATTTATAAATAAATTGTATTTGGCACGGGTTGGATCAGAGATTGGTCACCTCGCACCTGCTAAAAAATCCCGCTCGAAAACTCGTATCCAATTTCTTTTTCAGGTTTTTCCGTTTTGATCAAGGTTGGTGTATCGAGTACCCTTTGGGTTTGATTTTTTTGCCATCCATATAAAGTTACACATTGGAACATTATAACTGGATGGTTTATATACATGTACCCACCTAATAGAAAATTATCTAAAATTACCAAAAATATGAATTTATTATCTACAACCACAATATATTTTTATCACAAGATATTATTCATTTATTATCTGCCAAAGATTATTGCCGACAAATTATATGAACTTAGGCGCCACATTATTTACATTGTTTGACAAATTATATGAACTTAGGCGCCACATTATTTATATTGTTTCACACTATAATCGTGTGAATTTTATGCGTCTATTGCATCGGTAGTTATAAAAAACAAGAACCACTTACACAGTACATAGGAATAATTTCAGACAACACATTCAAAATAGGCATAATTTCACATCACCTCTTATGATTATTCTTTCTCACATGCTTCCTTAACTTGACAATTTTTTAATTTAAGTTTTTTTTTCTGTTTGCTTCAGTCTATCTCAATCAAAAAGTGAGGTTAGAAGGATAAAAATTCTCTTATTTTTTTTAAATATTTAAAAGTTACCATTTTTTCCATACTATCACTATCATTTTCCTGGGAAAATTATCCATACTTACACTCATCTAAGGGTAAAATACATACAGTTATCACCATTTTTCAAACTTGACAACTAGTTACACTCAGAGATTAAAAATGGACACTTAGCACCTACCGTTCATATTTTGGTTGGAGTTTGTTAAACTTTTATGTAAAAGACAAAAATGCCTTTGGTCAGACTTCAAAATTTTAAAATCATGTTATTGTGAGGATTTTGGTTGTTTTTCCATGACTGTAGCTCAAGCTTTGCAGACCTCGTCTCCTACCGACTTCCCCAGTCGCCCTCAGCTCCTCGCCATTGATCGGAGACTCGCTGGAGCTATTAATTATAAGGGGTAATTACAGATCAGTACATCCGTCGAAACCTCATTTCAGAATCAGTCCCTCAAGTTTGAAATTTTTTTTCTCGGTCCCCCAAGTTTAATCATGTTACACTTGAATACAATTCTGTTAAGTTTAACTGATGTGGTTTGTAAAAAGTCCAAAATGCTCTTGCTTTGTAAGTACTTGCTTCAACAATAATCTAAGTTTATAGTTAAAGGTTATGTTAGTCATTTTATTTGACAAGTTAAATTTGTATAAAAATTACCAAATTACCCTTTTCTTTAGACTCCTCTCTCTCTCTCAACATCATCCTCTGTAACCCCCAACCCCCAGTGAATAACATTTTCTGTAACCCCCACTCCTCTCTCTCTCTTAACTCTCACTCCCCTCTCAACACAGAATATGAAAGCTAATAAAATAAAATCATCAAATAAAGATTTCATTGGGATTCCAATAACAGAAGAAAAATTGGATTACACAACAAATTAAAATTAACACCAATCATAACCTCCATTGCAATTTTTTTCACTTAAACATGAGTAAACAACAACAATTGAAAATCAAAATTGCTCAATTCAGACCTTCCATCCTCAAATATTTACAATGAACTCCAACGTCATAAGCCATGGAAAGGTCGGGCTTGAAGAGCCCAAACCCTTGTTCCGACCCTGACCTGGGCATCAAGTCCTCGTCATAGAGCACAAAAATGTACGTGTCCACCGACTTCCCAGGCATCAACGGTGTCCCAACCATTGACCCAACGTATAAGCCCTCGCATTCTCAACAGTGGCGCCCGACTCGTTGCTGTCCCCTCTGTACGGCCACCCTGTCTCCGCCACTACAATCTCGATTTTCTCAAATCCCATCGCGTTCAAGGTCCAGCGAATAACATCAACATGCACTTTACAAGTTGCTCAAACAGATCGAAACTCAAACAGAACTCCAAAATTGCTCAAATCAAACCCCAGATCGACAACCCTCTATGCCCTCAAATTTCTAACCCTCCATCCTCGCCACTGGAACCCAAATCTCCGCGTTAAGGGCATCCGATTGAGATCGATTCTCTCCGCCGTACGTGCCGGAGGAGTTGGTGCGAAGAGGGTGAGAGAGCTAAGAGAGGCCAGATCTAGGAGAGAAAGGGGGAGATTTGGTAGCGCGCCGACTCGATCTGGGTCCGCTTTGGATTTGCCGTGGACGTCGAAGATTCAGTCGACTCGATCTGGGACTGAACCATAAACCTTAGTCCGGCGACGTTCCGTCGACTCGATCTGGTAGCGCGTCGACTCGATCTGGGTCCCGAACGAAAGTCGGCGCAAGAGAACAAGACAGAGGAGGTTTTGGCTTTCCCGGCGTCAGAGGAGAGAGGCGGAGGAGTTGGTTTCCCGGGCGACGGAGGAGAGAGGCGACGGAGGAGATAAGCAGAGGAGTTGAGAGAGAGAGATGAGAGGTTGAGAGTTAAAAGAGATGAGGGTAATCTTGTCATTTTACATGATATTTATAATTTTTTAATTATATATTTGTAAAACTGAAAAGACAAATTTGCCCTCCATCTTTTAGTTCAATTGGTTATGCAATAGGGACAAAATGGTTATTTCACAATTAATCAAATAATACCCGGGGTATTTTTGGTATTAAAAAATATATAATCAATATTATTGTTAGATTTAACAGAATTTTGACTGAAGTGTTAACGTTTTAAACTTGGGAGACCGAGAAAAAAAATTGCAAACTTGGGGAACTGATCCTGGAATGAGGTTTCGACGGGTGTACTAATCTGTAATTTTATGTAAAAGACGAAAATGCCCTTGGTCAGACTTCAAATTTAAAAACCATGTTATTACGAGGATTTTGGTTGTTTTTCCATGACTGTAGCTCAAGCTTTGCAGGCCTCGTCTCCGACCGTCTTCCCCAGTCGCCCTCAGCTCCTCACCATTGATCGGAGACTCGCTGGAGCTACTAATTATAATCTTGATTGGATATATGTCATATTGGTACAGTTTAAAATTTCTTTACGTCTTGTGCAGGATAGGCTTGTGAGGGTAAATCATTGAAGTTGGAGTATTTTTAAGGGGAAATTGCAGGTCATTACCCTGTACTATGCAACTTTTACATGTCACTACCCTATACTTCTTTTAGTTGTATGTCACCACTGTAAGGTTTCATTTACTTGCACCGTCCATCACAAAGTTAAGTTTGATGTAAAAAGTCCATAATACCCCTATATTAGAAAAATTCAAAAAAAAAATATCTTTTGAATATATTTTTTTAAAAATATTTTTTATCAGATAAATAATAAAACACTGATTTCAAAATTATATAGCTTTTTAAAAATTGTTTTTTCAAAAAAAATATTAAAAATAAAAAACCACTTTTAACAACGTTTTTTATTTTAAATATATATTTTTAAAAATTATTATTTTCTTAAAAAATAATATTCAAATCAGTTTTTTATTATTTATTCCATAAATTTTTTTTAAATAAATGATTTTTTTTTCATTTTTTCATTTTTTCACTTTTTTAAATATAATGGTATTTTAGTCATTTAATAAAATTTGAAACTGAAATATTTAAATGACTAAAATACCCTTGTATTTAAAAAATGAATTTTTTTATAAAAAAATCATTTGTTTAACTTATTTTTTTTAAATTTTTTTTGTGGAATAAATAATAAAAAAATGATTTGAATATTATTTTTCAAGAGAATAATAATTTAAAAAATATATATTAAAAATAAAAAAACCGTTATTAAAAGTGATTTTTTATTTTTAATATATTTTTTGAAAAAAATATTTTTTTGTAAAAATAATTTTGAAATCAGTGTTTTATTATTTATCTGATAAAAAATATATTTTAAAAAAAAATATTCAAAAGATATTTTTTTTTGAATTTTTGAATTTTTTTAATATAGGGGTATTATTAACTTTTTACATCAAACTTAACTCTGTGATGGACGATGCAACTAAATAAAACCTTACAGTAGTGACATGCAATTAAAAAAAGTAGAGGATAGTGACATGCAAAAGTTCCATTGTACAAGATAGTGACATGCAATTTCCCCTATTTCTAAAGTATTAGAGCATCTGTATGTTTTTATTCGTAACAATTCCCGGTATGGGTTGAACAATTTTCTAAAAGCCGACTTAGTTGGAATCAAAATCTTCTCTTAAAGAGATGTGTTGTCTTTGTCTTTTTAAATCTTGTGGAGTAGGGAGTGTTCAAAGCTAAAGACGACCCTTTCTTCTTCAACTTCATGGCTCTATTTCTTCTTACCATTTTCAATTTTCTTTTTTACTTTATTTTTTTGTTTATCCCAAGTATACCAGCTAATAAATATATGTAATTATAGGAGATTAAGGTTGTCACGTGCGCATGTGACCTGGTCAGTGAGTCGATGCATCGTTCTGCCGGCGGCTTTCTCATCACCGAAGGCACCACCGTCTCTCCCTCAAGCTCTGGCGAGTCTTCGGTCAGTGGCGAGGAGCCAAGAACGACCAGAAAAGGCGGTCGGAGATCGGAAACGAGGCTGGCAACCTTGAGCAACAGTCATGGAGAAACAACCAAAATTCTCATAATAGCATGATTTTTAAAATTTGAAGTATGACTAAGGACATTTTCGTCTTTTGACATTAAATTTTAACAGATTTTATTCAAAATGTTAACGGTAGTTGCTATGTGTCCATTTTCAATCTATGAGTGTAGCTATCTGTCTTTTGGCCTTAGTTAGGTGTGGCTAGGTGTAGCTATCTGTCGAGACTTGCCGTGACAAATCAGGCGTGATGGACCTCAAATTCGTGGCAAACACATCGATCCTCATCCCCGACATGACACTACCACTGGTGGGGAGGAATTAGCGCTTCCTCCGTACCGACATAAGCCTCTTCGTCGTTGCCGGCGTCATCCTCGCCGCCGGCTTTGTCCACATGCTCTTCGAAGGCACCAAGGCTTAAAATTAGCAAGAATCAGCTAAAATTAGATGGGAAATCTAGAATATGGAGTCGGAGAAAGATATTTTGTGGAATTTGGAGGGAAAAAATCGTCTGATTTGAGTGGTGTTAGATTGATCTCTAAGTTGAACTCCGCTTTGCTTAGGTCTTTAACAGTGACACGTTCATATAAACCCCATAATTATTAGATTGGAAAATTAATATTGGGTTCTTGTTTTTAGGGATTTTTAGAATATGAGTTTGGGTTTTGTTCTTTTATCATGATTTGTTGAGGAGATGTCTGTATTTGAATCTCTAATAATGGAGGTGAAGAAACGGAAGAGTGTCTGAGAAAAAAAAACTAATAGTTGGGAAAGAAAAAAGAGAAAGGGTGAGGGTTGAAAAAATGGTAACATTATAAAATTTAAAACCAAAGTAAAAGTATTTTTATCTTTTTAATCTCAGTTTTTTTACGAGAGGGAGGGAAGCAAACATTAAAAGCTCAAGTGAGAAAATTGTCAAACCAACAGGATGTCACTGAGAAAAATAATTATAGGGGGTGATGTGTGAGATTCTGCCTGTCATATGAAATAATCCCTAATACATACACCAAATTTTATACAAACTATATAATAAATAAATAATTATGAAAATATTTTCCTCATAAAGTATACGGATAAAGACAATTCAATACACTTAGAATACATGTTTTATGATATTGATACACCCAAATTTCGAATAACCGTTTTCACACACTCGAATTGTTATTTTTCCATTTTATTAATAACAAAGTTAAAATAAATAATTTTTTTGATTCAATTTATATTTTTCTTTTATAATGAAATGACTTAAATTCCCCTCATTTTCATTTCAAATTCCATTCTCAATTTATTGTTGTGTTGATAGTTGTCGTTGAACTTGTCGGCGAGGCCGCTGAAGTAGTCGCAAGTAAACATGTGTTGCTTCCGACGAGATCTAGAAATTTCACATTTGTAACACAAAATTTTAGATCTACAACATGATTTATGCAAATCTCCATGAACAACAAATTTGCAAATTGATACTTGGACGACCTTGTAGATTTATCTCTTCAATTCAGTGTGGTTATGTTATATCGTTGCGACGGACCTGTGGACCAAAGTTGTTGAGTCATTCTCAATTGCGTTAGAGTTCTACAGTATAGGATGAAAATGTGAGGTTGAAGATGAATGATATGATATCATTTTATTAGTTTTAGAATAGTATTTATATAACTTAAATCATTTATGAAGAAATAAAGAGTTCTTCGTGCCTTTGAACTAGAAGGGTATTGGTTTAAACCATGGTGGCATGCATTAATTTAAAGAATAATCATAGTTTACTATATATAATTATATCATTTTGGTGCCTTAACTATTTTATCTCTTTTTAGTACCTATTAAACTACCATGGTGAAAAAACAAAATATAAATGATTAAAAAAAATTTTAAATGTGAAAGATCTGGTCAAGGTATGGTTCTTATTTGGTTTCCTTTTCTTCTTTATTTTAAGTTTTTAATTTTCTTTTCATTTTTAAATAAAGGTATTTTAGAGGTAGATTGTTCTAAACTGATTTAAATCATTTGTTAAATCCAACAAACAAATTTAATATAATTAAAATTTTGTTGGATTACAACAAACAAGTTTAATAAATATTATGATTTTGTTGAATTACAGTTATTTTACGAAACTAATTTGAATACTAACTGATGATAACAAAAAATTCTTTTATTAAACTAATTTCAATACACGTTAATCACATATCAGTATTTAAGATCACATTTATTAGCCAAATAAGATCAGATGATTTTTAATTATACGATCTAATCCGTTATGTTGATTTTCAAGAGAAAAATAGTGGAGGTTTATCTACACGACACTCTGCATGTCATGATCTTTGACCAATTAATGTTTAGAATTGCATTTTCCCTTAAGGCAACATTTTTCAGTTACAGGTTTCTGTTTATGGATCTTTGCTCGACTTTTCTTCGACAAATGTTAATTGTATTGTTTATTTATTCTATGTTATATTAATTTTTATTCTACATTTGATTATTCAAAAAAGATGGATGAGAGCGACTATAATTTTTTATTTGTATTTTTTATTTGTTTTCTCTAATCCTTTAAAAATTTTATATATAAATTTGTTTTAATTATCTTATAAAAGATTACAAATAGTATCGTGCATCGCACAATGCTACACCTTGTATATTAATAGTTAAATCAAATTCATTAGAAAAGTGGGTGGAGAGACTGACTTTCAGAATTGAACATGATATAGACTTGTCTAACTTCGTGAAATTTGCAAAAAAAAAAATCATAGAGGTGTCACTAGAGACACATTTTGTCACACGTATTATGATAAACTAAGTTCAATGACTTGTCAATTTATTTATTGTCATTCTAAGACACAATCACATAAAAATAGACCAATGAAATCATATACCTATAGAATTGAAGTATATGCAATATCATTTTCATTAGTGTGAATAATTTGTGAGAGTGTCGCGCGGGGAACCACAAGTTCAAGCGTTACATATTAAAGGCAGTTTGTTTTGGCCGATAACGTTGTTGGGCCTATATTAAATAAGTGGAAGCCCAAAACCCATGTAGTTAGTATTCTACATGGAAAAGGAAACCCTAATTGCTTGCCTATAAATAAAAGGCAATAGAGAGAAGGAAATAAGACCAATTCAAGAGAGAAATAGAGTGAAATTTGTGCAGAATTTTCAGCTACTTTCTGGGCCGACCAACAAGGTTCTCGAGTCCGATCGAAGGTCGATCCACCGTTGGATCGTGCTGATTTTTGGACAGGGTGTTCGGAAGACGTTGTATTACGTTCTGACCTGTTGGAATTTTCGTTTGGAGGTTCGAGTGATTTGATACGATTTTCTGATCGTGCATCATCGATTCTGTAAAGTTTCTCTACTCTTTCTTGTAATTGTGGTTTGAGCCAAGATTGGTTAATCTTGAGATATTGTGATCCTCTAATTGTATTTAGAAAGAACTCGTTGTACCCATTATATTGATAGTGGAGATTAAGCGGCCTCGAGGGTCCCGTGGTTTTTCCTCTCTCGCCTTGAGAAGGTTTTCCACGCTAAAATTGTGCGTGCCTATTGTGTTCTTGTTTGCTATATTTTATTAGCTTGCTTGATTTGCTCTGCTTGATAGATTTCTACGAGATTTGCACAGGTGAGGAGAATTATTTAATTATGTTGCATCTAATTATTCTATTAGATTCGTTTGTCTCCCAACAAAGTGGTATCAGAAGGAAGGTTATTTAATCGGTATCATGTGTTAAATAATGGAAGCTAATACAAGCAGAATGGTTAGTCTGAATGGTTCAAAAATTATCATGTCTGGAAAGAGAAGATGGAAGATCTTCTTTATGTGAAGAATTATTATCTGCCGGTTTTCAGTGAAGCCAAGCCTGAAAACAAATCTGATGGTGAATGGAATTTATTACATCGTCAAATATATGGCTATATTAGACAGTGGGTGGATGATAATATTTTGAATCATGTCAGTGGAGAGACATATGCACGCGGTTTATGGAGCAAGCTTGAGCAGTTATATGCTCGAAAGACTGGTAATAATAAGTTGTTCTTGATAAAGCAGATGATGAGTTTGAAGTATCATGATGGGGCTCCGTTGACAGATCATCTTAATGCTTTTCAAGGAATTATTAATCAGCTTGCAGGAATGGGTATCAAGTTCGATGATGAGGTGTAGGGTTTGTGGCTTCTAGGTACATTACCGGACTCGTGGGAGACGTTCAGGACGTCCTTATCTAACTCAGCTCCAGATGGTGTTATTACCATGGATTTGGCTAAGGGGAGTGCTCTGAATGAAGAGATGAGGAGAAAGTCACAAGGTTCCTCTTCGCATTCAGAAGTCTTAGTGACAGAACAAAGAGGAATGAGCAAGAGCAGAGGTCCAAAGGGTAGAGACAAAAGCAAGAGTAAGAACATGTATACCAATGCAGAGTTCTATCACTGTGGTCTAAAAGGGCATATTAAAAAGTATTGCCGAAAGCTCAAGAGAGACAACCAACATGACAAAGAGAAAGAAAAGAAGGCAAGTCATGACGATGATGTTGCTACTATTACTGAAGAGTTTCTTCTCTTGTGTGATGAAGAAGATGTTAACTTGGCTTGTGATGAGACCAGTTGGGTAGTAGATAGCGGTGCCTCCATTCATGCTACAAGTCGAAAGCATCTCTTTTCATCTTATACATCTGGTGATTATGGAAATGTTAAGATGGGAAATCGAGGCATGTCAAAAGCCATTGGCATAGGAGATGTGCGATTGGAGACGAAAAATGGTACAATTCTTATTCCAGAAAAATGTTAAGCATATTCCTGACATTCGTTTGAATTTGATATCAGTAGGCAAGCTAGATGATGAAGGTTTTCATCATACCTTTGGTGGTGGTTCATGGAAGCTCACTAAAGGTGTTATGGTCGTGGCTAGAGGTGAAAAATGTGTTTCATTGTACGTGACACAAGCTAGAGTTTGTGGTGGCATTATTAGTGCAGTCGAGAAAGAGTATACAACTAAATTGTGGCACAAGAGACTTAGTCACATGAGCGAGAAGGGAATGATGGTTTTGGGAAAGAAGAATCTCCTACCGGGAATGAAAGGTGAACCGTTAGAGAAGTGTGAGCATTGCTTGGCCAGCAAGCAAACTAGAGTATCTTTCAAATCATCCCCTCCCTCGAGAAAGCCAGAGATGCTTGATTTAGTATACTCTGATGTTTGTGGTCCTATGAAATCCAAGATGCTTGGAGGTGGTCTCTATTTTGTGACTTTTATAGATGATCATTCAAGGAAAGTGTGGGCCTATATCTTGAAAACTAAAGATCAAGTGTGTGGTGTCTTCAAGCAGTTTCATGCCCTAGTTGAGAGACAGACTGGGAAGAAGTTAAAGTGCATGCGAACCGATAATGGAGGTGATTATTGTGGTTCTTTTGATGATTATTGCAAGGATCAAGGCATTCGACATCAAAAGACGCCTCCAAAGACGCCTCAGCTAAATGGGATAGCTGAGAGGATGAATATGACGCTTATTGAAAGGACGAGATGTTTACTTTCACAAGCAGGGTTACCAAGATGCTTTTGGGGTGAGGCTTTAAATATAGTGGTTCATGTATTGAATCTCACACCGTGTGTGCCTCTTGAGTTT
Organism: Geranium rotundifolium; assembly: GCA_963920655.1. Classification (NCBI taxonomy): domain Eukaryota; kingdom Viridiplantae; phylum Streptophyta; class Magnoliopsida; order Geraniales; family Geraniaceae; genus Geranium; species Geranium rotundifolium. Next base: position 3,751,347 of record OY987317.1, on the reverse strand, counting down.
GATGTTCCAAATGGAGTTTGGACAGGTAAAGATGTCTCATACAATCACTTAAAGGTATTTGGATGCAAGACATTTGTGCATATTCCAAAGGATGAAAGATCTAAGCTTGATATGAAGACTAGACCGTGCATATTCATCGGTTATGGCGAGGATGAGTTTGGGTACATATTTTATGATCCGGTGCAGAAGAAACTTATCAGAAGCCGCGATGTGGTATTTATGGAGAATCACGACATCAAAGATATTGCGAAGTTTGAAGAAAGTGCTCCGCAATTTATAACTGACTTGATTGATTTTTGTATAGTTCCTCCTACAGTTGTGCCAAATCAAGTTGAAGATGAAGTTTGTGATGACCAACAGGGTGCAGGTGATGTTGATGCTCCTACAGAGGTAGAGATGGATAATAAAGTTCATGAGCAGTTGCCAGTACCAGATGTTCCACCAGTTGTTCCACTCAGGAGTTCTTCTGGAGACCGACAACTATCTACAAGGTACTCAACTGATGAGTATGTGTTAGTATCTGAGGGGGGAGAACCCGAAAGTTACAGTGAAGCCCTTGAAGATGAGAACAAGAAGGAGTGGGTTGAAGCCATGCAAGATGAGATGAAATCATTGCATGAGAATCATACTTATGAGTTGGTAAAGTTGTCGAAAGGCAAAAGAGTTTTGAAGAACAAGTGGGTTTACAGAGTGAAGCAAGAAGAAAATACTTCACGTCCCCGATACAAAGCTAGATTGGTTGTCAAGGGTTTCAGCCAGAGGAAAGGTATTGGCTTTGATGAAATATTTTCTCCTGTTGTTAAGATGTCATCCATTCGGGTAGTTCTTGGTTTAGCAGCTAGTCTTGATTTGGAGGTTGAGCAGATGGATGTGAAGACTGCATTTCTCCATGGTGACTTAGATAAGGAGATTTATATGGAGCAGCCAGAGGGTTTCAAAGTAAAGGGAAAAGAGAACTATGTGTGCAAGCTTCAGAAAAACTTGTATGGTTTGAAGCAAGCACCAAGGCAGTGGTACAAGAAGTTTGAGTCAGTCATGGGTGAGCAAGGCTACCAAAAGACGAAATCTGACCACTGTGTTTTTGTGCAGAAATTCTCTGATGATGATTTTATCATACTATTGCTATATGTTGATGATATGCTGATTGTTGGCAAGAATGTCTCTAGAGTTAAGAGATTGAAGAAACAGTTGAGTCAGGTTTTTTCAATGAAGGACTTGGGTCATGCGAAGACTATTCTTGGCATCCGAATTACTCGCGATAGAGTTGCGAAGAAGTTGCATATGTCACAAGAGCGTTATATTGAAAATGGTTTTACAAAGGTTCAATATGGACAAGGCTAAAGTGGTGAGCTCTCCTCTTGCTACTCACCTTAAGCTAAGAACACGACAAAGCCCTTCTATGGAGAAGGAGATGGACGACATGGATAGAGTTCCGTATGCCTCAGCAGTAGGAAGTTTGATGTACGCAATGGTGTGTACAAGGCCTGACATAGCTCATGCAGTTGGTGTTGTGAGCCGTTTTCTGTCAAATCCGGGTAGAGAGCATTGGGATGCAGTCAAATGGATTATGAGATATCTCTGAGGTACCTCTAATTACAGACTTACTTTTGGAAATGGAGAACCAGTGCTGATTAGCTACTCTGATTCAGATATGGCAGGAGATGTTGATAGCAGAAAATCCACCTCAGGCTATTTAATGACATTTGCAGGTGGAGCAGTTTCTTAGCAGTCAAGGCTACAAAAGTGTGTTGCACTTTCTTCTACAGAAGCTGAATATATTGCAATAACTGAAGCATGTAAAGAGTTGTTGTGGATGAAGAGATTCATAGGGGAGCTCGGTTTCAAGCAGCAGCGCTATGTGGTTTACTGTGATAACCAAAGCGCGATTCACTTGAGTAAGAATTCTACGTTTCATGCAAAGTCGAAACATATTGATGTGAGATACCATTGGCTTAAAGATGCACTTGAAGACAAGTTGTTTGAGATTGAGAAAATCCACACAGATGATAATGGTTCCGATATGTTCACGAAGGCCTTACCAAGGGAGAAGCTTGATGTTTGCCGTAAGATCGCCGGGATGGCGATGCCCTACACTTAGTTGAATAAGGGGGAGATTTGTTGAGCCTATATTAAATAACTGGAGGCCCAAAACCCATGTAGTTAGTATCCTACATGGAAAAGAAAACCCTAATTGCTTGCGTATAAATAGGAGGCAATAGAGAGAAGGAAATAAGACAAATTCAAGAGAGAAATAGAGTGAAATTCGTGCAGAATTTTCTGCTACTTTCTGGGCCGACCAACAAGGTTCTCAAGTCCGATCGGAGGTCGATCCACCGTTGGATCGTGCTGATTTTTGGACAGGGTGTTCGGAAGACGTGGTACTACGTTCTGACCATTAGAATTTGCGTTTGGAGGTTCGAGTGATTTGATACAATTTTCTGATCGTGCACCATCGATTCGGTAAAGTTTCTCTACTCTTTCTTGTAATTGTGGTTTGAGACAAGATTGGTTAATCTTGAGATATTGTGATCCTCTAATTGTATTTAGAGAGAACTCGTTGTACCCATTATATTGATAGTGGAGATTAAGCGGCCTCGAGGGTCCCGTGGTTTTTCCTCACTAAAATTGTGCGTGCCTATTGTGTTGTTGTTTGCTATATTTTATTAGCTTGCTTGATTTTCTCTGCTTGATAGATTTCTACGAGATTTGCACAGGTGGGGAGAATTATTTAATTCTGCTGCATCTAATTATTCTATTAGATTCGTTTTTCTCCCAACAAAATGGAGATTGTTATGTCACATGTGAGTTCAAAGTCCCACATCGGAAGAGTATTGAGTATAAGGAGGGTTTATATACACATTGGACCCTAGACCCACTAGGCTAGTCTTTTGGGTCAAATGTGGGCTCTGATGCGTGTATGAGCTTTCCTTGGGTGCTCCTCCTAGATAAAGGCCCGGAACTCCCCAACAGTGGTATCAAAGCCTTGATTCGGTAGACTCTCCTGGTTAAGTGGGTCAGGTATTCTCCTATGACTGATAAGACCGGGACCATGATCGCGTCTCCCCATGGTGAGGCTCAGATAGGATGAAAAGGGCCCTTGTGGGAGTAAACCAAGGTAAAATATGTGGGCTTAGGGGGAGCCAGCCCGATGTGATGGGACTCAATGTGGAGGGAGGATGGAGATTGTTATGTCACATGTGAGTTCAAAGTCCCACATCGGAAGTGTATTGAGTATAAGGAGGGTTTATATACACATTGGACCCTAGACCCACTAGGCTAGTCTTTTGGGTCAAATGTGGGCTCTGATGCGTGTATGGGCTTTCCTTGGGTGCTCCTCCTAGATAAAGGCCCGGATCTCCCCAACAAACGTTAATCCTAAAACATCAATATAATACACGTGTGTGTGAAGTTTCGAATTTCAAACCCATAACTATATCGAAATTTGGAACGAATTAATACAATCTCATCCCTATTTTAGTTGCTCTCTTATTACAAAACGGTTTTGTATAATACCAATCTCATTTACGATGAAAGAGTATATATTGAAAGAAAATTAAAGGAAAGTGGAGGTTGTAAACGAGTCGAGATTTTAATGAGTTGAGATTTTAATGAGATTGTAAACGAGTCGACATTTACGAACTCGACTCTTTAAATACTCGGTTTGAACTCGTCATAATTGAGTTTGAGCCGAATTTGCGTTTAATAAATGAGCCGAACTCGAGTTTAACCTTCTAAGACTTGATAGGCTCGCAAGTCGGCTCGTTTAATATCGAATTAATTGGTGGTAGAGGAGATGGAAGTGGTGGTAGTGGAGGGGAGAGAGAGAGAGAGAGAGAGAGAGAGATTTTTTTGAAAATTAATTGAGTGAAGGGTATTTAAGTCTTTTAATTCAATTTAAAAACATTTAATTGCCTCTAAAGGGTATTTTAGTCTTTTCACACGTTAAAAATGTTAAAAACTAACGGAAATGGACGGAATGAGTAACGATGGAATAAAATAAAATTCTTGGGCATTCATCCTGACACGAAATTTTTTAGGTGCAGTCTAATGTAACATATCCATGTGTAGTCATATGATAATGTGACATATCTATGTGTAGTCACCTGCAATTTTCCCTATTTCATAACGGTGGATTTGAATGGTTATGTGGTTTCATAGGAATCACAAACGTTAGTGTTAGTAGAATAAGACATCATTGTACTTAAAGGCAACTTATTTTCATGGACATCGATCGACTACGACTTCAATATCTATGTATGTATTATCAATTCCATTGTATTCAATCTAATTTATTTAGTTCACAATTTGAGGAAATAAATTTTGTGGACAATTTCATTAGTGGTGGACAAGCGTTATAGAAGATATTTAATCTAAGTAAAAGGGTTAAGAAAAAAAATACTAGATATATATGTTTTAGAAATCTACTATGATTTTGTGTGAATGTAATCTTTCTGTGGTGAACGTTTTCACTGACTAGTACTTTTCATACTTCCATTGGGTGGGTACACATTGTCACTGCGTGCAGAAGAGGATTACTCGAAAATTGGATATGTTCTTCCTTAAGTTCTAGGAAAAAAAATCGATAGTCATACCTAGTTAATGACCAATTTAATTTAGTTATCTCCAACTTCAATTTGGAACATTAATTTAATTATACTGGATGATTCGAGGTGGACACATGTTAAATATTTAAATGAAGTCTGTTAATTTTTAAAATAAAAAGATAAAATTTTTCGTGATTTTAAATCAAAATTTCAAACCATGTCATTTCATCTTTTCTCCATCCTCGTCGTTTCTCTTTGCCCGAGCTCTGGCCGGCATCACCTCTGGTCACAGACGACGACATATAGTCTCCAATTCATGGTTGGTTCGTCTATGATAATGGACCCAAAGCCCTTCATCTCCGTCCATCAAATTTGATTATAACATGAGCCAATTTACTCCTTGGGTATAAATTCAATCAGCTTTTTTCTAAAAAAGTTGAATGTGTATGAATAGTAAAATTATTCGTGAACTTTGAATGCATTTTCATAAACTTAGATTCAATTTCTCAACAAGAAAAAAAAGTTTTCTTTAGTCCCAAATATAAAAATACCTTATCTCATAAAGTAAGGTATGTTTATATTTGGAACTTCTTTAGATGGAGGTACATTACTATTTTTTCTGATTTGGAACTTTTGTTTATTCTCAGAGAAATTTGAAACAATTTTATTTGTGAGACGTTCTACATCTCACTCTGATATTAGATGGAGACAATTTCTTTTTTAATATTGTTAAATAATCAGTTAGAAAACTAAACAAGCATTTTCATCTTTCTACTTTAGAACTAACAATATCCATCCAAATATTTAACAAGTGTCCATTTCAAATATTTCAGTATAATTAAATGTCTCGAATTCAAAATTAGAGATAACTATGTCTTTTTCTTAAATTCTAATATATGCAACAACTGCGGGACATAATACTAAAAGTTACTTTTATAAGACTATCTCCTCCTCCATTGGGAGAGTTGCTCTCCTTTTCAATAATATTCTCTCTGCGTTGCTGATAAAAAATATAAAAATATCAAACAGAATATACCATAAAAAACCCTCAAGCATAGAATTCTTATCCTTTTTATACTAGATAAAAATAAGAAAAATTGTAAAAAATCTACTTATCATTTTTTGTTTTTAGACAAACTCTCAATTCACTGTATTTTGCAAAAACTTTTCCTCACTCATGTTTAAATTTGCACTTTTATACAAATTCGTGAAACTTAACAGAAGTGTCAGTACTTAATAATATTGGACGTTTGAGTTAATATTTAAGTGACACTTCCATTAATTTTCACGGATTTACATAAACAGTGCAAAAATGAACATGAGTGTGGAAGATTTTTTTCTAAAAAAGAACACGAGTGAGAGATAGTATAGTTTTTGCAAAAATATAGTTAAAAAAGTGTGCACAAAAATAGAGAATTTTTACAATTTTTCCTTCGAAATATTATAACATACTTGTACAAGTATTAAACTAACTTTGAATTACATGAAAAAAACGAAATGGGTTCGATAATCAAGGTATTCGATACAATATTTGGAGCACCATAACCACCACCACGTTGGTATATAAGATGCACAATCCGAGCTAGGTTATATGCAATCTCCACATATTTTCTTAAAAGTGGGCTTCCACTAACGTTAACGTTCCGTTTAGTATATTTTAGTTGAATAAGGTGGACAGGAAAATGGCGACCCTTCGCCTTTGCCAACACACTGTACGTTGCCTTTTCTATATATACTTTTTTCTCACGTTTGCCTTTTTTCTAAACTTTTATTAAACATATTCGCCTTGAATCAAATAAGTTTAAGGGTTTCATCCCGTAGGTAGGTCTGCGGTGGGAGTGCGAGATTGCGGTCTGTCCCTAAAATGTTAAGGGTTTCGTCTCGTCTCGTCTTGGCGAGGTTCGCGGCGGCTTGCTGTTTGCATGTGCTGTCTTCTCTACTGGTGTATGGTTTCGTGCGATTCGATTCGATGGAATGTTTGATTGTTTTGGGTCGATCAATTGGGTTCGGTGGTCAGGGGAAAGTCAAGGGTTATGCGATGGTAAAGTTGAGAAAGTATTATTTTGATGTCATCTGCGAGAGGAGACGGGTCTGGCAGGGGGTTATCGGTAGTTGGGCAGAGAAAATGAGGAGATTATGTTGTTGTGGGATCGAGGGTAGACGGATCCGTGAGGGGCTCATTGGAGGTAGGGTAGGAAAATTTTGGCGATTTGATTGTTGGGGTTTTGGCTGGTTGGTGGCTCTTTACTAGGAGGGATCAGGAGTCCTATGCCGTCGATGGACAAATTTATGTAAGCATATCGAACTAGGGGGTCTTGGTTTTCTTAAGCTTCAATACATGTTTATTTGGGGTTGTGCACTAGAGGCTTGCTCTAAGTGTTTTCAAGGTGGTTCTTATAACGAATTGGCAGAGAGTATCAACCCATTCGAGGTAGAGGCTGCGAGTTTGCTAGAGGCATTTCGTTGCGCTGTTAGTTATTATGCTCGTCGTTCTCTGGGTGGTTCTTGTGATAGATTTGCGGAGAGTCTCAACTCATTCGAGGTGGAGGCTGTGAGGTTTCAAGAGGCATGTCGTTGCGTTATCTTTTATTTTGCTCATCGTTCTCGGGGTAGATCTTGTAATGAATTTGCGGAGAGTCTCAATCTAGTCGAGGTGGACGCCGCGAGGTGGCAAGAGGCATGTCGTTGCGCTATCCTTTATTTTGCTAGTTTTTTTGTAATTTCATGGCTCGTGACTTAGTCAAGTATGTTTTCACTAACAATAGTTGTGATCATGGTGTTGGGTTTGTCCCACCATCTTATGCTTTAGTTGTCTGGTATAATCTCGGGTTAGTTTGCTTTATAATTTAATAATATGTCAGCGTTTTTTCCTAAAAAAATAAAAATAAAAATAAGTTTAAGAATATTATCATCAATGATTATATTTTAATAATTTCAGCCTCTTCGCCTCTTGCCGTGTTTGGTTCGAAGTGTTTGTGCGGCCATTTTCGATAGTTTGTGTCGCCTTGTGCGATTTGAGTCCTTTTGTGGAACAGAGAAAAATTTTGGTATTGGGTGGAGTTTCGACTGAATTTTGAGATTTCGGCGAGAAGGAGATGCGGGTAGATAGAACGACGTTGAGCAACTTGCCAGACCACATGTTGATGAAGTAGAGACACGATTCGACAACCCGATTGATGCGTGCCCATCTCTTGATCTCGCCTGTGTGCGATTGTGTCCGATGTCGGTACAGTGTAAAATTAGGGCTTTTGGTGGCGTCGATTCAAGATTTCAGCGGATTGTAGCAGCGATATGTGGCGGTTTTATGGGGTTTTGTGGGAGTGTCGGCGTTGGGCGTTGGGTGTCATAGTATCACATATCGGCGTTGGGTGTCAAGCTATTGATGGAGTATCGGTTTAGAAGGGTTGTGTAATGTTCTATCTAGGGTTTAACTCATTTGCGTTTTGTAAAATTACTTTGTTCGTTAGTCAAGTATTCACGTTGTCCATTTTACAGTAGGCATGACTCAAATGGGCTTTGACTGAGTTTGAGACTTAGATGTGTCCTAATTGTTCTAAACCGCTTACTATATAATGACTTGTCGTAATAAATCACATAATGGTTCAGTTTTAATTTTTCCTATAAAAAATATAGTGATCGATAATAATCCTTATAACTATCATCGTTCTTCTATAATAATTTTTTTAATTTTGTAATGAATATTAACTGATAAAATCTTAATTAATAAATTAGTATTCATTATAAACTATTAGTTCTCAATAATTAAATTTTAAATATTAGTGTTAAGGTTGAGTTTAGGGGTTAAGCGTGGTATATTTTGAGAATTTAAAAGGTGTTCAAGAGTAATTTTTTTAACCAAAATTAAAACGTTAATTATTAAGGTGTTGCACATACTAATAAATGACCTATGTCAATAAAAATGGTTGATACTTGTACCAAAATATCATTTTTGGCTAAGGTTGGTGCATGGCCAAGTAGGTGGATTCTTTATACAACACGAATTAAACCTACGAATCTAAGATTTGTTAGTGAATTAATGGCCGAGATAGATAAGATATTGAGAAACGGTTATTTATTTCTTTAAAGTTTTTCTTTTATCGAATGATTTCCATGCATGCATGTGTATAAAATTAAACCTATGATGTGACATACATGCGTAAATGGGTCCTTTTGATTAATCCATTAAAAGTACGTTTTTGTCTCGTGTCATGATAGGACAAATGAAATAATAAGATTTTCCAAAACTATGTCGGGTATCATTTTCATCTCGCAGATTCAATTAGAGAAAATATCACAAGATACTTACACCCTAAAATTAATTAACTTACACAACTATACTCACACCCTAAAAATATTCATACCTAGTTACGTATAAATTACTTAATTTTAAATGTATTCACGAATTTTTTTATTAAAATATGAGATAATTTCATGTGACTATATTTAGTTATTACATTTTTTAGGTGGGTACATTTAAAATTATTTTTTTCAGCTAACCACGTTTAAAATGTACAAAATTTTCACTTTTCATATTCCGTTCAATTCGGTTAACTTTTTACATTTTTGACATGTAAAAAGACTTAAATGTCCTCACATATACTTCTAATTTTTAAACCCATGCCACCCTCCACCTCTTCTCTCTCTCACCCATCTCTCTCCCTCTTCTCTCGTGACTTATACAATAATTGCATGTGTTCGTCTTCTTGGGAGGGTACGTTCGTCTTCTTCTCTTTTCCCCGAAACATGCCAACTGTGGGGCCAATTCTTGTCCATTTGATCAACAATTCTTTTATTCATTAATGCTTATTGTGGGCGTTGATGTGTAGGGTAATTGATTCGAGTAACCACAGAGTATTTCATGACCTTGTTAAGGTCAAGGTTTACACCCGGCCACCCAAGCACAAGCTCAAGCACTTGACCATTTGGATTGGTAAGTTTTGGAGAGTATTTCATATATGGTCAAGATTCAATCCCCATGAAAAGTAACTATCACAGATTTACATTCATCTATTACACTAAATACTTAGAGAGCAATACAGTAATTATGTTGCTTGAAATCAGTGCCAATCCTATACATACGAAAATTGATCAATTTAAGAACACAGAAAATAGAATAGCAACTAAATCAATCAAAATGACCAAAATCAACAGCAAAAATTTGCAAGATTAAAAACTAGAAACAAAATAAAACACTCGAGTCAACGAATTCACAAAATAACAGAAAGAGATGATACCCTAGTGTAAGTGATATCGGAGCCAGAAGCATGAAGAGCATCGTGCAACACAAATTTGAGGTCAGCCAGCGGTGGATTGGAGTGGTAGTCACCGGAAAATAAGACAAGAAAATTGAGGTTTGGGTTTTTCGATTCAGCTTTCATGGAGAGAAACATGACTTTGTTAAGGATTGATTTTAATAGAGTAAGTTTGATTTTCAAGGATTGATTTTAATACAGTAATTTTAAACCTTAATTTTAATACAGTAATTTTGATTTTCAAGGATTGATTTGAGTTTGCCTCGAATTTGGGTTTTGTGCTAATGAATGAATGTGTTCTATCCTTGTGAGGTTTTGAAAATTTCAGTTCAATAGATACAGATATTGGGTTTGATTAGGGTTCAGTTGAATTTAATTACAATTACCTTATAAGTCACAAGAGAAGAGGGAGAGAGATGGGTGAGATAGAGAAAAGAGGTGGAAGGTGGCATGAGTTTGAAAATTAGAAGTATATGTGAGGGCATCTTAGTCTTTTCATATGTCAAAAATGTTAAAAGTTAGCAGAATTGGACGGAATGTGCAAATTGGAAATTTTGCACATTTTAGGCGTAGTCAGCTGAAATTTTTTTTTTTAATTGTACGCACCTGAAAAACATGACTATCTACGTGTAGTCACCTGAAATTATCCCTTAAAATATACTGAAGACTGTAACCTTCTCTAGTATGAGATAATTATTGTATATAGTAATGGATAATATATTTGCTTTTTGCTCCGGCTATGTATGAGTTTGTTGGTAATGGTAGTTTTCGAAGAATTATATAATGTTCCCAAACCGATCAAAACTTCGATTCTTGTTTGCAATTCTTGTTTTTTTCTCGAAAGAACAAGAATTGATATTATTAATTTAAGGTAATCATAACTTTTTATTTATCAATTTATATTCGAAATATTGCGCTACAGATATTTGGTAAAACCGTGATGCTCATGACATTTGGTGCACAATTATTAATAGGGAAAAGGACAGTAAGCCACATCCAAGTATAGCCGAAAGACAGATAGTCACTCATCTTTAAAGTTTGACAGTAATCTACAGTCAGCGATTGTAAATTGACTGTTAGCACCTACCGTTAGAATTTTGGATGAAATCTGTTAAAATTATAAGTATAAAGACGAAAATACTCTTGGTCAGACTTCAAATTTTCAAAACCATGCCAGATTTTGGTTGTTTCTTGGCCAACTTTCACCGACCTCCAAACAACTTCGATGTTCGTCCTCGTCTCCTTGCCATTGACCGGAGATGCTCGCCATAGTCGTCGCCAGAAAAATATACCCGTCACTGGAGATGCCATTTTTAGCCTGTTTTATCTCAAAAGTCTTCTCAATCATTGGCTTGTTTCTATTTTATCTATGAATATTAATACATATTTCTGTGGTTTATGGTTTTCTGATGTGAAACAGTCTTGTCGTAATATATATAGTGAAATTTGATACATGGTTGGTTTTCAACTATTATAAGAACTTGTCCACATGGGGACACCCAACTTTTGAGTATCACATTTTTATCCTATCAAACATAAATGCCCATGAAAAAACCTTAAGCATACAATCCTTATCCTAGTACTAAATAAAAATATCATAACAGATCTGTACAAATATTAAACCAACTTTGAACTACGATGAAGAAAACGAAATGGGTTCCATAATCAAAGACTTGACTCGGTTCTTCGATACAATATCCGGAGCACCATAACTATCACCTCGTTGGTATATTAGACGCACAATCCGAGCTAGGTTAAATGCGATCTCCACAAATTTTCTAGAAAACGGACTTCCATTAATGTTAACGACGTTGCTATTCATCTTCCTCCATGTTTCCGCTATCATCTCTCTTACTCTCAGGCGGGCTTTCCCTTCGGACGCACCCGTTTCATTCATGTAGCATATTATTGAATTCGCAGACTCACGACTCTCCAACTCGACCTGCACATTTTATCATCACAATCACAACAAAGAAAATGTAACAACAATGGTAGTCAAATAATTAAAACACAAGACGAAGATATAACTTTTACAATTAAGAAGAAATAATGCACCTTTGAAGTACTCGAGTCGTTGTAAAGACGGAAAATAAGAGAAGGAAGGTGCAATACATCATGGTATTGTTCCAAGCAATGCAATGCCTCTTTGGTGATTTCTTCACTCGCAAGAAAGTATGCATGAACAAGAAACAGAGCTCCCGAGGACGAAAGCCATGAATTCTCCAAATACTCATCGATTCTCGGAGTTTCTTTGTTTTGATTCCACTTTGCTTCTTGGAGAAATGTTTGACATAGATCACCCCACTAAATAATGTTCAATCACAATGTTACAAGTTATTTTATGACAGTAAACGTAGACGTGAGATTGAAACCAGCGATCACATGCATGTTTAAGTATAATATTATAAGTTAAAGATCGGTTGAATATATATATATATATAGTACCACTTTTGATAGGTAGGGTGTGACATTATGTCCATGCTGCTTGAGACTGTCATAACCCATTTCATTCACGGTATTGAAAAGAGCTAGAAAACATAACTTCATGTAACCAGGAAGTTCTTCTAAAGTCTTAACATCCCATCTGAATGAGAAAAACATATCATCAATTAGAGGCTGTAATAAACTATTTACAAGGAGAAGACAAATTAAGAGTGATTAGTTGTGATCCAATAACTAACCTCTTAACAGCGTTTGTGAAGATTTGGAGTTCATCAAGAGTCCCATGAACATCATATATGTCATCAATGGTGGTAACAAGTGCAGCCAATTTTGTTATTCCTTTAAGGAACTTTCTCTGTTGAGGTTCATAAGCTAAACCAATGGCACAAAAGAAGCTTTCCACAAGCCTGTCTCTTGCAAAACTTAACCTGCTTGATAGCCCCATTTCCTTCCACCAACTGTGATGAGAAAGCCATCATCACTTGGTTATTAGTAACTTTTTTAGACATCAAATTTTTAAACATATAAATCACTACCTTGACACTTCCTTAAGGCTTGTTTGGTGGATGGATTGGACCATGTTAAAATCAAGCTTGGCAAGCTCAAGAAGAATTGGGTATTTTGTGCTCTCCTCATATTCTTGTTCAATTGACCACCTTGCCTCTTCCCTCTGTGTTCTGTAGTGCAATGGAGCCTCCAAGGCATGCCTCACCCTTGCTCCATCCCCTTTGCTCATCTTCAACATGTTGTCTTTGCTCATCTTCTTCATCAAATTCATTCTTGTGAATGTGATTGCCTCAACCAAGACATCCTCTCCTTCAAGGCCAAGATGTGAAGCTTCATATAGACTCAACATTCCTCTAACATCCTCTTCAACCCCTCTCTTGAATTTTCCTTCATCGTCCATGAACTTCATGAACACATCTATACACAGTTCTTGAATACATCACTGATCATGTTTTTGAAAAAAAACAACGATAAGCCAAAAATGTATCAATTGTACCTTGAGATACATTGTAGCCATGTTGTCTGAGGAGCCTGAAGCTGAGAGCAACGGTGTGAAGATCATCACAATTCTTGCCAAGTTCTTGCAAAGACACGAACCTAGTTTTCAAGGCTTTTCTTATGCTTCTCTCGAGATGGTACCCTAGACCAAACCTTTGAATCTTGTCGATCAATTCAAGCATCGACAATGAATCCGCATCTTCTCTTCCGAGTATATTACGCATCTTTTCAACTAAGATCTGTATATGATTCTCTGGTTCATCACACTGCGTAGAGTTTAACAAAAACCCGAAACTCAAGATACAAATACAACATTAATAGATATATATAGTAAAAAATAATTTAAGTATACGTACATGATCGGTTTTCAAAAGCTGCAGAGATTCATAATCCCATATATTAGGCTGATATTGTGGTTCGATAGGAGCTTTCGTACTCGTAACAAGTTCTCTTTGAGGTGTTGCCAAGTGATGTATAGGGGTAGTCATCCCCATTATAACTATTGAAGACTGCTGCACAGTAGATGACATGTCAGAGAGATATACCAAATTCTTTTAGTTTTTGGCTAAGATTATTGGTGCATAATAAAGTACATGAGTGGATTCCTTATATAGTAGAAATCAAACCGACCAACCTAATATTTTTAAATGTTAATCAATGGCCTGATATTATTCATGATACTGAGAAATAGAAAAATATGTCTCTGAACTTATTATGTTGTGTTACAATGATTTCCATGTGTATAGTACCCATGATGTGATGGGCTGAACACTTACAACTAAAAAAACGTTCTTTAATACAAATATAAAAATTTATACACGTAATATTAGTTGCATCGTTCATCGCAGAGTTAAGTTTGATGTAAAATATCTATAATACCCTTATACAAAAAGGGTAATTTCATGTCAGTACCTTAACTTTGTCTTATTTTCAAATCAGTACCTCAAGTTTGAAAAGTTTTCTGCCAGTACCCCAAGTTTACTTATTTGCATATAAGTTACTAATATGTTAAATCTAACACAGTTGGGATGTGCAAAAGACCAAAATGCCCCTAATGCTAATAAATTAAAATTTGACCGGTCGGTTTAAATCGTCCATACTTAAATTAATAATAATAATATTAATACTTAAATTAATAATAAATTAGATAATATTAATAATTATTAATTATAGCCGATATGTCCATTGAGGGCAACTTTAGGTGCCTCGAAGAAGCCAAATTTATCTTCAGAGTTGCTGTAATGGGAAGCTAGGTAGACGAGTCTTGTTTCCTAGCTATCTCCTCTGGTTTGAGACTGCCCCGATTCATAACAACGCCTTCTTACCATTATCGCCATCGCCAGTTCTGCCTCGTCAGGGGAAAGGATAATGTTCAAAATTGAATCTCAACTAATAATTACTTCCAATTTATTGTATTGGGTATAGAAATTAAATGGAAACTTTCAATAGTTGTTGCCCTCATTTTTGTTTGTATGATCATCTTCATTATAGATATTGTGTTGTACAAAGGAGAACTAAAAAACAATACAATGTTGGTGCTCAAGAACATTATGGTAAAACTCAAAACCACAAATTGATTTTTTTTTTAGGATCACCGACGCCATTGTCACGTATCCAACGGCATTCGGGTTTTGTTTTTGTCCGATTGGTCACGTTGGTTCATCACAATGGTTGAATTAGGGGTAATTTCATATGAATACCCTAAGTTTGCTTCATTTTCGAATCAGTGTTCTAAGTTTGAAAAGTTTTTTGTCGGTACCTCAAGTTCAATTACGTTACACTTAAGGTAACGGATGTTAAATCTAACAGAATTAGTATGCGAAAAAATAAAAAATGCCCCTAATGCTTAATTCTCAGTTTGATAATTAATTGGTAAATATGAAAAGACTAATTTACCCTCACCTAAGTAATAAACAAACCTTATGCACCAAGAGCATAGTATGCCCTCAACTATTCATTCAATTTCCAAACAAATGTCATCAATATTATATTCCTAAAATTTTAATTTCTCTTCATTTTTTCTATTCCTTTTTTTAGTTTGACAGAATGAATCAAATAAAAAATTATACTCCAGACTCACATTCAACTACATATGTTCAATAAATTGATAAAATTAATTAGTTTAGAGTGAGAAATTTGAATCACAGCAAGTGTATATTAATAAAAATCAACAATCCTAGCATCCACGAATAAAGAAATCCAGATTTTGTTTTTTAGTGCTGTCGGAGACGATTTGGACCGGCAGAGGCCGCCGGAACGGAGCCCAGCGCCTCGTCCAATCGGAACTCCGGCAACTCCGCCGTACATCGGCGCCAGATCCGCACCCGCAATCTGCCACAATAAATCGGACGAGAGGAGATTTCGATCTTCAGCGGGACGAAGAGGCTACATTTCGGGGTCGGGGAGGTCTCGGACGGTAGCTCCAGCTCTACTGTGGCCATGGCTTTGGAGGAGGGAGAGAGATGAGTCAGATAAGAAGTGGGGAAGAGAAGAGTCATGTTAGGAAAGAGAGGGAGGTTACTGAGATTACGTTGGTTAGGGTTGAAGATTAAGATTAAAGTAAGAAATTCGTTGGTTACTTTTAATTATTTCACTTCTTCACTTAAAAAGATAAATGTGCCATTTACCCATTAATTCATTTAGTTATTCAATTAAGGGCAAAATAGTTATTTTATAATTAAACCAGTTTAAATAGATTTGAATCGGTCAGACGGTTAAATTTCAATTCATAACTATTAAGAATATTTTAGATTTTTTACAAATTAATTCTGTTAAATTTAATATCCGTTACCTTAAGGGCAACATAATTGAATTTCGGGTATCGACAAAAAAAATTTCAAACTTAAGGTATCAATTTGAAAATGAAGTAAACTTGGGGCACATACATGAAATTATCCCTTATATTTATTTTTGTAAAACCGTTTCATAAATTTGGTTGGCCATGAAAGTACATGGTAAAACCATGAAACCATTATAAAATTCATGACATATCAAGCCATGCAAAAACTATACAAAAATTTGATACACGGAACCGTATAAACTTGATGAATGAAATTATAAAACAATGAAACATTCTGAGTGATATACAAACTATACAATTTTTTGACTCATAAAATTTAATTAACTTGATTAATGAAACCATGCAACTCAATTACTCAAACTTGATTTTACAAAAATATTGATGAAATTAATTTTACAAGCAAACGGATGAACTCGATTCAGTTAAAGTGAAACTTGATTTAAAAATAAAATCAAAGTAACGAAGGAGTAAAATTAATTTAGAAGTAATTATATAAATTCAAAAATACATTTCTATATTGCAACATAAAAACTCTCTATATCATGAGAGTTTTATGTTGCAATACAAGATTGTGGATGATCATTAAAGCAAGATTGAAGCACAGCCTCATATAAACGGGACTTTCTGATTAATTTATTCATTAAAAGAATGTTTTTGTGTCGTGTCATGATAGAGAGGACAAATGAAATTATAAACTTTCTAAAAATATCTCCAGCATCATTTTTATCCGCGAGATTGAAGTACACTAAAGACAACAAAAACTCTTTAGTATAACGAATGGTCACATACTGTATGAGGAGAACCACCTAATATATTTACGAAAAATTATAAAAAAAAAGCGTATTATTTTTTTTGAAAGTAGAAAAAAGTATTTTATTGTTTGAACTTTTTGTAAGAAGTTGCACTATTATTTATTAATTGCAAGAAATTACTTTATTATTTACATTTTTGTAAGATGTGATGGGCTGATCTCATCAAACTAAAAAAACATCAAATAATACAAATATAAGAATTTATACTAGTCAATAAATGGTATCAATCAATAGGTCATGTTAATATTGTTTCATTTATTATTAATTAGAGAAATTTTTTACAGGACTTCTCTTGACCGTACATCATTTTTACTCAAATGTCCTTAACTTTAAAATCAACTCCTAAATTTGAAAATTTTTAACTTTACTATATTCAGTTAACTTTTCAAAAAATTATGTTAACTTTTCCGTCAAATGAAAAAAATACTCTAGTATTAATAAATCAAAATAAATAAGTAAAATTGATTTTTAACATTTTTTCCTAATTTTTTTGTTGTATAAAATAAAGAAAAAAATTATGTTAGTAGTAAAAATAATTTTTAAAAGTGTTTTTTATAAACAAAATTTTTTAAAAAAATAACTTTTATAAAAAAAATAAACAATAATACTAAAACATTATTTTTATTCTTTGTTTTTGTTAAAAAATAGAAAAAAGAAGTTCAAAGTTATTTTCATTTATTTATTTTAAATTTTTAATGGAATGGTATTTTCGTCATTTCGCAAAAAAAAGTCAACAGAATTTTCAAAAAAGTTGATGAAAAAGGGAAAAAACTTCACAAATTGATTTTAAAGTTAAAGAGGTTTAAGTGAAACTTGTGTATAGTTAAGAGAGGTCTTGTGAAGTTTTCCCTAATAATTAAATAAAATAGAGAAAATTAAATATAACCGAGTTTCACCTATTGTCACTTAACTTTAACATCATCGTGTGGAGTCCTTTAAGTTTGAAAAAGTTTCACATTACCCTTTTTCAGTTAATTTTTTTGAAAATTTAGTTAACATTTTTAAAGAATAACGAAAATATCATTGCATTAAAAAATTAAAATAAATAAATAAAATGATTTCAAAAAGAAAAATTCTTATTTTTTTTCAAAAACAAAAAATTTAAAATATATATTAGTATCAATTTCTTTTGAAAATAATTTTTCATAAAAAATTATAAAAATAAAAATGAAGGTTAAAAATCATTTTTCTTATTTCTTTTATAACATACTATTAAAAAATTATATTTACTACTAACATAATTTTATTTTTTATTTTCTATGATAAAAACATTATAGAAATTTTTAATACAAGGGCATTTCATCATTTCAATAAAATTAACATAATTTTCAAACAAGTTAACGGAAAATGGTAAAATGAAATTTTTTCAAACTTAAGAGACTCAAAAAGTTGATTTTGAGGTTAATGGGGATTAAGTGAAACTCGGATATAATTTAGAGGAGTTATGTTCAATTTTCTCAATAAAATTAAATCATCTTCGATCTTCGAGGGGATATCGTAATAGCTGGGCCTCACACTATTTATGGAGAAGTTTTGGTTTCGAGACATGTTGTGAGGGTGGGAAAGGATTAAAGGGTAGATATAGGATTTGATGTATTGTAATATTCAAAATAAAAATAATATATAAGTAAAAACAATACTAACAAAAAATATGAAACTTTAATATTACCACTCTCATCTCCCTCCATTTCACAAAATTTCTCTCACTCCCATACTCTGATGCATCATCGCACCTTTGGTGACTTTCTTCCCCTACTTTACCCGATTCGCAACCTGCACCTCCCACCAAAAGTACGTTGAAATGCAATCGATATCCTCCTCTCATTTCTCTTCTCTAACTTCACTTGCCCTGCATGCTTCTACAGCCTCACCGCCTGCCGCGACCCGCCCTATATCGCCTATGGCATTTTCCTTTATAGCGGTGACATCTTCGCCATGTCTCCAAGAACTACATCGACACCGCTTCAGTAGATCTGGTTAAAAAAATCCCCAATGAGAGAACGTCCCTCACCTGGTACGACGGGTGATGGGCTCGATACTCCAACAAGTCATTTTCCAATCTGGCGACAAATTCGTCGCACAAACTACTCAATACAAGGGATGAAAATTGAGCGGATTTGCCAATCTCAACCATGTTAAAAACGTTGTCTAGTTTTGCGTTCTAACTGAGCAGACAGGGGTTCTCCATTTTCTATTTCCAACCCAAAATAATGTTTAAACATACTTAATTTTTTAATATAGAATTTTATTAAAACAATTATTTTAATAAAAAATAACTTTAATATATTATAAAATAATTATTTAATAAAATATATATTTAAAAATATTACTTTTAATTAAATATGCATTTTTAATATAATATTTAATTAAAAATATTTTAATATATTAGGACGGAGTAGGGCGAAGTACGTCATTCCGTATCCGTCCAAATTTAAGGATCTAATAATTAAAATAAATAGATAATTAATTTATAATCACACGTTATGTTGTTTGATATTATGTTGTTTGATGAGTCAATTATTATCTAACGACTGAGATGTTTCTTACGTGTTTTTAGAAAAAAGAAAAAAGAAAAGAGAAAAAGATATTTCTTACGTTTATATCATGAGAGTTTAAGTGAGTACACCTCATGATGTTGCAGTTCAAGGTTGTGGATAATCATTAAAGCAAGATTGAATCACAACCTCATATAAACAAGACTTTCTGATTAATTAATTCATTAAAAGGACGTTTTTGTGTCGTGTCATGATAGAGAGGACAAATGGAATTATAAACTTTCTGAAAATATCTCCGGCATCATTTTTATCCGTGAGATTGAAGTACACTAAAGACAAAAAAAACTTTTTAAAATAACGAATGGTCAGATATTGTATGAGAATCACCTAATATATTTAAGGAAAATTACAAAAAAACGTTTTTTTAAAGTGGAAAACAAACAGATTATTGTTTAAACTTTTTTTTGTAGAAAGTTGCACTATTATTTTTTAATTGCAAAAAAATACTTTATTATGTACGTATTTTTTGCAAATGTGTGTATTTTTATAAAAATTAAGAAATTGTTCTTCAAATTTAATAATTACTTTTTTCCAATTTTGTCTTCTAGCTAGAATTTGTATGATAAAATTTTGTAATTTAATTAATTATTTAAATTTAAAAATTATTTTTAAAAATTATGTTACAAAACTCTTAATTTTTAGAGTAATTTCTGTCACTTTTATAAAAGTATACATTTTGCAAAAAAAAAAACATAAACAACATGATACATTTTTGCAATTAACAAATATCAAGACATTTTTATTGCAATTTTTCCTATAATTGTTCAAAGATAAAAAAATTAAAATATAATAACATGACGATATAATAGCAATTTTTGTATGGTACTTCCTTGAGGGGATACCGTAACAGTTTGAACTTCACACGATTAATAGAAAAGTACGTCTGAGTCTCAAACACCGTTGTGAACTTAAAAATAATTAAAGGGTAGATTTAATATATAATGTAATTTAAAAAAAAAATCTTCTTATGGTACAATAATTCAACCATCACAGATATAATATTGATCTTGTAACAAATTAACCTTTTATCTCACTTAATTTCAACTTTAGCTTCGTTAGATTTTGTTTTATACGAGGAAAACCTAATTTTTCTCCAATTCATGGATATTCCTCCCTTACTTACAGTAGATTTATATTTTATTTGAAGGAACATAGATTTAAATTTATTCTTGAAAAGTAAGTTTAAAATATTTTTCTTATTTTATTACAAAACACTTGCATAATAGTGAACGCTATTATTTTTTTCATTGTGAAGTCTATTATCGTATTTAAAATTTGTCATTACTATCTCGTTTTTTTATCATCTATTGATAGATGAAATACGATTGTATTGAATTGAGATAAATTATAATGTATACAAAAGCATGCATATATAGGCAGATATTGGAGCTAGGGTTTACAATACATAACGGGTTTAGGCCCATATATTAACATGCTCCCTCAAACTCAAGGTGGAGGCTTCAGATTGAGTTTGGAAACTAATGCAGTGAACCGTCTCGGAAGTAGAGGTATGGTGAAGACGTCAATAGTCTGGCTATCTGAGAAAACAACATGTAGAGTGATGGTGCCCTGGTTGAGATGATGTCTAATGAAGTGACAATCATTCTCGATATGCTTGGTGTGTTCATGGAAGACGTCATTGTGGGCGATCTGGATGGCGCTTCGGCTGTCACAATGGATGGAAGTAGCTAAGCTGTGAGCAATGCCCACGTCATGAAGTAGCCAAAGGAGCTCAGAGGTAGTATCGACAAGAATACGATATCCGACCTCTGTGCTAGAACGTGCAACTGTCGTCTGCTTCTTACTCCTCCAAAAGATAAGAGATTGGCCGAGAAAGAAGCAATATTCTGTTGTGGAGCGTCGATCAGTAGAATCACCAGCCCAATCTGCATCTGAAATGCCTGCAACACCATATGTGTATTCCACGAGAAACGAAGACCGTTAGATAGAGTGCCTCGTACATAATGGAGTACTCCAAGGACGGCCTCATAGTGTGTGGTTCGCGGTGCACTCATGAACTGGCAGACAATATGGACTACGTAGGCAATGTCTGGACGTGTGACGGTGAGATAGACAAGGCTCCCTACGATTTGTCGATACAAGGTAGCATCCTGGAGAGGTTTTCCATGGGCAGGTGAGCTTCTCTTTGCCTCGATAGGAGTAGAGGCAATCTTGTTGTCTGATAAACTTGCTCAAGAAATAAGATCAGCTGCATATTTAACATTTGATAGATGATAACCTGAAGAAACTGACGAGATTTATAGACCGAGAAAATATGTGAGCTTGCCGAGTTCTTTCATATCAAAGTGTTTGCTGAGCTGGTTCTTCAGGTCGGAGATATCGGAGTCATCGTCTCCGGTGATAATCATATCATCTACATAAAGTAGAAGCAGGATGTCACCACGAGAAGTCTTTCTAACAAACAGGGCGGTGTCGTACGGACTGGAGGTGAAGCCGAGATCAGACATTTTCCCACTGAATTTTTGAGAACCATGCCCTCAGAGCTTGCTTGAGTCCATATAGAGCCTTCTTCAAGCGACATACTGTATTTGGCGGATGCTCGTACCCAAGAGGAGGATACATACAGACTTCTTATGTAAGATTACCGTTGAGAAAATCATTCTTGGCGTCCATTTGATAAAGGTTCCACTTTCGCTCGGTTGCAACTGCAATTAGAATGCGAACTGATGTGAGATGACCAACTGGTGCAAATGTATTCTCATAATCGATCCCATATTCTTGGGAGAATCCTCGGGCAACGAGGCGAGGTTTGTAGCGCTCAACGGTCCCATCGGCCTTAGTCTTCACCTTATATACCCACTTGCAACTGACTGCAGATTTATTGCTGGGTAATTGAACGAGTTCCCAAGTACGAGTTTTGTCAAGCACCCGAAGTACTTCAGATTTCTTGCTGCCACAAAGGATTAGTGTATGCCTCGCAATATGTACGAGGTTCATGGCAGTAGACATGACTCGAGAGAGATTGGGTAGTGTTACTTGATAGTCTTGAAGGTGAGATGGTGGCCGTTTTTGACGTTGAGGATGGGGGAGGAGCACGGGATCTTCAGGCGGGACCGGATCTATAGGAGGAGTTGGGATATGAAGCGTTGGAGTACCTGCAGGGAATAGCTGAGAAGAGGATCCCTCAAAATCATTAGGAAAGAGATCAAATATCAGGATTTAAAAAGAAAGGGGTTGATTGAGACACGTGAAAAGAAGACATGGACGAAAACATTTTGTGTTCCCAAAAAGTGACGTGGCAGGATATGCGGAGATGTTTGGAAATATGACCCCAACATCTCCACCCTTTATGTTCGTTCCCATACCCAATGAAACAACAAAGACGACCACGAGGCTCAAGTTTAGTTCGTTCGTGAGGCTGCAACTAAACGAAACAGACACACCCAAAGGTGCGAAGAAGGTCATAGTTAGAAGGACGACCATAAAGACATTCGTAAGGAGTTTTATTACTGATGACAGGAGAGGGAACTATATTGATAGTGTAGACAGACGTAAGTGATGCTAACACTTCCGTGTCGGTAAAAATTAGGCACAACCGAATGATGTACGTCAGTTGTGTCAGTAGTAGTTACTTATAACCGACGTAGTTAAGGTCGGTATAGTGTGTAAGTAATAGTTACTTATAATCAATACAGTTAGGACATGTACAATGTGTCAATAGTAGTTACTTATTACTGACGTGCACAACTGCATATGTAATAGTAAACCACTGCCAATACACAGTACCCAAGAATAACCGTGTCAACAAACGTTACACGAACGACACTATATGTACTGACGTACACGCATTTAATTATTGTGTGTCGGCTACAGTACAACCGAGATGTAATTGGCTATAAGCAAATTTTTAGTAGTGTAAGTGACAATTTTTTTTGAAATAAAAAAGTACACTGTCCTCGACAGCAATCTGAAAATGGACAATTTCTGTCTTCAAGCAATAAGGATAGGGCGAGGTATATCCCTCTCCAGTTTTGCCCTCGATATATTAAAAATATTATTTTAATACATTAACTGATTAATGTTTTATAATACAAATTTTATTGAAAATATGTGTTAATATATAATGTTTTGGATTGAGACATAGATTCTTTGTCGCGTCAATTGAAGTTGAAGGTAATGAAAACTTTTTGTGTATTAACTTATATTTGGAAAAATATCGTGCCGCAGATATTTTGTAAAACCAAGAAGCTCAATTATTGAAGCGAAGATCGAAGCACAACCTCATAATTAGCTGAAATGGGCCCTTTCGATTTGATAAATCGATCACAAGAATGAAACAGTGTCATGTGACAGAATAGATGGATGAAGTTATACATATATAGATTGTTTGTTTCATGTTGAAATAATGTTTTCAATTGTTCTCTTGAGGTGGGAACCACATGTTCCTCGGATTGCAACGTTACCATTCATTTCATGGGAAAGAATTAATGAGCAGTGACCGTCCCGACATTGTCGTTGTCAAGTATAAATAGGGTCGGTGTTAGACCTAATGGTAATCTCCTTTTCCTTTTCTTTTTTAATAGAAAAAGACAAATATTATTAAGCAGTTAGTTTAACATCATACCGCACAGTTTCGTATGAATAAAATCGATGGTGGACCGAATGGTTGCCACCCTTTAATTATTGGAGAATTTGAGAATTTCGAATGAGAATAAGAATAAGAATTTAAAAAAATATATTATACTTGTCTTCTTTAAATTTTAATATATATATATATATATATATATAAGATTATGGTCTGGCGTGAATCAAGTAGACTTACAAAAATTTGTGAGAACCGTATTTTTATTATTATGTCATGTATTTCCATCATTAAGTATGTATATATATATTGGAATGCACTCCAATACAAACTCACCCCAAATGTTCAAACTATTATATAATTATCGGATCAGAGACGCGCGTAATTTTAAATTGCGACACGTGGTAGTTATATAACGTTGCACTATTATACATTGCACTACATGTTCTACATAGTTATACAACATTGCATTGCGTGTTATACAATTTGGACGTTTGGACATTTTCCCCTAGTTTGTATTTGATACCTAATATATATATATATATATATATATATATATGAGAACCAAGAGTTGCGTGATAACGCGTGAGAACCACCTAAATGTAACGAGGGGCGTGTATTTTTTTATACCCGTCGAGCGGAGGGGTGTTACAAGGGATTGAAAGAAAAAAAACAGTTTTTTTGTCTGCCGTGATAATGTTATGGAAATACATGACATAATAATGAAAACATGGTTTTCACATGTTCGCACAAAACCTTATGATTCACACGAGATCATGAGCCTATATATATATATATATAACCTCTAGAAACTTTCATGCTAAAATTACATTTTTTTTCACTTTCTTAAGGTCATAGATTCAACTTTTCAACTTTGGCGATTATCAAATTTTTTTAATTAGAAAGGTTTATCATAAATCTTACAAATTATTTTTTATAGTTTATTTTTTCTTAGAATAGTTTTTTGGGAAAATTATACAATTTTTATAATTTCTTTTAAATATATTAGTTTATCTCACTTAATTCAATAAAGTTTATATTTATTAAATAAAAACGTTTTTGTTGTTTTTAATTCACCAGATCCATCATTTAGTTTTTTTTTTATAGTTTTATATAGATTTTCTTTAATAACGGCGCACGTTTTGCGCCGTTACAGAGCCGTTTGTGCGCCATTACAAACTGTAACGGCGCACAAACCGCCATTTTACGGTGCGCCGTTACAAAAGCGCCGTTACAAATTGTAACAGTGCACATTGTGCGCCGTTAGAGTTTGTAACGGCGCACAAACGGTGTGCGCCGTTATAAAATTGATAAATTTAAAAAAATAAAAAAGGGAAAAGGGAAAAAAACTAAAAACTAAAAATTAATATTTAATTTTTAGTTTTTTTCCATTTTTTTAACAAAATGAAATAATAAAAATCTAAACTAATATTATACTATTTCTTAAAATTACACAAACAATTTTTCATACAAACAATATTATACAATTTCAAATTAATATCTAATAATTTCAAACAATTTCTAAATTAATATTATACAATTTCTTAAATTACACAAACAATTTTTCAAAAATTTCAACAAATATTCAAAAAATTTGTTCAACATGCACACTACAAATTATTGTAAAATCTAACATACAATCTAAAAATCAAACACCCAATTAAACCTAAAATTAAAACCTCTAAGTACATACCTTAGCAAAATATTGAAGAAGGAGAGGAAGAGAGACGGCGCGGTGGACGGTGGCGGTGGACGGAGGCGGTGGACGACGGCGCTGGCGGCAGGGAGAGGCAGGAAGAAAAGGGAGAGGTAGAACACTGGAAGAAGAAGGGTTCTGTGAAATTATATAATTGGATTTTGTAACGGCGCACTTTGCTATGTGCGCCATTACAAAAAAAAGTTTGCGGGAAATTTAATTTTCGCGAAAAGAGAAATTTGATTTTTCACGAAAATTTCGTTTGGCGCCACTTTTGTAACGGCGCACATAGCAAAGTGCGTCGTTACAAACTATAACCATAAATTATTATTTTAATATTGTCGATCCGATCGTGAATGATTAGCGGTGTTCCCGTGGTTTGGTTTTCCTAAAATTTGTATTATACCAAGTACATGTTATATACAACTAATTGAACGGTTTCGATTCAAAAAATATATATGAATCTACCGAACGTTTGATGATCAATGTGTTTAGGGTTTATGTTAGGTTTTACCTTCCTAAACCTTCAACTCACGCTTTCAACGAAAGTAGTTTATGTTGAAAATCAAGTTTTAATCCAATCGTACAGATTGGAGCGCAATGGATTGCTACTTCATGTGCCAAAATTTCAGTCAATTCCGATAATGTATGAACCTCGATCCACACCGGTCAAGGGGGAGTCAACTTTGTTGACTATGAAATTTGACCATTTGTAACGCGCGCACAATAGTAAAGTGCGCCGTTACAAAATTAACCCTAAATTATTATTTTATTCATGTCGGTCCGGTCGTGAATAATTAGCTGTGCTCCCGTGGTTTGATTTTTATAAAATTTGTAATATACCAAGTACCTGTTATTTACAACAGATTTAACGGTTTTGATTTTTAAAAAAATATATTGATCTATTGAACGTTGGACGAGTTATGTGTTTAGGGTTTAGGATAGAGTTTACTTTCCTAAACCATAAACTCACGCTTTCAACGAAAGTGGTTTATGTTCAAAATCATGTTTTAATCCAACCGTACGGTTTGGAGCGCAATGTTTTAATACTTGATGTGCCAAAATTGTAGTTAATTCCGAGAATGTTTGAATCTCGATCCAAACCGGTCAACCTTGATTACCTCTGTAAGTAAAGGTCAAACTCTCAGTAGAGATTTTTTTTTTGGGACATGGTACATCGATTTTAATTTTTTATTAACGTACATGAATTTTAAATCGTTTCAAATGATTATGGTAATTTTGGTCTACAATTAGCATATGAAAAGAGAACAAAAAACCGAAATCAACCGAAAGTGAACAATCTTGACTAGGGAGTAGTCAAATTTTTTGACCATTTGCGACGGCGCACTTCCAAATGTGCGCCGTTACAAAATCTTAGTAACGGCGCACTTTAAAAGGTGCGCCGTTACAAACTAACGACGACAAAAACGGTTCGTTTTCGAACCGTTTACTCCTAACGGTAAGATTTTGGTCAACGGTCAACAATTTTGTAACGGCACACTGTGGGTATGTGCGTCGTTACAAAATTAGTAACAGCGCACATTTGGCGTGCGCCGTTACAAAATTAGTAACAGCGCACATTTGGCGTGCGCCGTCACAAATTGAATTTGTAACGGCGCACATACCCAAAGTGCGCCGTTACAAATGCAAAAACTGATAGTGAAATATAACTCCAAAACTTACTTGGTCCATGTTCATGTATATTAAAACATGAGTTCATCTCGAAAAAATTATTCAAACTCGAACTTTTTTTCAAGTTACTAAATTTGTGATCACCTATAAAGTGTTTAAACATACAATTATATATTTTAGGAAAAAAACAATAAGTCACACTCACGTATGACCAAAAGATAGATAGCCATCGCATATTTAAAAATGGACAGTAAGTTACATTCAACGATTGGAAATTGACAGTTAGCACCTAGCGTTAGAATTTTTGATGGAAGCTGTTAAAATTTTAAGTAAAATGACGAAAATGCCTTGGTCTTGTTTCAAATTTTCAAAACTTGCCATTGTGAAGATTTTGGTTTTTTTCTTGTCTCAAACTATACTTACCTCCGAACTATTTTGCCGTCTTCCTTGCCTCCTCGTCATTAACCAAAGACTCGCCAGAGATGCTCGTCGGAGAAATCAACCCGTCGCCAGCAAGCTGATCAAAGCTGGATTGGATAAGATGGGTGTTACTTATAAATACCCATTTCCCTAATAATTGTCCGGTAGAGTTGAAATCTCCTTGATTCTTAGAGTTCTAAACGACATTTGATCCGAGAAGACCGATGGAAGAAAGAGGGGCTCAAATTTCCCTGAACAAGAAATGAAACCAGAAACAAAAGTTAATTTCAAATATTCATTTCCCCAATTAACAGTATATGCTTTATAGCAAAAAACTACAGTTTGCCACTACTTATAAATGATAAGATATTTTTAATCTTAATTAATAAAGATATTTGATAAATCTCAATATATAAAACATCCCAAGTCATAAGAAAAACTTTCAAAATGGATGCTTAGAGAATGTAAAATCCCACGTGAAAAGAATATAGAATAGAACGGGTGTATACAAAGGGTTGGAACAAACCCAACTAATAAGTTGAGTTTTTAATTGCGAAGTCTTGTCCGATATGTGCAGCCCAATTTCCCAGCTTAAATAGCCTATATTCAATAAAATTTAAAGCACAAAAATGGCCACAGTGATAATCCAATCACCGTCATTACTCTATCCCACTTTTTATTCGTATTTACAATTACTTAAGATATGATCTAAAATAATGGGTGAAAGATGGTTTTGTAAATGCATTTTATATCATGTGCATAAGAAGTGGGAAGCATGGTATAATCACAAAGAGCTAACTGATTTACTGCAAACCACAAATATCATGAATTTTTGACGGTGTCAACCCAATTTATCTGGCGATGATCACGGTGAGTCGCTAGTTAATGACAAGGAGGCGAGGACGACCGATAAAGTTGTTCAGAAGTCAAAAATGAGGTCAGTGAAAGTTGAGCAAAAAAACAATCAAAATCCTCACAATAACATGGTTTTCATAATTTGAAATATGACCAAGGTCGTATCTTTGTCTTTTTACTTAAAATTTTAACATATTTCATCCAAAATTCTAACGGTATGTGTTAACTGTCAATTTTCAATCGCTGAGTATAGCTTACTGTCCACTTTTAAATATGAAGTGACTGTATGTCTTTTGGCCATGACTTATTATCGTTTTTCCTATATTTTATTAACTCCACCGAAAATTCTTGTCTCCGCCCCGTACTCTTTTTCTAAAAAAACAGGATGATGCATTTTACAAGTCTTGCATTATTAATTACAATATGTTTACATGTATCCACAATCAATCAGAAGCACACATGGGATACATGTTTAAGCATATATAATTCTTATTCTTGTTTGGATATGGTACTACTTACACAATTCGAATTAGATTGAATACAATGTACGAAATTACATTTAAGGAAGTGGAATTAATGTATATATCTCAATTATCTATGTTCATTTTCGTATCGAAGAAAATGAAATGGGTTCCATAATCAGCGACTTGATCCGATTCACTGAAGCAGTACGGGGAACTCCATAAGTGTCACTATGTTGATATGTAAGGTGGGCGACCCTAGCAACGTTAAAAGCAGCTTCTACTATATCTTCATTTCGCAACATAATATGCACCTCTTCAACCATTACTCGTATCTATATATCGATTCGTCCCACTGCATCGAATTTAAATCAAAATTAAAACTTGTATCATAAAAATAGAACATTAACAAAATATACGACTTATTATAATAAGTATAACATATTAAAACCTAAATCTTGATACAGAACTTACTGATAAAAATAGACGTAATAAATATATAAGTACATACATGATCGGTGTCAACTGGCTCATCAAGGAGAGCTTCAAATGATTTGATGCCATTTCTCTGATCTCTGTTTTTGGCTAAGATTGATTATATTGATCTCTGTATTTGATATTAATCAAAACCATACCTTAAAAACGACGAAGACGCGTTAGCTAGCTATAATTGTCAGAGACTAGGTTGACTTGAACCACAGCTTCGTAACTCAGAAGTGTGAATGGGCCCTTTCAATAAATACAACAAAACAACGTGTCCTCCCGGTCCCGTACGTGCTTATCTAGAGACCTAATGTTGGATTTGGGTCGTGAATCCAAGTTTATTTTTATTCAATCATTAACATTTTGGCCATCTTATATTTATTGTAATTAAGGGTGTTTTGATCATCTTAAATTTAAAATCTAAAGAATTGTATTGGAGTGGGGAAAACAAATTATAAACCCACTTCTTAGATTAAAATTATTCTCATTGGCAAATTATAGGTATAAATTTTATATTACATCAGCACAATGACCTCACAAATTTAGAATAATAATAAAACGATTATTTCAAGGTGACGAGAAACATATATTTAGTGAAAAGAACGTGGGAAGGAAGCATCTTTCACACGTATGATGTTTTATTTCCGAATGGCCTCGTGTCGTGTAGGTAAGTGTATTGAAAGGTTCCTATACTTACACGTGCGTGTGTATGCTGACTTTTCAAAAAAAATGGTTAAATAATAAAAGTACAAGTCACCCAATCGTCATGCCTCAAATATTACAAATATTTGATTATACCATATTTAATTATTTGATTATAGCAAGTGAATTCATTCATACATGACGACATAAAAAAACAACTTTTAAGAACACAGGTCCTAATCGAATACAAATGTGAGGTTACTATACAAACATTCAAATGGCTTTCATTTGTTCGATAACGAGTTCGACGGTTTTGATTAGACGACAACTGTCATGGCAAGTCAGTGTAAATATATTAGGCAAACACAGGCTGGAAGATCCTTTCATCCACTTACAAGTAGGGCTGTTCATTTTATCCGAAAACCCGACATACTCGACGACCCGACCGACACCCGACCCGACTTACCCGGTACTCAACTGACCCGATACCCGATACACTCGAACCCGACTAACTCGACTACCTAACCGAGTCGAGTAGTGGGTTGACATTTCACACCCGCCGAATACCCGACTACCCGACAGTAGGTATAAAAATTGTTTTTATTTTCATATCCCTATGCCCAGCCCAAAAGACGCCAGCCCAACCCAGCTCACAAACATAGAGGCAACACATAAAGCATAGCCCAGCCCACTATCCTTGGATACTAAGTCCAGCAGAATAGAGACTTATAAACTCTCATTGAGTCCCATACGTTTCCGATGTGGGACTCAATGTGAGTTTGTAACTCTCTTCTCACTCAGTGTGACGAACCAACGACGTGGCATGCTCTCGTCCGTTGATCCATTTTGACGAACTCATCTCAGCCGTCGATTTCGACTCACGTGGCACGTCCTCCTCCACACACGTTGTCGCTCGACACATATATTTCTTCTCGCTCTCCTTTCTCTCTGTCTGAGACTGAAACCCTACGTCACCGCACCGGTGCCGTCTTCTCCTCCCCTCGCCTCTGTCCTCCGTCGATTCCTGTCGTTATCTCTCTCTCTCTCTCTCTCTCTCTCACGTCTTACATCACAGATTCACAACAGATCGATTTGGTAACTAGTTACCAATCGAATCGATCTGTTGGAGAACTCTTTGTTCCACCATCGATCCTCGTTGGTGGACAGAGGATTCTTCACGGACCGATTCGACGGTGGAGTGGAGGGAGACTTGTGGGTTTGACGATGTCTACAACTCCAGTGATGGTAAGAATTTTATTATTCTTAACGTTTCTTGTCTGTTTGTGTGTTTGCATGTCAATTTTGGGTTTGTATATGAATTTTTGGGTTCGGACTTAAGGGTTTTGGTGTTCATCTTCAATTGGGGGTAGGGTTTCGAATTTGGGTTTTGAAATTGGGGATTGTGAAAGCCAAATTGAATTTAGGGTTTTGCTGATTTGGATTTAAAAATTGGGGATTATGGTTTCTGTTTGAAATTGGGGTCTAGGGTTTATGCTTTCTGATTTCAATTTCAATTTGAAATTTTTGATTTTAAATTCAAAATAAAATTGGGTTAGGATTTAGATTTCAATTTACAATTTGGGGATTTTAAAGTCAAATTGAAATTAGGGTATCTTATTTCAATTCGAAATTCGAATTGGGGGTTTATGCGTTTAATAAAAAATTGGGGTTAGGGTTTATGATTTGGATTTTAATTTCAAATTGGGGTTAGGGTTTCAGATTTCTAAAATTTGGGGATTTAAATTTGAAAATCAAATTGGGGTTAATGGTCTTCTTCAACATTTTCTCTATTTTGAGCAGTGTATAAGATTATTTGAGGAGTTGGTTATGATTTTCAGCATTTTTGTATTCAGGTAGGGCTTGAAAATGGAGGGTAGGGCTGCTGGAAAATGAAGTGGCTGCTGGAAATGAAGGGA
Organism: Geranium rotundifolium; assembly: GCA_963920655.1. Classification (NCBI taxonomy): domain Eukaryota; kingdom Viridiplantae; phylum Streptophyta; class Magnoliopsida; order Geraniales; family Geraniaceae; genus Geranium; species Geranium rotundifolium. The sequence goes on along the minus strand of OY987317.1, from coordinate 3,719,289 downwards.
TATTGATATATGTGTAATTGTAAATTGTAAATTTTTATAAATTGTAAATGTATTTGTTTTAGAGTAGTTGATTGATAGGTAAAATTAGAAATTGGGTTGTAAACTGACATGAATTGGGATGTACAAAATTATGGGCTGATCATTAACTAGATTTTATGTAAACGGGCTAGGAATAGTTGGGCCTAAATTTCAAAAATTCGCAATGGGCTTGAACAGTTAGGCCCATCGGGTGTGTTGGGTATACCCGACTTACCCGACAACCCGAGTCTACCCAAACCCGACTACCCGACTACTCAACCGAGTCGAGTATCGGGTATGTGTTCTAGTACCCAACTCAAACCGAGTCGGGTACGACCCGAGCCGGGTCTACCCAACCCGATTCGTTGGACAGCCCTACTTACAAGGGTAATATTGACAAATTGACTATTGGATTAATTATTTGATAATAATTATTTTTGCAATTTTTGCCATTTGAATTATCAACTCGGATTAGAATCCTTCGGACGATTCTATATCAAAGGTAACCTAAAACTGTATGATAGTCTTCGATTAACTCTAGATGACTGCAGTCTTCTTACCTTATTCTTAAATAGCCGTCTGCACATTCATCAAAACTACACTGATCCAGTTTCTAGTTCATCAACAAATACAATCAAAATTCTTTGTTACAATGTCGTCATCAGGTCGGAAGCCTCAGAGGATAGCCAACATTCCGAAGAAGAGGAGTGCTGGTAAGTGCATGGTGAAGTAAAATTTCATATGACATTTTCGATATGCTTGATTTAATGTTTTTGAGGATCATGCATATTTCTGGATTTAGGGTTTTTGAACATGCAAACCTAGATGATTACCCACTCATAAAATCATCACATAGAGAAGCTTGAATTAGCAGGTCGATCAAGCTTGTTGTTATACATTTCCATTTTTTATTATATTCTTTGGTCGTGTATATGCCTCATCTAATTTTGTTTATTTATGTTACTTTTGTTCTTTGTTTTGTTGACTTTTGTTCTTCTTCTTTTTCGGGTTATGCATGATTTGTCTTCTAATTTACTAGCTGAGTGTGTTATAATATAATATGTTTCATTATCTCATTGAAACTTCTCGGTTTGCTGCTCATGTGATCATTTTTTATCTACTGTTCTTTTGTTTAATAGTCTTTTAACGTGTCATGTACATATGATGCTATGCCCTGTTATGTGATGAGTTGTCTCATGAACATGCAATGTTTCATTCTGTAATGTACATCTATTGATTTATCTTGTGTCATGTATAGGGAAAGTTCTATTCTCTCGTGTTCTTTTCATTGTGTCATTGGCTTTGTATTCTTATATTGTGTCATTGACTAAGTATTCTTCTATTGTGTCATTGGGTCGGTAATTGTCTATTGTGTCATTTGTAAGTATCTCCCATTGTGTTATTTGATATGTTCTATTGTGTCATCGACTAAGTATTCTTCTATCGTGTCATTGGCTTGGTAATTGTCTATTGTGTCATCTGTAAGTATCTCCCATTGTGTCATTTGATATATTCTATTGTGTCATTTTATTAAATTGTCCATTCTTGCATTTGCTTGCATAGTTTTATAATTTGTCATTCACATCTAGTTTTACCTTTTTTCATATTAGAAGTGTCTCATGCACATGTAATTTTTCAATGTGTCATTAACTTTGCAATCTTCTATTGTGTCATTTCCTCGATAATCATATATGGTCACTTGTTTTTATATTCCATTGTGTCATTAGAGATGTAGTTTTATTGTGTCATTAGAGATGTAGTTCTATTGTGTCATTATCTTGAATGATCTATTCTTTCATTTGCTTGGACACATCATTTTGTCATGCATATGTAATACGATAGTGTGTCATGCTTATCTAATGTGCTATTATGTCATACATGTTCAATGAGCTCTTGTCTCATGCATATTTAATGTGATATTGGTTCAGGCATTTTCAATGATGTACTATATTTTTCACTACGTTTTTGTTATGACATTTCACTTCAATCATATATCATATCTCATTATAATTTTCATCCCGCAATGACTGTAGATACTTCTATGGTCATGAACCTTGAAATTCAGACGCTGAAGATAATGAAACTCTTATCAATCGCTTGAAGAGGATGAAGTTTTCAAACTCCATCCATAATGCAGGGAAGGAAACACTCTCAGGTGGACATAAGAGTTGGAAGTGCAAGCGAAACTGTCATGGCGAGAATATACGTCTTCCTATGAAGAAGTCAAGAAATAGTGTATCCAAAACACCAAGTTCAACCTGTCACGCTGCCCCAATCCCTTAGTTACCACGTTAAACTTCATCCACTTCTGCACAAGTACTTATCCAACCTCATCCTCTAGTTGTGGAAGGTGTCCACCCATTGCTTCCCAAACTCTACACCAGATCATCTCCATTTGGCCTTTACAAGGCTTTGAGGAAGATGACGCCGGCTAAGAGGAATGATATTGTTTCAATGGGGTTTGGGGCATTGTTTCATTTGAAGATAAGTAAGATTCCCAAAACTATTGGCTTCTGGTTGGTCGATAACTTTGACCCTATTAGCATGTCTATTGTAATGCACAATGGTTAGCGGTTGCATATCACAGAGGTGGATGTCCAATGTACTCTTGGCATTCCACGTGGCAATATGATAATTGGTGAAAAGAGACCCAGCTCACAGTACCCTGGTCTGCAAGCTTGGAGGGCACAATATGGTGCTACTACTTCTGCTATAATCTCTAGGGTAATTTACAGGAAGATGAGGGAGCAGGTTTATGGTGGAGTTATGTTTAAACAAAATTTTCTCGTTATGTTCTCATCTGTTATGATTGAATTTGGAACAAGTTGTTTTGCAAACTAGAGTTTTTGGGAAGCTATAAAAGATACTGATCGGGTTAGCGACTACAACTGGTGTGCACGAATTGTTGACAGTTTAGTTTTAACCAAACACGATTGGAGTGCAAAGAGGGGAGAGGAGAAGAGTTGGTTCTATTGTCCCCTCACATTTCTTTTAATACGTCATTTCCATTGTTCCATCTAAATAATTATTTTTTGCCACTCAATTGTCTAACGTTTAATGTATTCTATATGTAGCTATTTTATCTTGATCGAGTTGAATTTCAAAGGGATGTTGCTCCAAGGGTTTGCCCTACCCTCATTGGATGGAATGACAATATCTTGTTGGATAGGATCGCGAAGGAAGAAGAGGAGCTTGCTTTTGGGAAAGGCTTCATGGTCCCTGACAGAGTTCCTATACCTCCATCTGGGGACGATGACATTAGTTCAAGCGGTCCAGAACCTCCTAGAACTCCTACTTGAACTAATTTAATGAACCACACCAAGGTATAATTTTAAGGCTACCTAATTGGAATATCAACTTTTTTTTTTGTTTATGGACATTCCCTAATCATAATATCATTTTTGTGCCTTAAAGAAACAATTTGTAGTACGCCAGATATACATTCTGAAGAGAAAAATAGGGATCAATTTATTGGAATTGAGTAACTTGATTGCAATGGGTGTTTTATGGTTTGGGGTAGATGATGATGAACAGGGCAGATCTTCAATCGATGATCAAGCTGAGATGTCTGCAAATAGTCCACTTGATGATCCTTACTAGTCTGATCCAGTTGTAATGGAATCTTGTGACAAGACATGAAAAATTTTTAAGAAGGAAGACTACACTGTCCCTTACCATGGTATTCGAACTGAGACTAATTACATTGTCCAGGGCGAAGCACCTGCATCTTCTAATGAAAATGCTCAGACTGCTCAACCGACACATGAGATTCAAAAGGAAACTATCGCAACTGCTCAGGATGAAACGCCTTTGTTTGACCTTGGTATTGACCAGACCCCACAACCCAATCATGGAGTTGTTGATGGTCCTAGGTCATCGACCGTTCGTCAGGAGAATAATGATGCACCTATGGGTTGTAACATCTCCCCTGTCCAAATAAGGAACCTTTCTGAGTGCTTCATTGTGGACATTGAGTCTGAAGATGAGGAACAACAACATGCATTGAATGTTAGTATCAATCTGGGTCGTGGTGCGCGAGTGCCAAAACTGCCTCGGGTACTACTGTCTCCATATGCAAGAAGAAGAACCAGCTTCACCAAAGAGATTAAGTCCCATGAGTCAAGATTTTTGTTTGTTGTGAACATGTCAGTTAGTTCGGTTCATTATTTTAATTATACTCATCGTCTAACTAAGTTTTGTCGAGCCAGTTCATATGTTTTCATGGAGGACAGTAGTCGTTATTCAATGAAACTCGCAGATGCTCAAAAATTGAACCATAAAGTAGATGTTCGCCTTATTGTCGTTGCTGCGTTGATGAGATACCTAAATGATGTTGAACAACTACGTAATCCCGGCGGTCTTGCACGATTCTTTATAAGCACGGATGCTTCGATTTGTATTGAATACTTTTAGTGTGATTACTGTTTTACTTAATATAGTCATTATTGTTCAATATTACATTCGTCACATGTTCTCAGGTATTATTGGGACATGAGGAAGATGTTAACATGCATGGCATCAGAAATTTGAAAGAGGTCGCCACCATCGAGTTGGGTAGAGCTGTAGTTAATGTGCATAAGAGTGACTTGGTATCCATTTCCTTGTATTTTTGCGATGTTAAATATGTTTCATTTGTCGTTGAACAGATTAACATTAACATGTCAATTTTGTTCAGATTACGGTGGCCGCCTGTGTTGGTAAGGTATACTTCATCATGTGCTTTGACATCAAGAACCAAATCATAGATTTGTTTGACCATACACCTACTAACCATAGGGAAGGCTTTCGCTATGGTGTCTTACCAGAGAATATTGTAAGTTTTGATGTGTTCCATTAATCTATATATATTGGTTTGTGTTATATGATTATGCTATTATTCATCTATTGTTTTCAATATTGCAGCGAAAGAGTGTTTGTTCAATTATTGCTGATCATGATTATAATGTTGCTAGAATCATGATGAATGTAGTGATGACTATGGTTAAACTGCCATGGTCAGCAAACTCAATGTGGTGGATGCTGGATTATACGCAATGTGGCACTCCAAGAATTATATGGGCTTGGCACAATGGAAGGCCACGTTAAGGACCAATTGGGTATGTTGTTTTTTTACACTGCCACAACGTACATTTAAGTATATAAGTTGAAAATTTTCATTTTCATTTTCCTAATACATTTTAAACTGGTTACACCCTTTTCGTAGGTTGCTCAGATACAAAAGCTTAGGATTCGAATGCTCTTCAAACTCATCTCTTGGGGCCGGAACATTGCATGGGAGACTTTGTATAAACATGCAGTTGAACATTATGCAAATTTGGGCATTGTGTTTAAGGTTAAATATCGATGCAAAACACAATGACGATGTGACTTGTGTTTTTTTCAGAATGCCTCGGCAATCTAGTTGGATATTTTTAGTTTGGAACATTTAGTTTTTGAGTTTTTATGTTTCCCGAATTATAAGACCTTTTGGCTTGCAAAGTTCAATATCAAGTAATAAAGTCAGCTTCTTTGTTATATTTTCATTACCTATGCCATCTTACTTAACATGATACCTCGTATTACAATTTACAAGGTTTATAGTACTGTACACTCCTGATTAGTCATCAACCTGTACTTAATATGTCATACTCCCAAGTGAGTATTTTTCATGTGCTCATTTGAATTGTGATTTTGATCCTGCTTATATTTACTTTGGTTTCATCTATCATTTGCACAACATACATGCTTCAACATTTTAATTTTTTTATTCAAAGGTAAACCAGTTCATTGGTTGATGTGGGGCATTTATGCTCCTTTCCAAGCCCAAATGCCCCTCATCTTAGCACGTTTTTTCCTTCGTTTCGGTCGTTTTAGGGCCGTTTAGTGCGGAGATCTACCGTGGAATCGAATTGTGTGCAAGGACAATTTTGAAAGGTGTTAGGAGCAGAACCGAAGCAAAAAAGGAGGTGGCTTGCGGCTCAAGGAACCAAGGACTAGAAAAAAGGAAGATGTCACGATCGTGACAACCAGCGTCACGATCGCGACGACAACAAAATTGGTTCGACAGGAGTTATGTCACGATCACCACAACGATCGTGGCAAATCATCGTGACAAAGGCGAAACCGAGCTGTCACGGACCTGCCACGATCGTGACAGCTTCGTGACAATAAAAGACAAGAGTTAAGTCACGATCGTTATAACTTTAGGAGCGATCGTGACAAGGCCATTGAATCAGTAACGATCGTGACCACTTTAGCAACGATCGTGACAGAGCCAGCGTGAAGAACAACAACGATCGTGACATCGAGCGCAACGGACCCGAAATATTCAAACGATGTCACGATCGTGACGCTAAGTGGGACGATCGTGACAAAGGCGTTTTCTGCGGTCTTATAAATAGTCAAGAGCTAGGTTGACCTAGGGAGACCTACTTTTTTGAGAAGACAAGACCAAGACTTTTCAACCTCTCTCCATAGCTTGCCACCACCTTCTTACAAGAACATTATTCTATTGAGTAACCCAACACTTCTACTTCCACAACACTAACATTGTAGCAAGGAAATTCAACAAGAATAGCACAAGATCAATCTTAGAAGATCCCAAGCCCATCATGGGCCATAGTTTGCTTTTCTTCTCTTCTCTAGCTACTTGTGTTTATGTTGCCTTGTTTTTCATTCATAGCACCATGGTTGTAGGCTAAACACTTACAACCATGGGTGCTAGACATTGTATGAACATTGAGATTGTTAACATTGAGTAAAAGAGTCATGCCTATGCATTTGTGAATGAGCTACTTGGTTGAATGCTTGATTTTGAGTTATATTGTTATGGGTGAGAGCTCGTGAGGATATAAGTGGAATCTTGCATACTTGAATGTTTCTTATTGCTTGCATGTGAGAATGTGTGACACTAGGAAGCATGACTGTTAGCTAAAGATTTGTCCGAGAGGAAAGTCATAAAGAGCCATAAGTAGACTCAAAGTTAAGAAGCCTAGCTTCTCGCTTCGATTCGAAAATAGTTGTACTTAATGTTTTTCTAACGTCAATTTAACATCCCGAGAGGGTCGTTGACATTAGGAAAAGCTTATCCGAGAGGTTAAGCATATATGACTTAGAACGTTCACAAATGTACTAGCATGTTATTTTACTTGATTTATCTCATTGTCTTTGGTCTAGCACCCGTGGTATCTAGCTTAATCGAGAAAAACTTGCAAGTGTTGCGTGTTAGGAACTCTTTGGATTGGAATTTGTGAGTTAGGAAGTATTTACATTACAATTTGTGACCTTAATTAAACAATCCACCACCCAACAATTGAGTAGTTTAAATTATTTTACAACACACTGAATCATCCACTTAACATTCAAATACCCACAAGTCGATCCTCGAGAGTTCGACCCGGCAAAGCCGGAAACACATTTGCTTGTAACGATTAAAGGGCGAGACCTTTTTTCGCCTCTCATTGGTGTATACACAAACTCCAAATTTAAACATAATAATGTTCAAGTCACACAATGTCTCAACACCAACAAATAACAGTACAAGATTTATTAGAATTACACGAAATATCTTCTCGTTATCACCCATGTACCCATCATCACCTTCATTGAACTCGTACAACTCTTTCTCTGATCCTTCTACCCGACATCACCGTCGGTTTCATCCTCATCCGACCCATCTGAACTGCCGTTGTTTGTTTCTGAAGTACCATCAGAACTGGTAGAGTCCCTTTAAGGAGGCCAAAGACCCGGTGGATATTGGTCCTTCCTGTTTGAATCGTTCGAGTCCCGAAGAGGTGCATGAAGGTGAGGGAGGAATTAGCCCATGCTCATCACACTGTTCCACATCTTCGTCTAGATCCCTCAACTTTTCCAACTTCCAGAATAGAGGGTCCAGTTGTTGAATTGGTGGATAGGAAGAAGCACCTTCTTCAGTTTTTTCGTTCTTATCAGCAGCGGGATTCTCTTTGGTGAGTGATGGTGGCATTTACGTTTTGGTGTCATGTTCCGAGATTATCTGAGTGTGGATAGTTACGAGTAGGTTAAATTTTTTTTATTGTGGGACTTGAAGATCTTACGAAGTTGGATGATTGTTACAACTTACAAACCACAGTATCATTCAATGGTTGCAGGTAAAGTTTTTCACAGATTATATTTTAAATTTTTTTATTAATCTTACTAATGACAGAATGAGAATTTTTTTAACCAAGATGAATTTCTGGAAATAAAAAATATCAATCTTATGAGAGTAATTTATTGAGTCCAAACTAAATTTTATTCAATTCCAAACCAAAATGATTTATATCCAAACTAAAATTGGAAATCACCCTCCATAACAAGGTAAACTGAAGCTTTAAAATGAAACTAAGGATTACTTCCTTCAAAAGCAAGCTGTTTATTGAGTTCGTCTTGAATCTTCTTCTCACAGTTTCATGCCGAGTGACCGTCGGCCACCTTGCAATACCCAAACTTACGAACTGCCTTTGCATGTTGCTTGTTTATAGCCTTTTCTCGTTCACTCTGCATTCGTCTGCTTGATTCTTTGTTCTTGCATATTGTCGGTACATACACTTTCACAGCAGGTGGTTTAGGAATGCCCGTTAGCTACTCCACGGTTTTCCTAGTTGTTCCAGTTTGCCGGTTCGTTGAATGAGTCGTTGCTGCACGGTGTTTGTTTAGCACGTCCAGAAGAATCTCCAAATCATTAGCAGTGGTGTCTTTGTTGCCAATTATTGATTGAACTGTCGACCATATCTCTATGTGAAGTAGGTTCTTCATTCTTTTGTCTTTATCGGTGGATGATGTCAAAGTAGACAAACAAACTCTTGATGGTGGATCACGGCACCATCACTCGTTTATTAACGACCTTGGAATGCGACGGATTTTCGCCGCGTTCAGGACAGCAAAAATGTGTACACATATAAGGCCCTTGCCTTCAAGTCGTTTGCACTTGCACGAACAGTGTTGTGTTTCTTTATCCATGACAACGTCGAAGAGTTGTTTCTTATCACCTGAGACAGTGTATGTAGGGATGGTCTCATCTTTCTTTATGTCAACTATCCCACATGAAAAATTACCTCCCATGATGTCGTCTCTAATTTTGTTGTAGAGTAGTCGGGTGAATATGTTCCAAGCATCAACTTCTAATTCAGACATTGTTGTCATTGTTGGTCGAGCAACCACCGAGTATTGGGCAACTAGCTTAACATGCTGTCTTCGTTGTGATTTCACAACACCATTAAACGCCACATGAATTCTTTTAGTGAGAGTATCTTACTTGCATTGAAGTCGAATGTGCTATTCTCGCGTTCTGAACGAGAGGTTGTACGGAGCAACATTCCCATCGGGAAGTCCTTAAAATAAGCAGGTATCCAAGATTCTCTTATATCATACAAGGTTATCATAAAGTCGTTGTCATGAAGACCATACTCATCCACGATGGATATACATCTGTCCTCGAACTCTACCGGATCGATGGTGTCGGACCAGACAATTGAATTTAACCTGCTGTGAAACGGGCTTGCAAATGAGATAGTTCTTCTCGCCTACAATGAAAAAATTTAAATATATTGATGACTGATTCTTAAATAAATATCAAGTGCCAATTTAAAACGTTCTACCGTAATGTATTTATAATTACCCGATCAAGCAACTTCTGCATGATATGCCACATACAGTAACGATGTTTGGAAGTTGTGAACACTTGTCCAATAGCATTTTTCATTGCCGCGTCCTGGTCAGTTATGATGCATAAGGGCTAGGGGTGAGCAGAAATGTCCGAAAAACCCGGGCCAACCCGTGAACCGGGTCAACCCGGACCAACCCATCCACTCATAGTCCAAACCCGGAGTAACCCGGAGTAACCCGGGCTGGGAATGGGCACTATATAAATATTATAAGCCGGGTTACAGACATAAAGTGGGGTGTTCGGACTAACCCGGCCCAACCCGGCCTAATGAACTTAACTAACTAATTAACTAAACACGCACAACCCACACTAATGTTAAAATGATAATTTTAAATTTTTTAAACAAGCAAGTTCGAAAAACACAATTTTCATATAAATTACTATAAATATTATTGACAATATATTCTTGTGATATTGAGAAGTATTAATTTTGCAATATGTTTTTGTGTACATAATTTATTTTTGCAATTAATTTTTGTGTACAATATGTTTTTTAATGTTATGGACGAGCTGGACTAACCCAGAACCCGTCCGGACTCAACCTGTCCACTTGTCCAATGGACAACACTCTTCATGGGCCGGGAATGGACATGAAAATAGTCAACTCGCTAACTCTGGGTTCGGCCCAAAATTAAGCCATGGACTGTCCAACCCGGCCCATGCTCACCCCTAATAGGGGCTGTTTGCCTAGCATTGCACGCATGAAACAGCTGAATACCCAGACAAAAGACTGGATGTCTTCCTTAGAGATAAGCGCTGCCCCAAACGTGACACATCGACTGTGGTTGTCAACACCAGTGATGGTACAAAAAACCATAGAGTAGCTATTATTTATCAAATGACACAATTAGTGAACTGTACATTGATTCTGAAATTAGAGTACAATATACTTCTACTAAATGCTTCACAGGACAGTACTGTTATTCATTTTTATTCTGTCATTATTAAATTAATAAATCGATCACATAAAAGTTTTGATTTCATCGTGCATTTTAGGTAATCTTATTTCAAAAATACTTAATTGAATGACACTTTTTATTGTTTACTTGTTGGTTCCATATGCCGAATCGAATGAGATACAGTCTCACCATTTTGCATAATTTATCATTGATTGACCATCTACTCTGAACAACTTTATTAACCGATCATGTTCATCAACATCATACTCATAATTAGGGCTGTTCATCGAGTCGGGTTGGGTAGACCCGGCTCGGGTCGTACCCGACTCGGTTTGAGTTGGGTACTAGAACCCTTACCCGATACTCGACTCGGTTGAGGAGTCGGGTAGTCAGGTTCGGGTAAACTCGGGTGTCGGGTGAGTCGGGTATACCCAAGACACCCGATGGGTTTAAATTTTTTGGCCCATTTGCATTTTTGACCTCATGCCCAAATATTTTTCAGTTTCGGCCCAATTTTTTTGAAGCCCATTTAGTTTTTAAACCCATTCAGTTCATATGTATACATTTACACATTTATACACTTACCTAATTATAAAAAATCCACAACAAAATTATACATTCACCACAAGAAATTCTAATCGTAAGAAATCCACACCACAATTATACATTCACCACATTTACAATTTATTTAACAAATTCAATTTAATTAACAAATTCAATTTAATCATAAGGCCCCAACTATTTTCAGCTGCAGCCATCTCCTCACTACCACTACCCAACCCCTGCCTATAAGCATCATGCCAGCATCTATTTCTCTTGCAGTCTACATGAAGAACAAATATTTTAATTAAAATTAAACTTTGAAACTTTCATATACAAAAGAGACTAAAATAACTTTGGGATAAACCAATACATTAAACATTCATTAACAACGTATAAACAGAACATAACCATTTTCCAACAAAATCATTTCAACTAAACCATTTATTTGTTCTTAACAGTAGAAAGATTAGGATTAACAAAATCATTTACAAACAGATTTTATCATTTATTTATAAACATAACCATTTACAAACAAAAACCCTAAATCCCTCACCCCCAATTTCAAATTTAAATTGAAATCAGCCAAACCCTAACCATAACCCCCAACTTATATTTGAAATCAAAATCCCCAATTTTTAAATCGAAATCAACAAAACCCTAACCTTAACCCGAGCCCAGAAATTGGCATGCAAACTCTAACCCCCAATTTACATTTGAAATTAACATGCAAACTGACATGAAATTGAAATAAAAAATTCTTATCGTCGCCGGAATTCCAGACATCGTCGAGTGCGTGTGAACCTTCAACCTGCAGCCCACCACCAGTCTCCACTCCACTATCAAATCGAGCCATTGGAGAATTCTCTCTCCACCGTCGAGAATTGGGGGTTAGAGAGAGTTCTCCAACGGATCGATTCGAACGGTAACTAGCTACCGAATCGACCCGTTGGGATGTGAGTAGTGAGTGAGAGAGAGAGAGAGAGAGAGAGAGAGAGAGAGAGAGAGAGAGAGAGAGAGAGAGAGAGAGAGAGAGAGAGAGAGAGAGAGGAGAGAGAGAGAGAGAGAGAGAGAGAGAGATACAGAGATACAGAGGCGACAAGAATCGAGAGAGGAAGACAGAGGCGAGGCGAGGCGGGCGTAAGGTTTCAGGCGACAGAGAGAATGAGAGGCGGAGAAGAAGATGGTTGTTGAATCGTCTTAGAGAATTAACTATGAGATGAGAGAGGTGTGAGGTGTGAGAGTAAATCTGTGATGTGTGAGTGAATTAGGGTTGAGGAGTGAGGACGTGTGTAGAGGAGGATGTGCCACGTCAACGCGTATCGACGGCTCAGATGGATTCATCGAGGATGATCAACGGTATAGATTCAGCCACGTCTCCAACTCGTGACACTGAAGGAGAAGAGAGTTTATAAACTCTCATTGAGTCCCACATCGGAAGCGTATAGGACTCAATGAGTGTTTATAAACTCATATGTCTCTGATTTTGGCATCAGATGGTGATTGGGCTGGGCTTGTAACTGGCATTAGGTTTGGTTGTGGGCTGGGCTGTGGCTTTGGTAATTTGGTGGTGGGTTGGACCGTGAATTATGTTGGGCTGGGGGGATTAAAATAAATAGATTTTTGATAAATACTTATACTGTCGGGTACCCGCTGAGTTCCACATTTGTACCCAATACTCGACTCGGTTGACATGTCGGGTTGTCGGGTTCGGGTCAGTCGGGTATTGGGTCAGTCGGGTTTTGGGTATTTCGAGTCGGGTGTCGAATCGGGTCACCGGGTGAGTCGGGTTACCGGGTAAAATGGACAGCACTACTCATAATAAAAGTCTGCATCAGCCCGTTGCTCACAAATGAAATCGTTGATTACCATTTGGACATCCGCATCAGACATGTAAACTTTCAAGTCCCTTTGGCAGTTGCAGAAGTCAACAACGGTCGCCCCGGCATGTTCAGGTCCACCTACTATAGAGCTGCACACATTGTATGTCGCTGTCGCTCTAATGTTCGCCTTTTGACAGTCCATTATGAATTGTCTCTGCGTGTCATTTAGGGATCGATTGCCACGTAACTCTTGGAAATGTTCATGGCTGTAAAATGGATGATTGTGTGCCTCTAGGAATTTCACAATAATGTATTGTCCATCTGCAGCCAACTTCAATGAGATCATTGCGCGACATCTAGTTCAGGTTGTGATGCACCTTCCCTTTGTATACTGCCAGAAGTCTTCGTCATTCTCAGTAGTTTGGGAAAAATGCTCACCCTCCCTTGCACAAGTCACGTACTTCAACGTTATCACAGATTTCGTTGATTTCTTGGTGCCAAGCCGGGACATGAAACCACTAAATCTCCCATATTGTTTGTAGAAATTGGAAACCTCATTCCAATTGTTGGTTTGATATATGTGGGACATTTTGGTAAGTAATCACCGTTTTCATCGATCATCCACCTTGTTGTCTCATCTGTCAGTTAGTCAGGTATTGTAATCATCAAAATTAATCTATAATGGTCAATTGTTGAAAAAATTGTCGATTAAGTAATACATATAATACCTGGCTTCTCAATTGTTTCAGTAAAATATGTTATAGTGCTTAGGGATCCTGTAGATTGAATCCAAAATGAAACAAAATCAGTACATCTCTTATTTAAGCTTTTCAACCATTAGTATAAGCGTTTCTTGAAATATTAAGAGCATGCTGAAAAATGTCAATTACCTTCGTTCTCTGTTTGGTGATCAGTCAGGTTCACGATTGTTGGAAAAGTTGTAGAGCAAATCATATGCAATCAAAAAAAAATATTCTAATCTATTAATGAATAGAACCCTATTATAAGATCGAACTCACCGTTGGACAATAATTCATTGCCGCAGATCTCAATGACCGCCATCGTCTTCTTTTTGAAGTATCCAATTACTAGTCAATTTGGGATCTGACTTTGGAACGTGTGTTGAATGACTCGTTCAACCCATGATTTATACACAATTTCATGATTATCATCCCTTCTTTTTAGGAAGTGGTAGAGTTAATGGGTTTTGGAAAGACTTCTATACCCTCGTTGACTTATTGCATCCCTATTTTAGTTTGTGCCATCGTGATTAATCCATGCCATTGCTTCTTAAGATCTAACTGTCATCATTTGTTCTAAGATTTGTACAATAATAGTATCGGAGTCCATCCCTAAGAACACATACATGTAGAAGTGAATAATATTTGATAAAACTACATCATATATTAGTAACAAAATTGTATATATACATATAAAACTTAGGGTAAATGTCAGAAAAATATACAGTTAGTTTCACGTATTTTGCAGCGAATACAATTAACTTAAAATTTTTGTTTTAAGATTAGTTAGTTTTAGTTTTGGGTCAAGTCACGCAAAATCGTGAACTTTCAGTTAGTTTTTAGTGTGAAATTTAAAAATAACCCTCATTGTCATTCAAATTTTTAAATGCATGTCATTATAATTTTATTTCTCTCATCCTCACATATCTTCTTTCAAATTTTCCTTTCATAGCTTCGAGCCTGAAGAAGTCTGATTCGCCGGAGCTCTGACCACTTGTGTCACTTTCTCGGCGGAGCTTAAACTGCGAAAACGGATAAGCGAGCTCGACGGCCAATGAGGAGTTATACTCGCCGAGAGTGTCTCTCGATGGTCACGAGAGCGACGGCGCCACTAGATCTTGATTTAGGAGACGATGCGACTCCATTGCAACCCCGAATTACGAAGCTCTGAGTACACATTCGTCGTCTTCGTCTTTAACATCAGGCTTGCCGGCACGGTCGCAGACAATAAGTCTCTCTCCGCTAGTGAGTTTGGGCCTGAGAAGATCGAAACCCAAATCTCCACCGCGATTTTGGACTGCGTATGTAGTAGAGAAGACATTTTCTTCGTCCACCGAATTGGAGACGAGCCAAGATGAGTCACCGAGAAAGTATCTGTCGTCGTGCCAAGCTTTCTCTCCAGCGATTTTGTCAACAATGTCGAACTCAGATTCGTCTCTGTTGCTACGTTTAATTGTTGGCATAATTTTTTAGCGCAAATGTAAGAAGTCGTGCAACATGTTACATGACATGTGGAGCGACTTGTTACGAGCCGAAGATTAGGAAAGTCTGAAGCTTTCTTATTTCAACGAAGCTTGGAGCGAAAGAAGAAAGGCGCCACGAAGACTTGGAGCGCAAAAGAGTGACGTCAACAAGTCAGGCGACTTCCAGCTGACAGTTACACGTCAGCAATAGGCGGCAACTCTACTTGCCTGATTTATTCAGGAAGTCAGAACAGGCAAGACGACTTCCAGCTGTCGTGGAAGGCGGCAACAACTTGCCTGACTTTCCTGTTCATGATCCGAGAAGGATTAGGAATGTGAGCTGCTATAAAAAGCCCCTGGCTTCCCATTAGCAGATCATCCGTTCTTGTTCTAACAATTGCAAGATTTCTCAGAGCTCTTAACCGTGCACCATCGGCGTGTTGAGAGGCTGATAAATATTCGCTAGAATGGATCTTTGCTCCGATCAAACATTAAGTCACGAAGACTAAGTGTTTGGATCGGTTAGGGTTTTTGTTTGTGATTGAAGATTCACAACGCCGTCCAATAAGACAACGACACCGAACATAGGCTTTCTCGAAGGGTGGAATTGAGAGGATCTCAAAGACAGGGGGAGAGGCCCTTGGTCGAGGTGATTCACGGTGAGATCTATAGTAGCTTAGGAGAATAGCTTGTGTGATAGCTAGTTGGTGCTTGAAGTTGTACTATTGACTACTTGATAGTGAAAAACCTTTCCACTGGCAAAGTGCCCCTAGACGTAGGTGCGGAGTCACCGAACTGGGTAAACATCTCTGGTGTCGTTATTATCTATTTACTGTTTACGCTTACGGTTTACTTTTAGGCAAGTAGTCAATACACAAATTACGACTTTGTGTTCGACTTCTTGACTCGGCTACAATTCAGAATTTCAATTGGTATCAGAGGAGGCACCTTTTCCTTTAGGTGATTTTCCTGCAAAATTTCTGAATAGCCAATATGGACTCAAAGGAAGGAGGATCAGTAAATCGACCACCGGTGCTCGACGGAACAAACTATGGATATTGGAAAGCACGGATGTGTGCCTTCTTGAAGTCCCTCGACAGCAAAACCTAGAAGTCTATCATCAATGGATGGGAGGAACCTCACTATGCTGATGCTCATGGAAATCAAACTAGCATCAAACCAGAAAAGGAGTGGAGCATGGAAGAAGATGAAGCCGCCCTAGGTAATTCTCGTGCACTCAATGCTATTTTTAATGGAGTAGACAAGAATGTGTTTCGACTCATCAACACATGCACAAGTGCCAAAATTGCCTGGGACACGCTTGCTGTTGCTTACGAGGGTACGTCGAAAGTCAAAGAGCAGAAGTTACAGTACCTCACGACTAACTTTGAGGCCCTGACCATGAATGAAGACAAAACGATTGCGGAGTTTAATGTGCGCATCAAGGATCTGGACAATGAATCATATTCACTTGGCAAGCCTATAACCGATGAAGATTTAGTCAGAAAAACGCTGAGAGCTCTAAGTCCCAGATTCAAGATGAAGATAACAGCCATAGAAGAAGTCCATGACTTGAAGACACTGAAGTTTGACGAGCTCATGGGATCTCTAATGACTTTCGAGCTCTCCCTACCTCTTCTCGAGAAGAAACACAAAGGTGTGGCTTTCAAAAGTTCTACTCAGAAGCAGAAGAACTCAACGCACTCTGATTCGGATAGTGACATTGAGGAAACTATCGCCATGCTGGCCAAAAACTACAACAAAGTCATGAAAAGATTCGGCCAGATGACAGGGAGGAATGTCACCCGAGAAGTCAGAGACAAGCCGCAACAAAAGTTTCAAAAGCTCTAAAACACAAACGATGGTAGACGGGGAGAGCGATCAGGTAAAGGAGTTCAGTGTTTTGAATGTGAGGGGTATGGACACATGCAAAAGGAATGTCCCAACTTCTTAAAGAAACAAAAGAAGGGATTCAATGCCTCCCTAACTAACGATGAAGATGAGGAAGACAGTGACCTTGAGCATACAAGTAACTATGTAGCTTTCACTTCCTCCACAATAGATCAACCAGCTGAAAGCTCAAAGAAGTATGACTCTGATGATGAGCTATCCGATGAGACCCTCAACAACGCTTACAACGAATGGTATGTCAAGTGGCTTGAAGACTCTCAGGTAATCGAAAAACAGAATGCTCTCATTCTTACACTTAATGAAGACAAGTCAAGACTTCTTGAGACGACTATTGATCTCAAAAAGGAAGTTGCTTGACTAAAAGGCGAGTTAGAGCAGGTCACCAAGTCTGTAAAGATGATGAATCCAAGTACTGACACTCTGGACCAAATACTTTCGATCGGGAAACCATCTAGAAATATGGAAGGCCTTGGATACTCAAAAGAAGCCTCATCATCACACACCGTCTTCGTTCCGCAGAAGGTTATCCCCCAGAAGCCCCGTCAGAAGTCTCCTAACTTCACGCCTGACCAAGCGACCAAAAAGCCTTCTACCCTCGCCGCTTCAAAAACCCAGAACAAAAGACATAAATGGGTTTATCATCACTGTGGATGAAGAGGACATATTCGACCCTTCTGCTATCAGCTATATGGGAAGAGCTTGGTCAAGAAAAGGACCACCATCAAGAAAAGCCAACCACGGATGGAATGGCGAGTCAAGGAGGTAAACTATCGAGCTAACATCGCGTACACCGCTCTAAAGGCTTCAACCAGCAATGATTGGTACTTTGATAGTGGATCCTCTCGACATATGACGGGTAATAGCTCTTTCTTGGTCACTTTAATACCTTGCACAAATAGCTTCGTCACTTTTTGGAGATGGAGTAAAAGCTAGAGTTTTCGGGAAAGGAAAACTCAATCTTCCCAACTCTCCATGTCTAAAAGAAGCTCTACTAGTAGAAGGCCTCACAGCCAATCTCATCAGCATAAGCCAAATATGCGATTTAAATCTGGATGTCTACTTCACTCGTGACAAGTGCTCAGTCAAAGATGAACAACAGAAGGAAGTCATGACAGGCCACAGGTCCCTTGATAATTGTTATCTATGGTCCCCAACAGCCACAACTTTGCCAACCAAGTGCCTATTGTCCAAAGCTCAAGAGACAAAGCTATGACATCAAAAACTTGGTCACATCAATTTGAGGAGCATGCAAAAGATTCTCTCTGAAAAGGCGATCATTGGAGTTCCCAACCTCAAGATCATTGAAGGAAAAATCTGTGGAGAATGCCAGATTGGGAAACAAGTCAAGACGTCACACAAGAAGGTACAACATCTTACTACTTCTCGTGTCCTAGAACTTCTTCATGTTGATCTTATGGGACCTATGCAAGTAGAAAGTCTAGGGGGAAGAAGTACATATTTGTATGTGTAGACGACTTCTCGAGGTACACCTGGGTAGACTTTATTCAAGAAAAGTCAGACACCTTCTCAGTTTTTGAAGCCCTATGTCGGAAAGTTCAACGAGAAAAGGGAGAAGTCATTGGAAAAGTCGTCCGACTTCGGAGTGATCATGGAAAGGAGTTTGAGAACATCAGCTTCGCAAATTTCTGTGATACTGAAGGAATAGCACATGAATTTTCTGCTCCCATCACTCCTCAGCAAAACGGGATCGTTGAAAGGAAAAATCGCACTCTTCAAGAAATCGCAAGAGTCATGATGTTAGCCAAAGACATCCCGCAGCACTTCTGGGCTGAAGCTTTGAATACGGCGTGCCATATTCATAATAGAGTGACCCTCCGCCCTGGTACTTCGCTCACACTTTATAAAATATGGAGGGAGAGAAAGCCGAATGTCAAATATTTCCATGTCTTTGGATCGATCTGCTACATACTTGCAGATAGGGAACCTCGACGCAAACTTGATCCTAAGAGCGACGAAGGCATCTTCCTCGGATACTCCAGAAATAGTCGGGCTTTTAGTGTATTCAACAAACGCACCCGGACTATCATGAAATCCATCAATGTCGTGATCGATGACAGTAACGAGCAACCCAGTGACGAGGATGAAGAAGTCCTAAATCTCTCAGGAGAAGTCAGACCAGAAGTCAGAGAAGAAGTCAGACTTCTTCTCGACATCGCATGTCATTTGCGTTTCAAACTCTATCAAATGGATGTAAAGAGTGCCTTTCTTAATGGAAACCTCAACGAAGAAGTCTATGTGGCTCAACCAAAGGGATTCGAAGATCATGACTCTCTGCACCATGTCTACAAGCTAAAGAAAGCTCTCTACGGTCTCAAACAAGCTCCACGAGCATGGTATGAACGTCTCACTCAATTCCTTGTACATAATGGCTATATTCGAGGGGGAGTAGACAAAACTCTCTTTGTGAAGAAGGAAGGAAGGGACATCATGATTGCTCAAATATATGTCGACGACATTGTATTTGGAGGGAAGTCAGACAAAATGGTGGAACGTTTCGTCCAACATATGCAGTCTGAATTTGAGATGAGTATGGTCGGTGAGCTCACATACTTCCTAGGCTTCCAGATCAAGCAGATGTCAGATGGAATATTTATCTTCCAAAGCAAATACGCAAAGAACATTGTCAAGAAGTTCAGGTTAGAAAAGGCCTCACATAAGAGAACTCCTATTGCCACACACGACAAATGCACAAAGGACGAGATGGGAGAATCAGTTGATCAAAGTCTTTATCGAAGCATAATAGGAAGTCTCCTCTATCTAACAGCAAGTCGACCCGACATCGCTTACTCCGTGGGAGTCTGTGCTCAATATCAAGCCAATCCAAAAGTCAGTCACTTAGCTCATGCCAAGAGGATCATAAGGTACATCTCGGGAACCTCTGAATTGGGTTTACTATATTCCTTTGATACCTCTCCTACTCTTGTTGGATATTGTGATGCTGACTGGGCGGGAAGCACACCGGATCGAAGAAGTACCTCTGGAGGTTGTTTCTACCTGGGGAACAATCTTGTATCGTGTTTTCAGCAAAAAGCAAAATTATATTGCTTTATCTACTGCTGAGTCCGAATATATTGCTGCTGGAAGTAGCTGTACTCAGCTTCTTTGTATGAAACAAATGTTGGCAGAGTATGGAGTCAAACAGGAAGTCATGACTTTGTTCTGTGACAACATCAGTGCTATCAATATCTCGAAAAACCATGTGCAACATAGCAAGACAAAGCATATTGATATCAGGCACCACTTTATTCGAGAGCTTGTAGAAGACAAGAAGATAAAGCTCGAGTATTTACCCATTGAGAAACAAGTCGCTGACATCCTTACAAAAGCATTAGATGCTAACAGGTTTGAAAGTCTAAGGTCATCCCTTGGACTTTGCTATCTGGAATAACCAGAAGTCAAGAACGAAGAGGGAGAGCTTTTTGTGAATTTTTTGCTCTCTCTCTATCTGGACCAGCCAGGGTCCACAAAATCTAGCCAGGCCCAAATCTCATTATCAGAAGCCCGGGTGGAATAATTTTTTTTAAAATTCAAAAAGGGGAATGATTGAAAAACTGACGACAATCCAATCAGCTCTCAACCCCCTTCAACTTCCGCAGAAAAGGCTCTGCATCTCCTCCACCTTTTGAAACCGATAGGGCACCACAAATCAAAAATCTGCAACTGAAAGATTTTGTTTTCGCCTCTCAAGAGCAAATCCTATCAAGCTTTCTGCCAAATGGTTGGTACCCGAAGCGGACGAATACCATCTGCCTCCAAGACGCTACGAGCAAAAATGAGGGCAAAAGTGATTGCCAAGAAGTTGTTGGCCTCCAAATCGACGACAAACAAATATGGAGTGAAGATTCGTGGAAGAAATCTGCCTGGGGAAGGATCGGCGAAACCTAGGGATGGACCAATGGAGGCGATTACCTCCACTGAAGAGAAGGACAAAGCTGCCAACCTAGAAGAGGAAGGCTCTCACACTTCGCAGACGCCGCCACAAGGTACTTCTACTACTCTTTATGTAGAAAACATCATAGACAAAGAGGCTTCTGAAGAGGCTCAAGGAACTCTCCCCCCTGAGGACCATGAGGCCCGTCTGTGGAGATAAGTCCAGCCCCAAAAAATTTGCACCTACGCCAGAAAAATCCCCACCAACAGAAGTCGTGCAAAAAGCCGACAGCCCACCTGTAGTCCAGGACAGTGAACCTGGGATAAATGAAGAAACTGAAGTCATCCCAGAAGTTGCTCAACATGAAGAGAACATTATCAGTATAGAAGAAGGAAATGTAGCATAAGCCATGGAAGAAGAAGAAGCTGTGCCCAAAAGGGCTGAGAGAAGGAAGCTACCAACAAGAAGGTTGGTCGATGAAGAAGAAGAACCTCAACTATCGAGGAGGTTGACCCCAAAAAGGAAAACTACAGAGAAAGGAGGAGCATCTGCTTCTAAACAGCCAAAGAAGTCTAGAAGGAAGTCACTAACTTTTGTAGCAACATCTGCTCCAGAAGAAGAGGAATCTGAAGAAGAAGACACCCAGATTGTGCTACCACGGGTCAAAAAGGCAATGGGAGGGCAGAAACTCCCCAAGAATGTTCCAAAAGCTCCTACGGACAACGTCTCCTTCCACTCTGTAGACAATGCGGTTAAGTGGCAGTATGTTTACCAGCGCAAGATCTACCCAGAAAGAGAGCTTTCCACAGAGGCGCAGGGGATAAACTCGATCGTAGAACTTCTCCGAAGAGCAGGCCTGACCAATACGATCATAAATATTGGGCCATTCTACCCAGCATTGGTCAAAGAGTTTATTGTTAACCTATCAAGCGAGTTTGACGATCCAGAAGATGCTGAATACAGAAAGGTGTTTGTTCGGGGAGAATGTTTCGAGATATCTGCTACAACCATCAATACCTATCTTGGCAGAGAAGACCCAGAAGTCACTCCAGAAGTCCCACACTTGAACAAAGTAGCGGTCGAGATCACTGGAGAACGAAAGAAGGTCTGGCCCGTCAAAGACACCATTGCGGCTACTGAGCTTACAGCAAAATATTCAATTCTCTACCGCATTGGTCTGGCTAATTGGGCACCTTCTACGCATGGGTCAAGCATCAAAACCGAGTTGGCTAAACTCATTTACCAAATAGGTATGCAGTCTTCTCTTGATTTTGGCGCTTATGTCATTGAACATCTAGTCAAGCACGCCAAATCATGTGCTATCAAACTTCCTATCGGGTTTCCTTCATTAATCACCGGTCTCCTTCTCTAACAATGTCCTCACATTGTTCGAGAATCGAATATTCTGGGTAAGAAGCCACTGCCCCTTGCTATCAGTCTCAAGAACTTCGAAGGGAAGCAGTTGAAGGACCTCGGACTTCCCATGGCCAAAGCATCAGGAGCTAGTTCAAGCTCTCGACCCTCAGGACCAATTGGCACTAGGATGGAGGAAGAATTGGTGGAGATGATCGATGATCTGGAGAAGTCAATTGCGATGCTTTCAACCCGCAAAGTCGCCTGTGAAGCCCTTCTCGATGACCTCCGCTCTGCTGCTGCTGCTGAAGATGATGTTGACGACTCCACGTCGTTTTAAGTATTTCTCTGTATTTGCTATGATAAACTTGTTCCAAACACTCTTAAATCCTCGGGGTATGTCCGAGTTAATTTTCCGCACACTATGACTTTTTATTTTTGGATATTTGCTCATGTTTGAGCTGTTTATTTTGCTCATGGTGTGAGTTGGTCTTTACCCTGCTGTTTAGTCGAATTTCATTGTATGATTGCTTTTGGCAATATTGTTAGACAAACAGGGGGAGATAGATAGAAGTTGAGCCAGAAGTCGATATAGAAGTCGACGCTCCAGAAGCCGCTCCAGAAGATACACCAGAAAGACGCACAAGAAGTCGCATCATAAGTCACATAACTTGCTGTGTGCGTAACTGCCTCAAGGTGACGACGATGTGCCTGCTTGGAGTAAGAAGTCACGTCACTTGTTGTGCATAACTGCCACAAGATAAATCACTTGTTGTGCGTAACTTCCACAAGATGACGATGGGCTTAAAAAGGTGTTTGCCTAAAAAATTGCTAAAGGGGAAGATTGTTGCTACGTTTAATTGTTGGCATAATTTTTTAGCGCAAATGTAAGAAGTCGTGCAACATGTTACATGACATGTGGAGCGACTTGTTACGAGCCGAAGATTAGGAAAGTTTGAAGCTTTCCTATTTAAACGAAGCTTGGAGCGAAAGAAGAAAGGCGCCACGAAGACTTGGAGCGCAAGAGAGTGACGTCGACAAGTCAGACGACTTCCAGCTGGCAGTTACACGTCAGTAATAGGCGGCAACTCTACTTGCCTGATTTATTCAGGAAGTCAGAACAGGCAAGACGACTTTC
Source organism: Geranium rotundifolium (assembly GCA_963920655.1). Classification (NCBI taxonomy): domain Eukaryota; kingdom Viridiplantae; phylum Streptophyta; class Magnoliopsida; order Geraniales; family Geraniaceae; genus Geranium; species Geranium rotundifolium. Next base: position 3,695,848 of record OY987317.1, on the reverse strand, counting down.
AGCTGTCGTGGAAGGCGGCAACAACTTGCCTGACTTTCCTGTTCCTGATCCGAGAAGGATTAGGAATGTGAGCTGCTATAAAAAGCCCTTGGCTTCCCATTAGCAGATCATCCGTTCTTGTTCTAACAATTGCAAGATTTCTCAGAGCTCTTAACCGTGCACCATCGGCGTGTTGAGAGGCTGATGAATATTCGCTAGAACGGATCTTTGCTCCGATCAAACATTAAGTCGCGAAGACTAAGTGTTTGGATCGGTTAGGGTTTTTGTTTGTGATTGAAGATTCACAACGCCGTCCAAGAAGACAACGACACCGAGCATAGGCTTGCTCGAAGGGTGGAATTGAGAGGATCTCAAAGACAGGGGGAGAGGCCCTTGGTCGAGGTGATTCACGGTGAGATCTATAGTAGCTTAGGACAATAGCTTGTGTGATAGCTAGTTGGTGCTTGAAGTTGTACTATTGACTGCCTGATAGTGAAAAACCTTTCCACTGGCAAAGTGCCCCTAGACGTAGGTGCGGAGTCACCGAACTGGGTAAACATCTCTGGTGTCGTTATTATCTGTTTACTGTTTACGCTTACGGTTTACTTTTAGGCAAGTAGTCGATACACAAGTTACGACTTTGTGTTCGACTTCTTGACTCGGCTACAATTCAGAATTTCAGTCTCTGTCTCTAACATCTTCCTCACCAGGCCGGAGCTTGGAGGGAAACCCATAAACGTCTCCAAGAATTTCGAACGTTTTTGAAAAAAATGTTCGATCAGTTGACAGAAACCTAGATGCGTCTTTGATAATTTGGAATCATTTTATTCACAACAATTAGTTACCTTCTTCGTCTCTAAGCTTTGCATCGCCGCCAAGAAACACGGAGAGAAACCCACTCCTCGCCTTACTATTTTCCGAGAAAATACAATCAGGGTTGAGAATCGATTCTCATATACCTAACCGTACCAGGCTGGATTCTCATATGCCACGTTTTCGTTGGAACTTAGAGAGTCACAATCTGTTTTGTTACCCAATGGGTCATGTGAGGTTGGAAAAGAATATGTGAGGATGAGAGAAAGAAAATTATAATGACATGCATTTAAAATTTTAAATGACAATGAGGGGTATATTTGTCATTTCACACTAAAAACTAACTGGAACTTAACAATTTTGTGTAATTTGACCCAAAACCAAAACTAACTAATTTTAAAACAAAAATTTTAAGTTAGATGTATCTGACTGCAAAACATGTAAAACTAACTATAGATTTGTGACATTTACCCTAAAACCTAACGCTTTTTTACAGACTGTTTACAGTGGAGCTTCTCAAGCTATTTTCTTTTTCTCTCTTGTTCTCATGGTATCTCTTTGCTGTAGTAGAAACATTATTTTTTCTGCTAAACATGAACCAGTTATAATTTAACTAAAGAAAATGTCATTTGATCATTCTCTCTTCTCTCACTCTCACCATTCTCCCTATCTTCTCTCTCAACTCCCTCCATAGAGCATTCACATTTATTATCAGCAACATTAAATCCATATGTTTCTCAACTGATAGAGGAATGAAAATTTTAAAACTTATCTCCCCACGTCAAATATAAAAACTAAAATTCTGTGAAATAGAAATTGAAACTCATAATCTCATTAATTTGGGAAAATTCCACTTAACCTCTCCTAAGTTTGGTCGAGTTTCACTTAATTACTTTTAAGTTCAAAATCCACCTGTGGAGTCCACTAAGTTTGCAAAAGTCTCACTTTACCCTTTTTAGTTAACTTTTCTATAAATTCTGTTATCTTTTTATGAAATGACAAAAATATCCTTCCATTAAAAAAATTAAAAATAATAAATAAAAATGATTTTAAACCTTTTGTTTTCTTATTTTTTTTACAAAAACAAGGAATAAAATCAATATTTTAGCATTAAATGTTTTTAAAAAATTTAAAATTTAAAATAAAAAAGGTGTTTAAATATCATTTTAAAATTTTTAAAAAAAATTATAAGAAAAAATTTTTAAAAATTATTTTTGTTACTAACAAAATTTTATTCTTTATAAACACAATGAAAACATTATACAAAAAAGTTCAAAAATCATTTTTATTAATTTATTATAAGTTTTTAATAAAAGGGTATTTTTGTCATTTCTCAAAAAATTAACAGAATTTTAAAAAAATTAACGAAAAAGGGTAAAGTGAAACTTTTTCAAACTTAAGGGAATTCACAAGTTGATTTTGAAGTTAAGTAAGAGGAGATAAGTGAAACTCGGCCAAACTTAGGAGGGGTTAAGTGGAATTTTCCCTATTAATTTTAATCATTCCACTCGCGATTGGTTTCAGATATGGTACATCAAAGAAATCTGTGAAATTTTGAGAGATGATTTTGAGAACGAAGAAAGGGATATTGTTTTCAAGGAGCGAGAGGTCGTGTTGATGCAGATGGGGCTGCAACCAACTGATTTTGAGGAAAAAACTCTTCAAGTATGAAAATGACCGAATCAATTTAAAGCGCATTTGTGTTTTGAGAAATGTAGGTGAAAATTATGTATACTTAGGAGAATGTACGTGACATTATTCTTAAATGTCCTATTACAAATATCTGATATCATACCCGTTATTGATATAATAATATTATGAACTCTTAAGTTTCACAGGTTTGATACTTTCTTGTTTTATAATAGTTTAGTGATCCTAATTCTTAATACACTTTGTCGATAAATGAAAATTTAATTGATTAAACATTTAAAAATCATGATGAGTTATTGACTTTGCTTTTGCCTTTTCGATTCCCGTGTGTTTAGGACAGCATGCGACAACTAACGTACGCCACCCACGCTATTTAATTTATTTATGCATGTGATGATAATTTGGTTTGTCACGTCATGGAACAAAGGTTGTATATGAAATCTGATGAGAGAAAAATACATTATATAATTACTAATCTAAGAAAAAGAAATGGGTTCCATAATCAATGACTTGATCCGATTCCTAGATGCAATATCCGGAGCTCCATAAGTATCACTATGTTCGTATGTGAGATGGGCAATCCTAGCAACGTTGAAGGCAGCTTCTATGAATTTTCTTGAAAATGGACTTTCGTTAGTGTTAACGTTGCTTTCATTCATCTTCCTCCATGTTTGTTCTATCATGTCTCTTACTTTCCATCGAGCTTTTTCTTCGGACACGCATGCTTCATTCATGTAACATGTTATTGAATTTGCAGATTCACGACTCTCCAATTCAGCCTGCGCATTTTTTCTCCGAGTTAGTCAGGCAAATAAAGTGCGACCAATAATGTAAGTCACGTAGAAATTTAATAACGCACCTTTGGAGTAATGGAATCATTATAAAGTCGGAAGAGAAGGGAGGGATGATGCAAGATATGATGATACTCCTCTAAGCATTTCAATGCCTCTTCTGTGATGTCTTCAGTCAAAAGAAAGTATGCATGAACCAGGAACAAAGCTCCTGAGGATGAGAGCCATGAAGTCTTCAAATACTCGTCGATTTTCGGAATCTCTTTGTTGTGATTCCACTTTGCTTCTTGTAGAAATGTTTGGCATACATCTCCCCACTGAATCATGTTCATTCACGACATTAGATAGTTGCTCTCTTATTTAACATAACTTGCTGATCAAAAACAATTCTATAAGAAAATGGTTTATCAGCATTAGTTGTCACACCAGATATGAAGATTGAAACGAACAATCATATTTTGAGAGATATCTAGGGCATTTTTGTCTTTTTACTTCAAAACTAATAAAATTTTTAACGTTTTTTGCTATCTGTCTGTTTTCGATATTTCAGTGGGCTGAATGCCCACTTTTAAAATTGGGTACAGCTGAGTGTTTTTTGATCAAACTTAGTGTGGCTAGACGTATTTTTCCCTTCGTTTATAACAAAATAAGTTAAAGAATGACTCGAACACATATATAAGTGTAGTACCGCTTTTGCTAGGTAAGGAGTGGAGTTGTGTCCATGATGTTTGAGAGTGTCATAAGCCATTTCATTTACAGTATTGTAAAGAGCGAAATAACAGAGCTTCATGTAATCAGGAAGTTCCTCTATAATTTGAACATCCCATCTGAAATGTGAAAAGGTTATGAGTTAGACGATATAGTTAATTATTATTTAGAACGACGAATTTAAAATTGATTGTGATCCATTAACTAATTACCTCTGAACAGCATTTGTGAAGATCTCAAGTTCATCAAGAGTTCCATGAACATCATAGATGTCATCAATGGTGGTGAGAAGTGTAGCTAGTTTTGTTATTTCCTTAAGGCAATTGCTCTGTTGAGGCTCATAAGCTGCTCCCATCACACAAAAGAAGGTCTCCACAAGCCTATCTCTTGCAAAGCTTAGCTTGCCCGAAAGCCCTATTTCCTTCCACCAACTATATATTCACATAATATTGTTTATCATTATGAAAGTAACATTATTGTTTTTCTCAGTCTATCGATCTGACTAAAAGTTTAGGCTGATCGTTATAATAGATTTTTATTACCTCGACACTTCCTTAAGGTCGGTTTGGAGGGCGGATTGGACCATGTTGAAATCGAGCTTGGCAAGCTCAAGAAGCTTTGGGTATTTTATGTTCTCTTCCATATCATGATCATTATTAAAATTGTTGTACTCTTCTTCTATAGACCACCTTGCTTCATCTCTTTGTGTCCTGCGATTCAAGGGAGTCTCCAAGGCATGGCTCACTCTTGCTTCAAGCCCTTTGCTCATCTTCTTCATTAAATTCGTTTTTGTGAAAGTGATGGCCTCTACCAAGATACTTTCTCCTTCGAAGCCAAGATGTGAAGCCTCATATAGACTCAACATTCCTCTAACATCCTCTTCAAGTTCTGCCTTGAAATTGCCTTCCTTGTCCATGAACTTCTTGAACACATCTATATTAATTATCGTAACAAATTAAACATGTTTTATATATTAGTAATCTTAAATACACAATATTATGCATGGAAGCTACGTGCCTTGAGAGACGTTGTAGCCATGTTGTCTAAGAATCCTGAAGCTGAGAGCAACTGCATGGAGATCATGACCCTTGTTGCAAAGTTCATGCAAAGACAAGAGCCTTATTTCTAGGGCTTTTATTATGCTGTTCTCGAAACGGTACCCTAGGCCAAACCTTTCAACTTTGTCGATCAACTCAAGCATCGACAGTGAATCTGTATCTTCCTTTCCGAGTACATTACGCATCTCCTCAGCTAAGATTCGTGCACGGTACATCAGTTCATCACACTGCATAGAGTTTAACATAAAATCAAATTATAATTTAATCACATAAACTTGAAAAAAGCAGAAAGAATAATCGACTCCATATATATGTTCATTATATTAAAGTTAAATATATACGTTACACGTACATGATCGGTTTTCAAGAGCTGGAGAGATTCGTAATCCCACATGTTAGGCTTATAGTGTGATGCAACAGGCTTGCCTCTCTCCTTTGATCGCATAGGAATTTGTATAGGACACCCAAAATCGCTACGTTGCATTTTTTTATTACCTAAGTTGCAACTATTTATCGTACCAAACCTTGGTTTAGCACTTCCAAGAACTGCTCTTTGAGGTGGTCTCAACATAGTTCCCATGACAACTGTTGAGAAAAAAGACACATTTGTTGCCATTTCAGAGAACCCTAATAATTTTTCTCTCTTCTGTTTTTGGCTTAAATTTTGATGCATGACTTGTGTTCCACTTGTGGACTCTTTATATACCAAAAATGAAACCTCTCAACCTCAGATATTTTTATTGCTTCTACACTGTTAACAATTTTGAAACCCATATAATTAAATAACTCACTGAAATAGATATTTTGTTTTAATCATGATGTGACACTATTTGTATACATACACAACATCGTATTATGAAGTTTCGTTACAGTTCATTTTAATCAAACACGTTCATTATATATGTCAAGATCAAAAGACTAACCTTGTACGGGGACAACTAAAATTACCAAAGTCGGTGAAACACGTGACTTTAAACATTTTCACATACGTTTCTATGTAGTGGGAACCACAAGACAACATTGTTGGCTATATATTAATTGTTGCACTGAAACTTCAACTTCAAGATCGACGCTTGCGCTGACGTCTTAATTAAATTTAGTACACGACAAATATACATATAAGGTAAGACAAAGACTGGTTGTGCCTTTCCCATTTTGATTTTGGAATAGTCTTTTGCATTATTCCATTTTTACTGTATAAAGATTCTCAAAATTGATTCAATAAATGATTAAAAAAATTGAGCATGAATATCAAGCACGTAAAATTTAGTTGGTTCAGTTTAAACAAAAAAAATAAAACCACTTTATAGTGGTTGAAAACGACCGACTTTAGGTTCTTTGGTTCTGTAAACTAGACCGGCCCTCTCCAAATTGTTATGTAATCAAAATTCAGGGTATACAGTTAATTAATTGACATGAACAAAATTTAAAGATGTTTATGCAAAAAAAAATTGATCATATTTCAAGAAACTCAATTAGAGTGAACAAAACTTAAATACTACAACGTGAAAATACAGATGATACATCTATCTTCATCCGAATTTGACCATCATTCTTAATAATTAAGCACATTTAATTGCAATATATTGCGGCCATTATGTGTTAATTGTAGGTGTGAATGGTAATGCCATATTCGGCAGCCATTTCTTGATTTTGCGGCCATTATTGTGATATATATCTGGTTTGATAAATTTGATCAATTAACAGAAGGATAAAATTAAAAGTCAATAATTTAATCATCATATACTACGCGCTTTATAAATAGTGCATGCCATGATGTCACTATTACCAAGAAAAACAATTGAATTGTCACTATTTAACAACAAGAACAATTGAATTGTCACCTCTACAAAATAAAAAAGTGTACGATATAAATGAATTGCTGGATGATAGATGTGTGTGTGGTGTCTACGGACATTTTTGGTGCTAAGTTAAGGATGAAACTAAAGATGGGATCTATGGTAGTGTATAGTGTCTATATTGGGACCAGAATGAGGTTCATGTCCAAATTCATATAACATTTTCGAGTAGGTTTCATGTCGAAACATCGTATTGACCTCGTTGGATTCACACGATGGGTCTTGCCCGAAAATCCCCACACTTGCCCGAAAATTTTAGTACACAAAGAATGTTTAGTCTGCTTAAATTAATAAAAAATAAAATTTCGTGGCATTCTTACAGTTTCGGTTATATACTTTGTGACGAACGCGGTTACGTTAGTTTTTGTTTCAAAAATATGAAATTGTCTTTCGTTCACTCTCAAATTTTAAAAGTAATCGTTGCAAACAATTTTGCCTTCATCAGCATCTTCGCCCGTCATCAAGTCCGCCCGCCTCTGTATCTGCCCTTATATGCCACTACATCCGACCAACAAGCCAAACTTGTAAAGCATCGTCTAGTCCTCTTTCATGCTCAAAATTTTTGACAACCAAGCATACTGATGAAACAATTTCTTTTATCTCGTCTCGAAAACTTCATTTGTATCAGAAGACTGAACTGAATCAAGAAAAAATAAACAGACCAATCAAATTGTTAGATTATTTCTATAGACCATTAGGGTTAAAGCCTGGTAGGGTTTATGTTTATGTATTAGAGTTTCATACATTTACTATAAATAGGATATTATGTATTCACTATACACATCAATATTAATAATATACTTTTTTATTTCTATCATGATATCAGAGGTATAACCGATCATTGGTTAAATCTCTAAGAAATTTTTGTTTTACTCACTTGTCGATGAGTGAAAAATATATGATTTTTGTGAAGATTCTGACATCTTTTAACTATGGCACGTTGGGTGAAAGGGTCGTGCTCTTTCCGTAAAGTTACGGATCTTCGTATTCTGTTCACTGTGGTTTTCAAATTCGTCTTATTTAAAACTCAATTGCTCAAGTCATACTCTCCATAAGTTTTATTGACGATTAAACTCAAAATGATTCTGAATTGACATATTTTTGTGTGACACACCTAACAACCTGTGAACGCATTAAGACACGCATGAATAGTTATGTACATATATTATCGAGGAAAAAATACTCTTTAATGTAGAAACGCATATCATGAAAATATACCCGAATGCGACCGCATTAACAACTTAATTTTCTTTCAAAGTTATTATGCATATTGCTTTCACAATAGTATTTTTCCTTAATAGGGTATGAATTGTTAAATGCCTTAGTTTGGTATGTACATTAGAAGGCAGCAGCACAACAACAGCAACAGCAGCAACACCAATAGCAGCAACAACACCAACAGCAGCACAACAACAGCAACATCAACAACACAATAGCAGCAGCAACAACAACACCACCAACAACAACTGATCATATAACACCAAAATATTTCATATATACAATCATTGCATCTAAGTATGTCACAATTACAAATCACCCAAATCTGGAAATTGCTTGGTGACCCTCTCATGTTTGAATAGTGTGCACTGTCTATAATTAGTTTTTGGTTAATTTGAGAAATAAAATTACTAATATGCCCTTTATTACCTTTCCATTCTTCAAAATACTATCCTTTGTCTCTCTCTCCTCCACTTATCGGTTATACACCAAACTTTGGATATAAATAAAAGTTATATACACGGAAGCAAAAAAATATTAATCTTGATTTTTGAGAAAAGTGAAATATGGATGTGTAAATATTGAATAGGAGTCTATTCTTGGTTTATACATATATAGAATGCATCAATATAGTATTTGAGATTCTTATTCAATTATGGGAATTATTTGGATATATCCGACACGCATGGTATGAAAGAAATTGTACTATATATTAATTATTTATTTTCTCATGTGGGCGGTACAATAATTTTGAATTTGAGGGGTCACCAAAGATTCATTTTCAGACTTAAGTGTCGTAATAACTAGTAAAAAGAATACAAATTTGGGTGTAATGATCCCTAATTATTGATCCATGTATAATGTATTATTACATATAAGACTATTTTTATTAATATCAGAAGACACTTGCAAAAAATGACTAAAAAATGCTGCCTCGGTACTGTTTAAAATTATTGAATCCACCCACGTTTAAATTGTCCTTAATTGTTAATTGGTACTGGAGAAGTCAAAATTTATAAGTATTGTTGATGTACGTTTCTGTAATGTGATATGCAAATTAACTTCATGATTGAGTATGTCACTTTTTAAAAATAACGAACAATTGAAAAATAAAAAACAATTGTGATAGACAAGTCAACGATGGACACAATCAACACAATTAGTGTCAATATTTGTAATAGTTGTGTGTGTTGATTGTGTCAATGGTTGACTTGTCTATCAAATTGAATTGTCACTCTTTAAAAAATAAATAGTATACGATATAAATCGGTGGATGATAGATGTGTGTGTGGTATCTAGGGACATGTTTGGTGCTAAGTTAATAGGGCTCAACCAGATGGGATCTATATGGTCGTTGTCTACGTTGGGACCATAATCATGTGCTGAGCTCATATAATGTCCAAATTCAGATAATATTGGGACCATACAAGTCAGGTTCATGTCATGCCCAAACATCGTATCAAGGCAGTGTCCAAATTACTCCCATGTTATATATATTTAAGATTGGCACGTGTTGAGCTCATTGGATTCACATGAAGGGCAGCTGGAAAATCCCATCACTTGCCCGTAAAAATTTTCAGTATACAAAAACAGATTGTTTAGTCGCCTTACATTAATTAATAGAAAATGAAATATAAATATTAGTTATGAAAAGGTGCGTTTATTAGTCTGTCAAACAAGGGAAAAATTAAGGATGTATTTTTTTGTTGGTAAATAAAATGAGACGAATTCAATTTGTCAATGAACTGTCCGTTAGTATAATACGAGTTAGAGTGTCTAGTACATCGGCACTGTTAATCTCGAGATTAGGACTCGATAAGACATCAGTAGCTAATTAAGTAGTGTGCTATTTGTATATCCGATACAAAGGTAAAAGTAAAATTTACATGTGTAAAATAAGAGGCTAAAACTTACCGTCACTTATTACAGATAATAGTAATAAAGAAAATAAAGTTAATGAGGAGATGAGAGATCTCCACAGCTCTTAACAGTCAGTCTCGAACATTAGGGTTGAGACCCAAAATCTTCTTGCCTAGTTTATTGCAAGACTAGTTATATTAAATCTTCTCGCATTTAATAACGATAGTGTGTACTAGTTATATTATAAAATATACATGAATCATATTGTTATATGTTATTATATTAATACAAGACTAATATGGAGAAAACCTTCAAAAAAAAGACTACTGGAAAAAAACATGTAAATAAGTTTTGTTACAAAAATGTAATTAAGTTTTGTTTCAAAAATGTAATGTTGACATACAAAATTATTATGAATATCATATCATTGTTAAGTTGGTAAGCAATCAAAATTAATATTGATTTATTCATAAAACTGTAGAGAAACAAATAGTATTGTAGACATATACATATTAAATGGACCTTATAACTATTGGGATTTGACTTGGCTTCAAAATAAATTAACAAGTTTGAATATGCACAGTCTACACAAAATAAATAAAAAGATTGAACTCGATATTTCCTTTTGTCCAGGTATTGGAATTCTATTATAATGAATTTCGAGTCATTTCTTGATAACTCTATTTACTTATAACAATATTTTTTAAAATACAAGATATTTAATTTCGAGAGTCCAATAAAACAATAAAAACTTAAAATAAACTGAACTATATTTAAAAAATAGGAATATAAATTATAAATTGAGGTCTAATATTTTTAGGGCCTAAAGCGGTCGTCTCTCAGATTTTGCCCTTGAGCCGATCATGTTAATTCTTCTGTTTTTGGACGTGATTTTAACCATTTTGCTCTTATATCTTTTTTTTGAGCGTGCGTGCATGTTCCTTTAATTTGTCTTGTTTGAATCTAAATTTTGTTTATTAGAACACTTTTGGTTTCTCGTTATATTTTACTGTTGCACATTATTAAGTTTATATATAAGAATATATCGGTTGTTATAAAATAAAATTCTTTAACAAAACGGTGTCATGAAATTTGATATATTTTACAAAATTTGCATATATTTATAAAAAAAATGACCAAATTACACGTCATATCATAAACTTTAACTTAAGTTACAAATTTTAGTTACAAAATATTTTTAAAAACACTTTTAAAAATATTTATTTCATTTTAATTTATCTACAAAATTCTTAACGTTAAGAGTAATTTCGTCATTCACTCACATATTGCACAAAAATTTTAATTTCTACAATATATTTTTGATATTAACAAAAAAGTACGTGACATGTTTTTCCACATCAATGATAGTTTAAAGCATGTTTTTTTTGCGACTTTTCCTAATTTAAAATAATTCTAATGAATTAAAACATCCAATAACAAAAGTTTCGGTTTAGGACCCTACCTACTGTATATGTTAGAGCCGGTCCTGATTAACAAACGTACGAATAAAACTTTTATCATTAATCATTATAATATTTTGTGTCTGATTGTAAGTGTGAATGACAATATCATATTTTCCTGCAGCCATTTTATATTTTTCGGCCAGTCATTAGTCTCACATATTTTTCGGCCAGTCTTGCAATATCATATATATCGAATTTCACGTGGTTTTTGATAAATAATATCACGTTGTTTAACAATTGAATTATAGCTCAGATTGTCAAGTAGGTTCGGTTTCGTGTCAACGCCTAATCAGGAAATGTACAGCGTCTCATTTTGTATTTAAGATAAAATTGGAAAGTCAAGTACGATGTTGTATGAAATCTAAATCTCTTTACAAAAATATTTCATTGTTTTGGTTTCCACTTTTCATCTAAGCTTTTTAGATGGGTCCAATTTTAACGTAGGAAAAATTTAATGTAATTTATCTTAACCAATGACTTTGAATCATTTCTATTTATTTATTTCAAATTTTGATACAAGAGTATTTTTGTCATTTCAAACTTTTTCTGACGTAAAAGATTCTACAAGTTGATTTTGAAGTTCATGATTGTCAAGTGAAACCCGGCCATTTTTAAAAGGAGTTATGTAGAATTTTTCTTTTAATATATGATAGTCTCTTGAACACAATTGAACAACCAATATAAAACTTTTAGATGAGTCCAAATTATCATACAACAATCAAACAGTAAGGAACAACACAATTGAACGACCCCAACAAGGAGAATAAAAAGAAAGGTAAGAGCACATATGTAAGTATCCCCAACTAAACGTGTTTTCAACGTAGTCATCTTTAATTATAATTCAGTTACACTGAGGTATTGGAAATTGAGATAATGACACTTTGTTACACCTAACTATAGCGAAATGACACTTTCATACTCTAACTAGTTTTCTTTCTTTTTTAGTACAATAACTATTTTTATTGACAAACTACCCCTAAAATGCCTGAAATACCCCTGATTTTGATTTCCCGGTTTATTGTGGACCGATAATAAACAAGAATTGAATTTAAACTTGGTTCAAATTCTTATAAAATTACAATTGTACACTTACTATATACAAGTTTTCCCTAATTGCATAATGGCAAATTAGTCTTTTCCAAACAATTAAAAAAGAAATAAAAAAAAAGAAATGGGATTGTGAGCTCGACGACGGAGAAAGATGCCGATGACAGAGGAGCTCCGGCTAGGTAGCAGGGATGGAGGCGCGGCCGGAGGCAAGATCTATATTTTTTTAATTGAACCATGGGTAGTTTAGGTATTTTAGGGATATGCTGTCAATAAAAATAGTTAAGGTACTAAAAAAAGAGAAAATTAGTCAGGGTATGAAAGTGTCATGTCTCTATAGTTAGGTTTAACAAAGTTTCATTATCCCTTGGAAATTCTCACCCGTTAAATATTTGGATGAGAAATGTTAATTTTGAAAATGAAAACATGAAATTGCTCTTGGTCGGTTTCCAAATTTTCAAAGTGTGCCATCAGTTTGAATTTTGGGGGGTTTTTGGGGTGGGTTTAAGATTACTAGCTCATGCCGTGTGGTCGCCGCCGGAGATACCCGCCGTGGTTGTGTCGGTGAAGTTGTGCTCGGAGATCAGAGAATGGAGTAGGAATGGGACGAAATGGATGCTGAGTATGAGATTTGGTCCTTTTGGCGAAATTTCTTGTGAAAGAGAGCATTTGTTCTTCGTCTAGAAAGAGAGAGAATCGTCAAAATTTTCTTTTCCCGTACAATTTTGCATTTCCAATTCGCAGCAATAGTTACAAATACAGACGATGAGTGATGGAGTTATTTTCTTTTTCTAGTGTGTTAATTTTGGTTTTTGGTTATTTGTTTGTGATTTGAGATAACAGACGTCTCTTATTTTGTCCAAATTGATTAGGGTTTGGTGGTGATATTCATTTTGTTCGATTTGGCTGGTTTGTAGTGTTTGATTTTGAGTTATACAAGTGAATTTAGGTGGCGATATAAAATCTGTTAATGCTCTATGTTTGATTAGTAGAACAAAAGTGAGGACATGAATACCGATGCAAATTCATAAATGCTAGGGACGAAATGGGTGTCATTGAAATATGAGTTTGTGGTCAGCACGAAATGGGTGTCATGGGCTCTTTATGCACAAGACAAGAGGTAAAAGTACTTAAATGAGCTTAATCGAGCCTTAATTTGACTCTTTATAAACTTATACCTGTTCTGTCTTACTTCAATCAAGGTTGTACACATGAATTTATTTCAACATAAAAACCATGAAATGGGTTCCATAATCAAAGATTCGACTCGTCATATGTTGATCTATGACTAATGATATCTTTTAGACCCATTTAGTTCAGCTATCATCAGCAAAATATCAAAGTGGATCTATGACTAATGATAAGATTGAGTCCAATTAATAAAGGTAGTCATGTGTTGATCTATGACTAATACTATCATTTTAACCCTTTAATTCAGCTATCATCAGCAAAATATCAAAGTAGTCATGTGTTGGTGTTTATTTTACTTATTTGATGTATTTGTAATGAGAATAAATTTCATCCTCACGAATAGGTGACATGCCTCCATATGCTTCATGGGTTCCATAATCAAGTCTTAGTTTGGCTCATTCCACATCAAAGTTGATGATCTATGACTAATGATAAGATTTTAGTACTCTAATTAATAAGTTAGTCATGTGTTGATTTTCACTTTCAAGACTAAACTGAACTACTAAAAAGGATACTGAATCTTAAGTAAGATTTGGGCTAATATCTCTCAACTGATGAGAGTCACACAATCTCAATCCAGTAATGTCCTTTAAGATAGTAAGCTCTAATTATTCTGGGAATGAAGTAGAAAGTATATGATGACAGAGTAGTGTTTCTTGTGTTGGTATTTATTTTACTAATTTGATGTATTTTTAATCAGAATAAATCTCATTCCCACAAACAGGTGACATGCTTCATGGGATGATGAGTAGTCGAGATTAAAGGCGAATGGGTATAAACGAACTGAATCAAATTTTAGTTTGACTCATTGTCTAATGAAATGGGTTCCATAATCAAAGATTTGACTCGGTTCTTGGACGCAATATCTGGAGCTCCATGTGTATCACCATGTTGGTACGTCAGATGGGCAATCCGAGCAACGTTCAGTGCAATTTCTGTGAATTTTCTTGAAAATGGACTATCATCAATGTTTAGGTTGATTTTATTCATCTTCCTCCATGTTTCCGCTATCATTTCTCTTAGTCTCTCACGCCCTTGTTCTTCTAATGCGCCTGTTTCGTTCATGTAACATGTTATTGAATTTGCAGATTCACGACTTTGTAGCTCCGCCTGCACAAATTAAGAATAAAATTCAAAGGGTTATTAAAAATAAAATGTTGATCCTTAAACAGAAATTTTCATACCTTTGATGTACTCGAATCGTTGTAGAGTCGGAATAGAAGGGATGGATGGTGCAATATGTGATGGTATTGTTCTATGCAATGCAATGCCTCTTTGTTGGTTTCTTCACTCACAAGAAAGTATGCATGAACCAGAAACAAAGCTCCCGACGATGAAAGCCATGAAGTCTCCAAATACTCATCCATTCTTGGGGTTTCTTTGTTGTGATTCCACTTTGCTTCTTGCAGGAATGTTTGACATAGATCACCCCACTAAATAATGTTCCATCACAATGTTAGAAGTTGTTATATCAATATACTAAAAGTTTCTTTTAGCACAATAGCTACAGGTATAAGGATTGAAATTAACAACCACATACTTCAGTGTATATTGTAAGAAATTAAAGTTAAATATATAGTACCGCTTTTGAAAGGTAGGGTGTGGCGTTTTGTCCATGTAGTTTGAGACTGTCATAACCCATTTCATTTACAGTGTTGTAAAGAACAAAATAACATAGTTTCATGTAATCTGGAAGTTCTTCTACAATTTTAACATCCCATCTGATATAAGAAAAAGAATGTCAATTACGAATCATATATATATATAATTGGTAAAATGGAATGATAAGACATCTAAGTACTAACATCTTTACAGCATTGGTGAAGATTTGGAGTTCATCAACAGTTCCATAAACATCATAGATATCATCAATGGTGGTTACAAGTGCAGCCACTTTTGTTAGTCCTTTAAGGCAATTGCTCTGTTGTGGCTCAGAGGATATTCCCATGGCCCAAAAGAAGCTTTCCACAAGCCTGTCTCTTGCAAAGCTTAATCTTTTTGATAGCCCCATTTCCTTCCACCACCTATGAACAAGAGATTGATTAGAGAAACCATAACTTAGTTGGCGTAAATCATTTTTGTTGAATACTAAGTTGTTTCACATTATGTGAGACTACATTTGTAACAACAAATGAATTGTTTGCTCGTAGAGTGTGGGTGAAAGATGGAACAAGTTCAAATAACATGTTAAAGTCGATTCACCTAAAAACTAAAGATTATACGTGCGGAGGCACAAGATGCTTCACATATTTTTACCTTGACACTTCCTTAAGATCTTTTTGGTGGGTGGATTGGACCATATTGAAGTCAAGCTTGGCAAGTTCAAGAAGAATTGGATATTTGGTACTCTCCTCCTCCTCATGATCATTAATATTCTTGTATTCTTGTTCAATTGACCACCTTGCCTCTTCCCTCTGTGTTCTGTGATGCAATGGAGTCTCCATAGCATGCCTCGCTCTTGCTTCAACCCCTTTTCTCATCTTCAACATGTTATGTTTGCTCATCAAATTCATTCTTGTGAAAGTGATGGCGTCTACCAAGAGTTCTTCTCCTTCAAGGCCAAGATGTGAAGCTTCATATAGACTCAACATTCCTTCCACATCCTCTTCAACCCCTGCCTTGAAATTGCCTTCATTGTCCATGAAACTCTTGAACACATCTTCAGAGACATTGTGCCCATGTCGTCTGAGGAGCCTGAAGCTTAGAGCAACAGCATGGAGATCATGACCCTCCTTGCAAAGTTCATGCAGAGACATGAGCCTGATTTCCAAGCTTTTCCTTATGTCTTCTTCAAAACGATACCCCAAACCAAACCTTTGAACTTTGTCAATCAATTCAAGCATCGGCAATGAGTCTGTACCTTCATTCCGCAACAAATCACGCACTTCCTCACTCAATACATGTATCTTGTGCTTATATTCGTCGCACTGCATAAAAATATAGTAGTAAAAACAAACACAAATATAAATATATGTCACTTAAATGAACAGTAGTCAAAAGCCTGTGTGACAAATGAGCACATACATAATCATTGTTCAATAGCTGCAACGACTCGTAATCCCAAATATTAGGCTGAAAATACGCTGCAGTTGTTCTTTCTCGCTCGATTGGTTGCATAGAACTTTGACATGATGTCATTAAACAAGAACGACGAGAGTCTCGTACACTGGATTGCCTGATTCCACCAAAAACTGATCTTTGTGGTTGTTGCATGTACCGCAATGTAGGTGGATTGAGAGACGTTGAGGAGATGAGCAAATTTGTTTCCATTTCAATGAACTCAAAATATATTTGTTCTACTTTTGGCTGAGATAGAAGGTTTGTAAGTTTGATGCTTCTGAGTATTAATTAAGTGGCAATGGCTGAATCCTTAAATAGGACTATTCAAACCCAAAGACTAATAAGTTCGAAAGTCATTGGTCGGAAACTTCATGTGATGTTAAAAGTACTAGCTAAAGTTTTAATATAGACTAGCCAAAACTATATTATATACAGAGGTAAATTTCATATAATATCAAGAAATGAAAATGTGAGGCTGAAAATGTCCCTTTGGGCTTTGAAGATATCTGACCCTAACTTTAAATGTTCAACAAACAATAGGATATCACATTTTTCACAAGAAATATATGCCGTGTAACATGAAAAAACTGAAACCACTAAAAATGTCGTGTATAGATGTGACTGCAACCCAAAACAAATACCCAACGCACATTCTCGAACGGGAAAAACCACATTTTTGACAATTTAATAGTGAACCAAATGAATCATTAAAGAATGAAAACAACGACTCCAACAATGCAAAAATTTCAGATTCAGACTCGTCACAATCTTTCACAAAATTAATACAATGCACCCGACAAATATTACTAAGATGACAAAAACATGTATTAATGTGATTGGAGGAGAGGATGACAAGGTCCGAAATTTGATGCAGATACTTGGGCAAAGTTAGGTGCAAAGCAATATTTTATTTAAAAGATGAAGCTAAGTTAGCAAAATACATCAACAAAAAAAAAAGAAGATACAGATAAACAATGAGAATGAAAAATTATATTGATTGAGGGACAAGATACCCTGTTCACATTTAGTTCATGTAAGATATGTATATTTGAGGGACAAAATCATATTGATTGATCGATCGATTGATTCTTATAACAAATATCATGTAATAGGTCATGTAAGATATATATATATATATTTGAAAACGAAATTATATTGATTTATTGGTTGATTGATTTTTATAACAATATTATTATTACATGACTGAAACATATTTCAATATTGATTTTTCTTCATTTGTTTGATCGGAAATATTGTTGGGCAGATTTATGGATAATGAACTGCAGCCGAACAATACTTCTCCCCTGGATAGTACTAATGAGTCTGTAAATCAAAATGAAATCGACAATTCTCCTTCTCCATTACCAACGAACTCTGAAGAGCAAGATATTTTAACAAATACAAAAGTTGGTTGTAAGAGGAAAAAATCTGATGTTTGGCTACATTCACAAAGGAAGAAGATAAAACCCAGTGTGGCTTTTGTAAGAAGTATTTCACAGGTAAGAGCTTAGACGGGACGTCACATCTTCATGGACATTTATTAAGGTGTCCACACCGTAATGTAAGAGATATATGTCAACAAGTCTTGATGACCGAACATAACAAGAAGGATGGGAAGACTTCCATTACCAATTATCAGTTTGATCAGGATAGGTCAAGAAAAAAACTTTCTCGCATGATCATTTTGCACGACTATCCTTTGTCCATCGTTGACCATCACGGATTTCGTATGTACACAAAAATTATTCAACCCTTGTTTATAATTCCAAGCCGGAACACAATCAAAAGTGATATCTTGAAGGGGAAATTGCAAGTCACTACCCTGTACTATACAACTTTTGCATGTCATTACCCTCTACTTTTTTTAGTTGCATGTCACCACCGTAGGGTTTCATTTAGTTGCACCGTCCATCACAGAATTAAATTTGATGTAAAAATCCATAATACCCTTATATTAAAAAAATTCCAAAATTCCAAAAAAAATATCTTTTGAACATTTTTTGAAAAAAAAATATTTTTTATCAGATAAATAATAAAACACTGATTTCAAAATTATTTTTAAAAAAAATGGTTATTTCAAAAAAAAATATTAAAAATAAAAAACCACTTTTAACAACGTTTTTTATTTTTAATATATTTTTTTAAAAAATATTATTTTCTTAAAAAATAATATTAAAATCAGTTTTTTATTATTTATTTCATAAAAAAAATAAGTTAACAAAATGATTTTTTTTCATTTTCTCATTTTTTAAATATAAGGGTATTTTAGTCATTTAATAAAATTTGAAACTGAAATATTTAAATGACTAAAATACTCTTGTATTTAAAAAATGAAAAACAAATCATTTGCTTAACTTAATTTTGAAATTTTTTTTTATGGAATAAATAATTAAAAACTAATTTAAATATTATTTTTTAAAAAAATATTTTTGAAAAAAACGTTGTTAAAATTGGTTTTTTATTTTTAATATATTTTTTTTAAAATAATTTTGAAATCAGTGTTTTACTATTTGTCTGATAAATTTTTTTTTAACAAAAAAGTTCAAAATGTATTTTTTTTGAATTTTTGAATTTTTTAATATAGGGGTACTTTGGACTTTATACATCAAACTTAACTCTGTGATGAACGGTGCAACTAAATAAAACCTTACAGTGGTGACATGCAACTAAAAAAAGTATAAGGTAGTGACATGCAAAAGTTGTATAGTACAGGGTAGTGATCTGCAATTTCCTCTATCTTGAATATCTACGATTTCGAGAAAAGCAAAATCATGAAGATTTTGAAAGAAAATACTAGTAAGATTGCAATGACCACGAATATGTGGACGTCAAACAATCCGAAGAAGGGTTTTATGGTTATCACAACACATTTCATAGACAACGATTGTAGGATGCAAAGTAAAATAATGAGGTATATATTTTAAGTTCATATGTCATGTTCATAATTATTTATTTTCACATAATCATATTGTAGTTTAAATTTAAATAACATGTTTCTTATGCTTAAATTTGGGATGTATAGGTTTATCTACGTGTCTTCCCCACATACTTGTGATGTTCTCTCCCATGTTTTTTTGGAGAGTGTTCTTGATTGGAATTTGGATAGTAAGTTGTCTACATTGACAGCAGATAATTGCACAACTAATGATGCCATGATTAAAATCTTATTGAAGATGCTTCCTTCTAGCTCACTTATATTACATGGAAAATTGCTTCATATGCGTTGTTGTGCTCACATCCTGAATATAATTGTTCAAGCTGGGTTGTCTGTTATCTCTCAAGGTATTGAAAAAGTGAGAGAAAGTGTTGCATTTCGGACTGCAAGTCCAAAAAGAGTTCAAAAGTTTGAGGAGGCAGCGCGTCAATTGGATATTGATAGTACTAAGAAGTTATCCCTTGATTGCAAAACCAGGTGGAAATCTACTTATTTGATGCTGAGGGTTGCCTTGACATACAAAGATGTATTCGAGAGGTTGGCATTTAGGGAACAATTGTTTAAATGTTGTCCAGTAGATGATGAGTGGGATCTAGCTAAAGAAGTATGTGATAAGCTACAAGTGTTTTATATTGTGACTGAGAAGTTCTCTGGAACTAAATACCCCACTGCTAACATTTTCTTCACTGAATTTTGTCGAATGAGAGTTGCATTATATTCATGGAATACATATTCATGTGCATTGATAAGATCTATGGCAACAGATATGATAACAAAATTCAAAAAATATTGGGCTGTCATTCATGGAGTTATGTTTGTTGCTGCTATATTGGATCCGAGATTTAAGATGAAGTTGTTGGAGTTCTATTTTTCTCAAATCTATGAGGATAAATCTACTTTAGAGCTTGAGAAGGTAAGATCATTTTGCCATGCACTTCTTGAGGAGTAGCAAGCAAGAGATTCTCCAAAAGGTTCTAATGAAGGGTGTTCGTCTAGTACGGTAAGCAGTTCCATATTCAGTTCCTTATATGATGATTTGGCTGCTTTTGATTCATTTGTTAGTCAAGCGGATGATACGCCTTTGACGTCTGAGCTAGACCATTATTTGGAAGAGAAAAACATACCAAGAAATGCGAGTGTGGAATTCGACATCTTGGTGTGGTGGAAAGCTAATGGGTTTAAGTGGCTCGCCTTGCAAAAAATAGCTAGAGATTTTCTAGCTATTATAATTTCAACTGTTGCTTTCAAATCTGCTTTTAGTACTAGTGGTAGATGGGTGACCCCTCATCGTAGTAGGCTTTCTCCAAAGACTTTGGAAGCACTTATGTGTTCCCAAAGTTGGTTATGGAACGAAGTTAACGGTAAGCACGAATATTTTGTGTTATTTAGTTATTTTTTGTTAATATGAAAAGCTAATATTTTGATTTGTTTATTTTCTTCTCAACGTATATTTAGAGACTTGCCCTCTAGAGTTGGATGCTCATTGTCAGACAATTGGGTTTGAGGAACTTGAAGACAATGTTATCGCGGTATATTATTATTAACATATTTTAATTTATTACTTTTACACAATTCATTATTACGAGTGTGTTTATTTTTAACATTTCTCAATTCTTATTTTTATGCAGGAAAACAATGTGGAGAACTACTGAAGTAGAGATGGAATTCGACATCTTGTTTGAGGAAGAATGCTTTTGATATGAACAATTTGCATATGTAATTTGGATATGTTTGGACTATGAACTTTGAAAAGTTTTATCTTACGTTTGGATTTGCATGTGAAATTTAGATATGTTTGGACTTGGACTTTGGACTTTGGATTTTGGAATATGTTTTATTATATTTGGATTTGCATTGCATCGATATATTTAGACTGATTATTAAATTGTTAATTAGGTTCAATTGATATAAAGATCTTGATTATTACATTGTTAATAAGGTTGATCACTAACTATTAATTGTTGCTCTTCATCAAAAAAATAATGATATGTTAGACTCAATTACTCTCTGTATATGGTTTAGAAATTAAAATCTCCATGTTTTGTGCATTTGAAAAATGGTAATTAAATATTTTTTGGATATTGATTAAAATATGGAAATTAATTTATGTTTGTGCTTCGGGTAGGGTCACGGGTCGCGGATTTCACCCACACCCGACGGGTTTTCACCGGGTCGGGAACCCGCTCAATTTGACCGGGTTTTGGGCGGGTCGGGTGCTCGTTGGCAGTGAGCGGGTCCGGGTTGGGCTGAATCCGACCCAAACCCGGCCCGTTGCCATTCCTAGAGGCCACTCCTCCCTCATGCTGCTCCAGAACCTAAAATCAAAACTCGGAACTCACTCATATTCGAATCGAATTGAACGATTCAAAACCTAATAGAGAGAGAGAGAGAGAGAGAGAGAGAGAGAGCTTACTGTGGAGTGCATCGTCCTCAATTCCGAGAGAGAGAGAGAGAGCTTACTGTGGGGGTTTTGATTTGTGGCCACCCACAACATCTACGCAGGTTTCGTCGGCCACCACGGTGCTGCCGCCTTCTACACCACCGAAGCCTGACCACCATCACCGAAGCTAGAGAGCTAAACCAAAGAAAGAGAGAGGGTGAAGAAATGGGCAATAGAGTCATTTCACATATATTTTTTTAAATTGTTAATTGTTTTATTTGATTATTTGAAAAGAAAAATTTGTCCTAAATTCATTTGTTTAATTAGGTATTCAACTAGGAGTAAAATAGTCATTTCACAATTATTCCAATAATTATATAGATGGTTTGAAATTTTGAGAGAGATAAAGGGCATTTTTGTCTTTTTACTTCAAAAACTAACCCAAATTTTAATGTTTTTGCTATCTGTCTGTTTTCGATATTTCGGTGGGCTGGATGTCCACTTTTAAATTTGGTGTAGGTAGGTGTCTTTTGACCAAATTTGAGTGTAATTAGGTGTACTTTTTCCTTTATAATATTATTATACAATTTATATTTTAAAATGTATGAATATATTTTAATGAAACGAACAGATTATTATATCTAACTATAATTAATTCTCAAGTAACTAATCTTACTATGAGAATATAGTTGAAAGTATGATATGCGTTTTAAGATATATCAACCATATCCAAATAAAATTCAACAAGAAATTCACTTTATTTAAATTAAGTAGATTGATGCTAAGTGTTAACCCCGTGAGAAATTGTTTTAAATAATGGCTCCATAGTAATTGTTTTTTTATTAAGTCTTCCACTATTAATATCTTCAAAGAAAAAGAGGTCTTCCACTGTTAATTGCATCTTCTTACGACTAAATTCACTATTTTGTTAGTTGATAGAATATTGTCTGTGTACATGTTGGGACATGTGTTTTATGTTGAACGAACAGAAAGATGTATATCCCGAAGTGGTAACATGAGAAGCAAAACATCGTTCAAAACGACTTTCGGTGAGTTTTCAATTTTAAAAGATCTCCTAAATAGATTACGATTCGATATGATACAGTTGTGTAGGAGGTTAAGAATATTTTAATAAGAATATGACTGCATGAGTAAGAGTTTACGAAGTCCTACAGAGAAAATAATCAACTACTATAAAAGTCTGGCAGCATCCCCTTAGTAGTCGCGCCTGCAGTTTTGTAGTTTGTCTTTGTGCTGAGTATTTAAAGTTCCTAAACGTGTAGGAAGAGCGTATTGGGAAGCTAGATGTTTTGACAAAGATCGACATTTTGTGATCAATCACTATTCAAAGAAGAATGAGTGCTAACTTATTGAGGTTGTGTTCGCGCGATTGAAGTCTTGTGCATCCGTTTGAAGAACAGAAACTAATCTGAGCAGAGACACTGCTCGAAGGGTGGAACTGAGAGAGGATCTCAGATTTAGGGGAAGACCCTGAGATAGGTTATCACTTGTAACAATAGCATAAAGTTAATGGTTTGTGTGATTATCATACAAACTTGTATGTTATGATTGGTTACGATATAATGAAACCTTTCCACTGGCAAAATGCCCCCAGACGTAGGTGATATTACACCGAACTGGGTAACCATATCTCGTGTCATTTACATTTATGTTCTATGTGTTATTTTAATATGTGCATCCGCAAGTGTTTATCACATAGTCTTAACATCGTGAGTGACATCTTGCGACTAACCAAAATTTCAGTTCCCATTAACTCCTACTGTTAAAGGAGCCAGTTACTTCTTCTTAACATTGATCGTTTTATTCCAAAAAAGCAAGTTGAAGATCACAATGTGTTTCATAGCTTGTACTTGTTAGTGCACAAATCCGAGTTGATGTGTTGACCTTTTGTGAAGCTACCGACGAAATTGATTGACATTGAGGTCGTGCCAGAATTACCTTCTAAGGCAGTGGTTGTTTTATACCACGGCACAACAAAAGTCTGTTCATGCAATAAGTTTCTCTGCATCCCCATTATTATACACTTGTTTTCCAACTATTTCTTCTATATTTTGTAGAATTCTTGTTACAAATAGTTTTATTGAGCTGCATCTAATTGATTTGAATTTTGAAAAGAAAACAGTGTAATTATAAAATTAAAAGAAAATTAGAATTAATAAATCTCATCGTATTTGAAATTCTGATTCGTAGCCGAGTCAAGAAGTCGAACACAAAGTCGTAACTTGTGTATCGACTACTTGCCTAAATTGCAGACGGTGGTAAATAACAACCAAGCAATAAAAATGACACCAGAGATGATTACCCAGTTCGGTGACTCCGCACCTACGTCTGGGGACACTTTGCCAGTGGAAAGGTTTTCACTATATGGTAGTCAATAGTACAACTTCAAGCACCAACTAGCTATCACACAAGCTATTGTCCTAAGCTACTATGGATCTCACCGTGAACAACCTCAACCAAGGTCATCTCCCCCTGTCTTTGAGATCCTCTCAATTCTACCCTTCGAGCAAGCGCCTATGCTCGGTGTCATAGTCTTCTTTGACGGATTTGTGAATCTTCAATCACGAACACAAGAACCATAACCGATCAAGCACTCAATCTTTGCGACTTGATGTTTGATCGGAGCAAAGCTGTTCTAGCAAACTTAATCAGCCTCTCAACACGCCAATGGTGCACGG
The DNA here is from genome assembly GCA_963920655.1 of Geranium rotundifolium. NCBI lineage: Eukaryota > Viridiplantae > Streptophyta > Magnoliopsida > Geraniales > Geraniaceae > Geranium > Geranium rotundifolium. Next base: position 3,671,137 of record OY987317.1, on the reverse strand, counting down.
TTAAGAGCTCTGAGAATTTAGCTAATTTAGAACAAGAACGGACGACTGCTAATGGGGAAGCTTCAAGCTTTTTATAGCAGTCCAACATTCCTAATCTTTCTCGGATTAGGAATAGGAAGTCTCAGACTTCCTAAACGAATTAGGCAAGTAGAGTTGCCGCCTTTGCTGACGTGTTACTGACAGCTGGAAGTCGCATGGCTTGTCGACATCATTCTCTTGCGCTCCAAGTCTTTGTGACGTTATTCTTCTTTCGCTCCAAGCGGCGTCTAAATAGTAAAGCTTCAGTTTCCTAATCTGGAACGTAATACGTCGCTCCACATGTCCTGTAACATGTTGCACTGACTTCTTACTTTTGCGCTAAAAAATTATGCCAACACTTAAACGTAGCAACAGTATTGTTAAACGAAATCTCCAGTTTATTCAGTAATTGATATCGTTATTTGCACCATTAATACAACACCAAGTTTTTGTCTTCCATTTTCACATGATCCAATTTGGGAATTGGGACATATTCTATTTGTTATTTTGGGAAGACAATAAGGAATATAATCTAAAATAGAAATGAAAAATCTATTTTCCCCGTATAAGTAAATAAAAATTAAACTTTCAATTCTCGCAAATTTTCGGCACTTCAGATAGCCAAAACATCAACTTAATTGAACACAAAAGGAGTGTGATAATAGATCAACTTTTCCCTAATTTCTAAGAACCCAAACAAGGGAAGAGCTCCGGTAGGTCGCCAGAGATGACAGCTAAGTCAGCACTGAAGGCAGCGGAGGAAGGTCTTGCGATCGGCATCGGTGCAAGTTGTGGAGAGAGAAGAGAGGGTGTAAAACTGGGTTGTACATACCGGGTCGAGCTCCACAACTAAAATCTCAAGCTATTAGGTCAAACCCTTTATATATATATATATATATATATATATACCCTCAATCCTTGTCCAAAATTTCCATCTCATGCTTAATGTACGTGTGGGCCTCTACTTCAAAACTCCCCGTCACGTGTAGGGTTGTTTACAAGTGGGTCATAACAAGACTTGACTTCTGCATATGGGTCGAAGTCCACAGGGGGAGTAGGCACGGGGAACACACCAACACATGTCTAAATCAGTCTACTCTGATACCATGTAAAACTAGGTTGTACATATCAGGCCGGACTACACAACTAAAAGCTCAAACTATTAGTTGGGTTTGACCCTACCCTTTATATATACCCAATTTATTTCACTTCTTTTACATGTGGGATTCACTTAAATTCTCCGTCTCATGCTTTATGTACGCATGAGGCTTATTTCACTTTCACGCTCGTGTACGTGTGGGACTTATTTCACTTTCACGCTCGTGTACGCATGTGCCTTTACTTCAACAGATGGAGAGGAGCGGGTTAAAATTGATACATCTCAAAATTTTAACACATTTTGGGGCATAATAGTCTTATTCAATGTCAATTTTTAACATAATCTAACATAACTTAACAAAAAATGGTGAATGAGAAAAGTGTAATTATAGGGGAGTTATGTGAGATTCAACTTATCAAAGTGTAGTTATCCGTGATTATCTTTTAAATATATATAAATATATGTAATTAGAGTAAGTGTGTTGTCTCTGAAGATGCACCTCGACGACTCCCTCTCTCCAGTTATACTCTATGTCTCTCTAACGAAATTCCCTCTTTACGGTTGTTATTGGTTTATTTTCCAAAAACAAAAAATCAAATCAAAATCTCAAACACTAAAACAAACCAAAATCTCAAACTGAAGAACAAGCCAAAATCTCAAAACTAAACAAAAGTTTCAAATCCAAAAACAAACCAAAATTTCAAAATTAAACAAAACGAATATTACAAACTCAAAAATAAACCACCAGTGATCAGAGAGATGTAGTATAGACGAAAATAACGAGTCCCTTATGAGTGATCACCGGAGACAACCCAAATAATTTTATAATATATTAATAAAAGATTGAAAGTAAAATCGTCATTAGATGTGATTTTAACGATAGAATTTATCGTCACAGTTTAACATGACTAACAAACTTGAAAATAGTGGGAGTTAGAATACCCAAAAGACGAAAAATATAGTTAGGAACTTAGGATAGTAAAGTTGAAATTTATTATAAATAGGTTTTGCAGACTGTAATTTTTCTGTATTTTATTGCTATCAGTTTGCCGAAAGAAGATGTCCAACTCAAACATGTTACTTTTCCCAAACTTTTCTTCCTTTTATACAAGTAATGAGTAAAATAAGGTACAACACATGAATTATCCGATGATAAAACTTGTGTGGTGGAGTGCCCTTTAAGGATCTAAATCCTAAATTCCAGATCTTAATTTAGGTGGATAAGATGAGGAATGCCTTGTTCGCATTACATCACCTACACAAGTTTGTAAATAAGCTTCCAATATGTATCGCAATTGAAATTCTGGTTGAACGCAAGATGTCTATCACAATGTTCCGACTAAGTGATAGACATTTGCTGATGCACAGTCACTAAACAATATAACAGACAAAGCGTAAAAACGACACATAAGTTTGTTACCCGATTCGGTGCAACGTCACCTACGTCTGGGGGCACTCTGCCAGGGAACAAGTTTCACTATGATGTAATCAATCAAACATACAAGCCTTCTAAGATTATCATACAATCTAAGCTCTATGTTATTATTACTAGTGACAAATTAACTCAGGGTCTCCCCCTGTCTTCGAGCTCCTCGCCCGAATCCACTCTTCAAGCACGCTTCAGTTGCTCGGGTCTGTCCTTGGTTCTTCACGGGATGCACGTATCTTCAATCGTACGGTTATGACCCAGATCAGGCAAACAATCATTCGTGAGAATATTGTCTGAATACACAAGAGTAAATCTTTGTCAAAAAATTCAGCTCCCAACATGCTTGGGACTCTAAATACTTAGCACAACTATACTGTACAAAAGCATCACCTTCTAAGGGAGTGGCCGACGACCTTTTATAGAAGATGAACAAATCATCTTTTAGGGTTTCCCAAAAGATCTTGAATCGCGTCATCCTGATACGCCATATCCAAGTTTCCTTATGCTAGTGAGCAGCTAAATCAAATCGTATCATACTTTGATTGAGAGATCTTCTAAATAAGGAAACTCCAGAAAGTCTCCTCTTAGGATGTTCGGATCTTGATGTTGAGACTTCTGGATAGACATCGTCTGATTTCAGCATCAGGCTTCTTAGGACGCGACATATGGATGGAGATCTTGCCATTATACAAAATAGCCAATCTCGTAGAAGCCACAATCTCCCCCTTTGGCTATTTTTGGGCGAGCACTTCTTTCTTCTCGCGATCCATAAAAAAGGCTTGACCCATAAAAGATGTCTGAACATGTGGCTAGACATGCGAAGCCAAAAACAAATGTCCGAACATGTGGCTAGACATAAGAGGCCAAAAACAAATTTTGCATATAAATTTAAATCAAGTACTTGCCTCCACGTGTGAACGTACTTGCCTCCACTTGTGAACTCTTCTCCCCCTGATTGCCTCAAAAATATGCCAAAGCTTATATGCAATCATAAATCATAACAGATATAAACTTCAAAAGGAAAACGGAATGAGGTAGATAACCAAAGTGCCAGTGCGGAAATCAACACAGAACACCCAAAAGTATCCTCGGACATACCCCGAGTATTTAAGAGTTAACAATTATCCAACCAAAATAAAAGTCTTTAAAAAAACCAGAGTAACACAGTGAACCCGAGCTAAATGCTCTCTGAGCTTGATTCCTCGTCCTCCTCCTCAGAAACTGTAGCAGCCCTGCCTTTGCCTTTCCTCGCCTGCCGAACATGATGGAGCAAACCTTCACAGATGATCTTCCTGTGAACCATGGCATCGATGGTTTTTTCCAGGAAAGAGATTTCTTCTTGAAGCTCCCTCTCAACATCCTTATGAACATCTCATGTTGCAGCAGTAAATCTTGAGGTCTCCCTAGAGGGACGAACAATGTCTCTGACATGTGGCCCTTCAAATAACTTTGAGAAAGACAGAGCCGCGAGTTTCTTCCCAGCAACATCAGACTTACGAATAGTTTGGGATGTTGACTCAGAATAATACCAATTATGAGCGACGGGAACCCAATAGGCATTTTCACAGCAAAAGAGTTGGCATGCTTGCTCAGATGGTCAATCACAAAGTTTCCAAAATTAAAAACAGGCCGCGTACCTATTTGATAGATGAGGCGTGCGAGTTCTTGGGAGATGCTGGAACCGTGAGACGAGGGAGCCCAATTAGCAATGCCAATTCTGAAGAGGACTGAGTACTTTGAGGTGAGAAAGGATGATGACATTTTTCCTTTATCGGGCCATGACCTCCTAGCTCCCCCAGATATTTTTCTGATAACATCGTCTATTGCTGGGACAACATCGGAGACATCTTGAGTATCTCTTCCCAGAAAACCATTAATTATTTCAGCAGAGAAGATACAGGCATTGCCTCTCACATAGACTTTTCTAAACTCAAAGCTTGTTGGGTTCTCAAATTTTGGAGAGAGATTAACAATGAACTCCTGAACTAAAGAGGGATAATAAATACCTATGTTTGAAACACTTTGGAGCAGTCCAGCATCAGAGATGAGATCAACAATTTCCTCCATCTTTAGAGCTTCCTGAGACAGTTCTCTCTCGAAAAAAATCTTTCTCTACACAACAAACTTCCACTTCTGAGCTGATTCCACATGATGGAAAGATATGTTGTCTATGGGGGTTGTAGGCACATTCTGGGGGAGTCTTCGTCCTCCTACATATTTTGGCTCATGGGCCTTTGTCTTCACAATTTATACTGCTTCGTCCTCTTCGGCTGAGGAAGGTTCATCAATCAAATGTCTTGACATCTTCATAGACTTCTTGGATCTCTTGTTGGCAAGACTGGACACATGGCTTGACTTTCTCTTCGTACCATCTCTGCTTGCAGATTCTTTCTTGACAATCACCTTTCTTTTCTTCTTAGAAACGTTCTTCTTTGGTATACTAACTTCCTTTTGCTTCTTCTTTTTTCTTTTTCGTCTGTAAGCTCGAAAGAACAACATTATCTTCTTATGCGGACGCAACTTCATCCCTTTCAGCAGTCACATTATCAGCAGATTCTGAGTCATCTGCTACAATATTTTCAACAGATAGTGTAGCTTTACTATCACCTGCATCTTTACTTATCTCAGCAAGAGCTTCTGCACCTGTAACATCAGAACCTGCACCTTCTTCAATTTATGCAGGAACATCTTACGGAACTTCCCCCACGGACATCATTTGTGACATCGTCTTGGACATTGTCCTGCGCATCGTCCTGAACATTATTCTGGACATCACCACACACATTACTAACATCGGGCATGATCTTCTGAACTTCACGATCTGCAACGTCAGCGTCTCCAGGAACTCCTTCAGAAGTGTTCTCAGTGCTGTTGAGATACTGGCTTGGATCTTCATCAGCTTCTTTGGGCAACTTAGAAGCTTCTGGAACAACATTCTGCCCCTCCTTGCAGACATCAGGGCCGACCTCTTTGTTTGGAAAAATAGTTCTTAAAGGTGTCACCTTTAGCACTTCCCCGGGTATTTCATTACTACCCAAACCCTTAACAGCTGAATTTTGAACAGGAGACATACCAGAAACACCCGATTTAGGGTTTTGGAGAAAAGAAGATACAGAGGTACCTTGCATGGGTCTGATTGGAGCCTCCACAAGAGTGTCTTCTTCTGCTGCAGCATTTTTCTGAACAATTGGGGTCTCGGGTGGCTCCGAGATTGCAATGCCCCACTTGGAGAGTGATGTGGTCCATTTGTGCCCTTTCCGGACCCAAATAAACCCCATCTTAGCACGCTTTTCCCTTCGTTTCGGTCCCTTTAGAGCCATTATTTTGATACTTTTGATCCTTGGTGGAATTTTGACATTTTGTAGGTGGAAGGCACAATTGGAGCATAATTGGAGCTGAAAATCGGTTAAGAAAATTCTGCACAATAGCTGAAACTTCCCGGTGGTGTAGATTTCTCATCCGGCGTCCGATTGGGGGCCATAATATGTCAATTTGAATGGATTGTGAAGATATAACACATGAAGAAGGTTTTAAAGGAGTCACGATCGTGCCTAGGGGAGGCACGATCGTGCCTTAATGAACTTTTTGGCCAAATTTTGCTCAGAATGTCGTAGCGATGCACGATTTGAGTCACGATCGTCACCATGAGAGGAACGATCGTGACTCCATAGGCAAGATCGTGCCTTAGCGCCAGAACTGCGTTTTAAAGTGCGAAAACCCTCATTTTTCAAGATCCAACTCTCATTTTTCAGCCCCACACTTAGTTTTTGAGAGGGTTTTCGACCTCCCAAGGGTTCCTATAGGAAAAGGATTCCAAGAACCTCCCTTGGAGGCCATTTTTGGTGCTCCAAGGGAGGGTTTCCACCACGACCACTATGGGAAGAAGAGGAGGAGGCAATAAGCTACATGGAAAAGATAGATTGGAGGATTTTGATCTTCCCAAAACTCATGTACTTGGGTTTTTGGTTTGTAATTCTTCTTCCATTTCTTGAATCTAGCTTATTGTGTAGTAGAATGCTTGAGCACTATGATTTGGGGTTAAGAACCTAGGTCATGGGGTTAAACCTTGATTTTGGCTTAAATTTTGATATTTATGATTAATTAATTATTTATTGCATGCTTATTGTGTTCTAACATATATTTTGAGTAAGAACTTGAGATCGTCGTGCTTTATTTGCTTGAGTATGAAATGCTTGTGATTATTAGTGAGAGCTTGTGATTGCTTGCATGATTGTTCTTGCCATAATTATTGAACCGGTTCGAAAGAAAGGTTCGAGAGCGTGAATAGGTAGAACCAAGGTGACGGCGTAATGCGTCCTCATTTTGGGCTCAATCATTGTCGGTTTTAGTGAATTAGTTTGAGTCTCGTGATGAAGGGGGGAAGACATGCTTACTCTTAGTGTTAGTTTGGTGATCGAGTAGGAGTAGTGTAATGTAGTGAGCGAGAGTGGTAACATCCCTAGAATCACGAGAATTGGGCTAGTTATACCGTTCTTTGCTGAGAGGCGGGATTTGGTAATTAAGACATAGGTCTGATTCGCATGTGATAGATTAATTGATTGCTTATGAATAGATGAGTGGATCTCTTGTAATTGTATGAATTGTCTATGGTTCATTTGATTGCTCGGTAGCCTTGATCATGTTTAGTTCCTTAGGTTCTCGAATTCTTAACTTCCGACTAACTTTCTACAATCCGCCCCACATTTACTTTCCCGCTTTAGTTGTAGAGTACTTAGTATTAGATTAAACAATATTTTAAATCTCCCCCTCTTGTGTATCTACTTTTCGAGTCGTATCGGGAAGGAAGGCGCGAATTGCCCAATTATGAAACCCTTATTTGGTCCCCGAGAGTTCGACCCGGTAAATCCGGAAACTTATAAATTTACTTGATAGACCACCGTGCTCTGATGCGCGTTAGTCAGGGAAGCAAGTGACGAGTGAGTGGTGGTGCGCCCGAAATCTCGCGTCCACTTCCCGGGCATCAAAGAGCTTTGAGCGGAAGCCTCGAACTTTTACTCCATGCTTGTTGGTCTCCGACTTCTTTTCCGAACTTGATTGAGAATGAGACATAGACTTGAGTCTCAGTGCCTTGCTGCAACCCTTCCACTTCTGGTTCCCACCATGATTGCAAGAGAATTTTGTTTGCAGCGATTAGCACAAACACTGCACAACTTTTAGGAGGGAGATCAGTTAGAAAAAGAAAAAAACGGAAAAAAAAATATTGAGAAGGCAGTTGTAGGGTTTTTTTTAGTCTGGAGCGAGAATTTAGGGAGATATTAGTGAATATTGTGAAGGTAATGATGCTTTCCCTTTTCCTGATTGGAGATCAACTTAGGATACAGCTTTCTTGTGGGCTTGAGTGAAGGCCGGCCCACTATGCAACATGGATCACAAACATCTTCATCCACTACTCCCACTTTCGTGATTTTAGGCAGTAGATGAGGGTTCGACTGATTAAAGCCCTAGCGATGATCGAAGTCCTTCAAATCTTTTTGTGTCTAGAGGTTTTTTAAATATATCAGCCAATTGCATTTCTGTAGGAATATACTCGATCTGGATCTTCTTTTCTTCCACTAGATCTCTTATAAAGTGATGTCGAATATCTATGTGCTTTTTTTAGTGTTGCACTGGATTCTTAGATATATTGATCGCACTGACATTGTCACTATACAATGTCATGACATCTTGCTGGACATCATACTCTGACAACATTTGTTTCATCCACAATAGTTGGGCACAACTACTTCCAGCAGCTATGTATTCTGATTCAGTCGTGGAGAGAGCTACACAGTTATGCTTCTTGCTAAACCATGAGATTAGGTTATTGCCTACGTAGAAGCATCCTCTAGACGTACTTCTTCGGTCGGTTGTACTCCCTGCCCAGTCAGCATCACAATATCCAACCAAATCCGATGATGTGTCAAATGAATATAGTAAATCCAAGTTAGCAGTTCCAGAGACATACCTCAGAATTCTCTTAGCTTGAGTTAAATGACTAACCTTTGGATCAGCCTGATGTCTGGCACAAACTCATACTGAAAATGCTATGTCAGGGCGACTAGCAGTGAGATATAATAGACTCCCAATAATGTTTCTGTATAGGCTCGTATCTGTTAACTTTCCTTCTTCACCTCTGGTCATTTTGGTAGTTGTAGGAATGGGTGTCCGTTTGTGCGAAGCTTTTTCTAGTCCGAACCTTTTTACTAGATTCACTGCATACTTGCTTTGGGATATAAAAATTTCATCCTTCATCTGCTTAATCTGGAGTCCTAAGAAATAGTTTAACTCTCCCACCATGCTCATTTCAAATTCAGACCGCATGTGTCTCACAAATTGTTCCACCATCTTGGTAGACATCCCTCCAAACACAATATCATCTACATAAATTTGAGCTATCATGATGTAGTGTCCTTCTTTCTTTACGAACAATTTCCGATCAACCCCTCCCCTAACGTATCCATTAGACATAAGAAATTGAGTTAGTTTTTCATACCAGGCACGGGGAGCTTGTTTTAGCTTATATAAAGCTTTCTTGAGTTTGTAGACGTGGCTTGAAGCGTTTGGATCAACAAATCCTTTAGGCTGGGCTACGTACACTTCTTCATTTAGATGCCCGTTGAGAAATGCACTCTTTACATTCATCTGGTGAAGTTTGAATTTAAGATGACAAGCAATTCCCAACAAAAGTCTTATGGCTTCAAGTCTTGCTACCGGGGCAAAAGTTTCATCAAAGTCTATTCCTTCTACCTGAGTGTACCCTTGAGCCACCAATCTTGCTTTGTTGCGCGAGATGTTCCCATGCTCATCCGTCTTGTTCTTGAAGACCCATTTTGTGCCTTTTAATGTGGACATTGTCCGGTTTGGGTACTAGCTCTCAAACTTCATTTCTGTTGAACTGACCAAGCTCCTCTTGCATGGCGTTAATCCAATATTCATCATTGATAGCTTCTTAGACGTTTTTGGGCTCTATTTTGGACACAAAACATACATTCCCAATCATCTGTTGGTAGTTAGCCGGAGCTTTTTGCCTAATACGAACTCCGTCTTCAAGGTTTCCAATTACTTCTTGCACTGGATGATCTTTTTGTACCTTTCTGGATGGGATCCGCTGGTCTGGTACTGAAGTAGCTTCATTGTCTGACTTGATGTCACTAACTTTGTCTGTCCCCTTGTCTGCGACATCTGACTTGATATCATGTGCTTCAACATCATTAGTGACATGTGGCACAACAGCATCTTCTCCACCGAGATTATCAAATATGAGATCGGTATCGTTTATGAACACATTTATGGACTCCATCATAGTTTTTGTACGTTTGTTGAATACACGGTATGCTCTGCTATTTCGAGAATATCCCATGAATATCCCTTCATCACTTTTCGGATCAAATTTTTGCCTAGGGTCCCTGTCTGGTCGAATACTCACTCTGTTGTGAATATGACAAACGGTACTGAGCGCTTCAGCCCAAAAGTGTGTAGGCAAATCTTTGGCGAGAAGCATGACTCTGTCCATTTCCTGGAGAGTCCTGTTCTTTCTTTCTACAACCTCATTCTGTTGAGGGGTGATAGGAGCTGAGAACTCATGGGCTATCCCTTCCCATGATCACTACGGAGTCGGATAATCTTGACAATGTTTTCACCTTGTTCTCGACGTATTCTGTTACATAAGGCCTTGAAAACAGAAAACGTGTCAGAGTTTTCACGAATGAATTATACCCAAGCATACCTGAAGTAGCCATCGACACACACTAAAACATATCTTTTTCCTCCCAAACTTTCTACTTGCATAGGACCCATTAGGTCTATATGGAGCAGTTCAAGAACACGAGACGTCGTACAATGTTGCAACCTTGTGTGAGATATTTTGACTTGCTTCCCGATCTGGCATTCACCACATATCCTTCCTTCTGTTATTTTAAGAAAAGGAACTCTTGTTATTGCTTCCTCAGATATGACCTTCTTCATGTTTTTCAGGTACAAGAGACCAAGTCGACAGTGCCATAATTGAGCCTCATTAGCTTTGGAAAACATGCATGTTGGCCCTGTATTCTTTGTACTGGATGTCCATAGATAATAGTTATCGTTGGATCGACTACCCTGCATGAGCTTGACTTGATTGTCTATGACCACAGAACACTTGTTACGAGTAAAGTAAACCGTTAAATCAAGTCACATAATTGACTAATATTAAGGAGATTAGCTGTTAGTCCTTCCACTAGAAGGGCCTCTTTTAAGCATGAAACACCTAGGAGATTGAGTTGACCTTTCCCAATTATTCTGGCTTTAACTCCATCGCCAAAAGTCACATATCCAACAAAACATGGTTTAATATTGACCAGCAACCTCGTGTCACCCGTCATGTGCCTTGAACATCCACTGTCAAAGTACCAGACTTTTCCTGTGGAAGAAGTTAAGGTAGTATATACAATGTTAGCTCGGTAGGAGACATTTTTTACCTTCCACGCTTGTTTGAGAGATTTTCCTTGTTGCAATGAGGGCGTATGTTTCTTTCCATGCAGTTGGTAGCAGAAAGGTCGATTATGACCTTTTTGTCCACAGAAGTGGCATACCCATCGATGTTATCTAGAAGGAAAATAGGAGCGAGTCTGTTGATTATGTTGTTGTTGCTGTCGTTGCATATAATGTTGCGGAAGATGTTCTTGACCTCTTCGGGCTCCAGATGTCTGTGACATTTGATTAGTCATAGACTGTTTATTCCTTTGTGGAACAAACACTGTTTGTGAAGTGGATGCGTCTGAAGTGTAGCCGAGTCCTTACATATTTTTCACGGATTTGCCTATAGATAGCAGAGTGTCTAGCACGCCCGTACTTGGATTCATCGTCCTTACAGACTTTGTCATCTGACCAAGTTCACCATTAAGTCGGCACACTTCTTTCTTTAAGTTTACAATAGTTTCTAGTACTCTTGTTTTGTCTTCCGTAAGAGCCAGGATAGTGTATCTTTGACTTTCAAGAACTTTTGATTCCTCGATGTATTGAGTGAACAGTTGATTGTATGCATCATTCATGGCATCATCTGATAATTTTCCTGATTCATCAAGAGCAGGGGTCTGATTAGCTGAATTTTTTGTGAAGGCTACAAAGTTACTTACTTGTTCTGCATCGCTGTCCTCTTCTTCATCATCAGACATGAAAGATTTGTATCCCCTTTTTTGTTTCCTCAGGAAGTTAGGACATTCCTTCTGGATGTGACCGAACCCTTCACATTCGTGGCACTGTACTCCTTTTCCTTTTCCAGTTTTCTCAGAGCTTTTACCACCTTTAGGCATATAGACATCTTTCTAGGGTTTGAGTAGTTGATTGTCTTTGACATTCGGAGAGACATGTTTCCCCGCTCCCTTAGAGAAACTTTTCATAATCCTGCTATAATTTGTAACCATCAAGGCAATAGTTTCATCAGTATCATCCTCAGAGTCTAAATCTACCTGATTTTGAGAGGGGACAATTGAGCTGGAGAGAGTAATGCCCTTGTGCTTTCTGTCAGGAGAAGGAATGGATAGCTCATATGTCATTAAAGACCCTGTAAGTTCATCGAATCGAAACTTCTTTAGGTCGTGCATTTCTTCAATAGCAGTTGACTCCATTTTGAACCTGGGACTAAGAGATCGTAGCGTCTTTCTCACCAGGTCTTCATCCGACATGGGTTTACCCAAAGAGAATGAATCATTTGCAAGATCCCTAATTCTCACATTGAAGTCACTTATTGTCTCATCATCCTTCGTGGATAATGCTTCAAAACTTGTCGTGAGATATTGGAGCTTCTGCTCACGGACTTTGGTTGTTCCTTCATATGCGATAGACAGAATCTCCCATGCATCTTTAGCTGCCAGGCATGTGTTGATTAACCTGAAAACATTTTGATCAACCCCATTAAATATTGTGTTTAGAGAACATGAGTTACCTAAGGCTGCTAGATCTTCTGCAGGTTGAGATGAACTCCACCTTCATCATCAGTAGAGGTTGGAGCTTCCCATTCATTTTTCACTGATTTCCAAGCTTTGTGATCAAGAGTTTTAAGAAACACACTCATTCGAGCCTTCCAGTACCCGTAGTTTGATCCATCTAGTACAGGGGGTCTACTGACCGAATCTCCTTCTCTTGAACCTGACATGACTGAAGACCAGAATTTGTCGAACAGGAAATCACCTGGCGGTTCAAGTGCCTTCTCTGATACCAATTGAAATTATGGTTGAACGCAAGATGTCTATCATAATGTTCCAACTAACTGATAGACATTTGCTGATGCACAGTCACTAAAAAATATAACAGACAAAGCGTAAAAACAACACAGAAGCTTTTTACCTAGTTCGGTGCAAGGTCACCTACGTCTGGGGGCACTCTGTCAGTGAACAAGTTTCACTATGATGTAATCAATCAAACATACAAGCATTCTAAGATTATCATACAAATCTAAGCTTTATGATATTATTACTAGTGACAACTTAACCCAGGGTCTCCCCCTGTCTTCGAGCTCCTCGCCTGAATCCACTCTTCAAGCACGCTTCAGTTGCTCGAGTCTGTCCTTGGTTCTTCACGGGATGCACGTATCTTCAATCGTGCGGTTATGACTGTTGGGGGAAAAAGCGGTCTCCCCTCTCTTGCGCAACAACACGCGGTCGCGACAAGTACAAATAAACCGGTAAGATATCGAGTCGAATCCACAGGGACTAATGAGGGTCGTAGGTTGTTTTGAGTGTTTGTATTTATTTTAGTAAACTACCAACAAGTAAATATCAACAACATGATAACAATGGAAGTAAAGCGCCTAGGGTGCTAGAGAAATAGCAATGTAAATAAGTTTGCAAGTTTTAATTCCTTTGGATCGAAATTAATGTTGAGCCTATGTCTTAAATGCCGACCTCGCCTTTCGGTAATGAGGTTAGCCTAATCCCGAGTCTCCTCGTGCCCTTTCGGTATTGAGAACAACTCGAGACCACATTAGATCGACAATAATAAGCTAAGGGTTATTACAAGGTGCCAAGACACGGTCTTGAGCCTACAACCCTCGGTGGATGCTAGGTCCGGATTCCATTCCTTCCCTTTCGGTATCGGATATAACTCCTCAAACATATATTGTAAAGCGTCAATTAAACAATACATGCATTCAAACAACAATCCACACAACAAAGTCTTCAATCCTAGAACTAATACCTCAATAAACTCAATAATCACATCACAAATGTCTAGCACCCATGGCAAAGGGATTTAGCCCTCAACCATGGTGCTCAATCCAACTATCATCATACAATCAACAAAATTAAACAACAACATCAAAATAAACTAGTAAATAGGGATAGAAATTGCTCTTGGTGTTCTTGAGCAAGATGGATCTTCAAGTTCGGTGGATTTGATGGTAGGAATCTCTCCAAAGCTTCATTTCCTAGCTCCAAAGGTTGGGTCTATGGTGGAATTTACTCAAAAACTCCCAAAGTAACAAGAAGAGATGAAGAACTCTTCAAGTTTAATGAAGAACAAGAGGTTGGAGCTCTCAAACTCAACTCTCTCCTCCTCAACTCGTTTTTTTGTCTTTCCTCAACTCCCCTACCCTCAAAATATCTGATTTCTGCACTTTATTATCAGTTTCGCGCCTTAGTCACGATCTTGCCTTAGTAGGCACGATCGTGCCTCACCTAGGCACGATCGTGACTCAAATCGTGCCTCGCCACTATAAGTTTCGAGCAAAATTTGGCAAAAAATACATTTAGGCACGATCGTGCCTCACCTAGGCACAATCGTGACCCCTTGAAATCTTCAACGATGGATTAAATCTTCACAATCCTCTCAAATCGACATATTATGGGCCCCAATCGGACTTCAAACGAGTAATCTACACCACCGGGAAGTTTCAGCTGTTGTGCAAAACTTTTTTAACCGATTTTCAGCTCCAACTATGCTCTAATTGTGCCTTGCACCTACAAAATGTCAAAAACACACAAAGGATCAAAAGTACCAAATTAATGGCTCTAGAAAGCCGAAATGAGGACAATTCGGTGCTCAGATGTGGGTCAGAAGTGTAATTGCAAGGTCACATTCGGACCCGCAACAATGACCCAGATCAGTCAAACAATCATTCGTGAGAATATTGTCTGAACACACAAGAGTAAATCTTTGTCAAGGCATTCAGCTCCCAACACGCTAGTTCAACACGCTTGGGACTCTAAATACTTAACACAACGATACTGTACAAAAGCACCACCTTCTAAGGGAGAGGTCGACGACTTTTTATAGAAGATGAACAAATCGTCTTTTAGGGTTTCCCAAAAAATCTTGAATCGCGTCATCCTGATACGCCATATCCAAGTTTCCTTATACTGGTGAGCAGCTAAATGAAATCGTATCATACTTTGATTGAGAGATCTTCTAAATAAGAAAACTCCAGAAAATCGCCTCTTAAAATGTTCGGATCTTGATGTTGAGACTTCTAAATAGACATCGTCTAATTTCAGCATCGAGCTTCTTAGGACGCGACATATAGATGGACATCTTGCCATTATACAAAATAGCCAATCTCGTAGGAACCACATCTATCTTTTTGACCCATTTAGTTCATCTATTATCAAGAAAATATCAAAGTTGATCTGTGACTAATGATAAGATTGAGTCCAATTAATAAAGGTGGTCATGTGTTGGTGTTTATTTTACTACTTTGATGTATTTTTAATGACGAGCATTCAAGATTAAAGGCGAATGGGTATAAATGAGTTGAATCAAATTTTAGTTTGACTCGTTGTACAATGAAATGGGTTCCATAATCAAAGATTTGACTCGGTTCTTGGACGTAATATTTGGAGCTCCATGTGTATCACCATGTTGATACGTCAGATGGGCAATCCGAGCAACGTTGAGTGCAATTTCTATAAATTTTCTTGAAAATGGACTATCATCAATGTTAAGGTTGATTTTATTCATCTTCCTCCATGTTTCCGCTATCATTTCTCTTAGTCTCTCACGCCCTTGTTCTTCGGATGCGCCTGTTTCGTTCATGTAACATGTTATTGAATTTGCAGATTCACGACTCTCTAGCTCCGCCTGCACAAATTAAGAATAAAATTTAAAGGGTTATTAAGAAGAACTTTTGATCCTTTAACTTAAATTTCCATATACCTTTGAAGTACACGAATCGTTGTAGAGTCGGAATAGAAGTGAAGGATGGTGCAATATGTGATGGTATTGTTCTAAGCAATGCAATGCCTCTTTGTTGATTTCTTCACTCACAAGAAAGTATACATGAACCAGAAGCAAAGCTCCCGATGATGAAAGCGACGAGGTCTCCAAATACTCATCGATTCTTGGAGTTTCTTTGTTGTGATTCCACTTTGCTTCTTGCATGAATGTTTGACACAGATCACCCCACTGAATAATGGTTACTCACAAATTAGAAGTTGTTGTATCAATATACTAAAAGTTAATTTTAGCACGATAACTACAGATATAAAGATTGAAATCAGCGATCACGTGTTTCAGTATGCAAATATAAGATAACGATGGTTGAATATAATATATAGTACCACTTTTGATAGGTAGGGTGTGGCATCTTGTCCATGGAATTTGAGACTATCATAACCCATTTCATTTACAGTGTTGTAAAGAGCAAAATAACATAATTTCATGTAATGAGGAAGCTCTTCTAAACTTTTAACATCCCATCTGAAAGAAAAAAAATTTTAATTATGAACTGTATATATAATTGATAAAATGAAAGGATATGACAAATAAATACTAACCTCTTAACAGCATTTGTGAAGATTTGGAGTTCATCAAGAGTTCCATAAGCATCATAGATATCATCAATGGTGGTTATAAATGCAACCACTTTTGTTAGTCCTTTAAGGCAATTGCTCTGTTGAGGCTCACAAGACATTCCCAAGGCCCAAAAGAAGCTTTCCACAAGCCTGTCTCTTGCAAAGCTTAATCTTTTTGATAGCCCCATTTCCTTCCACCACCTAACAAGAGATTGATTAGAGAAACCATAACTTAGTTGGCGTAAATCATTTTTGTTGAATACTAAGTTGTTTCACATTATGTGAGACTACATTTGTAACAACAAATGAATTGTTTGCTCGTAGAGTGTGGGTGAAAGATGGAACAAGTTTAAATAACATGTTAAAGTCTTATTCACCTAAAAACTAAAGATCATACGTGCAGAGGCACAATATGCTTCACATATTTTTACCTTGACACTTCCTTAAGATCTGTTTGGTGGGTGGATTGGACCATATTGAAGTCAAGCATGGCAAGCTCGAGAAGCATTGGGTATTTTGTGCTCTCCTCATCATTAATATTCTTGTATTCTTGTTCAATTGACCACCTTGCCTCTTCCCTTTGTGTTCTGTGGTGCAGTGGAGTCTCCAATGCATGCCTCACTCTTGCTTCAGTCCCTTTGCTCATCTTCAACATGTTGGCATTGCTCATCAAATTCATTCTTGTGAAAGTGATGGCCTCTACCAAGAGATCTTCTCCTTCAAGTCCAAGATGTGAAGCTTCATATAGACTCAACATTCCTTCCACATCCTCTTCAACCACTGCCACGAAATTGCCTTCATTGTCCATGAAACTCTTGAACACATCTTGAGAGACATTGTGCCCATGTTGTCTGAGGAGCCTAAAGCTTAGAGCAGCAGCATGGAGATCATGACCCTTCTTGCAAAGTTCATGCAAAGACATGAGCCTGATTTCCAAGCTTTTCCGTATGTCTTCTTCAAAACGATACCCTAAACCAAACCTTTGAATTTTGTCAATCAACTCAAGCATTGACAATGAATTTGTATCTTCGTTTTGCAACAAATCATGCACCTCCTCGCTTAATGCATGTATCTTATGCTTATATTCGTCGCACTGCATAAAAATATAACATTAAAATCAAACACAAATATGAATATGTCACTTCAATGAACAATAGACAAAACCTTGTGTGACAATTGAGCACATACATAATCATTGTTCAATAACTGCAACGACTCGTAATCCCAAATATTAGGCTGAAAATTCTCTGCAATTGTTCTTTCTCGCTCGATTGGTTGTATACAACTTTGAGATGATGTCATCAAACAAGAACGACGAGAATCTCGTACACTAGATCGCCTTAATCCACCAAAAACGGATCGTTGTGGTTGTTGCGTGTATGGCAATGTAGGTACATGGAGAGATGTTGAGGAGATGAGCAGATTTCTTGCCATTTGAATGAACTCCAAATTTTTGCTCTTTTTTTGGCTGAGATTGAAGGTTTGAAGCTTATGAGTAATTGAGTGGCAATGGCTGAACCCTTAAATAGGACTAATCAAACCCACCAGCCGAGAGTTCAAAAGTCATTAGTTGGAAACTTCATTGTCCCAAACTAGAGCTATATTAAATATACCGCCAAATTAATAGTTGAAAGCTGTAAAATTGGGTTGTACATATCGAGTCGAGCTCCACAACTGAAGCTTACTAGTTCAGTTTGACTCGTTTCATATTATTTTCATGTATGATTAAATTAACTTCTCCCTCTTATGCTTTTGTATGTATGAGGCTTATTTTCTTTTCACGCTCGTATATGCATGGGCATTTAGTTCAACACTCTCTCTTACAAATGGCATTATCTACGGTGGGCCAGGAGGCGTAAACACGGGAAACCAACAAACACAAACCCAAATTAACACGCTTTATAATCATGTACACTTAAATATTGTTAATATTCTGAATAGCTTTATTGATCAATTGTGTCACGATTTATACAAGTTTAGCTGGTTTATATAAGGAATCACAATAATAAGTATTTACATGAATCATTAACTAGCTATTTATGGAAATAAACTAATAGTGTAGAGACGATAGGAAATCAATACGATTTCTTACCGATAGTTATTTGCAGATTAAATTGTAAATTACTTCATGTCTTTGGGTAGACATATCAGCAGTTTGAGACTCACACTTATTACGAGATTATGAGTTTGAATCTTTCACAGAGTGGGATGGAGAGAGTCTATAAATAGATTAGGGTCATGAAGTAATTTTCAAAAAAATGTTATAAATTAATGGAATATTGTAAAAATAGTATATATATATATATATATATATATATATATATATATATAAAATCCTTCACATCCCTTTTGAGAAGATTTCTATCATTAATATAATTTCTAAACATAAAACAAAAATAAATAACTACTCATAAATATTTTAAATAATTTGTTTCAAAAAACTAAATAAGTATTATGAACATAATTATTAAAATAAATAATTGATGAATAAGTATCCATAAATTATTTTTGAATGTAATAACTACCCATAAATAATTTCAAATTTCTTTATAAATAACTACATATAAATGTTTTCTAATAAATAATTATGATCAGAATAATTACTAAATATAAAACCAAAATAAATAACTATCCATAAATAGTTTCAAAAAAAATAATAAATATTAAGGATAATAGTAACTAGGTACACCCAGTCTTTACCGTTCTACACTTTGTAACCATGTGAAATAACGATATTGCACACACCATTTCCTTCACCGATTCTCTCTCAATATGAACAATCCTCAAACATAATTATAGATTCTTTCTCAATTTGAACAATCCTCGAACATAATCACAGATTCTCTCTCAATTTAAACAATCATCATATCTTAATCCTAGATTCAAACTATAATAATAATAACGATCAATTTGACCATAATAATAACAATATAAATTTGAACAATAACACATCTTAATCTTTAAATATAATCATATTTTTTGAGATAATGACATTTTGTTACACTTAATTATAGCGAAATGACACTTTCATACTCTGACTATTTTTCTCTCTTTTCTTGTACCCTAACAATTCTTTTGTGAAAGTTTACCTCTAAAATGCCTAACATACCTAAAATACCCCTGGTTCAATTGAAAAAAAATAGAATTAAACTAATAGTAAAATCAAACTTGTTCAAATCGGGCTGATTCAAATCAGATTCATTTACCCGACCAAGGGTATTTTAGGTATATTAGGCCTTTTAGAGGTAGGTTGTCAAACAAAAAATTGTTAGGGTACTAAAAAAGAGAGAAAAATAGTTAGGGCATGAAAGTGTTATTTCACTATAGTGTAACAAAGTGTTATTATTCCTAACTTTTATTCTAAAACAAAAAAAAAAAGATTTTTTATGGGGATTTTCACAAGTTCTATAAACCCTTATTTCCTAAATTGCTTCCACTAACCGCTACTTCTTCCACCACTACCAAAACCTCTCGGATCAATCGACCCAAGAAAATATAAGTTGACTTATTTGGATTTAATTTTTGTTGAAAAATAGAACAAAAGAACCCATTTTAAAAATTTAACAAAAGATTTCTACGAGAACAAAAAGGTTCAATTTTGGAATAGAACAAAAAATTCAATTCTAGGTGTTCAATCGGAAGAAGTCGGGCAATGTCAATGAGGTATTCAACCATAGAGGTAATTAATTAGACATACATATTTTATATAACTACTTCTAAAAAAATAATAATAAATATCACGAAGATAACTATAAACATAAAACAAAAATAACCAAGTATATATCCATAGATTTTTTCGGCAAAAATTAAGAAATGTTACAAATATAAAACAAAATAATAACTATCCATAAATATTTTCAAAAAACCAAATAAATATTTTTTTAAAATTTAATGAGCAATATAAGTACTATTACTAAAGAAAACAAAAAAGTTACCGGTAAGCGATTTCAAAAAATTTAATATATATCATGAGAATAACTACTAAAATAAATAATTTCATTATTTCAGGAAAAAAATTTCCATAAAAATTTTAAGTAAATGTTTTCTAACAAATTAATAAATATTAAAAAATAATTAATAAACACAAAAAAAAAATAAATAACTACGCATAAATATTTTGCAAAAATAAATAATATATTATAAAAATAATAATGAAACATAAAAAATACCGATAAATTATTTTTTAAGAATCCGAATATAATTACTAATAATAAAAAATTAACTACCAAAAATGTTTTCAAAATATTTAATAAATATCATAAGTATAATTACAAAACATAAAACAAAAATGAATAACTACCGATAAATGATTTCAAAAAAATTAATATATATTATGAGGGAATCTACTAAAATAAATAATTTCCCATAAATAATGTAAATAAAACTTTCTAACAAATTAATAAATATTACAAAAATAATTAATAAACAAAAAACAAAAATAAATAACTACCCATAAATATTTGGAAAATAATAAATAATATATTACAAAAATAATTACGAAACATAAAAAAATAAAGAACTACCCATAAATTATTTTTAGAAAATAAGAAAAGATATTATAAAAATAATTACTAAATTTAAAACAAAAATAAATAGCTACCCGTAAATATTTTCAAAAAATTCAATAAATATTATGAGAAACTTTTTATGTATAGTGACGGCAAACTTTTTGTATACGTCGTCTGTATAGTGGCAATGAACATGATTTGGTTCGTCGTCCCTGTCGTTGTCGATGGACGACAGAATTGACGGAACGTCGTGACCATAAGGATGGTGGATGGTTACATGTATGTCATCACTATAGTAATGACATATCTCTGTAAGTTTATTGCCCTTATTAGTGACATCATACCATGTCTCTCGTCACTATTAATCGCGGCGACATTGGACTGGCAAGCCTAAGGATGGCACTACGAAAAAAATTAGATAGTGAAACCAACAATAATCGTAGAGATCGAGTATAGACTAAACATGGAGTCTCGCCGGAATGCATTACTAGAAACAACCCACTTTGTGTGAATGGCATAAATTTATAAATTTTATAAAAATATTTGAGGATAAAATTGTCATTTGATATGATTTTAAATATATAATTTAACTTCGTTAATGAAAATGGGAATGGGAAAGTTAGGTACAACAAAAAGAAAAAAATAACTAAGGTAAGTAAATGAGATTTGACTAAACTTATGTATAGTAAATTGTCATATTTCATATATCTTATTACAAAGAGTCTATGAAAGACTGAATATGTAATTTTTTCTAAACTTTTATCGGTATTGTATGTAGGTAAAAACTAAAATAAGTTACAATATATAAATTATCCAAAAATTAAACTTGTGTAGTCCAAGTGCATTGCCTTTTAAATATCTAAATCCTAAACTAGATCTTCACATGGATAAGATGAAAAATGTCTCGTTCACATTACACCACCTACAAAAGTTTCTTAATGAGCTTTCAATTATCACTAGATTTTAACCCATTTAATTAAACTATTCTTAATAAAATTGATCAATAACTAATGATAAATTGAGTTTGTTGTTGGGAAACGCATGATCTTATACATGACATCGAAAGATATATAACAAGTTTTAACCGCGTTCCAAAGGAATGATCTATTCCATGTTTAAGTTTAATCGATAAAAGGGATGGATTCCAAATTTACCTCTTGTAGATCCGGCTTTATACAACCTTTGAGAGTGCATAGGTTCTCCGTAAATCCGGAATTGAACCCAAATCTTAGTTAGGCGGCCTACATATCTTTTCTCTACAAGAATCAAAGTCTGCGTAGTTCACTTATAGTGTCTCCATCGGGATGCGCTCTCTATTGGTATCCACGCGAACAAGTCTTGATCGAAGCTTGACGAAGATTAATCTATTATAATTAATCTTCTCAAATCAAATTTAATTAAAAATTAATCAGATTTGGAATTTTATGTGGAGTTGCTAATATTGCGAATATCGCATTAAAGTTTCAAGTAAACCGATGCAGCATATTTATAGCCATGGGGTTAGGGTTTTATTTCCAATAAAATCCTACTTTATTCTGAATTGATATCCCAAAATTCATGCTCCCACTTGCCTCTTTCCTTATTGGTTTCATACTCATAATCTAAACCGAAGCAGGAAAGGAAACTGCCCATAGGGATGTGACGATCGTCACATATGTTGTGAAGATCGTCACATCCCCTTGTGACGGTCGTCACTCCCTCTGGGCCACGTTGGGCTTTCCACTTATTTTTCCGATGGGCTTCATAAGTTAATTTCGCTTCAGGCTTGCTCTTTGTGTTTGACCCTGTAGGCTCATGAGTCATTGACAAATGGCCCCAAATCTCTATTCGATTCATTTATCATAAGTGACCACTAGTAAGACATTATGATTCTCCAATGAAAATGATGATCGGTGATTCGACTTAACCTTTTGCTATAACTATCATAATCCCTTTGTCACTAGATATCTCGTTTGAAAATAAGGCATAGAGACGTCACCTTATGCTTATCAAAAAAATAGAGACGTCACCCTTATATATTCAAACCTTTTTTTTTATCTTGAGACGAACGAGAATGATAACTCTTTATCGATTGTGTGGCCATACATTTCTCTCAGTCATACTCATCAAGAGGTCTTAAACAGATATCGTTCCCACTAGCTTGTGAGGGACAAATCCCTTGACCGTCATTCCTATCCCTCATATAACATGTCGCATAACCAATCATACCCCTTTTGTAGCCTGTTACGGACAACGTAGGCGAGCATGTCAAACTATGAGAGTTGCCATATAGGAATCCACGAAGACTCCAAAATCGTTAAGGATTCAATAATACTACGACAATTGAGAATGCTCATGACTGTATCTATGATGCATTGGTTAGTTCGGATCGTCCAATATCATTTTCCTAAATGATATTTTATGATCTGACTTGGTAACCCTTTACCTATGAACAATTGAGTGTGATCATCAATCATCCTTATATTGGTCGTTGTATAAAGCTTTTTGATCAGAGATCTGTTAAGAATAATTTCAAGCAATGTTTTAGCACTGTGTGCACATGACTATTAGTGATGACACACTTGATGACTTAGACGAAATTAACGTTTAACTTATTATCACAACACAATGATAATAATAATAGTGTCGCTTTATTGATATTAAATGATGTAACGTCTGCACATAAATGTGATTGATCTAAGACATATTTTCTTCCTCTATTAGTAAAGTAATCATGAGTTGATTTGCACTTCAAAGAAAGATTTGGGATTATCTCTCTCAATTGATAAGGGTAACGCAATCTCAATTCAATCAATGTCCTTCAAGATAATAATTAAGTTCTTATCCTAGAAATGAAGAGGTAAATATGTGAATCATATGGTTTTTTGTGTTTGTGTTCATTTTACTAATTTGATGTATTTTGCAGAATAAATTTCATTCTAACAAATAAATGACGTGATGAGGAGTTAAGATTAAAGGCCTGAATCATTTGACAAATGGGCCTTGATCATTTTATAAATGGGCCTACAAATTACATTTGGGTTTCAAGAAGCATGTGCTGTAAATAATCTGAATCGAGTCTCAGTTAGAAGTTTATATGCTGCTGGCTAGACTTACTTCACTCAAGTTTATATGAATGCATTTCCTTCAAGGAAAAGACAATGAAATGGGTTCCATAATCAAAGATTTGACTCGGTTCTTGGAAGCAATATCCGGAGCTCCATGTGTATCACCATGTTTGTACGTGAGATGGGAAATCCGAGCAACGTTTAGTGCAATTTCTACAAATTTTCTTGAAAATGGACTTCCATTACTGTTAACGTTGTTTTCATTCATCTTTCTCCACGTTTCAGCGATCATCTCTTTTACTCTCTCTCGCCCTTGTTCTTCTAATGTGTTTGTTTCCTTCATGTAATATGTTATTGAATTTGCATATTCACAGTTCTCTAGCTCTGCCTGCAAATTTTAACATGATAAAATTCAAAGAGTTAATAAAAATACAATTTTGATCTTTGAACTTAAACTTTTGTACCTTTGAAGTACACGAATCATTGTAAAGTCGGAAAAGAAGAGACGGATGGTGCAATATGTGATGGTATTCTTCTAAGCAATGCAATGCTTCTTTGTTGATTTCTTCACTCACAAGAAAGTATGCGTGAACCAGAAACAAAGCTCCCGATGATGAAAGCGACGAGGTCTCCAAATACTCATCGATTCTTGGAGTTTCTTTGTTGTGATTCCACTTTGCTTCTTGCAAGAATGCTTGACACAGATCACCCCACTGAATAATTTTCAATCACAATGATAGAAGTTGTTGTATCAATATACTAAAAGTTTCTTTTAACACAATAATTACAGGTATGAGGATTGAAATTAACGACCACATACTTCAGTGTACTACGGTAAGAAATTAAAGTTAAATATATAGTACCGCTTTTGAAAGGTAGGGTGTGGCGTTTTGTCCATGTAGTTTGAGACTATCATAACCCATTTCATTTACAGTGTTGTAAAGGGCAAAATAACACAGTTTCATGTATTCAGGAAGCTCTTCTACAACTTTAACATCCCATCTGACATAAGAAAATAAATGTTAACTATGGACTATATATAATTGATAAAATGGAATGATAAGACAGATAAGTAAGTAGTAACCTCTTTACAGCATTTGTGAAGATTTGGAGTTCATCAAGAGTTCCATAAACATCATAGATATCATCAATGGTGGTCACAAGTGCAGCCACTTTTGTTAGTCCTTTAAGGCACTTGCTCTGTTGTGGCTCAGAAGATATTCCCATGGCCCAAAAGAAGCTTTCCACCAGCCTGTCTCTTGCAAAGCTTAACCTTTCTGATAGCCCCGTTGCCTTCCACCATCTATGAACAAGAGATTGATTAGAGAAACCATAACATCATAGATACCATCTATTATTTGTAAGCGAACACTTCTTCACTTACATACTAAGAGGAGACAGACATCATGTGAGACTCTACACGTACAACAACAAATGAATTGCTTGCTCGTGGGGTGTGGGCGGAAGATGGATCAAGTTCAAATAACATGTTAAAGTCTGATCTGCTTAAAAAGCACAGTTTTATATTTGGATGCCCAAGAAGTCAATCAAATAGTGATGGAATTCACATATTTTCAATGTAAGATCTTACCTTAACAGTTCCTTAAGGTCTGCTTGGTGGGGTGGATTGGACCATGTTGAAGTCAAGCTTGGCAAGCTCAAGAAGAATTGGGTATTTTGTGCTCTCCTTGTCACTATTCTTGTATTCTTCTTCTGTTGACCACCTTGCCTCTTCCCTCTGTGTTCTGTGATGCAATGGAGTCTCCATAGCATGCCTCACTCTTGTTCCAAGCCATTTGTGTTGGGCCTATATTAAATAAGTGGAGGCCCAAAACCCATGTAGTTAGTATCCTACGTGGAAAAGGAAACCCTAATTGCTTGCCTATAAATAGGAGGCAATAGAGAGAATGAAGTAAGACCAATTCAAGAGAGAAATAGAGTGAAATTCGTGCAGAATTTTCTGCTACTTTCTGGGCCGACCAGCAAGGTTCTCGAGTCCGATCGGAGGTCGATCCACCGTTGGATCGTGCTGATTTTTGGACAGGATGTTCGGAAGACGTGGTACTACGTTCTGACTGTTGGAATTTGCGTTTGGAGGTCTGAGTGATTTGATACGATTTTTTGATCGTGCGTCATCGATTCGGTAAAGTTTCTCTACTCTTTCTTGAGATATTGTGATCCTCTAATTGTATTTAGAGAGAACTCGTTGTACCCATTATATTGATAGTAGAGATTAAGCGGCCTCGAGGGTCCCGTGGTTTTTCCTCTCTCGCCTTGAGGAAATTTTCCACGCTAAAATTGTGCGTGTCTATTGTGTTCGTGTTTGCTATATTTTATTAGCTTGCTTGATTTGCTCTGCTTGGTAGATTCCTACGAGATTTGCACAGGTGGGGAGAATTATTTAATTCCGCTGCATCTAATTATTCTATTAGATTCGTTTTTCTCCCAACAAAGTGGTATCAGAGGGAAGGTTATTTAATCGGTATCCTGTGTTAAATAATGGAAGCTAATACAAGCAGAATGGTTAGTCTGAATGGTTCAAATTATCATGTCTGGAAAGGGAAGATGGAAGATCTTCTTTATGTGAAGGATTATTATCTGCCGGTTTTCAGTGAAGCCAAGCCTGAAAATAAATCTGATGGTGAATGGAATTTATTACATCGTCAAGTATGTGGCTATATTAGACAGTGGGTGGATGATAATGTTTTGAATCATGTCAGTGGAGAGACACATGCACGCAGTTTATGGAGCAAGCTTGAGCAGTTATATGCTCGAAAGACTGGTAATAATAAGTTGTTCTTGATAAAGCAGATGATGAGTTTGAAGTATCATGATGGGGCTCCGTTGACAGATTATCTTAATGCTTTTCAAGGAATTATTAACCAGCTTGCAGGAATGGGTATCAAGTTCGATGATGAGGTGCAGGGTTTGTGGCTTCTAGGTACATTACCGGACTCGTGGGAGACGTTCAGGACGTCCCTATCTAACTCAGCTCCAGATGGTGTTATCACCATGGATTTGGCTAAGGGGAGTGCTCTGAATGAAGAGATGAGGAGAAAGTCACAAGGTTCATCTTCGCACTCAGAAGTCTTAGTGACAGAACAAAGAGGAAGGAGCAAAAACAGAGGTCCAAAGGGTAGAGACAGAAGCAAGAGTAAGAACAGGTATACCAATGCAGAGTGCTATCACTGTGGTCTAAAAGGGCATATTAAAAAGTATTGTCGAAAGCTCAAGAGAGACAACCAACATGACAAAGAGAAAGAAAAGAAGGCAAGTCATGACGATGATGTTGCTACTATTACTGAAGAGTTTCTTCTCTTTTGTGATGAAGAAGATGTTAACTTGGCTTGTGATGAGACCAGTTGGGTAGTAGATAGCGGTGCCTCCATTCATGCTACAAGTCGAATGGATCTCTTTTCATCTTATACATCTGGTGATTATGGCAATGTTAAGATGGGAAATCGAGGCATGTCAAAAGCTATTGGCATAGGAGATGTGCGATTGGAGACGAAAAACGGTACAACTCTTATTCTGAAAAATGTTAAGCATATTCCTGACATTCGTTTGAATTTGATATCAGTAGGCAAGCTAGATGATGAAGGTTTTCATCATACCTTTGGTGGTGGTTCATGGAAGCTCACCAAAGGTCTTATGGTCGTGGCTAGAGGTGAAAAGTGTGCTTCGTTGTACGTGACACAAGCTAGAGTTTGTGGTGGCATTATTAATACAGTCGAGAAAGAGAGTACAACTGAATTGTGGCACAAGAGACTTAATCACATGAGCGAGGAGGGAATGATGGTTTTGGGAAAGAAGAATCTCCTACCGGGAATGAAAGGTGAACCGTTAGAGAAGTGTGAGCATTGCTTGGCCGGCAAGCAAACTAGAGTATCTTTCAAATCATCCCCTCCCTCAAGAAAGCCAGAGATGCTTGATTTAGTATACTCTGATGTTTGTAGCCCTATGAAATCCAAGACGCTTGGAGGTGGTCTCTATTTTGTGACTTTTATAGATGATCATTCAAGAAAAGTGTGGGCCTATATCTTGAAGACTAAAGATCAAGTGTGTGGTGTCTTCAAGCAGTTTCATGCCCTAGTTGAGAGATAGACTGGGTAGAAGTTAAAGTGCATGCGAACCGATAATGGAGGTGAGTATTGTGGTTCTTTTGATGATTATTGAAAGGAACAAGGCATTCGACATCAAAGGACGCCTCCAAAGACGCCTCAGCTAAATGGGTTAGCTGAGAGGATGAATAGAACGCTTATTGAAAGGACGAGATGTTTACTTTCACAAGCAGGGTTACCAAGATGCTTTTGGGGTGAGGCTTTGAATACAGTGGTTCATGTGTTGAACCTCACACCGTGTGTGCCTCTTGAGTTTGATGTTCCAAATGAAGTTTGGACAGGTAAGGATGTCTCCTACAACCACTTAAAAGTATTTGGATGCAAGGCATTTGTGCATATTCCAAAGGATGAAAGATCTAAGCTTGACGTGAAGACTAGACCGTGCATATTCATCGGTTATTGCGAGGATGAGTTTGGGTACAGATTTTATGATCCGGTGCAGAAGAAACTTATCAGAAGCCGCGATGTAGTATTTATGGAGAATCAAGACATCAAAGATATTGCGAAATTTGAAGAAAGTGCTCCGCAATTTATAACTGACTTGATTGATTTTGATATAGTTCCTACTACAGTTGTGCCAGGTCAAGTTGAAGATGAAATTTGTGATGACCAACAGGGTGCAGGTGATGTTGATACTCCTACAGAGGTAGAGATGGATAATGAAGTTCATGAGCAGTTGCCAGTACCAGATGTTCCACTAGTTGTTCCACTCAGGAGATCTTCTAGAGATCGACAACCGTCTACAAGGTACTCAGCTGATGAGTATGTGTTATTATCTGACGGGGGAGAACCCGAAAGTTACAGTGAAGCCCTTGAAGATGAGAACAAGAAGGAGTGGATTGAAGCCATGCAAGATGAGATGAAATCATTGCATGAGAATCATACGTATGAGTTGGTGAAGTTGCCGAAAGGAAAAAGAGCTTTGAAGAACAAGTGGGTTTACAGAGTGAAGCAAGAAGAAAATACTTCACGTCCCCGTTACAAAGCTAGATTGGTCGTCAAGGGTTTCAGCCAGAGGAAAGGTATTGACTTTGATGAAATATTTTCTCCTGTTGTTAAGATGTCATCCATTCGGGTGGTTCTTGGTTTAGCAGCTAGTCTTGATTTGGAGGTTGAGCAGATGGATGTGAAGACTGCATTTCTCCATGGTAACTTAGATAAGGAGATTTATATGGAGCAGCCAGAGGGTTTCAAAGTAAAGGGAAAAGAGGACTATGTGTGCAAGCTTCAGAAAAGCTTGTATGGTATGAAGCAAGCACTAAGGCAGTGGTACAAGAAGTTTAAGTCAGTCATGTGTGAGCAAGGCTACCAAAAGACGAAATCTGACCACTGTGTTTTTGTGCGAAAATTCTCTGATGATGATTTTATCATACTATTGCTATATGTTGATGATATGCTGAGTGTTGGCAAGAATGTCTCCAGAGTTGAGAGATTGAAGAAACAGTTGAGTCAGGTTTTTTCAATAAAGGACTTGGGTCCTGCGAAGACTATTCTTGGCATCCGAATTACTCGCGATAGAGTTGCGAAGAAGTTGCATATGTCACAAGAGCGATATATTGAAAAGGTGTTGCAAAGGTTCAATATGGACAAGGCTAAAGTGGTGAGCTCTCCTCTTGCTACTCACTCTAAGCTAAGCACACGACAGAGCCCTTCTACAGAGAAGGAGATGGACGACATGGATAGAGTTCCGTATGCCTCAGCAGTAGGAAGTTTGATGTACGCAATGGTGTGTACAAGGCCTGACATAGCTCATGCAGTTGGTGTTGTGAGCCGTTTTCTGTCAAATCCGGGTAGAGAGCATTGGGATGCAGTCAAATGGATTATGAGATATCTCCGAGGTACCTCTAATTACAGACTTACTTTTGGAAGTGGAGAACCAGTATTGGTTAGCTACTCTAATTCAGATATGACAGGAGATGTTGATAGCAGAAAATCCACCTCGGGCTATTTAATGACATTTGCAGGTGGAGTAGTTTCTTGGCAGTCAAGGCTACAAAAGTGTTTTGCACTTTCTTCTACAGAAGCTGAATATATTGCAACAACTGAAGCATGTAAAGAGTTGTTGTGGATGAAGAGATTCATAGGGGAGCTCAGTTTCAAGCAGCAGCGCTATGTGGTTTATTGTGATAACCAAAGCGCGATTCACTTGAGTAAGAATTCTACGTTTCATGCAAAGTCGAAACATATTGATGTGAGATACCATTGGCTCAGAGATGCACTTGAAGACAAGTTGTTTGAGATTGAGAAAATCCACACAGATGATAATGGTTCCGATATGTTCACGAAGGCCTTACCAAGGGAGAAGCTTGATGTTTGTCGTAAGATCGCCGGGATGGCGATGCCCTCCACTTAGTTGAATAAGGGGGAGATTTGTTGGGCCTATATTAAATAAGTGGAGGCCCAAAACCCATGTAGTTAGTATCCTACATGGAAAAGGAAACCCTAATTGCTTGCCTATAAATAGGAGGCAATAGAGAGAAGGAAGTAAGACCAATTCAAGAGAGAAATATAGTGAAATTCGTGCAGAATTTTCTGCTACTTTCTGGGCCGACCAGCAAGGTTCTCGAGTCCGATCGGAGGTCGATCCACCGTTGGATCGTGCTGATTTTTGGACAGGATGTTCGGAAGACGTGGTACTACGTTCTGACTGTTGGAATTTGCGTTTGGAGGTCTGAGTGATTTGATACGATTTTTTGATCGTGCGTCATCGATTCGGTAAAGTTTCTCTACTCTTTCTTGTAATTGTGGTTTGAGCCAAGATTGGTTAATCTTGAGATATTGTGATCCTCTAATTGTATTTAGAGAGAACTCGTTGTACCCATTATATTGATAGTGGAGATTAAGCGGCCTCGAGGGTCCCGTGGTTTTTCCTCTCTCGCCTTGAGGAAATTTTCCACCCTAAAATTGTGCGTGTCTATTGTGTTCGTGTTTGCTATATTTTATTAGCTTGCTTGATTTGCTCTGCTTGGTAGATTCCTACGAGATTTGCACAGGTGGGGAGAATTATTTAATTCCGCTGCATCTAATTATTCTATTAGATTCGTTTTTCTCCCAACACTTTGCTCATCTTCAACATGTTGACTTTGCTCATCAAATTCATTCCTGTGAATGTGATTGCCTCAAGCAAGACATCTTCTCCTTCAAGGCCAAGATGTGAAGCTTCATATAGACTCAGCATTCCTTCCACATCCTCTTCAACCCATTCCTTGAAATTGCCTTCATTGTCCATGAAACTCTTGAACACATCTTGAGAGACATTGTGCCCATGTTGTCTGAGAAGCCTGAAGCTTAGAGCAACAGCATGGAGGTCATGACCCTTCTTGCAAAGTTCATGCAAAGACATGAGCCTGATTTCCAAGCTTTTCCTTATGTCTTCTTCAAAATGATACCCTAAACCAAACATTTGAATTTTGTCAATCAACTCAAGCATTGACAATGAATTTGTATCTTCGTTTTGCAACAAATCATGCACCCCCTCACTTAATATCTGTATCTTATGCTTATATTCGTCGCACTGCATAAAAATATAACATTAGAGTAACTCATATATGATTGTCACTTAAATGAACCGTAGAAAAACATTATACGAAATCTAGTGTGACAATTGAGCGCATACATGATCATTGTTTAGTAGCTGCAGCGACTCGTAATCCCAAATATTAGGCTGAAAATTCGCTGCAATTGTTCTTTCTCGCTCAATTGGTTGAATAGAAATTTGAGCTGCGGGAGAGTCTCGTGCACTGAATCGTCTGAAACCACTAAAAACTGATATTTGTGGTAGTTGCATGTACTGCAATACAGGGAGACTGAGAGTCGTTGAGGAGAAGAGCATATTTGTTCCCATTTCAATGAACCAAAAATTTGTTCTTCTTTTGGTTGTGAGTGTTGGATAATATATGATTTAAGATCATATTATATAATTATATTATATTATATGATTTAAATTCATATTATTCTACCTAATGAATAAAATTGAGTTGGCGTTTCAAGTTTTGAATGTGGTTTAATCCTCTTGAATGTATAGGTTACAACCTTTCATTTTGTCTTTAATTTGGGCATTTACTCTTAGAATTCAAGAGGTGGAAGAGATGAGACTATAAATAGATGGTCTTTCTCTTCAATTTTGAATAATCCAATATCAAGAACTATTGTGTTCTTGTTCTCCCTCTTCTACATTTCTTCTCTACAAAGTTCTATGATTTGGTGATAGACAAAGACACAAGTTCAAGTTCGTCGGAACTAGACCTTTGGTGTACGGTGCTAGTTTGAAGTCGTTGTATCTTGGGAGGTGTACGCTCATTGTTTCCAACACCCGAGGGAGAGCGAATACACTTTAAGGAAAGTGTCCAACACGCCTCGATTATTCTCGAGTTTGTATAAAATATTCTGTAAAGGTTCATGTATCATTTTGTAATTTTCATATTTCATTGATTTTTGCAATTTGTTATTATTATTGTATAATACCTAACAATCTTAAAGTGTAACGTTCTCTTTAGTTTTAACAGGTTGCGAAAATCAAGAAGGTTAAAATTTCAATTTTATGAATATTAAATCTTACATATACTAATAATTTTAATTTCTTGTAGATACAAAAGTTGGAAGTCATGAGTCTTTTTTTTTGGATATGAAGTTTCATACTCGCTTCATATTTGAATAAATTATTGAAGCATAATAAAATTGGTCATGTAAGTTAATTTATAAACTTACAAATGCTAATAAGGTTTGTTTTTCTTGTTGTAGAGATGGAAAACAAAGGATGTATCATATTTATGCATATATCGGGACTTCGTAATTGCTCCAATTTTGAAGAAATTATTGAAAACAAGAGTTTGGTGATGGGAGCAACAAGCTTGCTTGCCTAATTCATCTTATGGAAAATATTAGACAATATGTCAATATGGTTGAGGTCGGGAATGTACCCTTTGGGTCAAATTCCAAGTGGGTTTAAGACACGAGTGTCTACCACAAATTTATCGAATTTTGTTTCGATATAATATGTCGAATGACTTGAATAATTTGTTGGATTCATCGTTGAAATGACGACAAAAGATGGTGGTCATAATGGATTCACCATGTATGGTACATGAAGAACCTCAAAACTGAAAGAGGAGACGAATCTCTTGTACTTAAACTATGTATTGAATAGTTTAATGTTCTTTGTAAATGATCATTGTACAAGTGAATAAAATTATCAAATAATGGTGGAAAATCGTAAGAAAAATATGATTTGTTAAATCATATGAATATATTAATATAAATGAAATAATGAGTTTATTCATGTAATGATGAATCATATCAATATGAGTAATGAGTATTGAATTCATTCACGCATGATTGATTTGAATGATTATTATTTTGAATTGGTCATCATAAATTGATGAATCATATAAGTTGAATGATGTAACGATCTCATTCACGAACTCATAAATATGAGTTGGGCATAATCAACGCAATGAAAATTGGTTGTGTCATTCATAAATTGATGAATCATGAATCTAAAGATAACGATGTTATTCATATGTTAAAAAATCATACTTGAATATGATTAATTGTTTTGATTCATTACTAGATAAATCATATGAATATGAATATGTTGAATGAAATAATGTTTTCATTCTTGAGTTGATAATGGTTAGTTTGAGATCATATCAACAAAATTAGGAGATCACCATAATAAATATAAATGATGATCTAGTTATGTTGTAATCTCTAAATAAACTTTGGGTTATCAAATCCCAAAAAGGGTTGGCTTGACATGTTTGTTTGAAGTCATGCTTATTTAGATAGAATTGAAAAATCTAATCTAAAAATTATTGATAATTGGGAGAGTGTGCACATATGCGCTTATGTCACCTAAAAATATTGTTTTGAAATATGTCATGACAATGATCAAATAAGTTGTGTGTGCGGCATGACAAAGAATGCAATTGATGGTAATCTCATTGGGGAATTACTTGTAATTGATGGTTTCAATAGTGTAATTGATTCCTTGAAAAAAGTGCCCAAAAATGAAATGTATATGGACAAAGGTTGTATAACCGATGACATGATGAACATGAATAATAAATGTCATTATGTGGATTGATACGAATAAAGAAGAGTCTTTCATTTATATGATTGAGTCATATAATGGTATGATATACTTGGTCAAGTGAACTATAATTTATATGTAGATTAGTTCACTTGAATCATCTACCATCTTTCAAGATTGGTAAACAAACACATATGTGAATTTTGTGTGAATGAAAGAAACTATAATGCCTTTCAAATGGTTGGAAGAAATTATGAAAGTCTTGAGCTAATATTTTGTGACTTTCAGTTTGATAGTACAAAATATTATTGTGTATATTTGTTTGGGAATAAATATTCATTATCATGTTCATGTGAAGAAATGACTATGTTGAAATGGTTGACATATGTGTGTTCGTGTTGGCACATACTCAATCTAATGTTGTTGAAAAGAAACTATCACTCTATGAGAGAAGTGTGAAATTATAAGTTTTGGGTCACCACAATACATGTGGGGGACAATGATTTTTCAGCAAATTGCCTTTAAAATAAGGTAACATAAATGGACGTTGAGAAAACTCTGAGTGAGTTAATAAGAGGAAGCAAGATTTCCTACGGTTAATTGGAAGTGTGGGGGTGTTTAGTAAAAGCTTTGGCTTCGACTCCAAGGAAAATAAGGATATGAACAAAATTGTTGAATGTGCCTACATTGAACGTGCAATAGTAGTGCATATAAAGTTCATGTGTATGATATGGAAAAAAAAAATCTCGATACACACAAGAATATTATATTAAAGTCTAGAATGAGAATATTCAGACAAACGAGATGAATTGAGATCATCCAAATGAATTTTTGAGAATTGTGATAAAATTCTAAAGAGTGTTATGGACTAGAAGAGTCAAGAATTAGCCAAAGAGAAAGGTGATAAATTCACTTGATGAATTTCTAACTTATATGTTAGAAGGTTATATGACACTAACAAAAATGTTATATAACTCATACATGTGAAAGAAACGGTGCAAGTTGGTGAAGTTCTGAGATAGACTTAAACATGCACCTAAATAATGACATGAAAAATATTTGACATCTTTATGATGTTAATTAGATTCCTTATCAATGAATGTGGAAAATGTGAATCATATGGGACTCGTTGATGCAATTTAAGGAATCAGAGTTGCTAGAAAAGCAAACTTATCGGTCACACGATGTTGATAAAGTTTGGCAAGTTTAACAAATGTGATGGTGTTTAGCTATAATATCTATTGATTTAAGCTAACACTTGTGAAATAATAAAAACGAAAGTATCTCTCAAAATGAGTATGAAATTCTGAATCGTAGCCGAGTCAGGAAGTCGAACACAAAGTTTTTAACTTGTGTATCGACTTCTCGTGGAAACAGTAAGCAAAGTAATAGAAAGATAATAATCACGACACCAGAGATGATTACCCAGTTCGGTGACTCCGCACCTACGTCTGGGGGCACTTTGCCAGTGGAAAGGTTCTTCACTATAGGTAGTCAATAGTACAACTTCAAGCACCAACTAGCTATCACACAAGCTATTGTCCTAAGCTACTATAGCAAACCCAATTCAGAGGTTCCCGAGATGTACCTTATGATCCTCTTTGCATGAGCCAAGTGACTGACTTTTCGATTGGCTTGATATCGAGCACAGATTCCCACGGAATAAGCAATGTCGGGTCGACTTGCTGTTAGATAGAGGAGACTTCCTATTATGCTTCGATAAAGACTTTGATCAACTGGTTCTCCCATCTCGTCCTTTGTGCACTTGTCATGTGTGGCAATAGGAGTCCTCTTGTGCGAAGCCTTTTCTAACCCGAACTTCTTGACAATGTTCTTTGCGTATTTGCTCTGGGAGATAAATATTCCATCTGACATCTGCTTGATCTGGAAGCCTAGGAAATATGTGACCTCACCAACCATACTCATCTCAAATTCAGACTGCATGTGTTGGACGAAGCGTTCCACCATCTTGTCTAACTTCCCTCCAAATACAATGTCGTCGACATATATTTGAGCAATCATGATGTCCTTTCCTTCCTTCTTCACAAAGAGAGTTTTGTCTACTCCCCCTCGAATATAGCCATTCTGTACAAGGAATTGGGTAAGACGTTCATACCATGCTCGTGGAGCTTGTTTGAGACCGTAGAGAGCTTTCTTTAGCTTGTAGACATGGTGCGGAGAGTCATGGTCTTCGAATCCCTTTGGTTGGGCTACATAGACTTCTTCGTTCTGATTTCCATTGAGAAAGGCACTCTTTACATCCATCTGATAGAGTTTGAAGCGCAGATGACATGCGATGCCGAGAAGAAGTCGTATGGCTTCCAGTCTGGCTACCGGAGCAAAGGTTTCTTCAAAGTCGACTCCTTCGACTTGTGTGTACCCTTGAGCCACCAGTCTCGCTTTGTTTCGAGTGATGTTTCCTTGCTCGTCAAACTTGCTTTTGAATATCCATTTTGTCCCGATGACATTGACATTGTCAGGCTTGGGTACAAGTTCCCAGACTTCATTCCTTGCAAAGTGAACCAACTCTTCTTGCATCGCGCAGACCCAGTATTCATCATTGATGGCCTCTTGTATATTCTTTGGCTCAATTTTGGAAATAAAGCACATGTTACCTATCATCTCTTGGTGGTCAAGAGATGTCTTTTGTCGAGTCTGAACTCCCTCATTAATGTCTCCAATCACATCCCGGGGTGGATGATACTTCTGAATTCTTCCTGACGGAGCTCTTTGCCTTGTAGGAGTTGCCTCTTCATCCGGGATGATTTGGCTTTCGTCCTCAGACTCTTTGTTGCGCTCATCGTCCTTGACTTCTGGTCTGACTTCTATTCTGACCTCTGGTCTGGCTTCTCCTCTGACCTCTGGTCTGACTTCTCCTGAGAGATTCGGGACTTCTTCGTCCTCGTCACTTAATTGCTCGTTATTGTCATCAATCACGACATTGATGGATTCCATGATAGTCTGGGTGCGTTTGTTGAATACTCGAAAAGCCCGACTATTTCTGGAGTATCCGAGGAAGATGTCTTCGTCGCTTTTAGGATCCAACTTGCGTCGAGGTTCCCTATCTGCGAGTATGTAGCAGACCGATCCAAAGACATGGAAGTATTTGACATTCGGCTTTCTCCCCCTCCATATCTCATAAAGAGTGAACGAAGTTCCAGGGTGAAGAGTCACTCTATTACGAATATGGCATGTCGTATTCAAAGCTTCAGCCTAGAAGTGCTGCGGGATGTCTTTGGCTAACATCATGACTCTTGCCATCTCTTGAAGAGTGCGATTCTTTCTTTCAACGATCCCGTTTTGCTGAGGAGTGATGGGAGCAGAAAATTCGTGGGCAATTCCTTCAGCATCACAAAAGTTTGCGAAGCTGATGTTTTCAAACTCCTTTCCATGACCGCTCCGAAGTCGGACGACTTTCCCAATGACTTCTCCTTTTTCTCGTTGAACTCTTCGACATAAGGCTTCAAAGACTGAGAAGGTATCTGACTTCTCTCGAATAAAGTCTACCCATGTGTACCTCGAGAAGTCGTCTACACATACAAATATATACTTCTTCCCTCCTAGACTTTCTACTTGCATGGGTCCCATAAGGTCAACATGAAGAAGTTCTAGAACACGAGAAGTAGTAAGATGTTGCACCTTTTTGTGCGACGTCTTGACTTGTTTCCCAATCTGGCATTCTCCACAGATTTTTCCTTCAATGATCTTGAGGTTGGGAACTCCAATGATCGCCTTTTCAGAGAGTACCTTTTGCATGCTCCTCAAATTGATGTGACCAAGTTTTTGATGCCATAGTTTTGTCTCTTGAGCTTTGGATAAAAGGCACTTGGTTGGCAAGGTACTAATTGTTGGAGACCATAGATAACAATTGTCAAGGGACATGTGGCCTATCATGACTTCCTTTTGTTGTTCGTCTTTGACCGAGCACTTGTCATGAGTGAAGTGGACATCCAGATTTAAATCACATATTTGACTTATGCTGATGAGATTTGCTGTGAGGCCTTCTACTAGCAGAGCTTCTTTCAGACATGGAGAATTGGGAAGATTGAGTTTTCTTTTCCCGAGCACTCTAGCTTTTACTCCATCTCCAAAAGTGACGAAGCTATTTGTGCATGGTATTAAAGTGACCAGGAAAGAGCTATTACCCGTCATATGTCGAGAGGATCCACTATCGAAGTACCAATCGTTGCTGGTTGAAGCCTTTAAAGCGGTGTACGCGATGTTAGCTCGATAGTTAACCTCTTTGACTCGCCATTCCTTCCGAGGTTGGCTTTTCTTGATGGTGGTCCTTTTCTTGACCGAGCTCTTTCCATATAGCTGATAGCAGAAGGATCGAATATGTCCTCTTCGTCCACAGTGATGACAAACCCAGTTATGTCTTTCGTTCTGGGTTTTTGACGCGGCCAGGGAAGAAGGCTTTTTGGTCGCTTGGTCGGCCGTGAAGTTAGGCGACTTCTGGCGAGACTTCTGGGAGACAGACTTCTGAGGAATGAAGATGGTGTGCGATGATGAGGCTTCTTTCGAATATCCAAGACCTTCCATATTCCTTGATGGTTTCCCGATCAAAAGTATTTGGTCTAGAGTGTCAGTACTTGGATTCATCATCTTTACAGACTTGGTGACCTGCTCTAACTCGCCTTTTAGTCGAGCAACTTCCTTTTTGAGATCAATAGTCGTCTCAAGAAGTCTTGACTTGTCTTCATTAAGAGTAAGAATGAGAGTGTTCTGTTTTTCGATTACCTGAGAGTCTTCAAGCCACTTGACATACCATTCGTTGTAAGCGTTGTTGAGAGTCTCATCGGATAGCTCATCATCAGAGTCATACTTCTTTGAGCTTTCAGCTGGTTGATCTATTGTGGAGGAAGTGAAAGCCACATAGTTACTTATATGCTCAAGGTCACTGTCTTCCTCATCTTCATCGTCAGTTAGAGAGGTAATGAATCCCTTCTTCTGTTTCTTTAAGAAGTTGGGACATTCTCTCTGCATATGTCCATACCCCTCAAACTCAAAGCACTGTGCTCTTTTACCTGATCGTTCTCCTCGTCCTCCATCGTTAGCTGTGTTGTCGAGCTTTTGAAACTTGTGTTGTGGCTTGTCTCTGACTTCTCGGGTGACTTTTCTTCCTGTCATTTGGCCAAATCTTTTCATGACTTTGTTGTACTTTTTGGCCAGCATGGCGATAGTTTCTTCAATGTCACTATCCGACTCAGAGTGCGTTGAGTTCTTCTGATTAGAACTTTTGAAAGCCACACTTTTATGTTTCTTCTCGATAGGAGGTAGGGAGAGCTCGAAAGTCATTAGTGAGCCCATGAGCTCATCAAACTTCCGTGTCTTCAAGTCATGGACTTCTTCGATAGCGGTGATCTTCATCTTGAATCTGGGACTTAGAGCTCTCAGCGTTTTTCTGACCAAATCTTCATCGGTCACAGGCTTGCCAAGTGAATATGATTCATTGGCCAGATCCTTGATGCGCACATTAAATTCCGCGATAGTCTCGTCGTCATTCATGGTCAGAGCCTCAAAGTTAGTCGTGAGGTACTGTAACTTCTGCTCTTTGACTTTTGAAGTACCCTCGTAAGCAACCGCAAGTGTGTCCCAGGCAATTTTGGCACTTGTGCATGTGTTGATGAGTCGAAACACATTCTTGCCTACTCCATTAAAGATAGCATTGAGTGCACGAGAATTACCTAGGGCAGCTTCATCTTCTTCCATGCTCCACTCCTTTTCTGGTTTGATGCTGGTTTGATTTCCATGAGCATCAGCATAGTAAGGTTCCTCCCATCCATTGATAATAGACTTCCAGGTCTTGCTGTCGAGAGACTTCAGGAAAGCACACATCCGTGCTTTCCAATATCCATAGTTTGTTCCGTCGAGTACCGGCGGACGATTGACAGATCCTCCTTCCTTTGAATCCATATTAGCTACTCAGAATTTTGCAGGAAAAATCACCTAAGAGATTAAGGTGCCTCCTCTGATACCAATTGAAATTCTGAATCGTAGCCGAGTCAGGAAGTCGAACACAAAGTCTTTAACTTGTGTATCGACTTCTTGTGGAAACAGTAAGCAAAGTAATAGACAGATAATAATCACGACACCAGAGATGATTACCCAGTTCGGTGACTCCGCACCTACGTCTGGGGGCACTTTGCCAGTGGAAAGGTTCTTCACTATAGGTAGTCAATAGTACAACTTCAAGCACCAACTAGCTATCACACAAGCTATTTTCCTAAGCTACTATAGATCTCACCGTGAATCACCTCGACCCGGAGCCTCTCCCCCTGTCTTTGAGATTCCCTCAATTCCACCCTTCGAGCAAGTCCATGCTCGGTGTCGTTGTCTTCTTGGACGGAGTTGTGAATCTTCAATCACAAACAAAAACCCTAACCGATCCAAACACTTAGTCTTCGCGACTCAAGGTTTGATCGGAGCAGAAGGTCCGTTCTAGCGAATATTCATCAGCCTCTCAACACGCCGATGGTGCACGGTTAAGAGCTCTGAGAAATCTTGCAATTGTTAGAACAAGAACGGATACTGCTAATGGGAAGCCAAGGGCTTTTTATAGCAGCTCACATTCCTAATCCTTCTCGGATCAAGAACAGGAAAGTCAGGCAAGTTGTTGCCGCCTCCCTCGACAGCTGGAAGTCGTCTTGCCTGTTTCTGACTTCCTGAATAAATCAGGCAAGTATAGTTGCCGCTTTTCGCTGACTTGTAACTGCCAGCTGGAAGTCGCTTGACTTGACGACGTCACTCTCTTGCGCTCAAAGTCTTCGTGGCGCCTTTCTTCTTTCGCTCCAAGCTTCGTCGAAATAGGAAAGCTTCAGACTTTCCTAATCTTCGGCTAGCAACAAGTCGCTCCACATGTCATGTAACATGTTGCACGACTTCTTACATTTGCGCTAAAAAATCATGCCAACAAATAAACGTAGCAACAGAGTATACGAAAGAGATAGACAATATCATGTATTTAATGGCATGTACATGACGGATGTTGCATCTATCTTACATAGACCAACAAGATAAGTGAATGATCCAAAATTTTGGATATTACATTGTTACCATGAGAATATTAATGTATCCATGATTGAATCTTGAGTATGGTCTACATTACAATAGATATTCAAAAGGTGTAAGACAATACACGTAAACAAGTTGAATATCTTATATCCATTTGGTGGATAGATTTTGCCATGATGTGAAAATTCTTCGAACAAATTTTGATAAGTAGATTCACAATGGAATCTGAGTTTATGAAAAGAATAAACCACTATGAAAGTCTAAATATTTGTGGAAGGATATTATCAAGGGCAAAGAATCACAACAAGTCTAGACATATATGTCGAAGACATAATGTTGTTAACCAACTTCTCAACTATGGTTCAATGAGGGTTGACTACATAAGGTCTAAAGAAAATACCGCGGAACTAGTGATCAACTAGTTAAATGAAGATCAAGTTGAGAAGGCATCTAAAGAAATGGGACTTAAGCCCATGAAATTGTATAGTCAAGACAAAGGAAACCCAACCATGTTGACTGGAGATCCCAAGATCATGGTTCAATGGGACAACCTAATTGTTAAGACTGGTAAGGTCACTGTGGGGGTTTCCCCAGTCCTATTTCTATGATGCAAACAATGACACCCGTACGAAAAGGTTAAGCAATTGAGCTTTTAATGATTCTTATGCGTCGAAAGTATTGAGGTTTCGAGCGGAATAAAGCGGGTTACTCTTAAATAAGAAATCACCTATGTGAGAGAGAAGTGGGGTCGCTTCAAAGGAGGATTGAGGGGCTAAATCCTTTATAAACTCTTGCAGAACCAGGACGATGTTCACGACCAAAATGAACATAACCATGAGGACCGAACTTGGGTCAGGAAGATACCTGCGTGAGGCATGTTATCATTTACACAAACGGCAGAACAATTCAAGGACATCGCGTCTATTGGTTAGCTAGTAAAGTCGACATGTTTTCACAAGGGAAGGTTCAAAGGTACCCCCTACCTATCCTATACAGGTATTGACCGGAGAATCTATCACCATATCGTGTTGAGTCTACTCGTGCGTTTTTTTTTCTGTGTCGTTTTTGTTAGCGTCGCTCAATTTCATTCATGTGGGGGATTGTTGGATAATATATGATTTAAGATCATATTATATAATTATATTATATTATATGATTTAAATTCATATTATTCTACCTAATGAATAAAATTGAGTTGGCATTTCAAGTTTTGAATGTGGTTTATTCCTCTTGAATGTATAGGTTACAACCTTTCATTTTGTCTTTAATTTGGGCATTTACTCTTAGAATTCAAGAGGTGGAAGAGATGAGACTATAAATAGATGGTCTTTCTCTTCAATTTTGAATAATCCAATATCAAGAACTATTGTGTTCTTGTTCTCCCTCTTCTACATTTCTTCTCTACAAAGTTCTATGATTTGGTGATAGACAAAGACACAAGTTCAAGTTCGTCGGAACTAGACCTTTGGTGTACGGTGCTAGTTCGAAGTCGTTGTATCCTGGGAGGTGTACGCTCATTGATTCCAACACCCGAGGGAGAGCGAATACACTTTAAGAAAAGTGTCCAACACGCCTCGATTATTCTCGAGTTTGTATAAAATATTCTGTAAAGGTTCATGTATCATTTTGTAATTTTCATATTTTATTAGTATTTTATATTTTATTGATTTTTGCAATTTGTTATTATTATGGTATAATCCCTAACAATGAGATCAAAGGTTTCTGAGTTTGATGCTTATGATCAAATGGCAATAACTTAATTAACCCTTTATATAGGATAAATTAAACCCACCATCCTTGGATAGTGAATATTTAATACCATGCGTTGTATTAAATATTAGTTTATTCGTAGCCAAAACTATATTAACACCAACTTAACTACTTATTATAAGCTGTCCAAAAATAAAAGGTGAACCTTTGGTCCCGAACAAAGGGCTGGCAAGGAGCACTACTGAAAATTGTTTTATCTGGTGGTTTAATAATTAGCAAGGAGGTTTCGGTTGGGTGTAAAATTAAGTCAAATTCTTAATACATGTGGTCTTTCGGAAGATATCCACCCAAGAGAATCAATTTCAAATAAACAATTAATATATAATATTAATTTAGGGCAATTAAATACCAAGACAGAGAGACACAAGAGATTTGACGTAATTCGGCTATACTTACATCAACAGATCCGAGAAATATATTGAAACAACAACTTGACGTTGCTTGACCAATTGGTTAAGCACTTTGACTTGGGTCGAAATAACTTGAGTTCAAATCATGATGCCGTAAGCATTTAAGATGGTGATGTAGTTGATTAAGTGAAGTATGTGAATAAAATAAGGAGCAATCGATCAAATGATTATGAGAGGCATAATGAGTGTTAGGTAATACATGTCCAATATCAATCAATCATGCAAGTAAGGAATTCATGCAATAACGTGTTATCTTATGTTCACAAATATATTGATTCCGCC
Source organism: Geranium rotundifolium (assembly GCA_963920655.1). NCBI lineage: Eukaryota > Viridiplantae > Streptophyta > Magnoliopsida > Geraniales > Geraniaceae > Geranium > Geranium rotundifolium. Next base: position 3,627,645 of record OY987317.1, on the reverse strand, counting down.
TCTCGACGCAAACCAATCTAGAGTTGACTAACCATCTATTCTCTCGAACCAGTAGCTAGCCAACTCTGCAATCAAACAATAATTACGGGATAAAAGTCCTCTCGAACCCGCTATAATTCTACTTGTCAGTTATCCAGCGATCCTCTTGGACTCGGGATCATAACAACACAATGATTATAAAAACATCACAGTAAGCAATAATCATAATAAAATCATAATCATAAGCACACATGCATAAGAATCCAAACTTTAATAATATAGAGAAGAAAAAAGAAAAAATAACGAAACCCTAATCTGATGGATTGAGATTCTGTCAATTCAGGCCAAATCTCTCGATTCGTGACTCGATCTTTGATGCCTTCGATCCCTATTCTCACGACATGCCTTCAACAAGTTTTCAACCTCCTCTAGAAGCCTTGAACCCTCCTTAGACGTCTCAGGTCGCAGCTCCTTGTGTGGAAACTTTCTCAATTGAAGCTGTCTAAAATTTGCGTTTCTGCAACTATTTATTAGCTGACGGACCCATATCACGCCTTGACATGTAGGGCGTGACACGACTTTACAGATTTTCTTTTCGTACGCGCCAAGAAAATTCGGGGTCATGTCACCCCCTAATGTCACGGTCATGACAATTTAGGCCGTGACATGACCCAAATTTTGGGATTTGCCAAAACTTCCTTCTTCAAAGTTGTAGAAGACTCTAATTCCGTTCATTTTGATATATGATAGGCCCAAAAATAAGTTCAAACGCAAAATATGTGGCACTCAGAAGTTTCAGCTTTGTTTCAAGATTTATTTTACCGATTTCTGCTCAATTTCCCAGTTTTTGCTTCTAGCTTTTAGGTCCATGTGTACAGATGACACGCGAGGGCTTTTGGCATGTAACGGCCGTGACATGGTCTCTTTTCTGCTCGGCTTCCATGAAGCTTCGTTTTAGCCCATTTTTTATCTAAATCTATAGATGCACACTTGAAACATCGTGAAGATAAATGTGACATTAAGATCGGAAAAATACAATACAAGAGAGAAAATAAACTTTTAACGGGATCATAATAGCCCATTAAACATAATATTGATGCAGCCGCATCAATCAAAAAAAAACTTGACGGCTTATACAATTCACAAGCTTGTGAAAGCCAAGAGGTATACAATTTCTTAAAATCAACTCTTTTGTTCAAGTTCACTCTTTTGAGAAAGGGTTCTGGCATCCCCAACACACAACTAGAGAGCTATAGAGAACAGAGGTTGAAGACGACTAATTTTCAATATATTTTTTTTTCACACACAAAATTTTCCTTCAATCATAAATTAATTTTGTTAATGAACTAAGGTTAAAACTGCAATTTTATGTTTATTAAAAAAAATTGACACATTTGAAAGTAGTATAGCTAGTAAGGAGACTTTGGACATTTAAAAGATAATTTTGTTGGATTTAACACCCACTACCTTATTTATAACAATATAAAAGTAAATAATTAAGTTGGGTATAAATTAAATTATAACAAATGTGTACAATTAATATAGTGAATCGCATGTACACAATCTCAATCTAATTATGTACTTAAGAAAGTGTGTTCTGATCCTAAGAATGTAGTATATATTGTTTTTTTATGGTTTATGGAGTATATATAACAAAAGGGTGGTGATATGAATTCAATATTTATTACGTGGATAAAATCATCATACCACTTTAAGAATATATAAAGAGATTTTATCTAAGAATAATTACATATCATTATATCTGGCTTGGCTTTTATGGCAATGGTCTATACAAATCAGGTTGTGAAAGCAACTATATACTCCAGATTGTCCTCTGTTCTAAAGAAGGTGACAAGTGCACAAGATTACCAAAACCTACTCCCTCAAATGACACTCGACAGAAACGACAATGTATATCTACACGAACAGGTTGCAAAGCAATGATCTCCTTAAAACAATGCGTATTCGAGACGAGCAAAGTCGAAATTCAGCCCATACTTGTCCTCAACCAGACTCCACGGGGAGTTTACATTTACTGTACTTGTTCCATTTGACTTATTAGCCTATTGTCACAACTTTTGAACTTATTCTCATAAACTTATATAACTTGCACTATAAGGAACCATGTTATAACTAGTTCATTTCTTTACTGCTGCCATACTGATATATTAGTTCATGAGTAATTGCAACTTTTCATTGATATTTCTTTACATGCATGTGTTTCTCTTGCCACTCATAATCACATGCATATATGCCATTTGAAACACTTTAAATCAATAACCCACCACACTTAACATTTCAAAAACACTAGCCTATCATTTCATTAACATTCTTCTGCAACTTCAGAGTGATTAATGGATAATGTCTTGTTTTCAAAAATTAATACTTCTTCTCACATAAACAATTAAAAAATGTTGGTAGATGCATTCAAATTTTTTCTCATGATTCAATTTTCTGAGACTTTTTTTTATAAAAATACATACATTATTCATGACATTTCATATTTTATTGTTGGTCTCTGCATGGTCTTGTTTATCATTTTCCCAATCTTCCACCATGATTATATATACTGCAAAATCATTCCCTCCCTTTCTTAAACACCAAACCAGCTCATTTACAATTACCCACCAACACTTTCAGCAAACAATTGAAATGTCAAAACCCACATCTTTATGCATTAAACACCAATAATTTCGTAAATCCAATTTACAAGCTTAACACTAAATTGAGACTCATTTACAAACCTTGAACCCACAAATAAACCTAATAACACAAGATTGATTTGCAATTATCATTAATTTCAACTTTATCCAGACAAATTACAAACCTAAATCCAAATCCGAACCAAAAAGTATAGTGTCAGTCACAAACTCACTCGATCTATTATTTAGATTTAAATTGACACAACATGAACATAGGACGACAACAGATGTTCCTCTCCACGTGGCTGTCGCTCGTTGGATCCGACATCCTACAAAACTGTGACATGTCGTATCAAGTGCCCAGCCTCTTGCCAGCTGTGCAAGAGGGCATCAACGGCTACATTATTTAATGTGACAATTCGTTCAGTTTCAAATTTTGTAGGAGAAATGTAAATCATACGTGGCACTACACGATCGATGACGTGGCAGATGAAACTGGCTATAAAAAGAGTCCCTACACTCAGCAACAGAGCAGACAGAGGCTTCACTCTCTGCTCTTTCTTCAGAGCCCTCAGTTTCTTCTTCTTCTTCTCTCTCTCTCTCTATGTCTCTCAGCAAGTCAATGGCTTCTTTTGTGTTTGTATGTTTATTTGTGGGTCTTGCAATGGTGGTGTGTCATGTGAGCTCTGCTAAGTTTGAGGAGCTCTACCAGCCCAGCTGGGCTTATGACCATTTTGCCCATGAAGGAGAGGTGCTCAGGCTCAAGCTTGACAGCTTCTCTGGTAATCATCAGTACCCAGTTAATAAAAAATTGGAACTTTACAATGCTACACCTCTCTTAATGATAAAAATTGAAACTTTTTGATGTATCAAAGCATTTTGCTGAAATGGGTTTTGTGCTCTTGAACAGTGGTGTGATCATTTTGCAAATTAGCACAATGTTTCTGTCCCTTTGTGTTGTAAAGTCTATTGGGTATTCATATTTGATGATTTCAGGAGCTGGGTTTGAATCAAAGAGCAAGTACATGTTTGGGAAAGTGAGCATTCAGATCAAGCTTGTGGAGGGTGACTCTGCTGGGACTGTCACTGCTTTTTATGTATGATTCTTCACAAGAATTTCCAGTTTGAGTTCTGATTGTGGTCAGTTTCTGTGTTCTGACATGAATATTTGTTTGTTGCAATGTTGTGTACAAGACAGATGTCATCAGAAGGGGCAAGACACAATGAGTTTGATTTTGAGTTCCTGGGGAACAGCAGTGGTGAGCCTTATCTAGTCCAAACCAATGTGTATGTCAATGGTGTTGGCAATAGAGAGCAGAGACTCAACCTCTGGTTTGACCCCACCAAGGACTTCCACTCTTACTCCATCCTCTGGAACCAGCACCAAGTTGTGTAAGCACTCATCACCATACACTCTCCCATACAAAAAGAACCCACAAAATCATTGAGCTCACTTTTACATGAGTGAGGTTCATATAGTAGATTATGATTCACTGTTTTCAAAAAGTAGTTGATCAAATCTTGGATTGCATGTGCCAACATGTTCTATAAAGATGCAAATACATTAAGTCAGTCCATCAGTGTTTGTGTTAAGGTCTGATCCACCTAAAAGTTCAAACTGATAAATGAAGACTCAAAGCTGCCATCAAAATCTAGAAAGTCATGAATTGGGTATGTATCTAACAATTTCTTCATAATGTATGGTTATGGTGATTCAGATTTCTAGTGGATGAGACACCAGTAAGGGTTCAGAGCAACATGGAGCACAAGGGAGTGGCATTCCCAAAGGACCAGGCCATGGGAGTGTACAGCTCAATATGGAATGCAGATGACTGGGCCACACAGGGAGGGAGGGTCAAGACTGACTGGACTCATGCCCCATTTGTGGCCTCATACAGGGGATTCGAGATCGACGGGTGCGAGTGCCCGGTGGAGATGGCTGCAGCTGACAATGCCAGGAAGTGCAGCAGCAGTAGCAATGGAGGGAAGAAGAGGTTCTGGTGGGATGAGCCAACAATGTCAGCATTGAGCTTGCACCAGAACCACCAGCTCTTGTGGGTTAGAGCCAATCACTTGGTTTATGACTATTGCACTGACAATGCTAGGTTCCCAGTCACTCCTCTGGAGTGTCTCCACCACCACCACTGAGAGTCTAAGACTGAGACTTTTGAGGTTGTTCCAAATCCAATGTTTCATCAAACATGTACTCCATGTTTGTTTGTTTCATAGTTTTGAGGGATAGTTATGAAAAAAAATGGCAGTGTTATTAGTTTTTATATCCAGCTTTTGCGAGTAATGTTCGTGTTAATTATAAACTTATCACTTTTCACTATTTATAATGACGTTGTTAAAAATAATAATTTAGTGTTAAGAATTAATACATGAACAAAGATTTACAGGTAGGAGTTTTAAAATATATGTTTTTATTATAAGAACAATTACTTCATTTTGATAAAACTTAGTCATTTTCACTTAGTTAATCACAAAATTTTAGATCAATTGTTACGTTTGTTATTGGCTTTATTTTTAAACAGTACGAAAGATGTCGAGCATCTAGTCAGGAAAGATGTCAAGTCGTTAGTCTCAACATCTTTCATGACATTTGTGGATCGCATCATTGGAAAGTTTTCTTAATTAGAAGACATATTGCAATTGAAAAGATCCAGCTGTGTACAAGGCTCTTGGTAAGTCTTGTTTGAGTCATGATTCTGGAAAGCTTCCTGCCGTGATAGAGACTCTGTAAAGATATCGGCGTTAAGGATTTGGGAAACCTAAATCGACTAGGATTATGGTAACCCTAATGCGTTTCGGAATTAGTTTGGCATCTGCTATAAAAGCTTAGGCTCCACCCTTAGCAGCGTGTGTGACTCCCTTGTAGTTTCTTTGGAAAATACACAAAGCTCTTAGACGTGCAGGACTGGCGGGCTGAGAGGTTGTGTGTTCCCTGAAGGATGATTGTGTATTAATACCAGAATCGGAAGATCAAGTGTGAGTGATTGAGGGTTTTATGTGAAGGCGTGATTGAAGGTTCACGAACAAGAGCTTAACAGCGACGTGTAAACATCCGGGCAGTGCGAAACTCGTAGAGTGAAATCAAGTTGGAGGCGTGGATTCAGGGGGAGTCCCTGAGATAGATTTGCACTCGGAAGAGTAGCATAAAGTAGTGGTTTGTGTGATAATCACCGATACTTGTATGTTTTGACTAGTTCCATTATAGTGAAATCTTTTCACTGGCAAAGCGCCCCTAGGCGTAGGTGAGTTGCACCGAACTGGGTTAACAATCTTGTGTGTCGCTATTTGCTCTTTACTCTTGATATTGTGTTTGTCCGGAATCTGTTTGCTGACAAATTGTTAAGAACATTGTCTTAACATTGTTCTCGACATTGTTCTTGATATCTTGTCTAACTGTTATAATCAAAATTTCAAGATGGTTTATATAAATTTTTGTGATGAAGCATGTAAAATATAGAAACAGTACTCATTTCAAAAGTGTGGTCAATTTTTCCCTTGTTTTCTTTTGTTGTAGCTCCCACATATGTATATGATGGGTGGTGATAATATCAGTGTGTTTTTGGAATTTTCTACTGCAAAACCGAACAATATTTGGACCCATTTTCTTGTTATATGTCAAGTTCTTGTGCATATTTTCCAAGGAAACTTGAATTCAGAGCCAGCTACTGAATATAGGAGGGTCCTAGATGCTTACACTAGATGGGGGACCCTATGGAGAAAATTTTAAGAAGAGAATATAGAAGTTCACAGATATTTGCAGTAAAATGAAGACTAGTATATATGGATAAAATGCAAGATTGAGAGAGAGAGCTCTTAAATTCTCCACAGCCAAGTAGATAAAGAAGTTATTGCCCCAAGGAAGGGCACATATAATTTGAATGTGCATTGTTGGCCCTTAGCATACTAAGGCATAAAAAGGGCATTTAGAAACTAAATATTTTGATTATGGATCCATTTCAAAATAAATAATTATCACGCCAATGATAGATCAAAGATATTGAAAATCGATATGTAGAAAAAAAATATTAAGCTTGATAATATATGATTATAAATTTAGTAAGGAATAGTATAATCTCATTTTCATATAATTTGAACTTTTTCTCTAGAACATATAATATAGTGAAATGTGTTTATTGTAACGATTTTTGTACATAATTTAACCTTTCGACCATATATTCCCTGCATGATGATGAAACATATATAAGCAATAAAGGTTAGGTCTATATAATTGCAACAATGCATTTGGTTTGATTGATTTTGGGCAAATTTAATTTCCAACTTTTGTAGGTTTCCACTTACTATAAATTAAAAGAACAAGTGTATGTCATAGCTTATTTATATTGTTGGATTTGATTAGTAGTCAATTCTAAGAATGACCATTCATGTTGTGATACTTATAATTAACATATTTAAAAAAAATAAAACAAAATCACATAGTTACAAGAAAGTAAATATTTTTAGGACCAAATTACAATAATATCATTTTGCATCACGTTTCAAATAAGTCTCCATCCAATAGCTTAGGGGTGTTCACGGTTCGGTTTTTTAACCGAACCGACTGATTCGGTTCTTGAGAAATCAAATCGAAATTGAACCGAAAAAATCTAGTCGGTTTGTCAAACCGAACTGACCGCTTCGGTCAGTTTTCAGTTTGAACCGAAAATCAACCACCAAACCAAAAAAATTCATAAATCAAGCAAAAAATGATTAGATTTCGATTGGTTTTTAGAGGAATTATGTATAATAATTTTACACAAACTAAAGTAAAACGTTAATAAAGCCCAAAAAGAAAAATTCAATTGAAAAACACCCTAAATTAAAGCATAAACCGGAGAAATCATTATAATTTAAACCAGAATCGGTCGGTTTGGTTTTTGATCGATTTTGTTTGATTGAACCAAAACTGAACCGACCAAGAGCAAAATCGACCAGAACCGAACCGACCAAAACCAAACGCTCTACTATGTGAGTAAAAAAAAAGCTTGAGATAAGCTTATCATTCACCGACAAAAATAGTAGCACTTTAAAAACATTTTCACGTGAAAGTTATCAAAATTAAACACGTGCTTTTTGGGCCTGCATTGAAATGATGAATGTGAAAGGCTCGTGATCTATATGGATTGACTATAGCTTCTACTATGTGTTTGTATGATTTATTTTCATGTCAGATAATTCAAAGGCACAGATCCATAAACAGAAGTGATGGCTATCTACTCAAATGATGAATATGCATGGACCATCTTTAATGGTTCAATAAGGCCAAAGTGAAAAACAGGTAGGTGTCAATTTCATGAATCAAATTATTTCAAGATCTTGATATATATATACAAAGATGTATGTCCAATATAAATCAATAAATATTTATGTTATTTTAAATTTTAATACAATTATACTATGAAGTTGATGAATTAATGTTTATACATCTAATCACAATTCAAAACTTAATCAACCTACTAATTATAGAAAATGAAATATAAAAGTAGTATATATCATATATGGGACAATAATGTGTTATGATTGTTTCAAAAAATATATATAATGTGTTATGGTTCAGTCAAGTTGAGAGAAAAAAATTCCATATTGTCATGAATGAAGATGGAATAAGTAGTAGATGCCCAGAAAAAGCACTAGCACAATTTGAAATTTTAATTGGAATGAGATAGATTTGGTGATAAAGAGAAAGGAGACACATACATTAACTTTCAACATAAATGTATCAGAAAAACAAGTGAAGCATCAACATCTAGACATGACATGTAACAATAATGGGTAAAGAATCTTATGGAGCTACAATAAAGCCAATGGTAGAATCAATAACCACTTAAATAGGTAATGAATTATTGTAACAGGAAGGGCATTGGATACCATTGACATAATTAGAGGCCCATTTATTTACTTCGAAATTGAGACAAAAGTGGAGTTGTAATCTTTGGCTCCCCGATAAGAAGGACGATGTTTTAATATGTAGATTAACATCTTAATTAATAGGGTTATAATAATTTATCACCGGACCTATATGTTCATAGAAGTTTATTGCGCTATTTTGTCATAAGGGTCGTCGTGTGCATAGACAAGATATGTGACCTTTAACAAGTTACCAGACGTATACATTATAAGACATGCATGTCTTATAATATAGTATACACGCTTTTGTACATTTTATTTATCTTTTATAAGATGAATATCTTATCCTTCTTATTTTTTTTTCTCTTTTTTCTGTCGATTTCCTCTTCTTCTTATGCAGCATGAAATTTTCGATAAAAAGTTAAAAAAGTGTATTTGAGATGTCTAGGCAGATTCGACAGCGGCGAAGACTCTACAGACCCGCCACTCTCGGTTGTCACCGGTGACTGGGAGGAGTTCTTTGCATTGCAACAAACCTCTGATCCCTTCAACCCTTCGTCGACCACTATTGAACTCTCCGGCGAACTCAAGATAAAGATCGGGTAGTTCCTTTTTCGGCGTCGCCCCAACGACATGCCTCGCAGCCCCTCCTCATAGAGTTAGATTCGATTGAGGGCAGAAACAAAATTGAAAAATCATTAAACGTAAATGATGAAATAATTTACCTTCATTTTCAAAAAGTAATTGATTATGTGAGAGTGCAAGGAGATAGAAAATTAAAAAAAAGTTCACAATGACATGCTTGTGAAAATTTCAATGACATTCAAAAACATTTTTCTCATCTTGCACACAAAAAGAACATTTACTTGCCTTAAAATACTTTTTCTAACGTAGAAATGTCCATTTGCAAATGAGGCCAACTTAAGTGTACTTATCTTAAATTAATTTTTAAAAATATAATTTTATAGGCAATTTATATAAAGAGCATATGTGTTTAATTAAATTTCAAATTTCTTGTTAAATATCAATTAGTCTAAAACTCTAAACTTGACTTTGGAATAAAACAGCAAATAAATTGTCATGTCATATGTACAAATGCATGTCGAGGATAAATCAAATTGTGTTCCCATTTTACAATTCAATTTACATAGATACACTTCATTTGATAAATAAAGTATAATGAATAGCGGAATATATTATAAATCAAGTTAAGTGTCTCAATAGTTAGGGGATGACTCTCTCTAGTTTCGAGATTAGAGTTCGAGTCACAGTTAATACGTCTTACTTATTGCAGTATCTGTCGTGCCTTAAGGATAATTTTTAAAAAATGAAATATATTATAACTTTCCCATCTAGGCCTACCTCCAAAGAGAAAATTCCAACCCTCCAACCCAACAAAACTCCAAATATACGAGACTGCAATGCAAAAAAAGGCTTGGGCTTAGACTTTGGTTTGGGCTTGCTAGTAAGAGAATTATAGGTTTTTATCAGGCCCAAAGTTTTCATATATTTGCAATACATTTTAGCTGCATTCGAAACTGCCAACAAACATTGATTGGGTCATACGTACAGGACAAGTGATTAATTGGGTAATGATAATTGACTACACCCAACTATGTTACGTTTTAAATTTAAAACCCAACTTTCAGCTTTTCGAATGACATACTTCAAGTTTAAATAAGCAACACATAGCCCAACGTCTGTTAAATCTAACTGATTTTGTTTGTCAAAAAGTCTAAAATGCCCTCAATAGTTTTGGTCTGTTAAACTGGTCTGATTGGTTCAATTGATATGATTATAAAATAACTATTTTACCCATAATTGAACGACTCATTTAACTAATGGGTTGAGGGCAAAATTGACTTTTCAATTACACAAATAATAATTATAATTTTTTAATATATATATATTATTAATTGATTATTAATCA